>CM077822.1:0-600000 GCA_039720395.1 Liquidambar formosana | reverse complement strand
AACATCCATGATCATGAATTCTACACGGTCTCTACTTCTATGCATGTCTCCTAATCAACTTCTTATTCCTACCATGATTCCTATTCATTGAAAGAATTTTGACATATTGTGTTGAGCGTCCATTCTAATGACATTTTTTATTATTATTATTATTATTATTATTATTATAAGCGTCCATTCTAATGACTTAAATCAACAAAAAGTAACAAATAATTATATTTTCATGTTCTATATATATATCTATAAGAATTTATTAATTTTCATACAGCTTTTATTATTTAAATATAATTCATGTGCAACACACATGTGCCCATAACTAGTATATATATAAATAATCGGTTGGAATTCAGAAATTCGATCCAGTCCGGTTTTGAAACCTCCTAAACCGTGTATTGGATCGAATTAGTTCTTATAAATTTTAAACCATAATTGGACCGGTTGTTATTTGGACCGAATTGATTGAACTGGTCCGATCCTTGGGTCTACCCGAACCAACTTGCACCTATCCACCACATCATTTCCAAGGTCCCCCACCGTCTTTGCCGAAAAACGCTTTAGGGGGCCTATTTCCACCCCCTCCATTGGTAATATTGTCATTTCTCACCTGTTTCTTTCTCTCTCCTTCCTCTTTCTATCACCCTTTCCCTTTGTATTTTTAGGGGAAATTACCCACACATTCACCCTTTTAGGGGTATTGCCCAAATGGGATGGGGGTTGAAAGTCTTCCTTAATAATGACCAACAATGATCTATTAATCATAGACAGATTTATGGTTTAACTGAGATTTTTCATTATACCTCTATGCATAAAAGAGGACCTCAACCAAAAAGCTCTAGATTCTCTCTCTCCCACAGCCAAAATTGGTGGGACCGGTTTCTCTTTCTTTTTTTTATACTAACCCACCCATTCTTCTCTCTCCTGCCCTTTCTCTTCTCTCTTCTCTATTCTCTCTCGCCCTACTCTCTCTCATGCTCTCTCTTCTCGGATCCTTCTCTTCTGCAATCTCTCCTCTGTTGCCCTCTTGCCCCGCTTTCCGTCTCTCTCCCTCTTTCTCTCCCCAATCTCCCTCTCCTCTCTTAATCTTTCTCTCTTCTTTTATTTGTTTATTTATTTTATTTTATTTTATTTTTGTTTGCAACAAGCACACAATTAATACTCCAAAAACCAAAAAAACCAAAATCAAGAGGAAAAGAAATTATGCCAACATAATACTCCATCTCACAAGCATTTGAACTTCTATGATACATCCCAACTTACCCTCAAAAGGGTGAATGTATGGGTAATTGTCCCAACATAAAATAAATGGTAAATTATACTTTAGGGTATAAAGTTTGGGTCAAGTTTTACTTTAGAGTTCATAGTTTAAATTGTATCAATTCAGTACCTAAATTATTAGTTGATTTGCAATTTGGGACCTGCCATCAAAATTTTATTTATTATCCCTATTTTGCCCTTTTATGGGTTTGAAAACCCTATTTTACTCCTATCAACATTTTATAAACCTTTATATTTTGACTAAATCTGAATCACTTTATTATCAAATTTGTGGTTTTGTAAATGAAAAATATAAAGATTTATTACATGTTTATAGGGTTAATATAGAGAGAGAAATAAAATAAGAGTGATTCATATCTAGTCAAAATATAAAGGTTTATAAAATGTTGATAGGGGTAAAATAGGATTTTGAAAACCATAAAAAGGGCTAAATAGGGATAATATATAAAAGTTTGATGACAGGTCTCAAATTAAAATTCAACTAATAATTCAAATATTGAATTGAATCCTAAAATGAAACTTGACCTAAAATACAAACCCTAAAATAAAATGTAAATATAAATAATTTAAAGATTTGTGCCCACAGAACTGCTCTTTCCTCTCTTTTTTTCCAAAAAAACGTTGTGAATGTGTGGCTTTATGCGAAGCCACGTTCGTTATCATCTTGATACAGTGTCATGTACGGGCAAAGAATCCTCTCACCAAATTATGCCAGGGTAAAAGGGAAATTTTGGGGACAATGCTTGGCTACCCAACATTGAGTAGGAGCTCCTGCTGAAAAGATGATGTGGCACTCCCTATGTTTGCCACATGTGACAGTTTTAAAAAAGGCATGCTATTGAGTTACAATCTAAACTTGATCATCTCGCTTAGTTTTATAAAGACCAAAATACCCTAAACATTACCTTACCCAATCCTCCATTTCGAAGCAGCCACTGTCGATTATCATTGCACCTTGGACCACTCAACTCCCTAAACCTCCAATTGCTCATCCACTAAAGCTTAGCGAACCTCAAGTTTCCCCCATTTTCAAATCCGTATTTATCTCACAAGCCACGATTACCCATTCGATTCACCTTCATCCCAGTAGTTGAGCACCATCATCTTCTCCCCATCGGATTTGGCAGCCCCATAAGTCCATAACCATCATTTCCTCCTACATTTTCAAATCCACAACCACTGAAAACCCAATTTTAAACCCTCACCTCCATATCGCTCAACAATTTCTCCGACAGAAGATTCGGCACTCAAAACATCAACAAATTTTTCCTCCCGACTCTTGTTCCCTCTTGGAATATTTGAGGGCAACTAAGTTTTTGTTTAAATATTTATAGAGTTTCACAATATAGTATCCATTAGCTAATGGTAGAGGAAGATCTTCTTCTTCTTCTTCCCCTTTTTATTTTTTATTTTAAGCCTTAACATGGGTAGATCTCAAAATATAATAATCTGGGCATAGGTTTTTTCTTGATTTATTTTTGTTTTAAAGAAAAAAAAGGTTTGGAGAAATTGAGAAAGAGGGAGAGGTATCCAAAAGTGGATCACTAGGCAATCGTGGGAGGCTATGGGTGGAGAGCATGACAGTGGTGTAAGTTGGGAGAAGGGAAAGTGGTTAGGGAGAGAATATTCAAAGTAGAGTGAAGATATTTGTGTCCAGTGAAAAAAATGGGGAACAACATTTGAGTTATCACGTGAGTAGCATTTTTCTTTTTATGATACTAGGGGCCAAGGCACGTGCCCGTTGTATAAGAAAGGGCATATATTGGTTATTATTTTCTTTGTTTTGTATGAAGGATTGTAAGAGGAAGCTGTTTTTTAAATTTAAAGAGGGCTTTGATGTATTGGGTTTGTACTTTTGGGAGGACCTGGGTCCATGGGCTGTGGCGCTAGCAAGAGTCCGTCTTAAATGAAAAAGTAAATTTGATATGTTGTGTTCAATAACCCCACACTTAAGCTACTGTTTCACAGGAGGGAAATATGTTACAAATAAGTTGTTTGTTGAACTAATCCATATCAAAGATTTTGTGAAAGGCAATTGAAGAATTCGTTATACTTTTACCTACATAGCACAATAAAGTGCGTCTACAATTGAAGAAAAAATGGCAAAGCATAATGCGATATAAAATCTACTAATAATAAAATATGTATTTTAAAAGATAGCTAAAACATGTACAAAAGGCGAATTATATGTGGCTTTTGGTGATCTGTGCATTTGAAAGCCAACATACTATTATATCTAGGATATATACAATGACTGCAGCAGTACTTCTGTTCTTTGTTTTCCGAAAATACTCTTAACAGTGGTTGAAAGAAAATTCTAAGGAAAGAAGCCATGTTGTTCTTGGGTTAGGTTTCTTTGCCAGTGCTCTAGAGTCGAGAGTACTAGAACACAAAAAAAATGCACCACAAAGGTGCAAAAGGATTAGACATATACATAATAATTATATGATTGCAGTTTTGTAACTGAGAAGGATGAATACATCAGTTGTTCTTGGGTTAGGTTTCTTTGCCAGTGTTCTAGAGTCGAGAGTACTAGAACGCAAAAAAAATGCACCACAAAGGTGCAAAAGGATTAGATATATACATAATAATTATATGATTGCAGTTTTGTAACTGAGAAGGATGAATACATCAGTGGGCGCTTGTGTGCTCTGCAGAAAATAAATCTTGGAGAGGATCTGCTAATCAACTGCTTAACGTCCTCAATATCATACTCTAATGGAGGCCGGTCACCCACAGCAAAACACCCATTTGTCTTGTCATCAGTGCATCCATTGTTGGCATTTTCAGCCCCATTATAGCTGCTATAAGCCATAAGATTCAGAACTTCAATTTGTTTTCATTTTCCCACATTTTCTCAGCAACCAAACACTAAAATAAAACGAGATATGTGCAAGTTCAGCCTTACCATCAGTAGGATTAGTGTATGCAAGCGAAATTCGCGCCATCGCAATCAACACAAACCCCACAAAAACCTAGGCATAGATCTCCAAATTCAAGTAACCCATAGCAGATCTCTTCAAACCCATTAATCTCAAACTCAATTCCTTTCCTGGGTCTACTCTTTTTCCGCCAAATTCATGAAAAAAATCACTCCCACATCTGAAGATTAAAGCCACACAAAAAAAAAAAAAAAAGAAGAAGAAAAAAAAAGAAGGTAATATACAGTCAGTGATCTACAGTCAGTCTATGATCTTATCACAGCTCAACAATCCAAAACATTCTCAATCGCCACAACAAAATGCAAAACACGCAAATCAAACAGAACTACACATACATACAAAAATATGTACATACATATACAGATACAAATCAAATTCAGCACGCAGATGAACTTACAGAGGACTTGAAGAACCTATAAAAGCTCAAGAAATGTTGAAGAAAGTTGAAGTAGTCGAAGCCATTGACACTGGAAAAGTACAGAGAACTTCACAAAAAAGCAAAGACTACATGTAAATTAAGGAAAACTTAAGAGCTAAGATTCAATGAAGAGAGAAGTAAGTGAAGCTTGCACACATCATCAAGATTATGAGAGAGAGATGATGTAAATGTAGAGAGAGAAAGCCCTTACCTTAGGATGTTGTTGTGGTTGTCTTTCACTGGGTGGTAATACCGCATGGGAGCCAGCAAGCTCTCTTGGTTTTCAAGAAAGGAATTTGTTGCTAAACAAGTGGTGTTGGTGATGTTGTTCAAGAGATCTGACAATAGGTAAATCTATCCCAATTTTTGAACAGAAAATTACACCAAAATATTGACAATTGTCTTTCTTACATGTAATACTTTCTTTTGCTCCTCATTGCAACGTTCCAACGCTTTCACGACCAACCACGAGCACTTAAAATCTTCAATATCTATTCCAATCTAATAACACAAAAGACTTTGAGTAAGAACACCCTTTAAGCAACACATCTGAGATTGACTTTTCAGAATATTTTATGGTTCAATATCAGATAAACATCATGCTGGCTCACCTTTCCAATGTTTTCAGGTTCACCAAAGCAATCCAAATAATCATCCTATAAAAGAAAACAAAAGTTATAACTGACATTGACAAAAGAACCTGCTGAGCAAATATATGTATACTGCATGCACACTTCCAGGCGAGTGAGATCCCCACATTGGAAGGATTCTCTCTTAAGTTTGATTTGTTTAAACACAAAGTATTATTTACAACAGTATGCACTGTGCCCAAACCAATTTAAATTTTGTGACTGAACAACAAAACACTATAAAGCTCATTTATGGCTTCACAATGCAAAAAGTTTTATAACATTTTAATTGGAAAAAAAATTTATTGTAATTTATCATATTATTGTACATTACAGCAGCCTTTTGAAACCACTTGGTACCTGTCTCAGATTCTGACACCCATACAATTACCTATGCAGCAGAGAAAAAAACAATATCGCAGAAAATTTAGGGTTTTGGTATGCTACACAAACAATCACCTGTACTTGAAAGTAAGTCCCCAGCTCAACAAGAATGTTCTTTACATCAATGTGATTGTCCAAATTCTCACCCGACATAACCAATGCACATGCAACCTGTAAATATAGGGAATATGAAGAGCAAATAGTCAACCCAATGCAACCCAATGCATAGTCAAAATCAAACATCTTCATGAAGGTGGGATTTCAGCAAAGAGCAACAAAGGCATGGGAACTACAAAATGTGTGTGCGTGTGTGTGTGCACGTATAAACATGCTGGGAGGGTTCTCAACCTAGATGCCAACATCATATTTTGAATCAAACTTAGTGCAGCAGGTAGACTTGTGATGCACAAAGCACTCTCAACAAGCATTGTTCATAAAAAATTAGGACACCTACCCTACCTCTGTAACATGATGCGATTCAATTACACCAGTGGGGCAGTGATCAACAGGCTAACTTTCACAAGTCGACTGGTAAATTGTTTTATAAAATTCCAAAAGATTGTTGAATATTTGTGAATCAAAACAAAAGATACGCACTGAACCAATGGTTGGTAATTATTTCTATTAATCAGATATACCATAGCAATCATATACAGAAATCATTTAGTGCCTGCTTTAATTGAAATAAGGATTTCTACTCACTGGAAGGTAAAATGAGTAATAGGTAGCCTTGTACTAAACAATGCGACGGTGACTGCATGAATCCCAACCAATTCATAGATTAAACAACAACATAAAATCAGAAAAATAATAATGTTAAGGTAGCGTAAACAGAGTTAAACTAATTTATGACCAACAGAAAGAGATACTGCAGGAATGCTAATGTCAGTTGCAAACAGAAATTGTTCGCAGTCCATTAAGGAATCAATGGGTGCTGAGAAATTCAATCCCCTTAATAACACTGTCATGATCTCAACCAGTGTACACCTGTATTGCCTATTAATTGCACAAGGCATATGGCATTCCATGCCATACGCATTGCAAACTTTTCCAAGAGTCAAAATAGATTCATTAAGGGATATAGTTCATTAAGGAAGACAGATATGTGTCTGGCGAAGACAGTGTTATAGAACTCCTCAAAGGACTTCAGAAGACCATGTCAAATTGAAAATCTTTTCTACAGAAAAATGCATTAATGAATTGATTCCCATGATAAATGAAGAACTTCTTTGTCCTGCATCCTGGGCTACAATTGAGGCACCCAATGAACTATCAGGATTGGTTCATGGGTTAGCCATTCATATTTTGCAGAAAGCAGGTCCACAGTCATTTTTTTACTTCGGTAGATTGATCTTTCCTAACTATCTCACTCACAGTGGCAATGAGTGTTTGGATAGATCTTTTTCTCCTTCAAGTGTAGTAATCAAATCTATCATCTGTCCTAAAGCTGTCTGGAACTCCACCTATGTAAACATGAAATAAATGAACTTTTAGCATATTATTAATAGAGAGAACTAAATGAGACGATCAATGCAAGTCAACCACCTCATTAAACAAATCCAGCAGATCCACATAGTAAGGCTTTCCTCTGAAGTGATTTTTTAGAATCCTAAGAATATGTGGTTGCGAAGTACAACCCCATCATTTACTGCAATCATACCAACCCACAACAAAAAAATACAATATACACAAATTTATTGCCTTGCCTGCTATTGCTATCTCAGAGGTAACTGAAAAAAACATAGGAACAAGCTTAAAGTTGGCACGAACCTTGGGCAGTCTGAACCAACAAGGCTGACCACGCCGTGTGTGAGAATTATCCATAATATCATCAAGAACAAGAAAATATGCCTAGAGCTGCAAAGTATTATAGTCATCAAAGCATAAGATTCTTTTGTGGTGTAAAATCAGATTGATGAAACAACAATACACCAACCAAGAGCTGCAAAGTATTCTTAAGATTCTTAAGGCTTAAAATAGAACATGAAAGGAGGTAGCCATACCCATTCAATACACCAACCAAGAGCGCTTGCAAGAAATATTTCATCTTCAGTTAGTTCTTTTCCTTCCTTTAGAATCTGGTAGCTGTCAATAACAAGCGAAGCGTCGTTTATTATGATTATATAGTACACAAGACGACATGTATTTGGTGTAGCTAGTTGAGAAAGCTCTCTAAAAACAATACCATGGGAACTGGTACAATGATGGACCGTCTCATTAGCATTCATTCTGTCCTTGTGTTTTCGTGCATGGTAAGCCTCTCGGCATCAGCGGATTTTTTCTTCATGTAGTCTCACTGAATCCAAATCGTCTGTAAGGGGTCCAGGTAAATTATTTATACCTCAGTAGTTAGTGTGCTGTAGTATTCATATGATGATATTCTTTTATAAGACTCAATAAATGAAGCGTCATTTCTTATGCGCTTGCATTGCCCCCATTTTTTTAATACTGTTGCCTTGTATAACTATAATTATTAATTTTTTTTCCTTTTATATCTGTTTGGAGGGTACTAACAGCACACATTGAAACCCTAAACTTATATAGAAATCAGAGATGAAATCATCCTAAGTTGTTTTTAGATCTGCAAATTTAGGTGGAAGCACATAGGCTTCCGAAGAATGCGAAAGAACAAAACATTATGACGTTGCATCAGACTAAAGGAACCAAGAAATATAAACAACAAACCTCCAACATGTTTACGCTTCCGCGATTGGGATTGCTCCATAGAACTCGATGTGTTGTGAAATGACAGTTGCAAGGAAAAATGAAGGACTCCTAACTATGTATTTTTACATGTTTAACACTGCAAAGAAAAATAATGAGATATAAGAATAGGAAGCAACTAAAAAGATATGAGCAATAAAAATTTTTTATTCTTACAATCCAAGAGACAAATTAAATAAGGAATGCCATTTTTAAAATAAACAAAAAAACATATAATACAGTTGGAAAACAAAAACAAAAAAAAAAAAAATTCATGATGGCTTACCTAAGAAGAAAGGGAGGAGCACTTGCTCCAGACGTGTTACAATACCTCTCAGAGTAGTTATAATATTACACGTGTAAAGATATCGAAACATGAAAAAAAAAGAAAAAAAAAAGAAATAAAGGAAGCACAGGCGAAAAGTTAAAGCCAAAGTAATAAAGAAAGATAAGTGTGATAAGATTATCAATGTACACGGGAATATGGTAATCAATTACAAACACAAATGCAACACATACACAAACACACACATATACGGTATTTCTAGTTCGCTCCTTCTCTTCGATTGGAGAGGAACTCACACGAATTTCTTTTACATGTTAATACCTGCACAGAGTGGACCACCGATGTCCAACATCCCACCACGCTATTTATCCAACCAAAACCCCCAAAAAATAAGCTGAAAGAAAGATCCTGAAATTAAACAAAAGAGAAATCAGTCAGAATCAAAAACCCTAAAATGAAATAAAAGAAAATTTGGTAAGAAGAAAGAAGAACAAGAATAGGAGCGAGACAATACTTGGACAGCAAACAAAAGAGAAATCAGGATTTACATATAATCTCGGCACACAAAAATGGATCAGAAATTGTATGTAAATCCAAATCTATAACCCAAGAGAAGACTCCACAAAACAAAAAACGAAATCGAGTAAGATAAAGCATTCCAAAGAAACCATACCTCTCAGACAAGCCAACAAAGAGTAAGAAGGATGAAAAACGAAATGCAAAACCCAAGAGCAAAAGAAAACCAGTGGGCTTCCCAAGCACAACTATGACAGGTTTTACCATCCAAACGCAAGAGCAGATCAGATTTTGCACAAAGCTCTAAGGGCGTTCGAATCACAACCGTTGATCCGTCCTGCCAGTACAAACATGTCAAGGCCGGATGAAATCACCGTTGGCAGAAAACGCACGCAACTGTCGAACCTGCAAAGGAGAGACATGGACAAAGGACAACCACGGGGCAAAAAGCACAAAACACAGCCCCATGCCAAACACTGCTAAACATAAAGGCTGTGTTTTGCCTCTACAAGGTGGAATTCAGCGTCGTTTCATTCTTTGGGAGGACGCGTTTTGTCCATGAACACTAACCGAGGGGGAATTCAGCATCGTTTCATTTTTTGGGAGGACGCATTTTGTACATGAACAGTAACCGAACGAAAATCCCGAACAAAAATGAACAGTGTAAGTCGATTCTCCCTTTTAGTATACATATATATATATATATAAGTAATATATATCTATATCTATACTATAATTAAGAGTTTTTTTGCTGACCTCATCCTTTGCTGATGTGTCTCTCTAATAAACCTTCCCTAGAAAATCCATTCCTCTCCTCATCCTTGACCCACAAATGATGTCAGCTACTTCCTCTATCTTTTCTTCCCTCCTTCAACCGTACAACCTTCCCACTTCCTCTACTTTTTCCCTATCCCTTCCTCTCTATTTTTTCTTCTTCTTTTCTTTCTTCCCTCCCCCCCCCCCCCCGGCCCATCCACACACAACGTCAGCACCTCCTCTCTTTTTTTTCTTTTTCTTTTCCCTTCTCCCCCCTCCAAACACAATGTCAGCACCCCTTTTTTTTTTTTTTTTGTTTCTCTTCCCCTTCCCCGTACACCTTCCGTCTCCCTCTACCTTTCCCTTATCCCTTCTTTTATTATTTAGTATGAGTTTTCTATTAGTTTTTGAAGGAAGATATTGATTAGATAAGCAATTATTTAGTATGGGTTTTCTCTTGCTAATTTTTTAAATAACCAGTTAGTGACTAGATAAACAATGAGTAATCATGGGATCCTGTAAAGTCATTTTTGTATTAGTTATCAAAATAAGTTCATAGCACTTTTGCCAGGACATGTAAAAGGAGAATCTTGAGTGCTTGGTTTGTTATAGATAAGCAACTGTTTTATTTAGTGAGTTTTCAAGCATATTTGACAATATATTCAATCAAGAATTAAATATTTTTTACAGTAATTTCCTAATTCGATTTATACTCCTTTAGATTTTGTCTTCAATTAATTAGGTTGTCCCATTTTTTTTTCCCTTTTTTGGGGGAGCTATAAAGAAGTTAGGTATAGGTAACAACCCCTAACTGTCCAAGGCAACTAATAGGAAGATGGACATACACTACTTTATAAGTAGGGATGCAAAGAATTGAACCATACATAAAAACATGTTAGCCTAAGTTCTGATCACTAAACTATTTGTTGTCTTCATATTCATTTGTGCACGGGTTCATACTAGTGTGTGTGTGTATATATATATATATATATATACGTTATAGATTAAAAACGTGGCAAGCATAAGGAGTGCCAACTATTTTTTCAGCAGGAGCTCCTACTCAATGTTGAGTAGCCAAGCATTGTCCAAATTTTGGGGACGTGATTACAGTTCAGTGCAAAATGACTAACTGCAATCTAAGGGCATCTCCAACAGAGGTAGCAAAGTGGGATTTGCTACCTTTTCCTCCAGAAAAACGCTCCAACAGAGGTAGCATTTCATCTCCTGAGGTAGCAAAAGTACAATCCTAAATTTGCTACCTGTTTCTCTCACTTCAAATTTGGAAGAGGAGAGAGAAGGTAGCAAATCATATATTTGCTTAAAAAAATTGAAGGCCTTACCTGGAATTCCAATAGGAGATTGCAACAAGGAAATGGCGGTAACCCAACGGTCATCGCCGGAAAACTCTTGCCGTCGCCGTCGCCGTCGCCGGAGTCGGAGAAATCCGGCGGAACTCCTCACCATCGCATCACTGTCAAGTGAAAAAAAAATACCCAAATCAAAATCATCATCCCCTCCTTCCTCTTCAGTAAAAATAAAATAAAATAAAATAAAAAAACCTTGATTCACGGTTTTAGGACTTCTCTCCTATCAGAATCATCATCCCCTCATTTCTCTTCAGAAGCAACTAATGATGATGACGGTGATGATGTGGACGAGAACCCCTCAAAATCCTCTGACCCGTCCAATGATGATGATGATGTTCACAGTGGCCATGACGGGCCCTAAACTGGAACCAAAAAAAAACTCATTTTTTCAGTTGGAAAGGGATGCGGAGGGACGGTGGAGAGAGATGGACTGTGGAGAGAGAGGGAAAGGGGAGGAAACGGGGGAAAGGGGTAGTCTTTGTGGGAGGAAATGCAGTGACAGGGAAAGGGCAAAAGGGGTTGACTATTTGGTTAAGGGGTGGGGCGTGTATGTAACTGTGTGGGTAGGATTAAAATTTAAATATATTTAAACTATAAAAACATTAAAATATATAAAATATTAAGAATTGCTAACGAGCTTCTCATTTTAAATGAGGTAGCAAATTATCACCAAATGATAGCAAATTAGGGTTGTGATAGATAGGACCACTTTAAGGGGACGACATTGTGGGACGACCAACAATCTTGAAGCTAATTGGTCAGTTCAAAAACCACTTAAATAGGTAATATTGAAAATACCCACCACACAAATTAGAATCAACCAAAAATCACGCCCAAATCAAAAAACTAGATTTCCGCACTGCTTTTGAGTTTGCAAAATCAAATCGATCACTTGATTCAAACCAGGAAAAAAAAGGAAAGAAAAGCTACAAGAAAATTCAAGATTAAAAAAAAAAAGAAAAATATCAAGATAAAATCATTAATTTAAAACATAAGTTCATGCATGCAACCAGAGCAAAGAATAATAATCTTGATATTGTAACTTTTAACTTTTTAAAATCAAGCACTTTGATCACTCACAAAAAAAACTAGAAACTCAAGATAATTATTTGAAGAACAGGGATAATTATCTGAAGAACCGATATAATTATCTTATAAAATCGAGATAATTATCATGATTTGTGAAAGAAAAAACTTTGAATTTAAAACAAAAATTTAGAAGAAAAAAATTATCTTGATCCATTTTAATACAACCAGTAGTAAAAAAAAAAGAAAAAATACCAGACGTTTGATACACCCTCATCCCACGTTTCACCTTTACCTTCACGTTCACTTTCACCTTCCCCCTTGCACCTACGTTTCACCTAGAGATAACTAACAGTGGAAGAAATCCACTCGTCAAGCGTAGAAAAAAGAGAAAGAAGCACCTTGTGATTTTTTATCTTAAAAAAATACAGATAATTATCCTTAAAAAATACAGATAATTATCCTAAAAAAATACGGTGATTTTTTTATCTTACTTTTTAAAAATCAAACAATTAGATCCAATTTCATACAAGCGGTAGCCAAAAAAAAAAAACCAAAAAGAGACGAAGAAGAACCAGGCGAATCAGGCGAATCCACCTTCCATCTAGCTCCCTAGAACGGTGGCAGATCATGATTAAACCATCCAACTCCTCAGATGGCGGCAGATCCAGGTGAACCCGTTGCAAGAATGGATTTGTAGTTTCCATAACTTGAGACCTATCTACCCTCTCAAACAGCAACCATGCATAAGCAGATTTGAGGATCTGAAAGAAAGTTGCAGTCGTCGAAGCTTAAATGGTGCTGGGATTTTTGGGTGTTTAAAGGTGAGTCCCTCTACTCAGTGTGTTGTTGGTGGGTAGAAAAGAGAGAGAGACAGATTCCTATTGTGGTGGGTAGAAGGGAGAGAGGGAGAGAGATATTTCTACAGGAAGGGGATGGGTAGGGGGTGCAACTCGGTACGAGACGGTCTGGGACAGGGGTATTTCTGTCCTGTCTCGAAGTAATTTGGGACTTGAAAATTAGTACTGGAACCAAACCGAATTGCATATTGTCCCGTCCCGTCCCGTCGCGAAAAATACTGGTCTGGAACGGTCCGGTTCTCGGTATTTATTAGTTTGTTTTCCCTGAGTAAAAAATTTAAAAATAACTATTTCCAATCAAATATTGTCAACTTGATTAGCCACAAAAATGGGCTACATAAAATCATAAAATCATAAATACATAATCATTAATTATAATTCATTCATTCATTAATTCATTCATTGTACTAATAGTAGTGATAGCACAATAAACTAATAAGTCCACTTGTCCATAGCATTATTTTACAACCAAACATAATTATACTCAGAATTCAAAACCAAACAGTGGGCAAACACCCCAAAATATTGAAATAATATATATTATATATATATTATACATATAAAAATATATATATAATATTATATATCATCGGTATTGGGTTCGGGAATTTGGTACGGGACGGTTTTGAACACCCCTAAACCAAGTCCCGTCCCGAAAAAATTCGGTTTTTAAAAATAGTCCCGAGTCCCGGACTGAACACTGTTTGTCCTGTCCCGTCTCGGACCAAATTGCTCAAAACGGTCCGATCCTTGGAATTTCCCGAACCAAGTTGCACCCCTAGGGATGGGTTTCTAGAAGAAGGGGATGAGTTTTATAACTTTATCTTATGAAGAGAGAGAAAGAGGAGGGGTCGTACAAGGAGATAGGGAGAGATATGTTTGCAGGGGATTGTGTAGTTTTTATGCTGAGGGATAATATTGTCTTTTGAATTTCTTGGGATAATATTGTCTTTTGCATTTCTTGCATTTCCGTGTAGTTTTTTGCATTCCCGATTTCCCGTGTACTCGTGTAGTAGTTTTTTTTGCTGAGGGATAATATTGTCTTTTGCATTTCTTGCATTTATTTCGGTCTAGAAACTGGATCACCTAACATAACAAAGTATAATTTGCTACTAGAGGTGCTCTAAATATTCCAAAGAAGGACCGAAACAAAAGCAAACACAATGGGAAATGCTTCTCTTACCGATATACATCTCACGGAGAATTCATACCAGCTATCTGGTCAGCCCACGTGTACTATATCTCAAAAAAAATAAAATTATAGAGTGTGCTTATTTACATTACACATTTTTTCTCTCCGCACATATCTCTAAATCTTAAAAATTATTACACACAGCAACTTTTAATTAAAAAAAAATGCACATTTTCGTTGGTAGAAGCATTCTAAATGATAATTTACTCATCCATTATTAAAAAAAATAAAATGTAAGAAATATGAACAATAGTAAAAATTTAAGAGACATAATAAATTTCTAGTTAGGGCCTGTAAAGGAGTTTTCATAATAATGTGTGTTAGTGGGTGTGAAAATCAAATTTATTTTTGTATTTAAATCATTTTGTCATTAACAATTATTTTGCTCAATTGTAGAATAGTGACAATAAATTTCATTAAATGATGTGTGGAGAGAGCAAAAATAGTACTAGTGTAAATAGTCGCACCCAAAATTATATTCTATTGGGGAGGTGACTCCACAAGTGCAGCATTTTTAATTTAGTTATTATTAAAGAAACATTAATTCCTTTGGTGTTATTTTTTATTAAAGATAAACAATTATAGGGTAAATTGCAGATAATCCTCCTGAAGTATAGGGGTCAATAGAAAACCTCCTAATGTTCAAAATCAAACAATATCCCTTTTAAATGTTCAAAATCAAACAATTAATGTTCAAAATGGTTTTGAGAGGTAAATTATTTGATCTTGAACGTCCGTGTGGAGAAGGGGGAGGGTTCTACTGACCCTCATATTTCAGGAAGATCATTTGCAATTTACCCAAAATTATATACTTTATAAAACGATTGCTCACCGTGTATGCCCTTAGGAATTAACGTTTCTTTAATACAGAGTAAAATGATTGCTCCTGCGGTGTATGTCGTTATTATTCTTCTTCTCCTCTTTTTTTTTTTTTTTTTTTTTTTTTTTTTTTTTTTTTTTTTTTTTTCACAACAAATCCGGTGTGAGTGCAATTGCATGTTTGCCGATTTGGAAGAAGATTGGCTCAACGAATTAAGAGAATGATTGGACTGGGAGATGGTGATGTTCAGTCAGTCGTCCATGAGGGTGGTGAGTGTTGAAAAAATATCACAACCCACATCAAATCTAATATATATCTAATAAATTTATTATAAAGTGACGTTCACCTTACTTTCTCACTCCTCCATGTGGCGCTAAGGTGGATAGCCTCATTGAACTTGGAGTTTGTCTATTAAGCCGCCTCAACTCATAGAGATTTATTAGGAATTTGAAAATCCAAAGCTATTACTTCAGCCACACCACTAAAAATTTATGAGAATTGATAGGCTCAGAAATACAAAAATAAAAATGAAAGAAAATAAAAAAATAGTTGGAGAGTAATAGATGCATATGTATAGCCTACAAGCAAAACACATAAACGGATTAACAGTGGATGACACCTCCTGCCGTTACTCTTTTCATTATAACCTTCTCCTACTTTGTAATAGCCTATCAATGTTCCAAGTTTCAACCGTTACATTTGTAACGGATGCCTCTTCCTTCCGGTTGAAACTTAAAGTAAAAGGCCTATCTCTCACTCTCTAATTTGGTAAAAACATCTCATTGATAATATATATAATAAATATATTAAATTTAATCCCAATCGTTACATTATAATTTAATTTCTTATTAATCATATCATCCTGAGTTGATAATTCTAGATATTTAATTAAATTAAAACTTTTTGTTTTCCTCAATGAGTTTGTGACAATAACAAGTGTATTATAAAAGCGATCGTGAACCTCCATTGCAGGAACATGCACTCCTCCCACTCTCTCATCTCTCTATCTATATAGATAAAAGAGATGAG
This sequence comes from Liquidambar formosana, assembly GCA_039720395.1. NCBI lineage: Eukaryota > Viridiplantae > Streptophyta > Magnoliopsida > Saxifragales > Altingiaceae > Liquidambar > Liquidambar formosana. The sequence continues at coordinate 583,797 of CM077822.1, read as the reverse complement.
TTTTGCTCGGATTAGCTTTAGATTCAATATATCCATTTGTGTGTGTGAGAATGATGATAATTATAACCAACCCTGATGTCTCAAAACTAGTCCTTTGGATAAGTTTTTCTCTATAGGAGAGGCTTTGTTGTTGTGCTTGGAATACCATTGGTCTTAGTGAGGTTCTAATATATTTTATTCAAAATATGCGTCTACTTGCCCAATGAGTTGAATCAATGATGGAGGTTTTGCTGAAACATATATTTCAAAACACAAAATTCTTCTACAATTCATACAACCATGTGATTCCTGTTATTTTGCTTCATCTCAAACTAAGGTAAGTAATTTCATTTGCTTTATTTTTGTTTTTTATTTTCTTTATTTTGTTATTTTGTTATTTGCCTTTTGATGTTGGGTTTTGGAAATTCTCAATCATTGTACACAATTTTATGAACATAATCTACATAGATGGTGAGATAAGAAATTTTGTATCTTAAAATGTCATATGCTTATTATAATTGTAGTAGCACTTGAAATATTAACAATTCTTTTTGTTCCAAAGTTATCAAACATGCTATAATTGAGTTTTTCATTATATTATTTTTATTTTTAGGATTTTCTAATTCATATTTATAATAAGCACCCTTTCCCGTGCATCGCACGGAATCATTACTAGTTGATCAATTATAATCTTTGATATTGTTTCATATACTTAACATAGTATCAGAGCATGTCGTTCTTGGATTTATTGAATTCATATTTGTTGCCTATGTGATAAGCCTATATTAAGTCTACACATGAGAGGGAATGTTGGAAATGTACCATATCCTAGTATCCTACATCGCCTAAATATTGGATTTGTTGCCTACGTGATAGGTCTGTTTCTATTTTTTTTAGACCTGCACATGAGGGAAAATATTAGAAAGTCCCACATCCCACATTGATGTGAATGGATGGCCGGGGACGGGCAAGGGAAAACACTAGCTTGGGTACTACCCTGGATGTTGATGTGGATGGCCAAGGGAAAATACTAGCTTGGATGAGTTTGGATGTTGATGTGGATGGATGGCCGTGCCTGGATGTTGCTGTGGAGGGAAAACAGTAGTGTGCATGTTGGTGGATGAAGTGCGCCGTGCCTGGATGGTTGGATTCCCGATTAGGTTCATCATTCCATGGAATTGCCACAGAAGGATTGCCTCAACAAACTAACTACTGACTTTATTATAAACTACTAGAAACAAAAACAAGTTGATAGTCAAAACATCCTTACGGGGCAATACCATGAAATGATGAACCTAATCGGTAATTCCCCCTAAAAAAAGATTCGTGCCTGGATGCTGATGTGGAGGGAAAACAGAAGTGTGCATAGTGGTAGTTGGATTAAAAATTGATGTTGATGGATGGCCGTGCCTGGATGGTTGGATTAAAAATTCGTGCCTGGATGCTGATGTGGAGGGAAGACAGAAGTGGATGGCCAAGGGAAACTACTAGTACTAGAGGGAAATCGGATGTGTGCGTGCTGGTCGTTGGACTAAAAATTGATGTCGATGGATGACCGTGCCTGGATGGTTGGATTAAAAAAAATTGGGGGAATTACCGATTAGGTTCATCATTTCATGGTATTGCCCCATAAGGATGTTTTGACTATCAACTTGTTTTTGTTTCCAGTAGTTTATAATAAAGTCAGTAGTCAGTTTGTTGAGGCAATCCTTCTAAGGCAATTCCATGGAATGATGAACCTAATCAGTAATTCCCCCAAAATCGATAGCAATTCCATGGAATGATTCGTGCCGATAGCAATTCCATGGAATGATGAACCTACCAAAAAAGCTAAAAAAAAAGTATAAATAGTTTAATACCCCAAGGATAACTCATACTCACACTTAAGCAGGCTCAATGGGCTTACCTCCTGCCGCCGTAAGCTTGGATGCCCATTGCCCTGTTCACCCTTCTTTGATCCCATCGGAACCACCATCTCCGCCACTTGTTACTCCGGAAGGGCAAGACCCTTCTATGTCCCCATCGGAACCACCACCAATTCCGCCACTTGTTGCTCTGGCAGGGCAAGGACCCTCGGAACGGCCAATTCTACCATTTTGTGCTTCGGAAGGGCCGGAGCAAGGGCTTCCACCTTCTGCCTTAGCAAGCGTGGCTAGCCATTCCCACCTTGAACCGGATGGCGAACAAGTGTGCACAAATCATCCGTCGAGCACTGGTAATGCTAATCCCAACCCAACCCCACCTCCCCAACAAGCGATTGCTGATCGAGCCGGCACAGTTAACGAGGGGTTGACTGTTTTGAAGGAGTTGACTCGGATTGCGCTGTCTCATTTATTTGAGTTGCTCCTCAACGCGCTAGAAGAAGGAAACTGGGCAAGGGCATGCAAAATTTTTTTCATGGCTGCCGTACTGATTTTCCTAAGGAGGTGCTTCTGATGAATGGGAAATGCTAGTTAACCTATATTTTGTCTTACAAATCTTGACTTACTATGTGGGTTAGTTTTGTTTCAAATTTTAGGGTTTTAACTAGCTTTTTCCTTTATGAATACCCTATATCACAACTGGTGGGGGAATGATAATAAGCCTTGTTAGAAGTAAAATACAAGGCGGTGTGTTTGTAATTTTGTATTTGGTTTTTTTCCTACTCTGTACTCTATATATGTTGATCTGTACGGACCGAGACATTATCATGATCGATTGCGGGATACTCAGTTTTCCAACTATTTATTGTGTTTAATTACCATAAAAAGAATAAATTTAATAGGATACAATTATGGAATCCAAGTTTGTAAAGCTCGGTTTGAACTTTCTTTTTACGCTTTCTTTTACTTGTCCAAAGGATTTTTATTGTGTATATCTATACTAATATAGAAAAGACAATACTTACTTCCACCTAAGGTGGAGGAGCTCCTCCCACCCAAATGAGGTGACATGTCTCTTTGATCAACATGTGTCCCTACACATGCCTTTTGCATGACCTTTGAACTCTGATTTTTGAAAACAACCCAAACAGAGAACTAGTTCTTCCTGAACCGAGTTTGGTCTTCCACCCCGCCTTCGAATTGCAACATCTCTCACCGTTCAAGGCGCAACGCCGACAATCTGACCAATCAAGGCACGCCGGCGACCATCACCCATGAGAGATAATATATATTTGGATCGCAGGTAAAGGCGATGGATGACGATATCAGATCACGCTGGATTTGAAGCTCGACGCCAGTGGACGACAACGTCCCCACGCCGAACTCACAGCTAGTGGTGATTCTTCAATCGGGGTGTGGATTTAATCTCCGTCACGAAACTCGACATTTATTTGGCAATCTGGAACAGATCTAGAGCATCATTGACGGCGATCTATAATAGACCTGTGGGTAGCATTTGTTGGGTCTTAGAGTTTGGAGTGGCTTGTAAGCCTTTGAGAAGAAATCATCATTTTGTATATACTGATTCTGCCTTTTGCTTCTAAGTCTTGGTGGTTAAAAATGAGGGCTTCATTTTCTCATTTGGGGATTGCGGGTCGAATGTTGCTCAGATCTGACTTCTTTTTTCTAGTCCTTCTTCTTCTTCTTCCTCTTTTTTATTTTTATTTATTTATTTATTTATTTTTTAAAGATGATGCTGGGATGGTGAAAATGGAGTTGAATGTTGAGCTATGAATCTTTTTCTTAAAGCTTTTTCTTGTCTTCGAATAGTTGGGATTATGAAAAAAAAAATTTCACCGGAAAACATGGAGTTCGTCGGAACTTCATGAAGCGAAGTAAAGGTGTTAACGTCTAGCGAGTCCGCAAGCTTCAATAATGATTGCCAACGTCGGGTCAAATTGGCAAGCTTCAATAATGGTTGCCGATGTTGGGTTGTTGATCGGAGATATTCCCTTGGTCGGAGACGAGATGTGAGACAGAGTGGCCGGGGCAAGAGAGAACCGTTCTTCTCTGCCTTCGTTTCCTATCCTTCAATAATCAAACAGGCTTCTAAAAAGGTCACGTGAATAACATACGCATTGAACACGTGTTGATCAAAGAAACATGCCACCTCATTAGGTGGGAGGAGCTCCTCGACCTTAAGGTGGAGGCAAGTATTGTCCTATAGAAAACGTTTGCAACTTTGAAAGGACTTGCAAGGTGAAGTTCCAAAAAACTCTCATTGGTTTTTAAAACACAAGACAATTATAAAATGGACTACAAATGATGGATAAAATAATAAAAATAGAATTCAAAGCATATAACCACATTAGTAACCTCCCCTTATTTCTCTCTCAAATACAAAAATTGGGTATAAAATTGTTTTCCTTATTTCTCTCTCAAACACAAAAATTGGGTATAAAATTGTTTTCCAAAAGAAGAATCCTAAATATACTAAAATTCTTCCTCCCAAGAAACTTCCCTCTCAACATCTCTGCTATATCATTCTTTTTCTATCTTTCTTCATGATAGTGGTTTACAAGAAAAAACCCAACTATCCAAAGATACAAAAAAACAACCCAAACGTAGAAACGACTTATTGGAGATCGTTGATTTCAAGTCCGTCAAAGATTTATTCAGTCAATCTCCTCTGGGAATTGTCATACTTGGCGGTGATTTTATTCTTCCAATTTTCTCTTTCGAAAACACTCTAGAATATTTCTTTTTTTATTTATGTTTTAATTTTTTATTGTGTATTTCTGATATTCCATGGTTTCCAATCTCCAACAGGTAGGATTAACCCACGTTTGATGTATCTTAAACCAACACTGCTTAAAAAAAAAGGCCAACAACTATCTAAGAACAAGGAGATAACAAGCAGATAACCACTAACTTCATAACTGGGAAAACCAAATAATTACACTTCGTAAATTAAAATTTCAAATTAGATTTGGAAAGAGACAAAAACGAGGGCAATTAACTCACATCTCCTCCCCCTCCCCCTCCCCCCTCTTTTGTTTTTTCTTTCCTTTTAAGGAGGAAAACCAACTAACTACACTTTGTAATTTAAATTTTCAAATTAAAATTGGAGATATACAAAAATGTGGGTTATTAACTGAAAGGAAGATAACTTGGGTGGAGGATTATTATTATTATTTTTCCCAATCGAAGATCGTTTCAATTAACAAAAACCGTTGGGAGAGACCAAGCTTTTTTTCCCCTCTCTTTCAAGCCTCTCCCTCTTCCAATAATCCGGTTGTCTTCAATTCTCTAAACAACTTTTTGCCACACTTTCATGCCTATCCCTCTCCCAAAAATTAAGTTGTCTTCATCTAAAATAATCAAGAGATTATGATTGTTCAAGTCAAACATATCAACACTAACATCCTTGGAGATAAAACCAGAATCAATAGACTACCAACCAAGTTGAGACATGACATAACATGAAGACTTTTGGCCATGTTTGTTTGGTTGGAATAGAATGAATTGGAATAGAATCTGATTCCATACTCAAAATAGTCTGAAATGGAATAAGATTGAAATAAACATTATAAAATAAAAACCATTATAATTTACAATTATTGTTTGATTCCATTCCTATTTAATTACCTCATCGAAACACATTGTTTGGAATAAATTTGAATGTGATTCCATTCCAACCAAACAAACATGGCCTTAGTATAATGAAGACAGCAGATTAGAGACCTGGCACAATAAAATAAAAAAAATGATTGCAAATAACAGATTCTAGGACAAGGTTGAGAGTTTGAGTCGTTGAATTTTGGTTCTAATTTTCATTTTTTCAAACAAAAGGGAAAAAAATTGAAGATTGACACACGTTCTGTGTTTTTTTTCGTTTCATTTTTTGGTCAACCAATTCTATAAAAGTTAAAGACTCTCATTAAAAGATCTTGTGTGTCACTTTGATTGAGTTGCACACACGTCACGTGTGCTCCCGCTGCTAGTACTAGAGGAAGCACATGCCCGCGGGTTAGTGAGTTTGGTGTTTGTGAGAGGTTTTTTGGCATGGATAAGTAACTCCAAAACATATCTCACTAACACACCAGCCACCGTTGGAGTTTAAAAATAAAATAAGATAAAAAAGTATTATATATGCATCACTACATGCAGATTACACTGAAAAAAAAAAAGAGGGCTTATATGAATAAATACAAAAAAATTCCACAAAGTCCACCTAAGTAGCTCATCATCTTGACCACAAAAAAATTCTATCTATGAATAAATACAAGTATTTGCAAAATCATCTGAGTGTTTGCCTGGAAAAGAAAAAGGGTAAATGTCTACCAGCAATGAACACTCGCATAAATTCATTAGGCTAGGGAATCGAGTTGTATGGCTTGTCTAACAGCCAGTTGAGTTAACGACATCCCATAATACGCCCTTCAATATCGAGTAAATCAATGAAGAATGCCAATGCCTGAATCTTTTCTAGACAAGCAGACATATAGTCCCTTCCGCTTGTCTGGTGATCCCCTGCATTTAAAACCTCTAATGGATTTTCAGGCACAACATGCAGGACCAGGTTTTCACCCCGATCACAATTTCAACTTCATTTTGGGGTTCTTCACCACAGTACATCCAGGGTCTTCCACTGTCTGCAACAGAAGAGATTTTTCAATAGGCAAAACTTGCAACACAAAACAAAGAAAGTGAATAAACAAAAACCATCAACAACAAAACCTTTTGTTTTTTGTTTTTCTTCTCCTTTTTCTTCTTTTTCTTCTTCTTCTTTTTCTTAGGCTCAGACACTTCCACTTCTTCAAAAGAATCCTGCCAAACACGCAACCATTTAGAAAGTGATGAATAGAAACTTCTTAACAGCTTTTTCAGAAATTGATTACAGGAACAGCAAAATTAAAGCACCTCAGAGTCCCCAAAGGAAGTTACATGTCGAATTGTTCTTCCTGAACTTGAAGTACCACCTGATATGAAAGAAAATTAGAGTCTGATTGATAATTTTGGTATTACAATTCAAAATAACAGCTCGGATATGCAATTTTATTCTAGTGAAAGAAAATGCACTTCAAATCTCATTAATCTGTGCAACGTTTTCATGAACCTGACCGATGATATTAAAACTTTTCCTTCACAAAACATTTAGAGTGCCTTTGCAACTAAACAAAGTAACCTGTGCTTAAACAGAAAAACGCACAACAAGAATTTCCCATCTCAGAGGCACACAATAGTTAACAAATTAGGTAATGGTGAAATTTCTGATCAACAGAGAACACTCTCAAGAACTCTTTTTCAAGAGTGATCAAATTCACCATATGATCTTCCACAAACATTGTATAACAAGGCCCCCCCCAAAACACTCTGAAGCCATTTTATGCCATGGCACACTTCTCAAGCCTTTCTCGTAGCCATGGACACTTCTATGGGCTTTCCTATGGAATGTCTCCCGTAGCCCCTAGCTCTCCCCAACTGTGCTACCAAATGTTAAGAACTTTCACCAATAGGAACAAAGGTTAACCTTTAGGATTGTAACAAAGCCCTATGAGAATATAACCATCTCTAGTTTCATTTTCAATAGGTAAAAGAAATCATATGATTGTCACAAATAATCTTACGCTATGTTTGGATAAGGAATTTCTATATGGAATTTGCTTTTGAGATGGAATTTGTAAAATTTTTATAAGGATGAGATGAACAAAATCCTTATAAAAATTTTACAAATTCAATCTCAAAAGCAAATTCCACCTAAAAATTCCTTATCCAAACATAGCGTAAATTTTCACTACGCGCGCGTCTATGCATCACAATTCCGCAATTCACCAAGTTGCCAATTTATGAGACTATACAAACAGATTACAATTCAGTGCCATCCACACTATAAACCATATGCAAACTGATACTACATACAAATGAGAAAGAAATTGAAGCAATTAACAGCATATTACAAAAAAAAATTTAAAAAAAAACACTCAATATTACTTGCATTTACAGTGTCTTTGGCATTCTTGATGGCCAATTCGAGAAGATCAGGTTTAATAGAAGCCAATCCATTAGGGTCTTGTAGTTTCCTTTCAAGGAATTTCGCCAAAGCAGCGGCCTTGTTTGTCGTCAAAGGTCCACCGGGGTGAGCCAACCTAAACCACCATCCATAAAACAAAATATGACAGAGGACACTCTGGGTTGTATGCATGTGTGAGTGTGAAAACCCTAATCCCTATATGTATGCATGAGAGAACACTATAGAGGGTCATTATGCAATAAATTACTAGGCATTGAGGCATCGGTGCTATGATTTCTCTTCTATTGGACTCATGGAATGTAGTGTATCTTTCTCTCTCTAAACCCCTAGGTTGCAACAGTTTCTCTCTCTAGAAACGTACCGGGGTTGAGGACGGGAAGGAGGGGGTAAGGAAGGGAGAGGAGCGAATTTGCTCCCACGAAGAGCACGTCGATCCTCCTCCGTCATTCCATCCAACTCCCTCGCCATTCTGTATTTCCTCTCTCTCTAAACTGGAACCCTTCTCTCTGGATTTTCTCTTTCCGAGAGACTGAACCCCACTTTGGCAGACTGTAATGGGACAAGAAACGACGGCGGCCCGTTGGAATCCCTTTGTAGGAAAACAGTTGGATAAAACGACGCCGTGTTGAAATTTAGCATTGCCCTAAGTTGACAGTTGCATGGGCTCAACTCGCCGGAGCCTGGGCTAGTGGGCTCCAGCTTTTGTTCGGGCCTAACCCAACCCTCCAACATCGGAAAGTTGAACTGAAGAGTAGGCTGTTTAAATTTGACTCAAAAAATTAATAAGTTTTAAAATAGGATTGGATGTGACCCATATATATACATATATATATCACCTTGAATGAGCATCTAATTCACCAAACTTGAGCCTTAAGTCGATTTTTTTCTTCTTTTTTTTTTTGGGGGCGGGGAGGGGGTGGGTGGTTACAATGAAGAGACTTTGAATGGTAAATCTACCCAAATTCCACCCAGATTCCAATCAAGGTTGATGCTAACTATGAAGCCAGGTAGTGTTTAGCTCGAGCTTGGCTCAACAAACTGTCAAGCTCAAAAAGAAAATAGAGCCTCGTTCAATTATCTTTAAAATAATCTCATACAAATTCCTTGTCAAGCAGATCTCGAGCCAAACGTGGGTAGCTTAACTCATTTAACAGCCATAGTTGTTGGGTTTTGGAGTCTTTAAATCCCCGCTTATGCTGCAAATTCTCATCTAGATTTGAATGTTGAAACTGGTAGAATCATGTGCTTGGGGAGGCAACAACCCATGGCATAACCAGTGACCATGAATATACTCAACTTGGCTGGCATTAGATCACATATTGGGGCAGAATCAATACAAGCCTTTTCTTTTACTTCCCCAAGGTTTAGTCTGTCTGAAAGTAAAAAGAACATAGATCAATTATGCAAAAATCCAAAACCCCAGCTGTTTGTTTTTATTCAATGCTCCTAAAATTCATAGATAACGTTCAACACAAGGAAAGAGATTATAATCCTAAGATATCATAAAACTCATAAATTTCTGGTTTATGGCTGAAAAAGAATATATTCAGTGTTACAATGTACCCCATGCTTCTTTCATGCAAAGTATTACACTTGAACTCCAAAATGCGTAGTCTTTTCCTACTCCCCTTTGGCTGAAAAGAATTCATCAACTGGTTCAGCTCCACACAAGGAGCTTTGAATATCATACTTGGCAGCCCATCATTGGTTAAATCATTGACTGTGGTCTATGTATCTCTTGAGTTCTATGAGAGCTGCCTTATGTAGATTGATGTTGCTGTCTTTCACAAAAGAGTTAGCAATCCTAGCCACACAAGCCATTAATTCAAGAAAATAACTCGAATAATTTTCTTAAGAGCGCTCAGCATAGGGACACAAATAACTTGAATAATAATTTAATAGTCCTCCCCATTTCTTTTCCCATTGTGTTCAGTCAGTAGCAGCATAGAACTATTACAGATCCCATGCTCCCCACAAACATGGCAGAGCTACATTAGCAGCAAAATGAAGTTTGATAATAATGTGGGAAAGGGGAAGATGAACAAATTTGGGAGAGAATCAAATCCTCTCAATTTACAGGCCTCTTTCTTCAGCCTAAGATTCTAAAAAAAAACCAGGCAATGAAGCATGAGGCCAATCCAATTGTAGCTTTCAAAGATATGAGATCAAGTCATTGAGGATGGTATTGGAGGCTCTCCACAGAGGTAGGGCAGATCATAATAATGCCCAGAAAACATAAGGGGAGAGGGGGTTCCAAAACCACTGCACAAACCCCTTCTGGATCAACATTTAGATATGGCTTCGAACTAACCAAGCAAGAACTTAAAAATGTCGCTCAGTGAAATTATGCCTTCTACACGCTTACTGCCAGCCTCCACAATGACAAGCCGCCTGACCCCTGAAATCCAGCCATTACAGGTCATTTAATTTGTTCAGGAGATTTCAGTAACGAGCTACTCAATGCAACCAAGAACACGATAGTTCGTCCAGGATTGGTATATACAAGATGAAATTTTTTAAAATATATATAAAATGGAGATGGCAGCAAGTTCTTAATTTTTTTTTTTTTTTAATGAAGTAATCATGTGCGTGTGTGCTTGTGTGTATCTATATATATATATATATATATATATATATATATAATAAAGGAAACAAAAGCTTAATTTAGAGTCAAAATCTAGAAAATCAGGAGCTACTCTAAAAGATGTAATTAGAAGAAATCTAACAATGATAATAATAATCCCACAGGGGAAAATTTTCCATATTATGTGCTCCTCCTAAACAAAGATCAATCTCAGCCAACCCCTACAATAATACCCATTAAGAAAAACATAGCCCTTAATTTATCCAATAAAAGGAAACCAATGGCTATTTTTTGACTCAAATTATAATTCCAACTACAATAACAGGTTGGCTGCTCACACTTGCTCCCAGTCAGTATTAACCAAACCCTTCAACATAATATACATAAATCAGCTGAGTAAACCAGAGCAATCCTTTTACTTCAAAACAAAATACTCAAATACCCAAGTCAAAAAAGTTCAAACACCAACCATAATAAATTAGTAGACGAAAGCTCCACATAACAGCTAAAATTTCAGCCACAATGGATACAACGCAGTAAAAGTAGTTCTACAGAGTTTTATGTGGCCTCAAATTAAATGTGACTGTGTTTGTGGTAATACATTTGAAACAAAATATTTAACTCCAAAATGAGGAAAATGACTAGGGCGGATGGCATTGTTTCATGATTGTAGCATTGGTGAACTTTATTTTTAAAGAATATGCACAACATGAAAGAACAAGGATGGTATTTCCTACCTATTTGTGGAATATGGAATGAAGGAAATTAGAAAGAAAAAAAAAAAAAAAAAACTTTTCATCGTTTTGGAGAAGTGTAGAATGCTTGTCAATACCTCTACTCTTGTTTTGCAACCTGCAAGCACAACAGTGACAAAGGTTTCGCAATGCAATATACTATGCACTACTCCTTATAATCATAATGGTACAAGTGTACAACCCTTATCGAACAGTGTTATGGAACCTTTTCTCCTGATTTTATTCAGCTGAAAGAAAATCCATCCTACAAAGCAATAAAGGGAGAGAAAGTTACCTGGGTTTGACAATCGCTCCATCACTTTATGCAAAGGATCGGAACGCAAACACATATGACATCTTTGACCTCTGAGCTCAAAAGGAGAATATGAGTCTTGTCCCAGCTGCAACACCTAATTTCAATTAGGAAAAAAAATTCGAGTTCTCAGAGAGGTAAAATCTCATACATGGTTATTTCATCTAAACTACATTTTTAACCAGTGAAGTAAAAATGAATTCTTGTACACAACCCAAGTGGTTTGGATTCAAGACTGTTGAATTGAATTCAGTTAGGTTGTGTACTAAACCTATAGTAAGAAGTCAAGTATTTGTTTCCCTACAAATTTGCTGCTCACATAAGTTGAACTTTACAAACACCAGCCATTCTTTCATATGATAATATAGAAAGGGATGAATGTAAATAAAATATAACATACATATTTTATATTTAAATCATCACTTTAAAATTAACATGCATAAGGTATGGACTCTGGCAAGTAACCAAAAATTTATAAATAAATAAATCTAGCAGTTACCTGATGAATAGTCATTTCATTAAGATTAATATGTGCATAAGCTGTGTCTTTTGCCAAAGCTGTTATATCGCTGTTGAAGAAATAATAAACAAATAAAAATCATCCTCACTCATGGAAGATTAATTGAAACTTGGCACTACCTTGACACAAAAGGCATAAACTGCACATCAACTAATCAAAGAAATCCTATGAGACCAATTAGAACACAGCTTACCTTCGTGAATATATATCCAGTAATGAGTCATTATCATCAACTATAGGTATTGAACTAACTTGAGCTGCAAAAAAAGGGTGTAATAACATAAGAATTAAAAAACAAGATGGAGAAATGGGGCTCATGAATTTAGTAAAATGAGACTACTAAAGCTTATCTCCAGACTCAATCAGATTCCTAAAGTCTGTCTAATATTTTAATACAATAATAAATTTTAAAATTTAAAAAAAAAAAACATTGAATGAGTATTAAAATAAGAGATGAAAATATGAAATGAAAGACAGACTAATGCACTAATACCCATGGGTCCCATGACCCATAAGCAATCAAAGAGCACAATTTAATTAAGAGTCATAAATATACCAATTACTTGGAATATTCTTACATTAAAGTCATAAAATTCCATCAAGAAAAAACCTTTTTATTATCAATCTCAATTTGTTTTTGCTAATAGTTCAACAGAATCCCATATTGCTAATATTTCTCAACAGAATGGATTTCATTAAATATGCATACTTCAGTAACAATAACCAAATGAAACCTTCAAAGTGATTCGCTTAGTGTATTTTTTCCTTCAAGGCACTTCCTTTATATATAAATATAGTATCTATTGCGTTATAGGGTTAAATGCTATATAGGGAAAACTTGAGAAAAAGAAGATATTAGTAGCAGGTACATTAATACCTATCCATAAATCCATTATAAGGTGCCAGTTAAAAATACTGAGGACTTGAGATTATCGTGATTTCAACTTCCAAACAAATCAAATCCTGCTTTTCCCTTTTTTTTCTCTTTATCTTTCCTCTGCTTAACGAAAGCAACAAGCATACCTTGAACTAACAAATTTAAGGCTGAACTAAGAGAAGCACTAGGTCTCAACATTGCTAACGGCCGTCGGTTTGATTCTCCAATCATTGGGACCCATGTACCCACAGGAACTGCATAAATTGGTAGTTGGAGCATGGGCAATGAGCTAGAACAATGCCTAAAATTCCTGCAAATACCTGCAAATTAACAGGTCCGTTGGTTGTTAATAAGTTCAATAACCATTAACTGGCAAACTAACTAAAAAGCTTACATTTTAGTATTCCAGAAAGTGAAGCAAGATGTAATAGCTGTGGAAATGAGCCATCTTGTGAAGTTGAATGGATAATGGGAACTGTTGCAACCTCATTTTGCAATATCTTCAAAGCAACATCTTTCAAATTATCATATGGCCCAGCCTACACAACCAACAAACACATGGCACAAAGAAAGAAAAAAAGGAAGCAGATATGGATCAACTGCCAAAGATCTATAAAAAACAAACAAAAAAAAGGTAGGCTTATCAACCCAAGTTTTAATGTGATAGGGAATCGTGAAGTTGGACTCACAAGGAAGCTCAGGTAATACTTGCATGTACCGTTTGAATTATCATAGCATCATCACACACAATACCACAGCATTACTATTAAAGATACCGCTGCACGGCACTGATGGCATACTTTATCATCACTGAATCAATGTTCATTTTACTGTAGCATTATATTATTAAGCATTTTGATTTCTTATTTTAGTTCTAAGAGCAAATCTTCACCAGAAGCATATTTGTCATCAAAATTCTTGACAAATACCAAATGAGCATCTGGAAGAGGGCCTAAATTCTTGACAAATACCATGTAAGTTATTTGTCAAGCAAATGTCTCTGTAACCTTGATCTGCATTTGGCAAAGCTCATATGCCTAATGCATTTAGGTGGCTCACCCCTCCTACAAATTCATCTGCTCAAAGTATTTCTGAAATTATTAGGTTTGAACATTCCCGCATTGGAGTTCCAAGCATGGTCAAAAATTTTTTCCGAAATCGGAAATTTTTTTTGTTGAAATGTCGTTTCTCAGTAGGTGCCAATATAACAATTGGCTGAAGTGCTGTTTTTGCCACATATGGATATATATTGAGGCTAATGATGAACTGATGATGACTAACTCTTATATCTATTCTTATGCAATGCTTATTTATGTAATTATGGATGGATTGTAAATGATATGTATTTCAACGTTATATGCATTTAAATATTAAATTAAAGCAATTAGTATACATTTGTGTTCTTTATTTGCACCCTACACACCACAAACTTGTCTCACACATTTTATTCGTAATCTTTTGATTCTAAATTGTTTAATGGAGCCTATTTATTTATTCTTTGAAGAACGAGTAGTGTTGAAGCACCCCCCCCCCCCCCCCAAAAAAAAAAAAAAAAAAAAGTATTATTAAATGGAATAACAAGTTATAGCAGAAGAAAAAAAGAAAGAAATGATAAGGAAAGTCTGGTCTTAGTGGCTAATAACATGCCACAATCCAGCTCACAAACAATGAAAGTATCAAATATAACCAATCAGTGAACAAATCTATAGAATGGCAAGCCAGATGTGTCTTAGGAAACTTCATTAGCAACAAAACTTGGATCAGAAGACCACCACGAAAGGGTAGGACACTGGAGAGCATGGTTGGCCACCCTATCAGCTGCAATTACGTTCTCTAGAGCCTATTTCATTATCTTTCAAAGTTTCATTTTTTCCTCACGATATTTCTCTATTTTTGGAACCTCAGTATCTATATCGATATCAAGATTTTAAGTCCTTGGTTCCAACAGAAAATCTCTCACATAGAAAAAGAAATCACATATGGTCATGTTTGGGTTTCTTTACAGAGACGGTAATGGGATAAAGATGGTGCAATTTCCACTGTGTTAAATGTACTGGCTACCTTCGAATTGAAAGACGTGCTTTTTTAAAGCTTTAAAATGGATTTTCTCTTTTAATTTTACAAAAATTATATTATTAACAGATAGCTCTCATCTCTCGTGGCAACTTCTAGGTCCTCAAGTCACTCAATATGAAGTTGCCCCTTTAATCCAAGATTTTAGTTATTTGTAAATGTAATTCACATTTATTCATGCCTAAAATAGTTATATTCTAAATGTAATTTACAAAATTTGAACTTGTTTACAGCTCTAAGAAGTTCTATTGACATAAGTTATAAAGTAATAGGGAGTTACTAATTTCCCTGCACTGATTTCACAAGACCTATATTTGATTGGAATTACAAATCAATACAACCAACATTCATCTTCTCTTCGAGGGGGCATACCAAGGTGAGATTTGAACTGCCATTTCCACACAAATGAACTTCACCATCCTTTAGGTGGTAATGAACTTTTCAAGAAAGAAATATGGTCACCTACATTTATTTCCTAGTAAATGTGTTATGCCAATAACCACACACATGCAAATACAAACATTATATATAGGAGCATCTGGTGGTCCATTTTCATACAATTAAACATGCGACATTAAACACTCACATGGATGAGATGTCTTGGAAATGCTCTCCCATGACCATCAATTTGCCCATTCAGATATACTTTTCCCTCCTTCCAGGCAGATATAGTGTGTGTCTCGAGCTCTTCCTCTGTCAGATTTGACCCATGATTTCCAAGCTGCAAATTATTGTTGGGTCAAAATATACATACATGTATGTGTGTGTGTGTGTGTGTGTGTGAGAGAGAGAGAGAGAGAGAGAACTTTATCAGAAACACACAACCAGATTAATTCTTTTCACTAAGAATACGGTTATACTTCTAGCATTCATTGAGAATATTGACCTGGCCAGCAAGCAAAGTTGAATATGCATTCCACCAAATATCCCTATTAAAATGTCAAAGCCTTCTAATATGTTTACATTTTCTCACAGAAACATAACTCCAAAAGGAAATAAAATTTGGGAGCACAACCAAGGAACAACTGTAAAGTCTTAAACAGCCTTAAAAACACATTTAATTACCAAGAAAACAGAAGAAACTAAAATCCTTCACCCTTCATGTTTAGTGAGTCAACAAAAAGTTAACAATGGATGACAAAACCTGCACTTATATTATTACCTCCTTTAATGGTAGTGCAGATAAATAAATAATTATCACAATGACTTCACATGACATTAGCAGGCCAGGAGTAACCAATTGTCTCGTGTCTGGGAACCCAATATGCTCTCATTACTTAATAAAACTTGACCAAGGTAACTCAACTAGGCCATTAGGGCTGACTTCAAATTTGACAATAATTGAGTACAGTTTTTCCTCAGTTGAGTTTTTACTTTACCCATCAAGTTTTAACTTCTAACCAAGTAAATAGAATTATCTAGTGAAGTTTCTACTAAGCCAATATTTATATCATTAACATTTCACATAAAGTAGTAATATTATTATTCTCACAGCAAACTTGTATTACTCTTAGTCATATCCATCAATTCAAGTAGGGTGCAAAGCCCAACACGAGCTGTGAAAACAACTCGAAACCAACACAAAGTTAGTGGATTTGGCATTACTATGTCAAACTAGTAGTTTTCAGGTCCACCCGCTTGACCCATTTGATAATCGTGTCGTGTTGGCATGATTATGGCCCAATACCTTTTTAACCCCTATATGACTTGTGTACATCTAGGAGTCCTTTTATTATGAAGTGCACTTGATGTAACTTTGCATCAAGTGCACTCCAAAACTCTTAATCACAATTCATATTTTTTGAAATCAACCATTAGATTAGATAGACTTCTCATGTAGGCGATCCATGCCAAAAATCAAGTTGATCCGAGACCGATTGCTATTTGATCCAAAACTTACATTTTTCAATCAATAACAATCGCTCATTTATGGACATTTGTGGATAAAACAACTCTTAAGCTCAGATTAGCATGATTTTCGGCATGCATTACCTACATATGAATCAAAATTAATCCAACAGTTGATTTCAAAAAATATGAGTCGCAGTTAAGAGTTTTGCTGTACACTTGATGCAAAGTTACATCAAGTGCACTTAATAATAAAATTACTATATATATATATATATATATATTCCTATTTGTTGGTCCTTAATGTCCATGATAGGCTATGTTGCATGATGAATGATCAATAATTTCTTTTTAAATAGGTAAAAAGGTTAATTCAGGTTATAATAAGATCATATACGTATCAACTCAAACACGACCCAACGCAATTTGACGATTAAATAGGTAATATGGGTCTTGTCATGTCACCTGTTTAGTAAACAGGTTGTGTTCGGGTTTGCAAAATTGACACAATTAATAAACAAGCCGTGTTTGGGTTGACATGTATACTCAACTACCTGTCTCAACAGAAACACGACCCGCCAACACAAATTGACACCCCAAATTCAAGTAATTTCACCTTGATTCTACTAATGGTGTTCACCCAAGTATAGAGTCAAGTATTAGATTTTTGGAACCATGCTTTAACGATACTCCCTATAATTTCAAGTTTCAATAAGATGACATTAAAAAAGATTACTCTCATTTTCCCCTAATTTCTAAGCAAATAATCATTGACTTCCACGGTCTCTCTCTCTTATATGTCATTTACATTAAACTAGCAAATTATAAGGAATATCTTTAAAAGTCTCAAACATGATTGTCGAAGTTTGGTGTAGTAACTAGCGAATAATGGATTTAGACATGATAACATTGGCTATCCCCTGCTATCAACATCAAGTGAAGTCTCCATGGCAATTGTTGCTGCTTTTTATTAAACATGCCACCCACCAGTAAATAGATAACAGGATAAAATTTGGTGAAGAGAGTGAGAGAGAGAGAGAGAGAGAGAGGCTTCGAGGAAATGGTCAAATAAAAACTTTATATACTTCAAGGGAAAAAAGAGAGGCCTTTTTATACTTCAACAGTAAGCCATTCATGCAGATGAAAATGGAAACATAGTCTCTCCGCATCAATGTCTCTTTCTCTCTTTTCTACTTTTTCTACTCTTCAACCCTAGCACCATGCCACCATTAAATCATTAAACAAGGTTAGGAGATGGGAAATCAAAAATTAGTAGGGAAAAAAAGGGATAAGGAATTACAAAAAAGAACCAAGATTAAGAAAACATTATATCAAATAAAAAGCATCCTACAAGGGAGACTTATACTTCACAATAAAGGCATATAAATAAAACAAACCTAGTGATAACTATAGGAATTTATCTTACCCAATCTATAATCTCTAAACAAGGTAGATTGACAGCTTTCAAATTAAAAGAGATTAAAATTTAAGTGATGAAGTATATTCTTGAACTCCTTTTTTATTTATTTTATTTTATTTTATTTTAGTTAATGAAGAAATCCATTCAAGAACTCAAAATAATAACACTAAAAATTTTGCATTTGGAACACTTACCAGTGACCAAAAAAAAAAAAAAAAAAACTTAATTCCTCACACATGCACACACATACCTCTCTCAATATCAATATAAAATCCAATGCACTAAGCACTCCAACAAACTGCCCCTTGCAGAAGTCCCAAAGAGGAGCCACAGAGATTCCCTGGAAATAGCTTGACTCAGAAAAGATGCATATCCAAGCTCTTTATCAGCAACAAATAAATGTGCAAGAACATTGTAAACAAAAGAAAAATGGAAAATGTGGCTTCAAAACCTAGACACACTTCCTAAACGATGGGCCAGGGGAGTGGTTTTAAAAAATCGATGAACTTCCTACTAATCTAAATATGTTTCTTACAGGAAAAAACCTACCAGGATAAGTCAAATGAACTTCAAATAAACTCTAACCTCATGATTTAAAGGGAAAATGAAAGAATAAATACCTGCTCATACAGAATATGAAATGCTTGCTTTACAGGTAAATTAACATCCAAGGCAATGATCTGCATGCTCAACATATCTGAATTAGGAAAGTGGAACTATTTTGCAGTGATCAAGTTCAAATACACAACCTACTTTAAGTCTTTATAAAGGAATGCCAAGGGTAAAGCATCCAAACCTTGCCTGACTCAGGAAATAACTCGTAAACGGTGTGTGTAGACAAGAATTCAGAAATGCGATGACGGGACACCTCTAAATCAGCCTCCGATATCTGTGGCACTGCCTCATGCAATCTACCATCTGAAATTCGAACCTGCATTGTAAATGGGAAATAACATACAGAAAGTTAAGACTATCGTGCTGTTCAATAAAACTGAAAACTAAGCACTGAGGTCCCCTGACTGAAAAATTCAGGTCCCCCTGACTGAAAACTTCACACCCTTTTTAAGTATTTAGCATGTTATCAAACGAAGGATGAAGGAAACACTGACCATGTTAAGTTTTAAGCACTTATTACGGTTATCAAACAGGCATTAAATCATCTTGCGTCACTTAGACCCCACCCCATCCACTTATATAGCTCTTATAGGAAAAACAAGCAGCAAAATATATACCACAACACACGCCGCACGTGAGCATAAATCAAGCGTCTAGGGAAATGTAATGTGCTAATACCAATATATGATGTAGCAAAAATTTGCTAATGTATGACAGTATAAGGCATATGAAGGAGAGCAGTAATATTCCTGATAAATGTGATATCACTTATTGAGGTAGAAATGGATCTTACCAAACGCCGAAAGGCATCATTATCAACATCCATGTTAGATCCAGAAGGTATATCTGAATTTAACATTGTAGGAATGTAATCAGGTTCCATAGCTAAGATGACAGTGTTCACAATCCCATATTCACTAGTAGTCAAGTACGGTTCGTTCTCATCATGTCGCCATTCTCCATCAACAAAAAACTTGTACTGCTTGTAAGCGAAACAACAACTAACCATGTAAGCCTCACAAAATCAGGGGAAAAGGTTAAATAAAACACACCATTTATTAACATAGACATAAACATCCTCATGGTAGCATTACTTACTCAAATGGCAGGTATTCATATGGCTGAAATAAATTTGGACATATTCAAGTAGTTCCAGCACATAGTTCAGTAATTCAGCAGTATTGATTACTTCATGCTAATGCTGATCAACTCATGTTAAAATATTCTTACAAAAATTAATTCATGCGAAGACCATGTGTAATTTGTTATTTATCATGTTTTCAGCCCAATGGCCACATCTCTAATTAATCATCATGATTTACTCTTCATTAAGCATAATCTCTTAACTGACAGCTCTAATATTTATTTTTATCTTTATTTGGCTATGAGGAACCCCTTGCGGGTAAACCCCAGGCCCATGCAAGACCTTATGATCCCGCTACCTCTAATATAAATTTTAACCTACCAGATTTCAATGCAACTTCCAAATTGACCAATCTTCACTTTATATCAAAGTCTTAAACCTAGCACTCTAATACTAGATACTCTAGTTCTATGTATTTAAACAATTAAATTTGCATAAGCACCCACAAAACAATTCCACATAAGGAGTTTTATTCTCAATTACAAGATATATACTTAAAGGCCTGCTTGGGAAATTTAAAATTTGGTTCAGCTCAGTTCAGAACTGAATTGTTCAAGGCAAGGCAAACTCATGTATAAACTATTTTCAGTTGGTAGCCTGTTTGTCTAAAATTGGGTTCCACTCTGGTTCTTATTTTAACGTTATTTGGTTCAAATCTTCTATGTATGCTACAATTGCAATTGATATATAAGGAATCCATGGGTATGAATTGATAACCAAGAAAGAAGCTCACCAACCAGATGTATAGATATAACTCATCAGATTTAAATAAAGAAGGCAAGACATGTATATATAAATAAATATATATATATATACATATATATATATATATACATATATATATATATAACACAACCAGTCAGATTGTTGAATCGTTCTTGTGTATATATATATATATATATATATATATATAGCCGACACAAAGGAGGAAAACATGATGATCTCAGATGGAAACTAGATAGATAGTTAGGGGAAGAGGAACCTGTACAGTAAGAGAAAAAATTCCCAAATATAAACCCTAACCCCAGAAAATTCCAATCACATTTTTATTGGATTTCCCCCAATCAAAACCCTAATCCCACAAATCTAAATCTTTTTACTTTCAAAACCCTGTCTATAGAATCTCAGTTTCCACTTGAGATAAAAAAGAAGAAGATCCAGATGATGGTCGTGATCAAAACACCATAGTATGCTTTGATGAAGCTGTAGATTCTTGTAATGTCTCCATCTTACTTCATGTAAGAGAAAGAGGGGGGAGAAGGAGGGAGAGGGGAGGAGGGGAGGACATCCACTACAAGAAGCAGTGTTGATTTTTTCACTGCCTTGTGTGGTTTTTATGAAAACCAGATATTCATTGCAATGAGATCAACCGTCTTATTTTGCTCCCACCCAAATTCAGTAAAAGACAACTCTGTGATTTTATTATTTTTCTCAATTTAAGAGCAACTGTTTTATTTTGCTCTCACCCAAATCATTGTACCACATCACCAAGGAATAATTGCCATGCTTTAATTATAATTCACCGTGCACTAACATAAATAATAATATTTATGAGATCATTGATTTTAAGGCACATTAACGTAGTGCTCGGCATTGTATCACAACACATCATTTATGTAACAAAGGTAATAACTAATAACTCATATAGATTCACCAGGCAATGATCTGAAAATGTTATTGAGACCATTAATACAAAAAATACATGATGTCTCTCAATATCAGAAACTCACCTGGTGGTATCCAGGCGGTAAGCTGTAAATAGCCTGAAATACAGTGGGACAGCCCTCAACGGCAGACATTGGCAACGGGTTAGACCACCTTTATGAACACACCCAAAAATAATTATAAATTAAGGACTCCTCATTTACATAAAATTGATCAAAAACCACTAAATTCAAATTAATTACAGCACTAATGAATAAAATCTTTCCACGGGCATCCATCAAAATAATAAATAACAAATAAAAATCAGCATTTGGATCTCACCCCGTGAAAGACCCATTGAGAAATACAATCCTTCCCCCATAAGGCCATACAAACCGCATCGGAATTAGCACTGTGCCCACAACTCCACTGGCTTCCCGCGTAGGTTCCATACCCGAACCGAACATTCACCCCCAACAAATTATATATAATTCGCAATAAATACCCTCCAAGCAATTGAATTATTACAAACCCGCCTTTTAATTATTCACTGTAAAACAAATTCAATCAATTATTTACAGACTCAATACAGCATTAAGCCCCATTAAATTCATTAAAAAAAATTAATAAATAAATAATAAAAAATGAACACTTTACATCCAGAGCAAAAACCCATTTCAATTCAACCATCAATATATCAATTTATCTTCTTTATTACTCACTATACACCATCAAGTCTCACTAAATTCCAAAAAATACAAATAAAACTTTATATTAAAAGCAAAACCCCATTTCAATTCAATCATCAATACATAAATTCAGCTTCTTTATTTCTCAAATAAAAAAAAAAACAATTCAATAAATTAACAATAATAATGCCAATTAAGTACTTCTTCTCACACTAATTGTATGTAAGGACTGAAACACTGTTCAAGGACGCCATCATCAAAGCAAGAGGCCCAAAACAGTGAAGGAAAAACCCTAATTTTAACAGAACCAAACAAAAACTCACCAAATCAAGGAGTAAAAACACCTTCGATTTCCGGAGGGAAAACGTTCTCTGCCAATGCAATGGAAGCAATCAAAGCCCTAACGAGACAATCTGGTTCGACGTAAACTGATTTCGAAACCCTAAAAGACAAAACTTGACGAATGAGATTGAATGATTTTCGTTAATTGAAGAGGTGAGAGAATGAAGCTTACCCTATAAAAAAATGGTGGAATTGTAACTGGAAGAACTGTAAAAAGGTCTCAGAGGAGGCAATGTTTGTGTACTTCTCTGTATTTATAGCCCCTGTGCTAGCTAACTGCAGACAAGAACGGACGAATATAGCGGCGAAAGAGAAATATGATGCTCCGTAATAATTAATGAGAAAAAAGTTACTACGAACGGTCCTTCACTAGTGTATGATGAACCCTCACCTTATTTTTAAAAAGAAGAATGCTAATCACAGACACAATGACGACAGTTGAACCATCAACCGTTACGTTGTGATTAATGTGTGTCATGCACATATTATGAAATCCACATGCATGATATACATTAGTCAAGGTGCAAAGATTTGATTGTTCGATTGTGATCAGATTCTCCCATTTCATAATTTAACGCATGCATGGATTGTGAGAAACACGCCTCGATCCTTTAAGAGTCTTGCATGCAAAATTTTCACATCATTTTCTTACATGTGCAAGTAAAGATTAACGTTTGCTATCTTATCTAGTAGTGTTTAATTAAAATTTGTTATAAACTTTGATCAATGGATGTAGAGCCAGTTGAAATATTTTGCTGATTTTTTTATGAAAACTTAAGTGATTAAATTGATGATGTGATGCATCTTGATTTATTTGTTTTATTTTATTTTATTTTATTGGTAAATAAAAAATGAAGAAAAAATGAGAGCTTATGGAAAAGAGTACGAGGAGGCCCTCTTAGCAAAATTACTCTAATATAATTATAATTATAATAGTCACGGAAATAATATTCGTTTTTTTTTTCTCTCTTTTTTTTTTTTTTTCTCACTCATCTTCCTTCTTTAGCATATGTTTGGTTCTTGGAAAAGGATTACGAAAGGGAAAGCCTAATGCTTCTCCCTTGTTCTTTTTTATAATCAAATGGAGTCTCAATCTAATTTCCCTTTTTGGTGTTTTCTTTTTTTTTTTTTTGTCATTTTTTTCTTAATTTTTATGTAAAACATCAAGGGAGTTTATGGAATAAATTTAATTATATTCTTTTTCTTTTTCCATTCATTTATGTCAATAATCAAGTGGCGTCTTAACTCTTAAGCTTGTTTGGTTAGTTGTTTTCAAAATTATTTCATTTGTTTAAAGTCATATTAATATACTCCGCAAGCCAATATCATGATAATTTAATGACATTTATTTCACTTGTTAAATAGAGATATAAAATTAAAACTCATAGAATAACAGTGAATATCTAGTTGTTGATCTATTGCCGGTTGTAAAAAAGGAAAAATATCATAGCGTATAAAATTTGGAACAAGATTCCTTCATGGGAAGTCATAAGGCCATGCCGCCTTAGGTGGGTCCCATTTACTGTTTTAAATTTGAAAGGGGCCCATTCTTAAAATTATACAAATTTGAAACAAGATTATGCCCCAACCCAACCGCTCTCTCTCTCTCTCTCTGAAACACTCAAACATAAAAGGGGATCCAAACATTCATTTATTTTTATTTTATTTCTTATAATAAAAGGAAAAGGGGATCCAAGCTCTTGAACTTTACAAATTGGAGTTTCTCAATACATATACCATGCCCAAAAACGAGGCGGAAAAATTGATGCATAATTCATTATTTCCCATTAATTGTTTGCACTAGTTTCCCAAGGAATATGCGTTTGTCCTTGTTATCCCCTTGGACACAAGGGATGAAACTCATGTAGATCCAACAAGAACGTGGACCTCATCATTGACTGTGTCTAAATGCAGTAAATGCTGCCATTTTTTTTTTTTTTTTAATAAACATGTTGACAACATTGTATTATATTCCTTGTCAAGAAAAGTACATTGAATCTTGTTTGGTTGCCTAATGCGCAAACCCAACTAAAACAAAAGGAGTATAATTCCTAGATTTTCAACTCAAATTCCAACTCTATGTCGAAATACTAGAGCCCGATTAAGCTGTTGGTTGAACTGGTTTTTACCTTAAATTAGCCATCCAATTGTACGTGACTAAATATACCTCAAAATGGGCTAGAGGAAAGTGTTCTAACATGGTTTGGTAGTGTGCAACAGAAATGAGTGAATGCGATGGCATGGACAAGTGAATTTTATTTAAATCGAATGCATACTATATAAAGTAAAAAAATAAATATTAAACATGTGGATGGTTTCAAAGAATAAATAGGAGGTCAAATGAATCGTGGGTAAAAATGGTGAGATAATACCACTGACCAACCCTAAACTTGTAACGGGGTGGAAGGAGCTTGGATTCCTTGCCAAGAGTACTTGGGTTTGAATCTACCCACTAAATAAGGGGCAGGCCTTTGCCTAGGGTTCTTTACCTTTGTGCCTCCCACGTGGTGTGAAAATAGTAATACAGTGTTGCTAGAATACCACGCTCTCTTCCTAATATTTTCTCCAATAAAAGTAACCCTAAAAAGAAAAAAAAAAAAAAAAAAAAAAAAAAAAAAAGGTAAGCGAATAAATATTTACTAAGGTATTAATAAACCACATGACTATAAATAGACTAAATGATAAACCTAATCTAGCAAAAATAATTTATAGTTTATTTTTTAGTTGATCCTTGAATTTGTATAGAAAACTACTATTTTTAGAGATCAATAAAGAAGTTCTATAGTCGTATCAACTACAATGTCAATGAGACATATAAATTTGAACAAATAAGTTAAGTAATATAACATTACTCTGAAGAATAGGTATTAAGTATTATCAACTAAACTCTTTTAGTATTCCTGTTTTTACCGTTATTTTTATCATATCCCAATAACCAATTAACAATTCAATTAACATAGTTATTAAACCAAAATGACATTATCACCAAAATAAAAATTAATTATGAAAAAAAAAAAAAGTGATAGAGAATAGCATTTTCCAAACTTCTTTTGGACAAGGGGATTGGCACCATACCAACATGGTTTGAGACTTTGAACTTTGAAGGGTGGGGTCTGATTTGATGTTATAGGGTTTGTTATGCCGGTAACAGGTTCCTAAAGCGACCACATTGTCAGTTTGTCACTCACCGAGAACCAAAAACGACGGCGTTCCCACAGTAACTTCCCCCCCATCAAAGACAAAAAGCAATCCCCACTCGCTTTCTGTCCCCACGCGCCATCAACAAGGGCAACCTTCCAAGAATCCAGCAATATATTCATGCATTGATCTCTGATTACAAAAGATCTGTTTCCTTATATGAGAACTTCGAATTTATTTCGTCAGAAAGATTTTTGGTAAAGCAAAAGGGAATTCCAGAAAGGAAAAAAAAATATATATATATATAAAAAGGAAAACCTAAATAGGAAACACAGCTCTTTGTGTGGTGTTCACCATCAAAACCATAGTGACAAAATTCGAATAACTCGCGATCGACTGCCGTCAATCTCCACCGTCTGATCGTGGGCTTTTCAAGGAGCTCGTAAGATACGTATATATATATTCACGTATGTGTTATTTTTGTGAATTTTTGTTGAGGATTGAGTGGGTGACTATCAATGAGGGTTTCTGAATTTCCACAATCAAAGTCGGTTTCAGAGGGCTCCCTCGGTGGGTTTTGGTGGGTTTCTTGAGTACTTTGGTGGGTCAGAGAGATTTTGGCAATTGGAGTTATGTTGGACTTTAGGGAAGGTGGTGTGGAAAGGGGGTTAGGGTTTTGGGGTTAGGGTTAGGGTTTGGTTTTTTTGGGTGATGGAAGAGGCTACTGAGCTTGAGGAAGGTGAGGCCTGCTATAGCAAGGAGGAGGATGGCAATACAGGCACTGATCCTAACATCGCTCTCTCTTACATTGTAAGGGTTTTTTTGTTTTGTTTTTGTTTTTGGTCTTCTTCTTCATGCTCTGCTTCAATCAGGGTTCAATTTTAGTAATGGGAATTACGTTTGTTTTAGTGGATTAATTAATCGTTTAACTTGTTTCGACTTACGAATGAGTTGGCTTGTGACTGTGAGTTTTGATTGCATTGTTTTGGATATATTCCTGGAAAGTGATGGTCTGTGTTGTTGCTTAGAAAGTGTTGGAATAGGAAAGAAATAAAATTTGAGTATTAGGGTTTAATTACCAGAGAGCTGAGAATACAGAACCTCAACTTGACCAAACATAATAGTACTAATTGCTTGTCAAGCCATATGGTACTTTCGAACTGGTTTGATGAATGGCTTTAAAAGCTATGAACTCAACTGAGCTGGCTCAAGAAAGTTATGGACATGTATTTCTGAGTATAGATAGATTACATAAATTACATATTCTTGTCCACGTCCGGAGTAGTGGACTACACAGTCAGTTGGTCTTATTAGTGCAAGGAAGTCATTCCTGAAAAACTAAATGATTTGAAGCAAACCAACCATTTTTACAACCTCGGATTTTTTACTTCTTGTGAGCTTTTGGGTTTAGTTTCTAAGAGGAATAAATAAATTAAAAAAAACCTCAACTCAGCCAAATGATTGTACAAGATTTGGTTGATCATTTCAAAATTTCATGCCAAAACCAAAAATATATAAGATTTTATTTTCCTTTCCTTCTCTTTTCCTCCGATCTCTTAGCAATCAATTTGAGCAATAGTGTAAGCTCCCCTCCACGCTGTAAAGGCAATTCAAAATTCCAGCCAACCCTGAGAATAAATTCCAAGGTAATGCCATTTTGAGGCAATGGAGGAGCATAAACAGTAAACTTTTTTTATTTATTCATATTAATATTTAAAATTTGTGTTTAATGGAGGGTTGAACTGATATTTGAAAACAGAAGATGATTTATAATAAGTTCTGGAATAGTATTTGCTTCTGGAATGTTAATGCATAGGCCACTTTATACCTTTCATGGTTGTACCTCCTTTTATCTGAATTATGGTTAATTATTTTGCATATTGGTTCTAATTCATGTCATCTTTTATTCTTTTAATATGTAATGGCAATTGTAAGAGTTTGGTTTCTGTGCTTTTAAGGACGAGAGGATTCAAAATGTCTTGGGCCATTTTCAAAAAGATTTCGAAGGTGGGGTTTCTGCAGAGAATTTGGGTAAGTAACGCATTGTGGAACTTATGAATCACAAAGAGAAGTGTAGGTGTAGTCTTTGGGTGCTGAGAATAATGGTATGGGCATATATTTGTTTTGGCAGGGGCAAAATTTGGTGGATATGGTTCATTCCTACCGACCTATGAGCGCTCTACTTCTATTCAGTCTCATCCAAAGACTTTACAGGGAAACTACAGCACACCAAGATCTCCTGATAATTTACCCATGGAGGTATGTGGAAATAGTTCCTTAATTTTTCATGAATAGGTAGGAAGTAGAAATATGTGGCTGACTTCTTTTTCATCTTGAGAAATTCTAGTTTACTTGAGCACTGTGGGTTATGTTACTGTACAGGGTGCCACCCAGAGTTGTATGGCTCCCTCAAATGGACCCCCACCTGTTAGGCTTGTAACTGCTCCCTGCAGTGCTCAATTGCCGCGTATTTCAAGGGTGCCATCTGTGGATGTTTCAGTGAAACAAGATTCATGTCTGGCTTCTGGTCAAGCTCCTGAAAAGTTTCCTTTGAAACACAAAACTCCAAACAAGTCAGCCAATCCGACTGGCCAGAGAAAACTGAAGTTTCGAATTAAAGTGAGTTCTGATAACACAGTGAGGAAAAATACTGCAATCTATAGTGGTCTTGGGCTTGATAATTCACTATCTTCATCACCGGGGAGTAGCCCTGAGAAAAGTGGAGGGATGCCGCCTGAATATCGAGAGAATCGGGAGGAGTCTCCCACCAGCATTCTTCAGGTAAAGCTTCTCTTTGCATTGCCATATTATTCTATTCTTTGTCACTAGATGGGCCTAATGTGATCTGGTTGTGTTTCTTGGTCTTATTTATTGGGTGGAGCAGATCATGTCTTTGCCAATCCTATTGTCACCTCTTCATGATAGTCTGCTTTGCTTGATTACAAAGGAAAGACTTCTAAGTGACAGTAAACCTCTGTCTGTACTCAAAGGTAGTCAAGAACATTCTGCCATGTTAGTAGATGAGTCAGCTTCCAAGGTTGGGGATGGGGAAGTGTTAAAAGAGAAGAAAACCAGGTTGGTGGGGAGAAGTGAAAGGCTGGTAGAAAATAAGCATGGGAATGGTATGGATGTTGAGAATGGTATTGCAATTCTTTCAGAGAAAAAGGTGGAAATTGATGCCTCAGAAGGCAAGGGGTTTTTCTCTAATGACTTGAAACTCATGCCTACATCCAATTCAGTATGTGATGTTGGTGACTCTACGAAAGGTACTGATTGGGTGAATGAAATTTCTAGGGAGGCCAACAATGAAGGGGTGAAAGGCACATTATCTTCCCCTGACTTAGCAAAGGAGGAGTCCTTGGAGTCAATATCTGGCCAAGATAGTGGCAAAAGTGAGAAGCAGAATGCCAAGAGTAGTTCTGTGGAAAATTTCTGGGAATGCAGAGAAGCAAATCACTATAGGGATGTTTCAGTTCACCCTAGGGACGATAGGAGGTGCAAACGCAATAAAACTTCAGCCCCTTTGAAAGCTGATTCTGACGCATCTAAGCGTAAGATAGATGTAAATGTTGGAGCAGGAAATCCTTCAAAACAGAAGGTTGGTCAGAATTCTATATCCCATGAACAGGATGATATTAAAATGCCTTATAGGAGGGAGAAAGCATTGTTTGAGGGCAAAAAGAAGTCAAAGGGATTCCAGAGTAATGGTAAGCTAGCTGCTGATTTAGCTGAGGAAAGCTCGAGGGTTGGTCTCTGTGCAGCACCAAAAGATAAGAGTACTGATGGTGTTTATCCATGTAAAAGTAAAATGCACAAGTCACAGAAAGGTATTGGTGAGGTCAGATATAATTATAAAGATTTTTCAGGGGGCACATATTTAAAACAGACAGATAAACGAATGGATCAAGTGGAGAGGCCTTCTGGTAATAGGACAAAGGACTCTAATCTCGATTATGTTGAAAAAGAATGGACTGCATCCTTTGATAAATCAAAGGAACGATCAAATGGGAAAAAAGTTGATAACCAGTCCATGTCTAATGTTTCTTTCAAAGAAGCTCCAAATGCTGGTCCTCCTCCTATGGAAAATGGACTTACTTCTCAAATGGTGCCAGCAGCAGCGGCTCCAGTAGTTATAGAAGATAATTGGGTCTGTTGTGACAGATGTCAGAAGTGGCGGCTCCTACCGTTTGGTACAAAACCAGAACAACTCCCTGAGAAGTGGTTGTGTAGCATGCTAAACTGGCTGTAAGTACCTTCCATGGGCATTTTTAGGTTTTCCATTAGCATGAAAACTAACATTCCAGTTTAATTAATTCATGGTGTTTGACAAAACTATATATTAGATTGTATTTATTTGCATCTCTCTCTCTCTCTCTCTCTCTCTCTCTCCTGTGTGTTTGCATATGAATGTATCGAAAAGCACATGAATGGAGGTTGGGGGTGAGAGAGTTCAAAGTCTGATCAATCACTATTGAAAGTGTTTTATAGGCCTGGGATGAACCGGTGTGATATCAGTGAGGAGGAGACGACAAAAGCTCTCAACGCATTGTACCAGCTTCCGGGTTCCGAGAATGAAAATAATCTGCTCAATCGTGCCAATGGAACTGCATCAGGAGTAACTTTGGCTGATGTTCGATATCTTGACCAGAACCACTGGAATCCGAGTTCTCATGCCATGCCTAATCGAGAAAAGAAGAAACACAAAACAAAAGAAATACAAAATGCAAATAGCAGCAGTGGCCTGATTCAGATTTCAAACTCTACAAAGAACCACTGCCAGGAATCCATGAAAGGCAGAAGTTTAAACGGCATGAACCAGCCTCTTTCAGAATCAAGTTTGATGAGGAAACATTTGAGTAAGTCACGTGACTTGGCTGTGACAAAACATGTACAAAAACATAAAGTGAAGCACACAAATGAAGGTGTGCAATTTTAGTTTATTTTATTTTTTTAAATCTTGCTATTTTTTATTTATTTTTATTTTTTTTGGGGGGGGGGGGGGGGGGGGGGATGTTATTAGGCTTCCTTTTGTGAATGTAATAATATGTAACTTTGGTATAATATAACTGCAGGTGATGCCAAGCAAACAAAGACAAAAAGCAAGAGGGAGGCTGATCAATTTGGATATGGAGCTTCTAAAAAAATTAAGACAGAAGGTGTGTATTGTACTGATAAGTCTTGGAATTCTGAACATGGTGGGGACTTTGGGAGGGTGAGTCTCACTTCAAGTGCTGGTTTTCCAGCTAAGGCAACTGGGAAAGATATGCAAAAATACAAGGGTGAATGTGATTATAAGGATAATAAGTATGCTGCAAAGTTACTAGTTTCTGTAAAGAAGCTGGGGGACCAAGCTCAGGTCTCATCAGATGGTGGGTCCTCAGATTTAAAAACATGCGATAAAAGGGATATTTCTGTCAAGAAGAGGAAATTGAAGGACTGGCAGGACAACAATCAGAATCATGTAGAGACGTTTAAAACTACCTGCTATATTTCCCAAGACAGCAAGGTTTTCGTGAAGGAGGATAGTATTGATAGTGAATTTAGGAAAGAAAAAAAATCCAGGAAGTCTAAGACTGAGGGAAAGGAGTCCAGTACTAGTAAGGGCAATGATAGGTCAAACAAAAAGGGTAGGGTTCAAATTGTTTCGTTGAGTAGTAGAGATCATCCAATTGATGGTGTGGAAGAAGTGAGAAATATTGAGAAGGACCGGAAACTTGGGAAACATAGAGGAAAGATTGCATCTCCTCGAACCTTGGATGGTGTAGATTTATTGAAAAGGGATTTGGGATCTGAACAAGATTCAGCGGCAGCCACTTCAAGCTCCTCAAAAGTTTCAGGTTCTCATAAAAGTAGATTCAACTTCCAAGAAGTGAAAGGCTCACCAGTAGAATCGGTTTCCTCCTCTCCTTTGAGGACCTCCAATCGAGACAAGCTTACACCAGCAAGAAGGGAGATTTTAGGGAAAGATGATGCTACAAATGGTGGTCTTTCTGTGATGGGTAATCCAAGAAGATGCTGGGATGAGAAAGGTAATAGTGAGAGCAATCAGACTGGGACAATAAGGAAGGAGAATGTTTCTAATGTGTTACGTCACAAATCCTCTGAATTTTCTCCACTAGATTACCGGGATGAAAATGTTAATCACAAATACAGTGGTAACGCTAGACCTTCGTCTGAATTTGGGGTTGGCTATTTGGTGAATGGTGATGCTGATACCGTAGAACAGCATGGCAGGTACTCCAGTGATATGCATGCTGTGGAACATTGCTACAATGTAGATAGAGTAAACAAAAACAATTTCCTTGATAATGCGTTGTTCCCACAGAAATCTCATAAGGGTTCCTCTTCGCAGTCTAAGGACAAGGACAGAAGTTCTACATCTGATTTTGATAGAGATAAGGTGAAGGTCTGTGATCCAATGGGTGAGCAAGAAGAATTGTATCCAAAGAAGAATTTGACGTATGAGTCAGAAATTAACCCCCACCAGTTTAAACAGTGCCATGAAACACTAAGTAATGTAAAACACAGTTTTTCTGACAAGGGTAGCATTAAGACTAGTCAAGATCATAAAAATCATGTTAGTAAGAAAAATTCTCTTGGAAAAGGGTCAAGTGACAGCAGAAAAGAAAAATTTAGAGAGCAGGGTGGTTCAGATATGAAATTGGGTGCTCCATGTTTCAAAAATGGAAATGT
Source organism: Liquidambar formosana (assembly GCA_039720395.1). Classification (NCBI taxonomy): domain Eukaryota; kingdom Viridiplantae; phylum Streptophyta; class Magnoliopsida; order Saxifragales; family Altingiaceae; genus Liquidambar; species Liquidambar formosana. The sequence goes on along the minus strand of CM077822.1, from coordinate 551,288 downwards.
TACCCAACAGGAGAAGCTGATTCAGGATTTTGAGGATGAAACTAGTCAGTTTCTTGCAAATAAAATTGACCCAATAAAAATAAAGATGGGGGTGGGGAAGTCACAATTGAGCATGCATTGTAAGCGTATGAAGGAAACACTTGCTAATGGTGTCCAACCAATACCTGGATCACAGAAAGGAGGTGTTTTAAATGTGCTTCCAGTTGATGCCTCTGGTGATGCTGATGTGCCAAAGGCATTAAAACAGCCTGAAAATGCTGGTAACCAGAATGGAGCTCATCACATGTTGGAACATCTCACGTTGAATCAGCATGGGGCAAGGGATTTCAATGTTCCGAGTCCCATGAGAAAGGATTCCTCCAATCTGACTGCAAATAAAATTGACCCAATAAAAATAAAGATGGGGGTGGGGAAGTCACAATCGATCATGCATTGTGAGGGTATGAAAGAACCACTTGCTAATGGTGTCCAACCAATACCTGGATCACAGAAAGGAGGTGTTTTAAATGTACTTCCAGTTGATGCCTCTGGTGATGCTGATGTGCCAAAGGCGTTAAAACAGCCTGAAAATGCTGGTAACCAGAATGGAGCTCATCACATGTTGGAACATCTCACATTGAATCAGCATGTGGCAAGGGATTTCAATGTTCCGAGTCCTGTGAGAAAGGATTCCTCCAATCTGACTGCCAGTAGTGCCCTAAAAGAAGCCAAAGATCTCAGGGACCATGCTGATTATCTTAAGGTTCCTCTTTTTTCTTTCTCCAGTCTGTAGTTTTTATTTTTCCTTTTCTGGGCTTGATATGCTGTCCATTCCTTTCTTGTTGTCCTAACTCTTGGTAGGGTTTCCTTTATCTTTTGTAGAACTCTGGGTTTGGTTTCGAGAGTAACGAGCAGTACTTCCAAGCTGCCCTGAAGTTTCTTCATGCTGCTTCGCTTCTAGAAACTTGCAATAGTGATAGTGGCAACCATGGAGAGATGACTCAAGTGCAACTGTATAGCACAGCAGCTAAACTTTGCGAGTAAGTAAAAATTTCAAAGTCATAGGAAGATTTGTTGTTTCTCATGATGTTGTTTGTACAGTTTCTTCTCAAGTAGAACTTTTAATGTAAGTATGCCTGTTTAAATAGATCTTTCTCTCATTTGACCCAACTTGTACATTAAAATATAATTTACTATTCAACTTATGGCTAAGTACATTTTGAGAGAAACTTTAGCTTTTAAATACCTCTTATGATGAAAATTTGTGTCGAAGATTCATCTTGTTGTACCTTTCCACAAAGTTTCTGGGAGGAATCTGTGTCCAGTTATTTTCAAACAAACATTACGGGCCATGGACATTTAGAATTGGTTCGACACAGTCATCATTGCAAGTTTCATTTCTAGCACTTTGGTTAATAAGTTTTGATCAATCAATGTCAACTGATCTGTACAATTGCTTGATTAGCTGTCATTAGTCGGAAGAGAGGGTTGGTCTAACTGGACACAAATGTGAGTCTAAAAAATACCAAAGGAAAATCTCAAACATCTGATCTGCCTTCCATATTGAAAAGGAAATAAATAATTAAACCTAAATATGGAATTTTAATTGTATGAAGTTACTCGAAGAATCTAATTGGGTGTTCTTTGACTTCTCCTATTACGTTTTGAGTAGATCAGTTTAGTCTCCTACAGATGAAAATGTACTTCCTATTGGATCACGAGTATTAGAAATTAACAAAATTGATGATGAAACTAATACTTTCCAAATTGTCTTTTGTCTCTGGATCACAAGTTTTTTTGAATGGTTGGTTGTTCAAAAGTGGTTGGTCCTCAAAGAAAGTAGGTGCGCCCCAGGGGTTTTTTGCGCCTTATCAAAGGAGGTGTACACCTCTTAGGAGTACTCTTCTAAATGCTCTTTATGAAATTCTTTGTACAATATCTCTCTCTCGCTTGCAATTATTTTGTTACTAATAACTACTAAGCATTTTTTATAGTGATTACTTCATTTAATCAACTGGCATTGTAGGCCTAGAATGCTATTAAAATGTTTGAAAATAATTCTCACCTTAATATCTATATTTTTTTAATAATTTTTATTTTTTATTTACTAATTTTTTCACTCTTTTTAATTATTATTATTTTTTTATTATAAATGTTTAGTAAAAATTCAAAATTCGAAAAGCTTTTGCCTCAATGCCTTGAGCTTTACCTTGCCTTACACTTTTGCCTTTAGAGAAACACTGCTTGGTAAATTTGACATCTTTGGTTACTTCTGCAGTTCTGCCAGTTTGTGCCTTTGTGGTGTTGCTATAGAAAATAGCCAGAAAAGCACACTGAGGAGCCAATCTTCTCCAATTAGAAACCAATATATTGGTTTTGCTCACAATTATTCTCATACATTCATTAAAATAATATTGATCGAGAAACATTGTCTTTTCTTACTAACTTTTGACACCTAATTCTTGATGAGATAAGTGAGTGTATAAAAGTTGTTTGGGAGATTTTCGTCCAGACTTTTAGATACTTCGTGTGGGGTTTGTTGGCTGAAGAATTAATGAATCTACGGACAGGTTCATTATCTCCTAGAATATAAAGATGGCAAATACCTGAAGTTTAGGATCTATCGGGCAATCAAGGCAAGAATCATTGTGATCCGAGATCTTTGAAACAGTGTTATAATGGTACTGGACGCTATGATTATTAAATATATCTAGACCCATGGATTAGATATAAATCCCTCGATTTCTAGATCTTTAGCCATGCAAATGTATCTTGAGTTAGTGAATTTCTGTTTTCACTTATCCAAAAATAAAAATAAAAATAAAAAAATTTGTGTTTTCATTATTTATTCTCTAAACATGGAGTGATGGTCAGATATTTACTTTGCTATCCAATATGGCTAGAGCACTAAAGCCATGTTTTTGTGCTCTGAACATTTTCTGTTATATCATTTAGTACATGGGATTTACATTTCTCTGAAGCTTCATTACATGCAAAACTTGCTCAGAACGCTTGGAACATTACTATTTAAGGGTGAATTTTGTTGCATGTGCTTATTTATTTTCTTGTTAATGGACTTTGAATGATCTTATGTGCTTTAATTTTGTTTTAGCATGCTTAAAGAAATGTTTGAGAGTTATTTATTTGTAATTTTGAAACTTCTGTATCTGAATCATTATATTCCTGTTAGCCTGCACTGAACATTTTAATTCACAGATTCTGTGCCCATGAATATGAAAGCCACCGAGATATGGCTGCTGCTGCTTTGGCCTATAAATGCATAGAGGTGGCATACATGAGGATAGTTTATTACAAACATTTCACTACAAATAGAGACCGGCATGAGTTGCAAGCAACTTTACAAACAGTTCTTCAAGGTAATAATGTAAAGAGTAAAGACACAATCATTATTTGAAACTTTAGTTATGGATCTCAGTCCTGGGGTGAAGTAAAACATTCTAGCGACTATTGTCGTTATTGTGGTTGTTGGAGTGGAAACTGGTTCTTATTTGAATTTATTATTTCTCCTTTGGCTAAACAGACTTCCAGGATACCCTTTTGTGATAAGTTTTTCCATAATTAAGTGCACCGTTGTGCTTTTGACGCAATTGTAAAACAATGATGTGAACTTTTTTTTTTCTTTCTTTCTAAATCATTTCCTTAGGTGAATCTCCATCGTCTTCTGCATCAGATGTTGATAACTTAAACAATCAAGCGACTGTGGATAAGGCTGCTTTATCCAAGGGTAGTGGTTCTCATGTTGCTGGACACCACGTCATTGTTGCTCGACATCGTCCCAAATTTATTCGGCTGCTTGACTTTGTAAGTTGTTTTAATATTTGTACAACCCCTACCTCATTAATACACTTGTTGGGAATTTGTGTTTAATCAAGCATGCTTTGGCCTAATGATACGTATAATTAAATGTGTCATTGACCATGGAAATCTAGTAACATAATATGTGGCTGGAACCTGGAAGGAATATACTTAATAGAGTTTATTGAATATGAGGTACTCCTTGGTGTATACTGATTGAAACAATTGAAAAGGTGAATGAGAATGGCCAGCCACTGGCCTCACAGTACAATAGTACATGTAGCATTGTCATAAGACTAGGAGTTCCCATTAAAGGATATTCATAGGTGTTTAATACTTTAACAAACCTTAAGGTCTCCTAAACTTGCTTTACTTTTCTTCATAAAAAAAAAAAAAGAAAAAAAAAAGAAAAACCCTTAAGGTTTCTTGTGATACTTGACATTCTATGACAATCCTGAAGTATTATTTATGTCCCTTGCAGTTGTGATGACAATCGTGAAGTATTATTTATCTCCCTTGTAGTTGTGATGTCAGCATCATTTACATGCATAAAGTTTTGCCACTTTTAAGGAAGAAAATATAATATAATTTAAATCATGGATGAGACATCTTTTAAACCGCTTGAATTGGTCCTAGGATAGGTCATTGGTGTTTTCGAACCTCAGGAGTGATTCGTGATATCATCACTAACCGTAGGGGAGGTGTTTAATATTTACACTTGTTTTTTTCTTGACCATCCAATAGAATGCAGTGTACAGCTTGGTTGTCAGTAGACTTATATTTTTAATTTTAATATCTTAATGTAATGGGTGATGTGACCATTTGGTAATTGGCTGTCTCACTTAGGACCAAGGATATTAACTCTCACAGGCTTGATGGTCATATCTTATCTCTCCTAATTATGTTTCTTTATCGGTTGTTACCAGGGGATAAATATCTAGATATGTGATTGTCTTGCAGACACAGGAAGTAAATCTTGCAATGGAGGCCTCACGAAAATCACAGAATGCTTTTGGGGCTGCTAATGTAAACCTGAAAGAGGCACATAATGGGGAGGGTATTACTTTTGTTAAGAGGGTTATTGATTTCAGCTTCCAAGATGTGGATGAACTCATACGTCTGGTTCGGCTTGCAATGGAGGCCATTAGCCGTTCAGGTTTCTGTGGCAGTAGAGATTAAGTCAACTCTGTATATATTGTGTCTTTGTCTCTCCTTTTTTTTTCTTTTTAGGTTTATATTCCCCTGTGAGCAGGCATCGTGAAAATAAATGGGGAGAAAGGCCTACCCAGACCTGCACTTGGAATCCAGCAAAGAGACAGGTCATGGACAACTCGTCACCTCTCTGTACATGTGTACAAATTGAGATTGATTTGAAAATTTTGTAATGTATTCTTTGAATATTCAGCCTGATCTTGATGTGGATAAGGGCATAGCATGCTCACCACCGTGAGTTTTATGGGTTGGAAAAAGGGGAAGAAATTCTTACGTATTTTTGGCAACAAAATTTGGAGCCTTGGAGGTTTTGTAACAGTGTAGTTTCATTTTTTTGGCTCCATTGATTTGGAGCTAGAGGAAAAAAATATTTATGGAGATTGAAAATCATTAGGCAACCATCTTGAAGAGGTTGAACACTGATATAGCAATGACTGGTGAATGGCTTTTGGTCTTGTTACTATTTGAACTTTTTGATGGAATAGAAAATCAAGTTCTTGGGGAGGTTCCTTGTGGATGTGCAAAATTTTCAAGCTTTAGCTTTTCTTTAGCCTACTGTGCCAGCTAGTACTGTTCAAAAAGATGATTTAAACCTGTGGGTATGTGAAATTTCCATTTCACCATTTCAGGGAGCTCCTCTTTCCTGTACTCTCTTTCTAATTTACTACACATTGATTTTTATTTCTGTGTAGGTTGTATTTATGGAGCTTCCTGTTGTTTCAGTTGGAATTTGGGCCATTCCTCTCAATACCGGAGATGCGTAAGGAGTTAAGCGAACTTTTATATGGCAAGAATACGAAGGTCTACAATGGTTTGCATGGAGTCCACATTTTGGGAGGTTATGATTATATGAGTTATTTAACGTGAAAAAGGTTTGCAAAGTTTTTACTTTTTAACATTGCAAGAATTTAATTGGACCTTTGCTGTTAATTCTTTTTTCTAATTGTTCATTTGCTGTATTAATTTTGCTTTTAATGTGGACAGCAGGGAGGAATCTGTTTTTCTGTAAGTCAATTACAAATCAAAGCTTGGAGGCCATGTATAACCTTTGAAGCTCATGCTACACTTCCAGCAGGTGAAGCTATACTTTCACTTCTTTGTAATTCATTTGGGGCAAGCAAAGAAATATTCAAAAACACATGCTTTTAAACTTTTTGTGTGAAATAAGACCCCATGTTATAAAAAATGAGGAAGAAACACTATTGAGAAGAAGTGAATCTGAATCTATTCAAACTAATGGTTGAGTGCCTTTTTTTTCCTAGATGTTTTTGAATAAAGTATTTTCAGAGGCTAAAGTTTTCAAAATTTAGCTAGGATAGCTCACATTCTCCTTTATTGAATTTTATCATATACACTTAGTTGTTTGAAGTGAATCTAAATCTATTCAACTTGTCACATCTCTTTTCTGATTTATTTTTTGGTCAATTTATTTATTTTATTAATATTTAAACCATGATTGTAATAGATGCAATTTAATTGAAACGAGCCTCTGCCTTGGACTTGATGACTTGCCTTTTTTCTTTTCTTTTCTTTTTTTTCTCTTTCCTGGCATTCTATTTTGGTGTGTGAAACATTTTCCTGAAAAAGAGGGACCTTGAAACGATGCTTCTTTAACAGTAACTGAACACACACATTCACTCTGAACTTGCCGCATCTGACTCTACTTTAGCCAGTTGCATTTTCTTCCATTTTGGTATTTGAAGCTTTTATGTTGGGGATGCATGTGAATTTAAGGTGGATAGTGATGTTGTTCCTATTTATTTTCAAATGTGCTGCAGACAAATACAATGCAGGCATGTGTTTGCTATAGTCCATGCTTGTAATATGAAAAAGATAAATAACACTTCTACACAACATTAATTGAAGACTAGAATTACGGCTGGATCTAGGAGATATAAAGATTGATGTGGCAAAGATTAGAATAGGTCTGAGGCAGAGAGTTTTTGATAGTTACTGAATCTTTACCGATGTTACCTTTAGCTTATGATGTGGTGACACCAGTTAATTTACTAGACCATATTTCTTCTAACTCTCAGTGACAATGTTCCTTCTCCCTCTGCTTTTTAGTTATTTCAAGAACTTGTCTTACATGATGATATCCCTCTCTCCCTCTCTCAATGCCCAATGCCGTTGTTGTCCTCGAAAAGCGACAACTCTTCCTTTCTAAAGATTAAATAGCCCGACCCTAGCAAGTCTAAGGAATTCTGTGTTGTGCGGGCTGTTGACTGTTGTTGCTGTCACGGGTTTAGAGAGATGTGTCCGCTTATAAATCCGACCAACAGAGAAGCTGTACCAGTTTCCATTTGGAGGGAGGGAGAGTCGTGGAAATGAATTTGCAATCATTTTTTAAATTATGGAATTTAAAAATTGGGGATCATTCTTTGCAGTAAAAGGAACTTGTTTACCTCCGCCCAAAGGTAGTTAGTTAAGCAGAATCCCTGTATCTAATCTGTTTCATTCTCAATGAAGCAGGATCATGGTTTCAGGTAAGCGAATGGGTACATTGGCCAGGAGCTGCATGCGGCAGCGAACGTTGATGAGTGATAGATCTCTATATAGCATTTTGTAAATTTTCATCTATTTAAAATTCATTTTCCAATATGAAATGTATAAAAAAGCACACCCTTGTTCTGCCAAATGATGATTTTGGGCATGTCCAACTCATTGCTGCTCCCATATCCTTTGCAATATGTATCATAACAGAGTGATATTGAGGTTTCTATAATAAAAGCTCTAGCCTTTTTGGTTGTTCACTGTTGTTCATCTTACCTTTAATACCATGCAGAAGATCAATATGGAAAAAATGGCAATTTTCTTTTATGTTTTGAACTCCATCTGCAACAGACTTGTAGCCCAAAAAAGGTGGTGATGGAAGTTGGTTAATGTGTAAAAGGGGATCAAATGGGTACATGGAAGTGAGTATGCCACTGAATCATGTAGTAGTTAATATTAGTCACACTCTTTATCTTTTTGGCAGGCTTACCCTATTTGGTTCTTAGTTTGAAGTGTGATAATTCGTTGGCTTTCCCCCTTCTATAATCTTGTTCAGTAGTTCTGAGTAGGGCATGTTTAACGATTTGGTCCTTGGCAACATTTGCATTAAGAATGATTGATGAGTATAGTTGCTTTCCCACACCATACAAAATAAAATAAAATAAAGTCGGTCAGAGCTTGAACTCTTCAAGCTCTGAAAGAGAAGGTAGAGATTTATTCACGGTACTTCTACCTTTACCTGTATTGGAGTGGACAAGATAGAACCACAGATGGGGAACTATAATTCAATGGGTAACCTCCATGTAATTCCCTCACAATGGTGGTATGGATTACATATTCTCCAATATAATACACAATCTGACTCTGATAATCAGCCATAACTGGCTCTTTAGGCAAAATGTACACAAATTCACAGCTCCCAGTTCTAAGCAAATCATCAAAACAAGCACTCATATGGTCTCGCATTTTACAGAAGTTCGTTCTACTTCCACCATGGAGTGATTACCCGTGTGTGTACTACGTGTAGCAGCAATAATCATTACTTCATTTAGATTCTCAACTAGGTCAGATCACGCCGAAGTACTTGAACAAGTTGGGGTTATCCTTGTCTATCTTAAGTGATAAGATCTTCAATTCTCTTCTTGTTTGCATTGACACCAGACTACAAATTCACATTTAGATCCACACAACTGAGTTAAAACAGAGGCAGCAAATTGAGTTGTAAATCATATAAGAAGAGTAGGGGACACTTCAGAGTTTAGAGGACACCTTGAACATGCGGCCCAACTTTCTCAGGTGTTTCTAAAATGGCTTCATTTAGTCCTCCGGGCTGAACTGGGGCTCGGGCCAAACTTTGAGGTTTCAGGCTTTCAGCGACTCTTGCTTGGACTTTCCCGCGAGGTAACGAATTGACGAGAGAGTCATCAGAATGAAACGTTTGACCCCAAAAAACGACGCCGTTCGCATTATATCCATTTCTCACCCGTACTGTGGTCCTTAAGCCAAATAATACTTGTATTAAGCTTACCAATTTGAAATCTCATTTATTTTACTTTCTTAAAATTTCTCATCAACCAAACAAGCTTTAGCTTCATGCTCACCTTTGAGTTTTATGGGTTTAATTCTTCGTATTTGGCAACAATAATTAAAAGTTATGTAACAAATACATTCCAAGCCCAAAATTTCACAAAATGAAATAAAAATAGGAAAAAAAGAGAGGAAAAACCCACTTCGAGAGAGGTGGAATCTCCTAGCCTCCTACGAGCTAATTAATTCTCAATCAAAATTCATTCTTTCTTCTTCTTGGGAAGGTTCCTTGGGCATTTTTTTTTTTTTTTTGATGAAATAGAAAATTAAATTTTGAAATAGCTTACTGTCTTGTTATCAGTTCATCTATACAAATATTGAGTAGTTGTTTGTGTTTAGCGAATTGGTCCTCAACGACAATTGAATTATGAATGATTGAAGAGCACGCTGTTGGATGATCATCACCAATAATTGAACGGTATTATACTGTCTTGGTATCATCTTGCAAAATTTTTTTTTTTTTTTTTTGGGGGGCCTCTAGCAGAGATTATATAACAATAATAATTAGATAAAACACATGCTGTTGGATAATCATCACCAAAAGTCCCTGCAGGTGCAAGTCCCATTTTTGAAATGATGAAATCGATTCACGTCTCTCACCACAAAATCCCTCTCCACAATGTCACTAATCAGCTTGAAAGCCTCATGACAATCCCTACACATTCTCAAGTTTTTCATCACTCTAATGGTCATTCCTTTAGGCATGCTTATCAACCCGAAACCTAAGGCCAATCTCTCACTATGGAGACTCACTATTTCCTCCTTGGCCTCCTCTTCCACATCAACAAATACCAATCCCATACTCCCTCCAACATACCCCTTTTCCTTCATTCTCCTCTCCAACTCCCTCAACAAACTCACCACCTCGCTCCCACGCGCACACAATGACACATCTCCTGCGTAAAACACGTAAATTGAATCCCTGATCTCGACCCAACTGCAACCAGGTTCCTTGTAAACTCCATTACGCTTCATTTCAGACCGAATACTATGAACTTTTTCCCATTTCCCAGCAAATGCATAGGTGTTTGACATTGTAACATAGGCAGCTGCTACTTGTTGCTTTGATTCTATTAGCCACTTGCTGGCTTCAGTAGCAATATCCACCCTTCCATGAAGCCTACTAGCCGAAAGAAGTGTACCCCACAAGAGAGCTCCCTCATCCGGTTTTACTTGGATAGACTTTGCTAAGCTGTAAGCTTCATCAAGTCGGCCAGTTCGGCCTAGCATATCAACAACACAACTACGGTGCTTGGCATCAGGCACTATCCCGTGTTTCTCGTACATAGTTTCCAAGTGTTCAAGACCTTCATCGACGAGACCCGAATGGCTACAAGCATGTAATACTCCAACAAAGGTGATGTCATTGGGCTTTACTCTTCTCTCAAGCATCTCTTCAAAGATTTCGAGGGACAGTTTCCCAAGTCCATACTTTGCAGCTCCCACTATCATCGAAGTGTATGGAATCACAGAGGGATTGGGAATTTTCCAAAAAACCTTATCAGAATAGTTAATGCACCCACATTTAGCATACATGTCAACAAGTGCACTTGCAACCACATCATTCGAATCATGTCCACGGCGAATCACTGCAGCATGTGAGACCTTCCCAGAAACTAGCCTACCCAAGCTTGCACAAGCATTAATTACACTAGCCAACATGAAATGATTCGGGCGGTCCAACATCAAACAATTGAATTCCCTAAAAAGTTGGAGGGCAACATGGCCTTGAGCATTCTGTGCATATGCTGCGATCATCGAAGTCCAAGAAACAACATTCCTAAAACCCATCAAGTCAAAAACCCGGTGAGCTTCATTGACATCATTGCATTTCCCATACATATCAATGAGTGAAGAGCACACTACGAGGTTTGACTGAAAACCGAAGATTTCAACCTGGGCATGGACCCTTTTTCCGGTTTTGAGGTCAGCAAGGATTGAACACGCATTAACCAGAGTCGCAAACGTGAACGAATTCGGCATAACTGTGCTTTCGTGCATTTTTCCAAAGAGCCAAAGGGCCATTTTGGGTCGACCAGCGTCGATGAAACCGGCCATGAGGGAAGTCCACGAGACCACGTTGGGTTCAGACATTTCATCGAACAGTTGGTGTGCACTATTGATTTTTTGGAGTTTTACATAACGGTTTATGAGATGATTGGTTGTGAAGGTGTCGTTTAGGAATCCGAATTTCAGAATGTTGGAGTGTGTAGAGATCAAAGATTTGAAATTGCGACAATCTTGAAGGTTTTGAATGAAGTGGGCTTTGGTATGACAATATGACGGTTTAAATTGGCGGGAAAGGCAGGTGGAGGGGAGGGTAAAAAAGGGATTTTGGTTTTGCAGCTTCCTCATTTGTCACAAATTGATTTGTGGGGTGGAAGTCCTGTTAAGAAGTATGGTACGTTAGGGCATTTTGGTCATATTGCTGCAGCCATACTAATGAAAGGGTGACAATGCCTCTATAAAGGAAGATGTTCCTGTGGTCCTCTTAAAAGACACTTTTTTACTTTCCTTTGGATGAATCTATTGCTCTTTATCAGGAGTCGAAAAAAAAAAATAAAAAAAAAAAAATAAATCCAAAAACCAACACACACACATTTTATTTGCCAAATTTATTCTGAACATTTCTGATAAAAAAAGTTACAACTTTTGTTTTTATTTTTATGTTTTTGCACCAACGTATCGTATCTCATAGACTTATAGGATAAGTTCTTCTTATCTATATTTTAATATATATATATATATATATAATGAAAAGGATAATACTGAACTTCTTTTTACAAAAGATTTTAGATATCATCACATCTATATCAATGGTCGCCAATCAATTTTTCTATTTAATGAAAAGGATAATGCTGAACTTCTCTTTACAAAAGATTTCAGATATGATCACATCTACATCAATAGTCGGCAATCAATTTTTCAACCAATTAAAGTTAAAAGTTTTTTTTTGTTAATCAAAAGTTTCTAAGAGCGGCAAATTAAAAATTCCTATGACAAAAAAAAAATTAATGTGAGAGTGGCTATTGCAACCCTTAATTATATTTGTAAATCTTATTTCTTTTCACATTTTAAAGTTTTATGAAAAATATAAAAAGTTTTTTTTGAAAATCAATCGCATTGTTTACTAAAAAACATTATTTTGAACAATTTTGTAAAATAAAATTTTTCAAAATAATTTTTTTCTCATTTAAGAGGATTATTTGGAAATTTATGCTCTTTTCATTTTTTTTAAAAACAAAAATTATGAATGATTAAAAAATACTTTTTATATTTTTTCATAAAACTTTAAAATAAAATTTACAAATAAAATTATGGGTTTACAATAGCCACCCTCATATAATGTATAAAATTAGGTCAGGTACTTAGATCACAAGGGCCTATAGGCTAATTGATAGGCAGATAAGATCCAATTTAGGTATAAAAAAAAAACTAATTGTTGATTGGGCCTTTAATGCCCCGCCATCAAACTAGCCATGCCCCATCACCGTACTGGATGGTACAGTTGCAATCTGGACCGTCGGAAATAGCATCTGGTCCCACTTGAAGATGTACGGTCCTGATTACTTGACTGTGAGTGGAGAATTGAGAAATCACGTGACTCGGAGAATTTTCTCAGCAAAAAGGAAAAAGAAAAGGCAGTGGTTCGCCGGGCTCTGCGGCCGTCACTTTATTTTGTCGTGACACGCGTCGGCACGAAAACTTTTGGAGGGTTGAGACTATTTGGACCCCTCCCCCCACGCCCTTCTACAGAACTTGATGACCAGTTTGAGGATGAGGATGATCAAAAGTAACCCATCACGATTACACAATGTGTGACCACTTACCTTTTTTACGTGCTCAAATTTTTACACATGTGATCGGTTACAACATTATGATAAGATACTCGGAATATTTCATCTATCATTTGATGAGCGTAATCCTTAATGTCACATCATATCTATATTAATATGTTGATTGTGTTGATGCGTCATGTTAAATCAATTTTATTAATCAAAGTTAAGAGAAAAAGGAATACAAAATACTACCTAGTGTAATTACAAAAACCAATACTCGCTCATGCTATGTTACAAAATACTATCTGGCTTTATTACATGCCGATCAAAGTTAGGGTTTCTCTCACATTTTAGAGTGTTTGATAAAAAATTATTTGTTAAATTTGATGAGTACATGTAGACTCTTTTAATATATTTTTTGAGAAATTTTTCTACCTGTGAGACTCGTTCAATATATTTACGTGTGTTATGTCTTGAATTAATAATATGAATAATTAAAAGCTTGGGATGAATATTATATACCGAGTTTGCTTATATTCTATTTGGAACTCAAAAATTAGGAGGTGAAGGAAAACAAAAACAGCAATGCTATAAATTGTTTAAAAATTAATTCCTATCTATATCGTTTTAATCATTTTCCTTCTTTTTAACTTTGCTCTTTACAAAATCCCAAAAAAGGGGATAAAAAACTTGCTCAAAATAACACTCTTATATAGTTTTTTAATGCATTTTATTTCTTCTTTTTGTGGGAAAGTTAATTAGGAATTTTATTGCATCAAGAGAATATTCCTAGGGCTTGAGTCAACATACACTTATGTATCGGTTTAAGTATGTTATCTCACAAGTTAATGCAGTTATGCTATTATTTCTAAATAAATTACTCTGACAGATCGAGAATTACAGTCTCATCTTTCCTAACCATTTTTGTGCTATTAAAAAAAAAAAAAAAAAAAAAAAGAGTAGGGATTGCGGGTGAGGGTGGGTAAACAATGGCAGTGTAATTAATGTGGGCTATTGAAAGTGTAGGGATTATTATTAATTGCACAATAGGAGGATTAATGACTAGGGCTTGAGTCAACATGTACTTATTTATCGGTTTGAGTCTTAACTCTCTCAAGTGAATGCAGTTATGTTATTCTTTCTAAATTATTAATTGCACTATAGGAGGATTAATGACTAAGGCTTGAGTCAACATGTACTTATTTATCGGTTTGAGTCTCAACTCTCTCAAGTGAATGCAGTTATGTTATTCTTTCTAAATGAATTACTTTGATGGATCGAGAATTGCCGTCCTCTTTTCTAATAATTTTTGTGCTATAAAAAAAATAAAAAATAAATAGGGATTGCGGGGTGAGGGTGGGTAACCAATGGCAGTGTAATGCGGACTATTGGGTGGGGGGGTCTAGTAAGCACTTTGAATGCACCACAGCCTCATTTAACACTTTCACATATATAGTTAGTTCCAAGTGTTGGATTAATGTGGTTTAAAGAGAGCAAAGTTAAGACCAGTCAGGGTGGGGGGGACGAGCGCATGGAGACAACATCACTAGATTTGGTCTGCACAAGTGGAGACACCTACTGGCAATTGAGGATGGCCCCCCCTACTACATACATGCCCACTCACTCGACTCAGGCATAAGAGACAAACCAAAATTGTACTACTACTGCTACCCCACTATTACCTAGATTCCTTTCCTCATACCCTTTTCTCTTATCCATACATGTATCATGTAAATACATGATGGGTATATATACCACGTATATGCTCATGTTGCAATGCAAGTTGTAAGATTGGCAGTGCAATAATAATTGATGATTATGTCAGACCCAAAGAAAGATTCTTCCAGGTAGTGTGGATTGTCCCCTCACTTTCTTTTCCATTTTATTATTATTTTTCAGCCATATGGATCTTTCAAACTACATTCATTATTTTTCAGCCGAAGAAAATGCCCTAGGAAAAAAAAAAAAAACTTATTGATTAATTTTAACAATAATGCCTTTTTTTTTTTCTCCTTCAAAATAGCATATCAAACAAAGTTGGCCATGTTGAGAGATACCTTGTGCCTGTTATTTGGTTGATCTGGTGGTACCATTTTTTATTCAATTTCATCATAGTCACTGTAAGAAGTTAATAAATATATAGGGGGAAACGATCTGGTGCGCCATTGGTAACACACCAACAACCGTGCGATCATGCACAAAATGATATCGTGCCACATCAATAACTATTTGAGTATAATAGATTGACATGAGATGCCACATCAGCTACCATACTTGTTTGTAATGGTATGGCACTTTGTGCCAGACAAAGGGGAAAAATGGTCAAAGAGTACTCGAAGTGACAGTTTAGAATTTTCCTATATTTAATAAAGTGCATTAATATGGACCCAACACACATGAAGGAACACATAATGTCCACAGATGTACATATTTTCCCTCTATAAATACAATCTTTGGTTCATAGGTAAGAGCTACACCAACATTTTTCTTCCTGAGCTTCCAGTAATTTTGTTACCTCCAAATTCTGTGTTTTTTTTTTTTTCCTCCATGGCTCCAGTACCCCTTTCTCCCATCAAGGTCGGCCATATTGATGATGTCCAAGAATTGAGAAAGGCCAAACCAACTTCAATCCCACAAAGATTTGTCCGAGACATGGCAGAGAGGCCCACACTAGCCACAGTTGCTCTATCATCATCTAATGACATTCCCGTCATTGATTTCTCAAGACTTTTAGAAGCCAACAAGGATGAATTCCTAGTCGAAATCTCGAAGATCGCTGCTTCTTGTGAGGAGTGGGGATTTTTTCAGGTACAAATGCTATTTGTACATTTTTTTTTTTTTTCATTTTTTTTTAGGGGTTTCAAAGTGCTTGTGTTTGTGCAAACTAAACTTTTTTTTTAATGGTAGGTGATTAACCATGGGATTGAGCTGGATTTGCTTGAGAGCATGGAAAAGGTGGCCATGAATTTCTTCAATCTACCTTTAGAGGAGAAACAGAAGTACCCAATGGCGCCGGGGACTGTTCAGGGATACGGACAGGCCTTCGTGTTCTCGGAGGACCAAAAGCTGGATTGGTGCAACATGTTTGCTCTAGGAGTTGAGCCCCACTATATAAGGAACCCAAAACTATGGCCAAAAGAGCCTGTTGAGTTCAGGTAATGGTGGTTTAAAGTTTATGACTTATGTCTACAGTCATTTGCTTTACTTTATGTAACACTTATTTTTATTTTTTATAGCGAGACTTTAGAGGTTTACTCAAGGGAGATAAGGAAACTGTGCCAGAATCTATTGAGATTTATCGCTATGAGCATCGGCTTAAATGGGGACACTTTTGAGGATATGTTCGGGGCGGCTGTGCAGGCCATAAGGATGAACTACTACCCGCCGTGTCCACGGCCAGACCTTGTTTTGGGTCTAAGCCCTCATTCAGATGGCAGTGCTCTTACAATTTTGCAGCAAGGAAAGGGTAGCTCAGCAGGCCTTCAAATCCTCAAAAACAACGCATGGGTGCCTGTTCAGCCTATTCCTAATGCACTTGTAATCAACATCGGCGACACCATAGAAGTAAAAAAAAAAAAAAAAATGAAAAAAAAAAAAAACCTAAATCTATGTCTCCTTTTCTTGTGTGAAATCAATATAACTATATCATGGGCTACTCTAATTTTTTTTGTCCCCCAATTAAACAGGTTCTAACAAATGGAAGATACAAGAGTGTGGAGCACAGAGCTGTGACTCACAAGGAGAGAGACCGTCTCTCACTTGTGACATTCTACGCTCCAAGCTATGAGATAGAGCTTGCCCCATTGCCGGAATTGGTGAATGAGAACAACCCATGTAAGTATAGAAGATACAGCCATGGAGAGTATAGCAAACACTATGTGACCAACAAGCTACAAGGTAAGAAAACCTTGGAATTTGCCAAGATTCAAACCAAGGACTCATCTTGAAAAGACACCACATAGTCACCCAACTTCTGGGGTACCCCTTATAGGCTCCTATTTAGCATGTAACAAAATGGAATTATTAAAGTTTTCAGTTCCTTTTAGCCTTTGTGAATAGAATAAACCAAAATACCAGTTGGGAGCTAAATGGGTGTGGGTCTTTGATGCATATATAGTACTGTTTATGTTGAACTAATATTTGTATTAAGTCTCAATTAATGGAAGCTTGTGGGGTCTTGTGTTTTATGATCTTTTCTTGTCAATTGTGTTTGTTTATGAGGTCTTTCATCAACCAGCAGCTGTAAACAGAAGAAAAGAAAGGAATCAAACAGAAGGAGAGGTCACTTTTACTGTTTTCCTCCCTCAGATTCCTAATATGGAAAGAAGCATGCAGTCATGTGGGGAACCCAACACCACCACCCCTCTATATTTCTATAAGAAATAAACACAATGGACAAAAACATCGGTGCTCCGTTACTCTGAGAGAGAGAGAGAGAGAGAGAGAGCTTTATTTTTCTTTTTCTCAGTGGAGGAAGGGAGGAGAGCCCACAAATCATTCTGTGCATGTTTTTAGTTGTTTCATATTATTGGTGCGAGAGGAGCACTAACCAAGCAACCTGTCATTGGTCTTTGGTGATTCTAGGCTGATATGATATTTGAGAGTTCTAACAAAAAATAGAGCACAAACCAGAGCTCAAAGATTGATGACATGAGGTGTGAGGGAAACAGAGAAAACAAGTCAAAGTAATCTAATTGGCAGGGACCAACCACAAGTTTCACTATAGGACTAAAATAATGTCTTGAACGTACAATTGCAGACACATGACTAGTGAGGAATTAATGATGCAGATGACTAAGTGAAAATAATTATTAAAAAAAATTAAATTTTAAAAAAAAATATCGTTGGAATCCCATCAAAGATGACATATAGAACTACAGTAATTTAGATACTAAAGTAGCAGAGAAAGTAATGATGCAATTAGCAAAGTGGAATGGTGCAAAAAAGAATAAAAAACAATTTCATTTTTATATTTTGGAATGGAAAAGTTCACTCTAAACCTCATCAATGATGACCAACTTTGGAGAAAGAGGAAGATGAGATCACCTTGAATGTTTACCTCCACTCGCATCAATGTTTTTAAGTAGCAGAGCAAGTGATGATGCAATTAGCAAAGTGGAATGAAATATATATTAGCCTGGAATGGAAGTCTACTATACACCCCATCAATGATGACCAACGTTGGAGGAGAGGAAGATGAGATCACCCTGCATGTTTGCCTCTCCTCCCATCGATCCCTTGGCACATGGGAAGAAAGACCAAATCCATGGGACCTCAACATTTAGAAGTTATGTTTTCTATCCTCTAGTCTCTTTAGAAAATACCATTATTCTTGTCCCCTGAGACACACCGGTAGCAGGATTCTTTTGGAACCATTTTATCAACATATCAGCCTGATTTTTCATAGAAAATAACAAAAAGAAGAAACTATTTGGGTTTCAACTATTAACACAACAATTTATCAGAAAAATAGTAACCCTTTTTTCATGACCGACCATTGTAAAAGAGTGACTGAACCCAATAATTCTGCAAAGTTAGATATGAGGTGTGAGGTAAACAGGGGAAATAAGTTAAGCTAATCTAGTTGACAAGAGACCGCCCACAGATTTCACCATAAAAGTAAAATAATATTTAAGGTTGAACAAGTCCTTACACATAAGAGGAATTTTGCTGAGTGGGAAGAATTTTTTTCCCATCAAAGATGACATATAGAACTACAGACCTAAGTAGCACAGCAATTGATGATGCAAATAGCAAAGTGGAATGGATATATTTTAGTTTAGAATAGAAAGCTCACTCTAAAACCCATTGATGATGACCAATTTTGGAGAAGAGGAAGATGAGATCACCTCGAATGTTTACCTCCACTCCCATGATCCTCTGGGACGTGGGAAGAATCAAATCCAGTGATTCCATTGACTTAAAATTAATTAAAAAAAATATTAGAATTTTAAACCAATCCTATTTTTAAGAAGTAATAAGAGGAGAAATAGACTCATTTTAATAGCAGTAATAACAAAATGGTCTGTGTGCATGCACATATGCCCACGTGGCCATGTAAAAGAGTGACTAAACCCCATAATTCTTGCATGCTAGATTTGAATAAATCTTTCATCCTGCAATTAAGCAGACTAAATTCTCCTAACTAACTCGTCATCTAAAATTTTTTAGTGTAGAACTTATACTGAAGTGAGCATTAAAAGAGGGAAGTTTTTCTTTGAAAAAAAAAAAAAAATCCAAATGAAATAAAAAATCACATTCCAACATCTTCAAATTGGGTCATGGCTGGAACTATGTTTGAGGAAAAAAATAAAACTAGACGTAGCTTGACTCGTGACTTGACAACCCACCAATTTAGAAACCAAATGGTTACGCAAGTGTATGTTGTATCTGATATAACTTGCTCTTTGCATCAGTGATTGTGGGAACTTCACCCCCCCCACCCCTTCCAATCTAGCTTTTCCAAAAGCTGCTTCTTGGTGTGGGAGTTTTGAGGAAAGTGATCTCAGCATATGGGGTCCCCAAAGGCAAGCTTTGTGAAGCTTTATAAGCAGCAAATGCCTAACATGATTTAAATAATAACTTGTTATTCAGAGTGAGAAAGCTCTAGAAAAAGAGGAATCATTAAAAAGAGAAGAACAAAGAAGTCAAGAGTGTAGGGGACAAGGTGTGGAGTAGAGGACCAATTGGCAATTGCTAGTCTTATTTTTGGGGTTGGGCATGTGAAGAGAGCCGTCGTTTTTGCTTTCATTCACTATCATTTGCAGTACCATATTTGCATTTTGGAATGTTTTTCACGCACATTCATTGAATCACCTAGCAACCCTCCTTTTCATATGTTCGAGTAATGCTATTGCGCATGACCCTTCAGAGCGTGTGGGAAGCGCACGCGTGTCAAATGTGTAGTTCGAGTGTGTTTGGTATACATTTAGTTTCCTTCTTGGTTAGAATGAGGGTAAAACACCATCGTCTTTGGTGTATATATTTTATGCAAGATATTTCAACTCTTTTATGAAAGTGCAAGCTTCTTGGGTTCATTTTTTGAAGTCTTTCCCCTGATATTGAAGAGAATTTTGTAAGGGGGAATATAAAGGAAGAGAAGAAGACGAATTTTCATGAAAACACAATTTTTGCTTTGCCTAATAACTATCATCTTTTTAAATTTTTTTTTTTTTTTTAAAAAAAAAAAAACCCATCATCTTAACCAAACTGGGAACATAAAATAAAATGAAATAAATAAATAAATAAAGAACTGAAGGAGCCAGTGGTTTTCTCCAACCCGCGCCCCCGGTTTCATGTTTTGGTGGTTGGTCTCTAAATTTACCCCATACGGGGTAAAATACATTTCTATAAGGCACGCAGATTTGATTAATCGCAATTTGTCTCGTAGCATACTTAAAGTTGTTTATCATTAGAGGATGATGCCGTGTCAAATTGGTTAAAACAGCATTTTTATGTTTCAATATAATGATCAGACCAACAGCATTTTATTGAAAGCAACTTCTATCTTTCCCAGTATCAGAGTTGACAACACATTAGGAAAAAATTCGACAGGTAACCTCCCTCTAATCCCTCACCATAGGTGGGCAATCATTCCTAACCATCTAATCATTGGACTCTTGGACATAGTGATTAGGGGAAAAGGAAAGATGAAAAGCTAAAGTTGCAAGGGACTGGTGCCTAACATGAAAAAACAAAAAAAAAAAAAAAAGAGAAAGACGGATTATTTGGGAATGTCTACCCAACATAAGATATCAATTAGATTATTGAACCCTTTGGACAAAAAAGAGAATTCAATGTATACATGCTTGACATGTCAGAGAAGAATCCCTAGCTAATGTCACCTCTCCAATCTCCAAATACAAGTCTCTCAGCACTTCCACCATACCATGAGACCAAGTTATCTATAGCCATTACTATAGTCAAATTGGAAAGAAGTCAGTCTCAAACGTCAAATAATGGTTAGAAGCTAGAACTCTGGATCGTTATATCACAGTATGTTACGAGTCCACAAAGCGAACAAATATGTTGGGTTCAAAGCTACAAGTTCGAGCAATTTTGACCCATGGCCTAAAACTTCAGAGCTACAAGTTTGAGCAAATTCCACTAGGCTTTCAGTGCTACAATAGATGCCACAATCAACAGATCCCATGCCAGATAGCAAACAATGCTTTCACACATCACATACTAAAGAGTAGTGTAGTTACTACACATTCCTAGCAAATAAAAGGAAAGAGGAAAAATAAATAAAAATAAATTCTGATACTACTTGATGACCATTTGTGCTTTAGATATGTATTTGCTACTGTTAAAAAAAAGGAAGGAATCAAGTGCAACTTCTGATAATGGCAGCACAAGTCAATTGTCCCTCTAATACACTATTGCATCAATGCCGAGGCCCTCGTAGAAGACGGTTTGAGAAATTATCATCACTAATTCATAACAGAGTCGGGATTATTTGATCAAGCATTAATAAGAAATTTGAGCATACCGCAGAGATGAAGTCATTTCATAGTGGTATTTCTACACAACCATATACTTTAGAACAGACTCGATTGAATTGAAATGACTTCATCTGCTGTCGGGTGTCCTATGTGCCACAGAGCTTCTAATAAAAGCACGAGCATCTTGTAACACCTACTCCCTTTCATCACATTAAACAAAGAAATAGAAAGTTCCTTTAATAATAGACTATAAACAAATGGATAAAACGCCCAAACAATGGCGTTTGCATTCAAAGACAGACTATTCATCGAATAGTTGCTAAAACTGACAATCGGAATGCAAATTGGGAAGCGAAATCAAATTACACTTTCTTTCAGTGGGGGGCAAAAGAAATAACTAGCAAACAAGCATCAACTGAGTCATGAGCAGGGATTGAAAATATGATAATAAGGACCCTGAATGGCCCCACTGGTGCGCTGGAACGCAGCAGTAAAAATTACATTTTCTTCAACATGGGTGCACAATCTGCCTGTAGTAGTTATCCATACCTCGCTCTGTAGGCAAAATGTACACAGATTCTCAGCTCCTGGTTCTAAGCAAATCATCAAAGAGGCACTCAGACAGACTGCATTTACAGAAGTTTGTTCTACTTCCACCAGAGTGATTACCCCTCTTTTTGTACTCTTTGCAGCAGCAGTAGTCATTACTTCATTTGGATTCTCAACTAGGTCAGATCACGCCAAGTACTTGAATAAGTTGGGGTTATCTTTGTCTCTTTCCAGATAATCCCGTGTGATAAGGTCTTCAATTCTCTTCTTGATTGCCTTGAAATCAGGCTACAAATTCACATTTCAATCCACACAACTAAGTCAAACTGAGGAAGCAAAATAGGTTGTTATAATCATATAAGAGAAACGTAGTGTTAATGGGTACCTTGAACATGCGTCCCAACTGCTCGACACACTCCATAACCAACTGCTGGTGACCCAAAACTTTCCGACTCTTCATGATGCGCACAATAGAGGCATCAATAGCATACCGCCTGTCCTTATCTACGTCTTCAATTACTTTCTTCTTCTCATCCACAGGAGGGAGAGGAATCTGACATATATAGCAACGAAACATCTCACTCTCACATAGAATCAATAAAAAGCAATGGGAGACCAACAAACGATAACAAGGTCAAAGAAAAAAAAAATTCTCAGTACCTTGATCCTCCTCATTTTGTCTGTGAACTTGCAGTTGAACTCAAAGTAATCAGTAGGAGATATTGTTTTTGTGTTTGGCTCCTTAATAAGAATCTTATACTTTGCGCACGACAAGGAATGAAGCAGTCTAACAACATCATCATCAGTCAAGTTTAACTGAGTCATGATTTCTGAATAACTCAATCTATCCGAGGCATTGAATAGCAATAGGGCAGAAGCCTATAAACAAAAAAAATCATACAAGCTCAAACCTCTGCATTCATATCAAGAAACCCATCTAAAGATGAGTGGGAAAAAAATGAACAATTGACCTGATAGGTCGTCACAATCAGCTCCATAGGTTTTGGATCAAATTTTCCATTGATGTTACAAGTACCCAATGAGTATATCCATGTAAGTTTTCTGTGCTTGGTTTTTGTCTGATAGAATTCCCTAAAAACTTCAACGCACTTAACCTAAAGCAAATAGTAAAAGACAATATGTTAGTAACTCATTTTATATTAGCAAAAGAAACTCTACATCTGAATAGTCTCTAAGCAATCTATGGCTGTACCATCTCTGCTGGGAGGTTCAGATCAAAAGACTTGTAACTTGGCCAGAAGCCGGTAGTCAAGACAGTAACTGTCAAGTCAATCCCTGGATTTGCATGTGGATTGTTGCTGAGATACTCCTCAAAATTGGCTTGATTTTCCCTCGCTAATGTCAAATCGGTGACCTGGACCAACAAAAATAAAATAAGAAAAAGCTCTTATCAATTTTTTAAATATATCAATATACAGGACTTCCACTTGACAGAGGACAATCTAGAGTAACTGACCATCCCCTCCATCTTTGAGGTGAACTGACCACCACATTGCTGCTTCAGCTTTGTGAGAATACTTCTCTCGTGGTCATCATTAGCACTCTTGTCAAACAGAAGCCGACGAGCAAGCTTTTTCCTGAAAGAATTCAAGTTTCAAAAATTAACCATCTATAAGTCAAAACAACTTCAATTTTCAAAACATTGACAAAAATGAGGCCAACCATCTCAAAATGACAAAGAATACCTATAGAATTCTGCGAAAAGATCTTTATCACTAATATAAGCAAGCAGCTTTACTACCTGCAGAAAGATAAGAAATTCATTTACAACGCCTATAAAAGTCAAATGGAATATATACTGGAAAGAGAACAAAGCAAACCTTCTCAAGTGTTTCTTCAATGGCTTCATCACTCAGTTTCTCACTCCCACCTTTCTTAAGAATATTATCACAAAAAGTGGCTAGTAGTTCCGCACTTGAGCTTCCAGCAACACCCTTGTTACAGAAAACCTCAAAAGCTTCCTTGAGTGCCTAGAGAAAAGCACAAATAATTCCAGTTCAGGAATAGTAGGATGTCAAGAAAACAGTCTCGAAGCCATTATTTACACAAACCTTGTGGAAAAGAGTATGGTTCTGAAAACAATCATTCACATACGCCAGGTACTTGTCATGCAGCTCAATTACTTTTCTTACAAAAACCTGAAGATGACGCACCTAGATCAGTGTCCACTTGTGAACACGTACAGACAAATTCTGGAAGTTTCAAAAATACTAAAAAATACCTGTTCCTGCAAGCCAACCACATCTCTTTTCTCTGCCTGTAAAATACACTTATAAGCATTAGAATCACCAAAAAATAAAATAAAATAAATCCCACAACAATAGCATACATACTTTTGTATAAAACTATATAACCAATGCAACCATCAACAAAAAAGGCCAATTAACATTGCAAAATATAATTGTATTGTTCAACCATGATATACAAATCATTTTCGGCAAGGAACCCTTCCGAGAACAAACACTTCTTGGTTCATGAGGCTTAGCCTCACAAGACCACCTTGCCCAAAGGCAAGCCTGAAAAACCTGTTTTAAAATCCTATCCATAATTGACACTCATGCCACTACATGGATAAAGATCTTTACATCCATGTCATTTGTATGCCATGATACCATATTTGTTAGATCTTTATGTTAAGAAAAACTTAATCTCACACAATAATGAATTGGCATTCCTAGGCTACATTTTTTCTTTTTATAAAGACATTCCTAGGCTACATGAGTTTAAAATTGTTTCTTAAGATCACCAAAGCCTTCCAAGTCCTCCTAAAGAACTGTAGGGATGCACAATAATCACAAATAGACTATTAAGAATTAAGAAATGCATAAATTTGGGCAACAAGATAGATTCTAAACTTCAATATTTAATTAATGGAGCCCCCAACTGGGCACAGTTTGTTTTTTGTGCCTCTTGCACACTTTTTGATTCTTTAACTATGAATATTCATTATGGGAGTCCACAATGCTGTTTCCCAAACAGGCCATTAGCCCATGAAATAATTTGAGTGGATCCTTTAGGAGAATCAGAGCTCTTATTTGCTGCTGGCGCTACTATTAGGAAACAACTTGGAAATTAAATAAATTACTGTAAAGGTTTAGCGATAAAAAATTGTATACAAGGCATAGATGGTTATTTCTACTGTTCTTAAATCTGAACTGGTGGTATTCCTAGGCTGTTCATGAGCTGCCAGCAACCATCTGATTCAGACTTCTTCTCCACAACATTAGACTTTAATAAACCATGAAAATAGTAAAAAATAAAATAAGGAAACTAGATTAAAAACAACATAATATTCCAATGAATAAAGAAATGAAAGAAAATGTTAGACTATAGCACATATTAAATTATAATACCACTATGCAACTTTGTTTTAATCAAATTTGCGTATTTGGAAGCCCAGAAAGAATTGACTGGTGCCCAGTTTGACTGTTTAACTGGTCAATCTAATTGCAAACACTGGTTCTTTCCAACAAAGTTATGCAACCACTCAAATCAGAATTTTGTGACAAGCATCCCACAAAATAATTAGCTAATCAATTATTTAAGTGTAAAGAATAGGTAAAAAAAATCTTCAGCCAAAAGAAAAAGGGGGGGGCACAAGAAATATGCTTGTAAACTCATGTATGAGCGGAATATATATATATTTATAATGGAGGAACCATCCCACAGCAGGGCCCTTAGGACCCACCCATGGAACCTAAACCCCCAGGGACACTAACGCAGCAAACCACTGCCACGGCCCCCCACTTTTTGGGAATATATATATATATATATATATATATATATGAAATGCAGCTTCTAAGCGCCAAATTGCACAAGCTTCATGACTAGAGGAGACCTTTTTATTGCTTGCTGCATCTTCAGCTTGTTTGACCAAGGCTGTTCCTTCAGCAGTAACGTGCTGCATAATGAAACATCAGACAATATTTTGTTATAAATAAAAAGAAAAAGAAATAATGCTACATTAGCAGCCCTCTTTTATCCCCAAACACAAAGCAGAAGTCGAGACTACAAACCTGTTTAAATATATTAGAAACAGGCTCCAAACCTCGCGTTATTTTAGAAAAGAGCCTATACATCCTTGATAAATCCTCCACCTTAAACAACATAAACATAAGTGATAAAGAAACTGCAATCACTGCCTAGTTCTCAAAGTAACTGAAGCAGCAAAATGCTTAAACAACAACATATTGAAACGTGATACCTTGTCATCTCTAAGCAATGCATGGCATCCAGAGTGCTCTTTTTCAAGCAGTTGGTTTGCATATACGGACAGCAACTCATTTTGAACTTTCTACAGAAGGAACAAATTTTCTCATGATAACAAATAAGAAAATATTGAAATCTTTAAATTCGGCCCCAAACATGACAGGTAACCATAAAAGTAAGTAACAAAAATAGAGGACTCATATCAGAAAAGCAAGAACAAACCTCCAGTAACTTTGGCTCACTGCTAGAATGTAGGTAATGAGATACCCTATCCTTCTCCCGTTTCAAACACTCCTCTGCCTGGAATTTCCAACAAGATGCATTAAATGCCATTCTAGGATGGACAAACATATATATCAACCTAATAACAAAGTACATGAAGGCTTACTTTCAACATATAATCTGGACAAGAATCTTCTAGAATCCAATTTGAAGCCTTTCGAGAATAATAAGCAGCAGTATCTTTGAGCATGGCTGCTTCAAAGTCATTTTCATAATAATCCATTTGCCCCATTCCAATTTCAACAAAAATATCTAAAACATTCTTCAATAAAGCTCGGTCAATCTGCTCTCCCTCTCGTTCTTGATCAATCTGATTTGTAAAGAGTTTGTTAATATAACTTATTTCGGACTCAGAAAGAATGGTGCACACTTGAAGCAATAGCCATAGCATAAACATACCAGAGAAATTACAGCATCCCTTACTTTGCCATTTACTTCTTGGTAGACCTGAAATCAGAATAAATGTGCACAAAACATATCAATGCAACAAAATTAAGGAGAAAATAAATTCCAAATAGAAAAGAAGACAACAACAAAAGAGCTATAGTCTGGACTCTAAGGTAGCTACCACTGTTCCGAAAGGCAATGACAAGGACTCCTCCTATACAAACAAAGATGGAAATAAGAGAACTTAATAACAAAAAGGGACAGTCATGACATACCAAATCACGGAAGCAAGTGAGTCCAACTTCATTAAGGCCCTGGCAGCGATCTCCGAGCAATAAAGTAGCGATCAAGATAGAAGAAGAAACGAGAAAGCCACCTGACCATAACTTTATGGTTCGCCCACCTTTTAACAAGCTCTCTCAACATAAACTCATTGTGCTTTTCTCTTAAAGATGGTAATACCTGAAACGGAAAACGATCCAGAAATTTCAATGGAAAATTTCAGAAAATCAAAGTTGTAACGATATTACTTGAAAGCTTTAAAAGATAGAAACAATGAGCTGCAAGAGGGAATCCATATCCATGATACATATGCTGAGCTGAATATGAAATATGACCAAAAATATATTGTACAAATCTCTTACACAAAATAAGTGACTAGAATACACACATTTAAGTATCAATCTCAAAATCTTTACAAGAAAGAAGAAAATGGGTTTGAAAAAAAATTCAATTTATCAAAACAATACAAGGCTCGCTCTCAGCTGTGGGGAATCTCAAGGCAATAAAACTTGAAAATTGAAGGCAAGCACCTCATGGACTAATTGGTGAGTAGTGACATTCCCATTATCTCAAACAGTAAAATGCCAATGCGTGCCTTGTTCCAATTGGTGAAAATGAGAATCAAAAGAAAGAGAAGAAATAAAAACTGAAACGAAAGCCCGTTTCAAAACAATAGGCCAACACATAAAACTAGGAAATCATGTCCTGATGTGCTCAAGGATAAATCTTGCATCTCTAACCCCAAAAGACGGAAAATGAATTATTTTTTGATAGAAACTGCGGAGAGAATCCACACCTTGAATTATAAATTAAATGTCATAAAAAAGGGCCACTACCTTTTGTCTGTGACTCTCTTCCAAAACATGAAATTAGAAGGTTCAATTATCTTAACTCTTGATAAGAGGGTCCCCAGTTAAGTAGTTAACTGAGGGGTTACACGTCTTTTCAACTGCAAAATGGACTTCCCTAGAATTCAAACCAAATTTCACACGTAGTGGTCATAATCTAGATCCATAAAGAAAAAGATGTATTTATTTTCAAGTAACTCTTGATGCATTCGTATAAAATGCACTCTTTGATAGCATCAAAGCCTCTACTTAAGAAAATAAAAACTACAAGTCAAAACCTGTCATCAGCTAGTAAGGAGAAAACTATTTAATTATTTACTTATTAATTTGGATAGAACTGGTGTTAAAGCCCATCCTACACAGAATCAACTAAGATCACAAAAGGACCAATTACATCAGCCCTCAACAAGGGCCCCACCCAAGCTGTGCGCCTGCTGGGGCTCTGGGAGATGCAGGAGCAACCCAATTCAATACTAAACAAGTCCAAACTAATTGAATACTTGTGTCAAGCGGTTTCTTGAAAACTCGCTTCGGATATGAAACTTTGAGTATTCAGAGATGCTTTCGTTATTCCCAATAAGATGGCTCGGTAACAGATCGCTTCTTCCAAAGCACGCCCCGTTCGTTCCGCTCGCAACAATCCAATTAGTTCTCCAGGTGAAAAAACATTAGACATTCCATCTTCTGAAACCAACACTTTTGATGTTATTTGGCCCCCTCTACCATATCTGTACAAATAGGCTATCCAGAGCCCATGAAAAGGTAAAGTAGGCCCACTAGTTAACTTGGAGAAGGCAATAGAGTCCAGCCTTTATTTTAGTGGTTGCATTTGTGCTCATATTACAGTCTATAGACCATTATAAGTGTTCCTAGTCCTTTCAAGCAGTCACATGACTTGCATGTGACTTTTTCAAGTATATGGGGTAGGGTGGGGATTAAAAGGCTTTAGGAGTAATTGAAGCTGGGATCTAGGGTATCTCTAACCCTAGTATAAATACTCCCTTAATAAGCCATTGTAATCAGTTAGTTCAACTCTACAAAAGGAAAAGTATAAACTATATAGTTTTTCAATATTTCAGATTCAAGAGGCATTCTTGGCTGTCTAAATCCTATAATTCTCACTTATCTGTGTTTTGCCTTTGATTCATTTCAACCCTCAGCTATTATATTGCTTTTTTTTTTTTTTTTTAAAAAAATTTCTTTTTTGGTTGTTTGGGGGGGGGGGGGGGGGGGGGACACAAAGCTCTAGTTAATCAACTAGTCAGCACCTGCATTTATTTCCCAAAACTATTGCCTGAGATTGCACAACCAATCTATCCCTATCAATCTCCAGCATGCCATAATAAGGTTATCATTCAGGTTGAACTTCAGATCACCCTTTATGAAGACTCAATGGTGGCCTGCAAATCTGAATCAAGAAGAACCTTCCTAAACCCCTTCATCCAAGCGAGCATAAGCCCATTGAGAATCCTTCATAGTGCAGCAATCATATCAGTATCCTTTCCAAGAGGCATCACAAAGCCACCCAATTATCAACCTTTCTCGTCCCTAAGTAGACCACCGGCACCATCAAAATATATATATCCAATAAACAAAACCTAAATGAAATTGAATGTGCAAATATAGATCAAGGCTTTTATGAATTTATTAAGGGAAATAGAATAGCAAAGCAGCATAAAACAACAGTTACAGTTCATGACGTGCTAGTGGGAACAAGTATATAGAATTTCACCGCCTATCCTTTGTATGCTATTGTTTCCACTGTTAAGTAATAGGACATGTGGAAAACTTCCACATAACAAGATTGATATGTCCCCTCCCAAATCAAATAAATATGGAGACCACTCAGAAAACACAATGATCGGCCTAATGAAGAAGCACCCGTGCCACCAACATTCCAGAAGACAGAAGATCAATTCCCCTTGTCTTTCAGAGAATGAAAATGTATTACAGAGGATGAACATATCACTTACATATCCCTTAATCCTTATGTCAAATGAGTTGCAATTGAAAACCCAACCCAATCCCATAACTCCCCGACTGATGTGGGAAAAAAATATCCGAGAATAGCGTCAGAAGCAAAACATAAGTTATAGTAAGCAGTCTTGACATTCAAAAAATTGTATTTCAAATTCCATCGATATGACAACAAAACAACTTTAATTCAAAACAAGAAACAATTGATAAATGCAGTAGACAGAAATAGCAACATTGTTGAAGCTCTCCTTACCGTTGAAGTAATGTATTCTTCAAACGACTCCCGGTACTTGTCATAGAGCTGCTGGGAGTAATCATGAGGGGGCTTTTGAGTACACATGTTATAGATTGTTCTGTATGCAAAATTAAGGAATATAACACCCTTAACAAGACCACCAAATGCATCCAAACAGACATCAAGCCATGCAACAATCAATATGAACAAACACACAAACGAACCATTTAAAAAAAGGCGATAAAAAAAGGATACGTGTAGAGCATCATGTAGTCCTCCGAGCTGAACTGCGGCTCAGGCAATCCTTCTAGAATGTTCTTCAACTTTGTGATGCCCTTCTGCATGAACTCCCATCCTTGTTCTAAGTCAATGGTCTTGCGTTCGTTCATCGTCATACCACCACCCCCTAATTCTCTAACTCTAAAACTAAAATCTGCACATGATAGCTACAAAACATTAGAAACCCCCATTAGATCACCAAATGCACAAATAGCTCCATACCAAACCCTCAAATGCCAAAAAAAAAAAAAAAAAATTCCCAAACCCTAAGGAAATTCCAAATACATAAGCTAAAATTAGCATTAAAAAACCCTATATCAAATGTTTCAATTAAGTTTTCCCCTCTTACATCCGTAGAATCAAATCCCAAAAAATTAGAAACCCTAACGCCCCGATTGGTACCAGAAAAATCGCGGGAAAAGAAGAGAGAAATCAGAAATACCGGCCACCAAGTTTTCTCTTTTCTTCCCCTTTTCTCGTGCTATCTCGGCAACCAAACGGATGCGTCAGTTCCCAATCTCCCGAATCAAACTTCAAGAACAAAACACAAAAAGAGAGCTCGAGTCAGCTCACGAAAGATCACCGACTTAGACACCAAGAAACCACGATCGATAGGTTAAAGTAAATGCATCAAAAGCAAATAAATCAATAAATCTGAGCCAATCCATACATAAACGCAATACATATATAGAGAGATAAAGACAGGAGAGAGACCTGATATGGAGATGAAGAAACCCTAGTTGAATAAGGGCGAAAGGCGAAAACCCTAATTGAATCGGTGGGTAAAGGAGGTAGACGAAGAAGAAGAAGAAGATTAGTCCCGACAGGGCATTGATTGGGGAAAAAGAAATGAGCGAAAAAGAGAGGGTCGGGCTGAAGTATTGGTACCAGTCACCTGGGAGTCGTCTATTTTCATTTTCACATACAGCTCCCCTGGTTTTTAGTTTATATGAAAACGACCCCACTTATTTTGTGATTTTGTGACTCTACCATGTTTGTCAGCAATTTGGATAGGTTGGGTGGTCGGTCCATTTAGGGTCAATTGAAGGGTAGAACTCTCAACGCAAGTCGAGTTCAACTTTTGAAGGACTAGCGTTATGTCATTCATTTTAGGCCATGTTTGTTTACTTGAAATGAAATGAATGAAATAAAATCACATTTTAATTTATTACAAACAATATATTTGGATGAGATAATTAAATGGGAATGAAATAAAACAGTAATAGTGAATTATAATGATATTCAATTCGCAATGTTTATTTCAATCTCATTTCATTCCAGATTATTTTAAATATAAAATCAGATTCCATTCACACTCCTTCCATTCCAACCAAACGAACATGACCTTAAATTATTCATCTTTTATCACCGACGATTTATGTTAATTTTTGCTTTTTCCTTATTGAGCCCATGTCATAGTTTTCATTCAATTATTTTTTGTCACATATGATGGATAATAAAAAAATAAGTGAAGTAATATTTTTCTTCTCTAAATTCGGGTTAGATTTGGGTTAATTGGGTTGTACAAGTTTAATTTTCATATATATATATATATATATATATATATATAGGATAATGATCAGGTAAGCACGTGTTGATATAACTTATATCAAAACCTGCATTGAGAGTTGTACCTTGTGCATTAGTGGGATGTGAGGTGTATTGAATCAATGCAAGAGGTACAACCCCCAATGCATAGTGCTGATGTAACTTATATCAGCACGTGCTGATGGGATCACCTCTGTATGTATATATATATATATATATATGTCAATGAAAAGGATTTTTTATGGCATACATTGGGTTTGGCGTATTTAGGTTGCTGGACCACTCTATCGTGGCATAACCTGAATCAATGCCGATTGGTGTTTTCCAACCCATGCCCAATCTTCTTCTTCTAATTCATAAAAGGGCTGGCCCAAGCCCTATCTAATCTAACCAGATGGATTGAGCTAGTCCAAATTGTAGCTTACATGGGCATTTGGGAATAGTTTTGAATTGTACTGTAAGGTAGATGCAATAATATGTAGAAGCAATGATAAATGAAATTGTCACTTGATCTAGTCAGTCATTTAGCACTGCTCGTTGTTTTATTGGAATTGATTAGAAATTAAGAATCATAGGGGCGATACAGAAGAATAAATTTTGAAGGAGGGAACAAATGTAGTTAATATGAAGTTTGCATTTAATGGCAATATGAGGTTAGAACCACTATTGGAGAAGTAAATAGTGGGGGATAAATGGGCTTGCGGTAAAAATGGCAAAATAATAATTGAAGTTTATTAAAATTCACCATTGGAAATCTTAAAAAAACAAAAAAAAAAGTAACACAAACTAGTGTTTTTATTGCGGGTGTAAATATTACCATTAATTGTTAGAAGTAAATAATGAATGCTAGGTAGGGGCATTATTAGTTATAACTTAGAAGCTAATAATGGTAGGGGCATTATTAGATTAATAAATAAGAATAAAAGTTATAAAGTGGGGGAGACAAGGGAAGTGTAGGAAAGATGAGATTTTGTCTTTAAATAATAAGGGTATCAAACAAAAACAGAGCATTGTTGGAGGAAAAAACACTTTGGGGGAACTGAGTCGACATTTCAATGAGCCCATCTTTTGGGATGGCGGTAGTATACATAAAAATGTGTACATTTTTTTTTTTATCTTTTTTCATTTCAGTCTTTATAAACTCACTCACCCGCACACATTCGGTAGAGTCGAACCCTCGACCTACTCCAAACCCCCTACACCCAAATGGATGGGAAATGACATCTGGGTTACATATGCTCATAAAAATGTATACTTATCCGAAGGGGTTTTTTTTTTTTTTTTTTTCCTTTTAAATTAAATTTTTTAATTTTTAATAGTTGTTTCTGCAAATGATTTTATCCCTAGATACACTCAATTTTTCGCATGTATTTAGTAAGGGGAATTTATTTTTCTAAATTACCTCATGTATCTAGTAAAGGGAATTAATTTTCCTACATTACAACTACAAACCTGTATCTAACTACTAACCAATGGCCTTCAGACTTCATGGTCCGTCTTCCTTCTTTCGGGAAGGAAAAAAGAACTACTAGTTGGAAATGTCCCATGGCCATGACTAACGAGTGTTTGCCATCAAATCCATACTTGAAAACATCAATCATATCCATACCACTTTGCATGCCTTATTCGTGCTAATTCTCACCATTCAGTTCCCATTTTCTTTTACTTTGGGGTAAATTTAGCAAGAAACAATCGGCATCTACACCTTGAAGTGAAAGCATTGTACTAGACCAATTACAGACAACATTTTGAAATATTTTACAAATAGCAAAAAAGGGTGCATAAAATAAAGTACTCTTTTGCTTTTGCCTCTGCTTTGTTTAGGCTCTATTTGCTTTCACCCAAACAAAAAAAATTAATAAATAAAATACTGGCCAGTGGCCATAGGGAAAAATATATCTTCAAAAGTTAAATAAGAACTCATTGACTAAACAAAAAAAGGAAAAAAGGAAAAAAAAAAAAAAAAAGAAGGGAACTCATTGGTTTGATTTTTCGTCACGTTAGCATGTACGGAATATTTATTCTGAGATTGTTTCACAAGCATTTATACACCTTGAAGAAAGCTACGTTGCATTGCCGTTTTTACCCTAAGTAATCTTCTAGTTACAATTACTGATCAAAAAACAAAAAAAATCTTCTTGTTACAACATCACCAAAGTCATAACAAAAACCACACGTACAAAACTGATACCTTCTACGAAAAAGAGAAAAGAAACGGCAACAGTCCTTTATATGATGATGAGCCCTGGACTCTGTGGCTGCAGATCTTTTATTTTCTTACCACACATCATCAGTTTCTAAAGAATCACTCTAAAAATGAATTTGTTTGCCCATTTGCCAAAGTCCAACCCGCTTCTCTTATCTCTCTCTTGGCCATGTTGATGACATCTTGTAGATACTGAATTAGATGGTACAGAATACAACAAGCATTTGCACTTACTGCGGTAGAGTACAAATATAGAACAAATATAATCATGTAATAATTTATCATGTTGTCATCCTAATAAAGTAACTGTTTAGTATGATGGTGTGGCAATGTGTTCTCTTGCAATATCAACATGTTCCAGTTTGATTCTATTAAAGTATGAAGCTATTCTTGGACCATACAAATTATGCCCCCAACCCCTAATCCAACGCAAACTCCCTACCCCCAAAAATGAAAGAAAAGGAGGATACCCACATGTATTTGAATACAGAGAGATATAGTTTTTCACAAATCACATCTCATCTATTGATGGAGCTTCACCATCAGGCTGCTTCTTTTCTTGCAGTTCCATCGCATTTGCAATGAGCAACCCATGTTCTACAACCTGTTGTCAGAGGAAAAAACAAAAGGAAAAGTAGAAATGTATGGTTCCAGCTAAATTCATTGAACGTGCTTATTTATAAAATAGTGCTCAGCAGTAGGATGTTAGGAAAACCAAATGAAAAAAAGATGGTAAAGACTCCAAGGCATTTGACGATAAGTTTGTAATATAATATGCAATAACTTGTTTTGGCTTCTGCGTTGCAGGTAGCAAGAAACTCTCTCTTTCCTGTTAACATCAATCTATTCATGTAAATTCTGTTGACTGCTTTGATTAAGAGATAAAAACTACATTAAGAACAACCTTAAGCATGTAATCCTCATAGGATTTGCTTGTTATCCAGTTTGAGGCCTTCTGAGAATAGAATGTAGCGGTCTTCTTCAGCATGGCCTCTTCAAAGTCTTTTTCATAGTATTTGATCAATCTCTTTCCCATCTCCACATAGATATCCAAAGCATTCTTCACTAATGCGTGAACAATCTGCTCTCCCTCACATTCTTGATTAATCTAGAAAATGAAAGTTCCATTACAGTTATACCCAATAAATGAATTCCAAGAGAAATGCTGCAATTGCTACTGGGGCATTTGGACAACACATGGAGATGAAATCATCCAACTCAAATTCTCATAGCATTTGACCACAATTTTTTTTTTTCTGATGAGGTCATTTGACCACACAAATTCATCATGTAAAATGGAGTCATCACCATTTACCAAGACCACCGAAATTACACATAATTTGTTGCCCGATGGGAAGGTTTACAATTCACAGAGAACGAGAAAAAAAATCACTGTAGTTTTTGGGGATTACAAGTCAAGTGGACTAGCACAGAGGCAATATGGAAGAAAGCTGGTTGAGATGGTTAGTTCTTGGGCAACAATAGTCCATGATTGCACCAGTAAGGATAATGCGAAAAGGACAACAAAGAAATGAACGTGGATCAAAGCTGTGGTAAAAGTCATGAGGGCCTATGAGTTTACAGAAGCTGATCCTAGAAAGTACAATGGCAGAACAGGATTCATGCTGCTTTTCGAAATAGTTAGGACAAAGCTTAGTCAAATTGTCAAGAAAAAAAAAAAACAGAGGATCAATAAAATGTGATGAGCAAACAACGTAGAATTATTATTTCACATGACGAAAAATCAAAATAGAATGATTTTAATTTCATGTGGTGTTCGAATGCCTTCCTAAAGTGGCATAGGTGACCATACCATAGATTAACATCTCTCACTTGCTCATTCATCTCACCATATATCAACAACTCATAAATAAAATCGACATTCGTCAAAAAAGAAACATATACAGAAAATTAATCACACGGCCGTAGTACAAAACAGTCTAGCTTCATGAGACATTAGAGTTTTGGCACAAACCAATTCATGGAAGGAAATGAAACTAGTTTCTTCTAGTGAAAGGGAGGTTTCTAACTGTAGGGAAGTATCTATCAAGATAACTAAAATAAACTCGAAAGCCACCTTGTCATAATTTTTGTGATTTTACCATCTCCTGGGTTAGTTCTTGTAACAAAATCTCATCTTTCTTTTCTCATAAAAGATGGCAACACCTGTTAGCAAGAAAGAACCAAAATAAATTCCATGTGTGTTACTAGTAACTATGAACAAAACCCAGAAATCTAAAAATTGACCCTATAGCATCAACTGCAGTGATGACTCCAACTTTTATAAAATAGTCTCATTCAAGGTGAATTCAATACTATGTAAAATACATAAAAATTGTTTAATTTCCAATTGGGTGTTTGTGTTATTCCAGTAAAAATCATGGGAACTAATGAAACTATGAATTTAATACTGTCATTCAGTGTGTTGGACTAAAAAAGAAAAAAAAAACATTAATGTGTGAGAAGACTGAAAAGGGAATTTGAAATTAGGGCAAAAAAAGAAGTAGAAGACGAAGAGAGGGTGAAGATACGGCACCTTTGGGAATGGGGGAGGAGCCGATTGGGCGTGGATCGGAGAGAAGAGATGGAGAGCTGGCTTTAGGGATTTGAAGCTGAGTTTCTAAGAGACTGAGGCTCCAGTGGCTGCATCTTCATCGTCGGCCCTGGCAGCGTCTTCTCTCTTCGTCTGTGTCTACACAACTACACTCTCAGCGAGCACAAAGGTATGTGTGTGTATATATATACATATATGATGGTGGGGGGGGCGGAGTAAGAGAGAGAGAGCGAGCCATAACCCACGAGCAGAGAGAGAGAGTGTCTGTGAAGGGGCAAAACAAGAAGTCGTATGAAATAGAAAAATACGATGAAAGCGCTGTTACCTTTACGAAAGAGCTACTACTACTAGCGCTTTCCTTTAAAATAAAATACCATAAAAGCGCTATTATTAGTAACGCTTTCATTTTATATATTAGAGACTCGGAAAGCGCTTTTACTACTAGTAGCGCTTTCTTTTCTATTTCAAACTCTGAAAGTTCGTTTACTAGAAGCGCTTTCCCGTAAGACAAAATATCAAAGCGCTATTAGTAATAACGCTTTCCTTTATATACTTAAATACTCTGAAAGCGCTATTAATAGTAGCGCTTTACATACGAAAGCACTATTACAGTAGCGCTTTCCTTAGCTACATATCAAATTCTCTGAAAGCGCTATTATTATGATAAATCTTTTTTTTTTTTTTTTATAAATTTTTATTCAAAGAACCCCCTTTCGGTTCCAAGTTCCAACCACGACTTAATATTTTTAAAAGAAAAAAAATTTAATAAAAAGGTAAAAGCCGTTTGTTTACTAACCCTACATATTAAAAAAAACAAAAAGAAGGAAAAGTGAGGCTTCCAACCAATTGACATGGGCCGGTTTGAGTGGTTTGTGTTAATCCTTCTTGTTTGTTATTCTCTCCTTGCCCTTCTCAGAGGCTTTTATTTATTTATAATCAACAATTAGGGGTATTATTGCCCTTCTTGGAGTTAGGGATTGGATTTTGCGGAGGTTAATGCTCCGTATGTTGCTTGTAGACTGGATGCTGTGCAAGGATAGAATGCTGGCCTTAGTGGGCCGGTGGGCTAGGACTTTTGTTGGGCAGCTGGTTCCTTCCGGGTTGAGATATGCATAAGTAAAAAATACGGTTTGTACTTAAACCACTAGGGCTAAGCTAGTCTAATGACAAGGGAGAGTAAGAAAAATGATAGGAATAGAATAGATTAAGAATTCGGAACCCTTCAATCGTACTAAAAAAAAAAAAAAAACCTATGGTGTATATTTTGATTCGGCAAAACTATATGATTTAGGATATCATGATTTTACAATTGAGAAACATAATTAACAATTTGGCCAAATATCATGTGCAGGACTGCAAATTTAACCCATTTAACTTTTACTAAATATGATATCTCTCCTTAAAAAAGTTGAGATAAAGAGTAATTTATTAAATATTTGGCCAATTTCCTCTTAGGTCTGATGACATGTTGCGTCACAATAAAAGCTTAGAGTTTGCGAAAGTCTTGATTTTGATTTTGCGTGGGTGCATGCGTGGGCGTATATATTCTTTTATCATTTTTTTATAAAAAAAATCTAAAATATTTGAATCTATATTATCATACCTCCAAATTTTTTGGTTAATTTTTCTTTGAAAAATACCTAATTAAACAGCTTATTAGCTTAACCTTAAAAAATTCACAAAATTTTACAAATGCCCAAAGATTTACAGATTCTTAATATTATATGAATTAATAAAAAATACGTTGGATTATTGGACAAAAATTACTAGAATTCAGTAAAAAAAAAAAAAAAACCTATCTTGATCGAAACTATCTAAATCTGAACAGATGAACGGGTAAATGAATCTTATAAGAATAATTAGTGAACGTAGCAAGCCAGTAGTTAAAAAAAAAAAAGAAAAAAAAAAAAGAGAAATTAATTCATTGTAAACATGCACCTGCCAGATAAGCTATTTAATTTGAATTGTATCCCCATCTCATCCTCATTAAGAAAGAGTGACAGTTCCAAACTGTCTGTTCGAGTTTTTGGTTGGCATTCAAAGGACCCAATTACTCAAACAACGCGTATATCAGGTGGGTTCCACTTGCTCAGCATTAATAGAGGAGTAAAAAACACGTCTGATTCTTCTCTGTCAAACAAATCCCACCTTGTGACATGCACACTAGGCCACTAGGGTTTGCCCTTCATGTCTAGTCCTGTATATTATTTATGTAAGGAGAAGCACTTTGAGAATCACTAGGAAGCACTTTGAGAATCACTAGGAAGCACTTTGAAAGAGAATTGCAGGGTGACTATTAGATCAGAAAACTTGCGTTGGGCTTCAATGGAAAATTCAAAGGAGGCAAATGAGATAGAAGAAGAAAGGGCTCATGGAGAACAAGAGAAAAGACAAGTAGAAGAGGATCAACATGGGAAGAACAAGGGTCTCAATGCAAAGAAGATTTCTTGGAGAAAGCTTGTTAAATTTGACTCATTTGATATGGAGGCCGGTAGGATCAGCGCAAACAATAACAATCGATCTCGTAAGGTATATAATATAATATAATATATATTTAATAGATAAATTCTTCTTTAGTACTTCTATTGCTTTTAAAATTTATTTTTACAATGAATCTAATGTGGGTTTGTTTATTAGATTTCATATTTTAATAGAAAAGTACTGCATTTTTTTTTTTTGGTAGAAGAGAATATGTCAACACCAATATGAACTGGATTTACCGATAATATTTTCCCAAAAAATACCTAAAATTTCTCTCGAGAAATTAGAAGAGTACTGCACTTTATTTCCCCATTTTTTTGCTTTTCAAAAATTTTAAAAAATAAAAAATAAAATTGAACTTGTGTTCCTTTTATTCACTAAAATGAATGAATTATTTTTTTTTTTCTATCCAAAAATTTTAAAAAACGAAATATTCTGATTTCTAGTGTTATTATTTGGGAAAATTACCTTATTGATGGGAACTTGCAGGCTGTAGATGGGGTAACCATTTTGAAGCTGGCCTTTCAAAGCATTGGAGTGGTGTACGGTGACATTGGTACATCACCGTTGTATGTATTACCTGGAATTTTCCCCAA
This sequence comes from Liquidambar formosana, assembly GCA_039720395.1. NCBI lineage: Eukaryota > Viridiplantae > Streptophyta > Magnoliopsida > Saxifragales > Altingiaceae > Liquidambar > Liquidambar formosana. The sequence continues at coordinate 511,524 of CM077822.1, read as the reverse complement.
TGGGATCAGCCACAACGATGATATCCTCGGCGTCTTGGCTTTGATCTTGTACTCAATCACCTTAATCACCTTGATCAAGTATGTGTTCATCGTTCTATCAGCCAACGACAACGGTGAAGGTAAGCTTCTCCCCCTGTGGGCCAATGCATCTGTATGTAGAGAATCTTTCCCCTCTTAGATTAAAGAGGAATTGCACTAAATTGAAAACACTCAACTCAAGGGGCCGGATGTATACTGGACCAAAACAAATTATTCCCTTGGAAAAATGGATGGCATGACTTAAAGACATTAAAATCTAATGCAAATTTAAATTATGCACTGCCAACTAGATATTTGGCCGTTGTCCTGACTAATCTTCGAATACATAATAAGTTTATCATTTACTGTGCCCTACGTGGTGAACAGCTAATAAAAAAGAAAAAAACCCCTTAGACCATTGACTCGCTCTATGGAGGAGTCAAATCTAGAACAGTTTGCTTTCTATTTTACCTCATAGGGTTAAAATTATGCAGTTTAAAATAAAAAAAAAAATCTGCAATTGGAAATTTTGAATGGAAAATTTGAAATTATGACTTTAAAGACATTGAAAATCTAATGCAAATTTAAATTATGCACTACCAACTAGGTGTTCGGGCCATTGACCTGAGTAATCCTCAAATACTGAGAAGTTTATCATTCACTATGCCCTACTTGGTGAATATCAGGAAAAAAAAAAAAAAAAAAAAAAAAAACAAAAACGCAGACTATTGACTAGCTTTATAGGGTACTCAAATCTAGTACATTTTGCTTCCTATTTTACCTCATAGGGTAAAAATTGTGCAGTTAAAAATATAAAATAAAATCTACAACTCGAAATTTTGAATGGAAATTTGAAAATGGGAAGTTACAATAGGGTAAGTTTTCATCTAACAGCTTTACGTGCTATGATGCTACTTCATCATCTCTATTTAGTCATATTGATGTGCAGTCAATGTCACTTTTCCTTTTCCCCATCTTATCAATAGCAAATATGAAAAAAAAATGTTACCACAAAATTATTTTGGCTAATGTTGAAGTCATGATTGTAGGGGGAACATTTGCTTTGTACTCCCTCATATGCCGCTACGCTAAAGTCAGCTTCACGCCTAACCAGCAAGCAGAAGACAGAGAAATATCCAATTACAAAATTGATGTGCCAAACCACCGCCTCCAGCGGGCTTCAATCGTCAAGTCCATGCTTGAAAATAGCCAAATTGCAAAGTACACCCTATTGTTTACTACCATGCTTGGCACTTCCATGGTCATTGGAGATGGCATCCTCACACCATGCATATCAGGTATACCACAGTCCTCCACATTTCTTCCTAGTCTTCTTTTTTTTTTTTTTTTGCCTGTGATCTCACTTCTTCCTAATCAATTATGCCCAGTTATTCATATAAGTAAAAATGGCTGTAGTCCTCTTTTTTTTTTTTTTTGGTTAACATTTTTACTTCCTGGGTGCCAGTTTTATCAGCTGTAGGAGGTATTAGGGAAGCTGCGAGCTCCCTTACCGATAATACAATTATGTGGACATCAGTGGTGATTTTGATTATTCTTTTCCAAATCCAGAGATTTGGGACAGATAAAGTTGGTTATAGTTTCGCTCCGATTCTCACAATCTGGTTCCTTGTCATCGGAATTATCGGCTTACACAACTTTGTGAAGTATGATCCTGGTGTAATCAGGGCAGTCAATCCACTGTACATTGTGCAATATTTCAAGAGGAATAAGAAGAATGCGTGGATTTCTCTTGGGGGTGTTATTTTGTGCTTAACAGGTACAAGATTTTTTTTATCATGTTCCCACTTATATGAGCTGTTGAATGTGAAGTGTTCTTGAAGTTTAATTTGAAGTCACTCTTCCTTGAAGTTTTTTTACCAAGAACACCCTTGATTGTATCAAACTATGAGCCCTTTTCATCTAAAGATGAATTTAATTTAGAACTGAATACTTACTAGATTGTGATGATTTTGATCCACCAAAATCAGGTTCTGAAGCCTTGTTCGCCGATCTTGGCCACTTCAATGTTCGCTCAATTCAAATCAGCACTTGTACCGTAGTCTTTCCCTCCATCATTCTGGCCTATATTGGTCAAGCTTCATATCTCCGCAAGTACAAGTATACCAGTCCTTACGATACCATGGTTTTATCATCTTATTCTTATCATCATTTTTTTTTTCTTTTCTTATGTAACTTTCTTTGGTGCAGAACCGGTTTACTGGCCAATGTTTGTGGTAGCGGTAATGGCTGCCATTATTGCAAGTCAGTCATTGATCTCGGCTTCATTCTCCATAGTCCAACAATGTCTAGCACTTGGGTGTTTCCCACGGGTTAAAGTGGTGCACACATCGAGCAAATACGAGGGACAAGTGTATGTGCCAGAGATCAACACCCTTCTTATGTTGGCTTGTGTGGGTGTCACCCTAGGCTTCAAAAACACATTGCAGATGAGCAATGCTTATGGTATAATATTTGAAGTTTTGTTTCTAAATTCATATCTTGATAATATTTCCATTAAGCTCTTTTGCAGGAAATCTCATATTTGCTAATAATTCTTGTAGGAGTTGCGGTGATATTTGTATTCGTTCTCACTTCTTCATTTCTTGTTCTTGTAATGATCATGATATGGAAGACAAACATATTCTTGATCATCCTCTATGTTTTAACCATTGGACTAATCGAACTACTCTTTCTGAGCTCTGTCCTCTACAAGTTTATCGATGGAGGGTACCTTCCTTTAGCCTTGGCCGCTTTTCTTGTGATGATCATGTTCACATGGAACTATGGATACCGAAAGAAGTACATGTACGAGCTACAAAACAAGGTCTCCAAAAGGAAACTCAATGAGATAGTCTCTGATCCACGCATCCATCGCGTCCCTGGCCTTGCCCTGTTTTACACAGAGCTTCTCCAAGGAATTTCTCCAATCTTCACCCATTATGTCAGAAATGTCCCTGCTCTGCACTCTGTTTTGGTCTTTGTTTCAATAAAGTCTCTACCCATCAGCAAAGTCCCTCTTGAGGAACGCTTCCTATTTCGAAGAATAGAACCCTATGAGCTCCCCATCTTTCGGTGTGTCGTGAGGTATGGATATATGGACGCAAGAGAAAAGCAAGAGTACACTTTTGAAGAAATGTTGGTGGATCAATTAAAACAGTTTATACGAGACGATTTGATCATGTTTGGGCTGCCAGAGAGAAGGGGAAAAATGGTAAGTGAATCAGATGGTAGCGAAGGGACGAGGATTGATGAAGAGGAGGTGCAAAGAGAGGTGGGATTAGTGGATGATGCGATCAAAAATGGGGGTGTCATTTATTTGATGGGTGAGAATGAGGTGATGGCTTCAAAGGGGTCTAGTTTTGGGAAGAAATTGGTCATAAACTGTGGCTACAACTGGTTGAAAGGGTGCGTGAGGCAGCAGGATGAAGTCTTTATGATTCCTCGCAAGCGACTATTGAAAGTGGGGATGACTTATGAGGTCTAGCCAACATCAGCCTCCATTATGTCTGTCAATCATATGGGTTATATGAATAAGTTTTGGAACTTTTAATCGCAATTTCTCTCATTACGAAGGGATTCTGTTGATTATTTTTTGTTCTTATGATGAAGAAGAAAGAGGGAATTGATCATTGCTTTCTTGATATCTTCATGGCTTTCATGATTTAGGAGAGTTAAGTTTTCACTAGCAAAAATATTTTAGTGGTCATTCTGTTTGACATGATTTATGCATACTGCTTTGGATTACAGCTCAAAAAAAAGATCCCAGGTAAGTAAAATAAAGTACCCATTACTCCATTAGACCACAATCCACCAAACAAGCATTTCGAGTTAGAGGTTCGTATGAAGAGAAACTTGCCAACACTTTGCCCCGAGTAGTATTGCTTCATGGATTTGAAGCAAATGGTATCCTGGATGCTCCAGGTGTTCGCCCTTTTTTAAATCTCTTTTCCCCAACGAAGAAAGATCTCTCTACTTTATTTCAAGGCAATTTTCTAAAAAGGAGTCGACCCTGGAATGGTTTGCACTTTGCATTATTTTTAGAGCATATGTTAAATTGTATAAAGATGATCCAAAAAAAAAAAAAAAACAGGGGAGAAAAGATTGAAACCTATTAATTCTCTTTGTATTTTTATCCATTTCTTATGAATATGAGAATAAGAATGATCATTCTATATCAATGTTTGGTAAGAAGTGATGATAGAATAGAAATAATATGTGAGAATGCAAGACCCGTTTTTAATGATTTTCATTACTTAAAAGGTGGGAATAATCATTTCTCTTGATTTGAGAAGGAATGACCATTTTTTCGATAAGATAATAAACTCTCACAAAAAATGACCATTTCATTCATTTGAGTTACCAAACAATCAATTTTTTTTTAAGTAATCATTCCATTCCCTCTCTCATTCCCTTGTACCAAACACAACCTATTCTCCAAAGTCTTATACCCTCCCATGGAGAGGAGAGAAAAATAGCGCAGAAAGGGCTTATTAGCGAGAATAAGGAGGTTTCTCAAGATATGTTTTTCATATACCGAGCATTGCCGAACTAAATTGATCGGAGATTGGTAGGAAATTTTTCTGCTGGAAAAATTGGCGAGCAATAGTAGTGATGGGGCGGGTCGGCGACAACGTCTACTGTGGCTAGTAGGAATTCATGGTGGTATATATGCACCTCTTCCATGCCAAGCGTGGCAGCCGTATAGAATGCATACAGAGGAGAAGATTAACAATGGACGTTTAATTTAGGCTTTAATTGGTTCATCCACTGTCAAACTATGAAGAAGAAGATGCGCTATTCGCGCTCCCACATAGGTTTATATCACATGGAAGGGCAAAAATGCCCTTCCCCTTTTCGAGCTCCACCGCCATCACAGCCCCAAGACCCCCCCAATCTGATCATCTTCCATCACACGCCACAATTTAGCACGTCAAATTTGAAATTTCCCATCTCAGATCTGTAACAGGAGCGAAGGCGAAGAGAATTAAGACCCGCAAATTTGAGAAGTGAAAATCCTCATCCCTCTTCTCCCTAACCATAAGCCCCGCTGGTCACCCACTTCTTGTAGGTCTGATTGTCGAAGATTGTCATAGGCAAACTCAGACATTTTCTCAAGCATTGAACTGCCAATCCAAATTAATGAGCCCAAACGAGGACCTACCAAAATGAGAGAAACTACCCACGCAGAAGCTTCATTATCCTCATCAATGGCGTGATGGGGTTTCATCCTCGTCGGCGTGATGGGGTTTCCGGCATCAGATCGTTGGCGTGGTCCGAATCAGTGCGTATTTTCATATGTTTGGGTTTTTTTCGCTGTCAGGTTGCTGGCGGTGAGTGTGGTGGTGCTGTAGAGGTTTGATTTGAGGATGATAGCTGAAATTGCTCGAGAAATCGAACAGTCTTGGGTGGAAGGAAGGGTAGGCGTGGGGACGTTGGGTGAGGGGAGGAGGTGTTTGCTGAAGAACCATTACGCAAGGAGCTTGAAGGTGGAGGGCATTTTTGTCATTCTGTGTGATATAAATCTTGGGGGATTGCAATAACCCAAAAAGCAATTAGGAGATATAAAGAGATACCCGAAATAAGTTAAAAAGGTGCTTGGTACTCAAGGGTATTTGTGTCATTTTATTAATTTTTTTATAAGTATAATTTACCAATCGGAAGAAACCTAGGAGGCATTATAAGAGAAAAGGTTGACTACTAGAAAATTGTTTTAGGATCCAATGAATGCAAACGAGATAGACGAGGAAATTCCTCATGGCGAAGGAGACCGAGTAGAAGAACATGATCATCATGGAAACAGTAAGGGTCTCACGATTAGGGAGCCTTTTTCAAAAAAGATTCTCAGATTTGATTCATTCGAAATGGAAACAGCTAAGGTCAACTCAGGCCATAGCAATGGATCTCGTAAGGTATGTACAATTTTTTCTTTTCATTTTTCCATCAAGTGCTTTTTTTTATTTTTTTATTTTAGGAATCAATTAAATTTCATTAAAAGAAAAATTATTTACATTTGAAAATAACAAGACTTCGATAATTCTCTAAAATTTCATTACATAACTTCCTAAGAAATCAATGTTTCGGACATATTAATATTGCTACTATGATGATAATAACCCAAATTGATAGTATAATCAACCATTGTATTTGCTTGACAAGTGATTTTATTATTTTTTTCTCATCAACGATTCTAATGCTTTTATTAGTCTTATTAAAAGATAAATCTAATATGATTTTGTTGTAATAGATTCTCTACCTATGGAGCTTGTGAACTTTTTGCTATGGGATGCGTGTTGTATGGACCCATCGTCTTTCTAATTTGTCTTAGTTCTATATAGATAAAAGCTTCCTTTTAAACCCCCAAAAAATAAAAAGAATGAATGATTTTTATTTTTTCTGTTATGGTCGGAAAAATTCTATATAAGAACTTCTACCTCCATCTATTTGTTTTTTTTCTTTAATCAACAGGCATGAGATAAGCAACTAGTACTAAAGAATTGGGCTAACTTTCCCTCCCCCCTCCTTCCCTCCCTTCTTTTTTCCCTTTTATATCAAAATAAATGAATGAAAATTTTTTTTTGGCAAGTATGGGGCCAATTAATCACATGTGCTGTGTGATCTGATGAGGCACTTGTGGAGAAATGGCAGGCCACAGATTGGGCGACCATATTGAAGTTGGCATTTCAATGCATTGGAGTGGTGTACGGTGATCTTGGTACATCACCGCTGTATGTATTCCCTGGGATTTTCCCAAAAGGGATCAGCCACAACGATGATATTCTCGGCGTATTGTCTTTGATCATCTACTCAATCACCTTCCTCACCTTGATCAAGTATGTCTTCATCGTTCTATCAGCCAACGACAATGGTGATGGTAAGCTTCCTCCCTTTCTGCTACAATGCATCTGTATGTATACAATCTATCCCTTTCTCACATAACTGTGCTTACGGTCTTACACAACATTAAAAAATAAATAATAAATAATAATAATAATAATAATAAATGTGGTGGTAAAACAAAACAGCACATCTGACCTCATGGGAAATGTCTAGTCTACCCACTCTGTCAAATAATTCTGTATACGTCGTGATGTATAGATAGCGAAGTTGGAAAAAAATAGAAAAGACAAAACCAAATGGGGTTTGGTGCAGCAATTCTTGAACTGAATTTCAAACTAAAAGGATTAGTATTATTCTATTGAAAAAAAAAAAAAAGGGGGCGTTTGGGCTCCAGTCCAATTATAATGAATTGTGCAGCCATAGGTCCAGTTAGTAAAACTTTTCCAGCCATCAGTACACAAGCTCGTATGATGACTAAAATGCCCCTTGTAAAATAAAACAGCTCTGCCCAAACCATCAAAGATTCAGTCCCCATGTTTCCCGTCAACACGGAACGTAGGAAATCTCTGAAAATCCAGTTTGAATATCCCGCAAATATGGTATCTATCTTCACTGAATATGTAACTGTAATTTTCAAAAAGAAAACAAGAGCTCCCTCTTTCTTATCGAGACATCGTTTATGCCGGAGGGGAGAACAGCCATGGCCGACGATGAACTTAGGAAATTGTCGTGTAACTATTTAGATCGTTCCAAAACTTGTTCGTCGGACAACACCAACTTAGAGTCGATGGCTAAAAAGCGTGAGATTTCCTATTTCTCCTTTGTTTACCCATATTTTTCGATTTTTTTTCAAAGTTCTTCAATCTTATCGATCAGTCCGTGTAACTAAACTGCAATTTTGCAGGTGGAAATAGTTACACTGTTAGTTACATGAACTGCAATTTTGTTTTCATTAACTAGATCTATTGCAATAGTTACATGAATTACTATTAGTTACATGAACTGCAATAGTTACATGAAAAAAAATGGAAAACACATACCCGAAATACAAACACCAAACAGCAGGAAAATAGAGAATGGAAAAAGCACAAGACGACGATGTGCAGTCAATATTAGTGATCCTTCAGACCAGGCCGCCCCAAAGCAAGATGACCATGAATAGTTTTCAAATTCAAAATCGATTCAGAGGCAAAAATCGTTGCTGCACATCCCAAATATGGGAACCGTTAAGAACATCTTTGACGGGATCATAGGGATCCGGAGATCCTACAAAAAACCCAAGACTTTCTTGCCATATATGAGAACAAGGGCACGTACGGTATTGTATAGAATGTGGTTCCCAATAGCTGATAAAAACGTGGTCGTTTTTATAAGGAGTGTACTTAACGCATGAAGAGAAAAGGGAGAGGACCTCACGCTGGAACTTTATTGAAATAATGTACTTTTGGCTAAATTTCCCAAAAAAAAAAATGGGTCCACCTCTTAACTCAATTTAATAAGTCCACTTATGCGGCATTTAAGGTGTCACAACACCTCAATCCATTTTAATACTCCTAATTAAAAGGAAAACAAGAAGGGAAATGACACAAAAATCCTATACCCCACATACAAACTATCACCATATTTAGAAGAATCAAAACACGTTTGCACAAGAAAAATCAATAAACGATTTGTATAAAAAAAAAAACTAATCAACACTCCTATTGAGGTTAGTTTAGTAATTTTTGGTCTTCTGATTTGAGCCGCACATTGTTTTTTTATACTCACTTACATGACGCTACAACAAAAAGATAAAATAATTTATCTTGGTTGTTGAACAGTGATTGCAGGAGGAACATTCGCTTTATACTCTCTAATATGCCGCTACGCCAAGGTCAGCTTAACGCCTAACCAACAAATCGAAGACAAAGAAGTGTCCAATTACCAAATTGATGTGCCAAACCGTCGTCTCCAGCGGGCTTCCATGCTCAAGTCTATGCTTGAGAATAGCCAATTTGCCAAGTATGTCCTTTTGTCCATCACTATGCTTGGCACTTCCATGGTCATTGGAGATGGCATCCTCACACCATCCATATCGGGTATACCACACTGTCCTCCATGCTAGTTCCTTTGATTCAATCATGCCTCCACACTTTTTTTTTTTTTTTTTCAAGGCTATTGCTACCACAAAAATTTCAAAGCATCCCTATTAACTTCAAAATTTTCAATCCTATGAAAATATAAAAGGTTTTCATTAAATTTGGTCATGTTGCCTATTATAAAACATCATTTTGAACAACTTTGTAATTTTTTTTCTAAAATATATCGTTTAAATGGACTTTTTTGCCATTTATCGTATTTCTTTTGTTTTTACAATTTTTTTTAAAAATTAACTTAAATGACAGATTTTGAAAAAAATTTCTTTTTTTTTTTTTAAAATTTTTTTTAAAAGTCAACTTAAGTAAACTTGTGATCCTTTACCAAGTGAGCTACCCCTGGGCGTTCATGCTAATTTATTCATGTAGTAAATCACAAGTCATGCTAAAAATGGTTGGGCAATCCTTCATTTTAGTACGTTTTTAGCATTTCAACTTTTTGGGTGCAGTATTATCGGCTGTAGGAGGTGTCAAGGAAGCTACGAGTTCCCTCACGGATAATATGATTATGTGGATATCCGTGGCGATTTTGATTCTTCTTTTCCAAATTCAGAGATTCGGGACCGAAAAAGTTGGTTATAGTTTCTCTCCGATTCTCATCATCTGGTTCCTTTTCATTGGAATTATTGGTTTATACAACTTTGCGAAGTATGATCCTAGTGTAATCAAGGCGGTGAATCCCATGTACATAGTGGAATATTTCAACAGGAATAAGAAGAATGCGTGGATTTCTCTGGGAGGTGTTTTTTTGTGCTTAACAGGTACATTATTGTTTGATAATGTTTCCACTTACTTGATTGCATTTTCATCAGCATACTTACTAGATTGCATGTGTTCCACCAAAATCAGGCTCTGAAGCATTGTTTGCCGATCTGGGTCACTTCAATGTCCGCTCAATCCAGATCAGCACTTGCACCGTAGTCTTCCCCTCCGTCATTCTGGCCTACATTGGTCAAGCTTCATATCTCCGGCAGCACAATCAAGAAGTTTTTAATGCCTTCTATAGCTCAGTTCCAAGTAATATACTCCACCTTTTACTTTGATTACCTTATTATTATCATTATTGGTACCTTTTTTTTATCTTTCTTTCTTTGGTTGCAGAATTTGTTTACTGGCCCATGTTTGTGGTGGCGGTAATGGCAGCCATTATCGCTAGTCAGTCATTGATCTCGGCTTCATTTTCCATAGTCCAACAGTCTCTAGCACTCGGTTGTTTCCCACGGGTTAAAGTGGTGCACACTTCAAAGAAATACGAGGGACAAGTCTATGTGCCTGAGATCAACACCCTTCTTATGTTGGCTTGTGTGGCAGTCACTTTAGGCTTCAAAAACACATTGAAGATTAGCAATGCTTTTGGTATAGTATTTGAACTTCTTTTGGTGATATTTCCATTAAGCTATTTTGCAGGAAATCTTATATTTTCTGGTAATTCTTGTAGGAGTTGCGGTGATATTCGTATACATAATCACATCAGTATTTCTTCTCCTCGTAATGATCATGATATGGAAGACAAACATATACTTGATCATCCTCTATGTGTTGACCATCGGACTAATGGAGCTAATCTATCTGAGTTCTGTCCTCTACAAGTTTGTCGATGGAGGGTATCTTCCCTTAGCCTTTGCTGCTTTTCTTGTGATGATCATGTATACATGGAACTATGGACATCGAAATAAGTACATGTATGAGCTAGAAAACAAGGTTTCAATGGAGAAACTGAAGGAGATAGTCAGCAATCCACGCATCTGTCACGCCCCTGGGCTTGCCCTGTTTTACACAGAGCTTGTCCAAGGAATTTCTCCAATCTTCACCCATTATGCCACAAACGTCTCAGCTCTGCACTCAGTTTTGGTCTTTGTTTCAATCAAATCGCTACCCATCAGCAAAGTCCCTCCTGAGGAACGCTTCTTATTTCGAAGAGTAGAACCTTATGAGCTCCCCATCTTCCGATGTGTGGTGAGGTACGGATACACGGATGCAAGAGAAGGGAAGCAGCACTCATTGGAGGAGATGTTGGTGGATCGGTTGAAGCAATATATACGAGACGATTTCCTCATGTTTGGGAGGCCAAAGAGCAGGAGAAACTCGGTAAGTGAATGGAATGGTAGCGAAGGGAATATGAGGATGGATGAAGAGGAGGAGGAGGAGGAGGAGGAGGAGGTGGAAAGAGTGGTGGGATTGGTTGATGAGGCCATAAAAAATGGGGGTGTCGTTTATTTGATGGGTGAGAATGAGGTGATAGCTTCAAAGGGGTCTAGTTTTGGGAAAAAATTGGTTATAAACTACTGTTACAACTGGTTAAAAAGGTGTGTGAGGCAGCCGGATGAAGTCTTTATGATTCCACGAAAGCAACTGTTGAAAGTGGGGATGACTTGTGAGGTTTAGCCGTTTAGGCAACACCAACCTCAATTATGTGTGATCTCTTCTCTTCCTTTGTGTCTATCAATCAAATGGTTTGGATATATAAGATTTTGCTCTTGTTCTCGTAATCTAGTGCCTGCAGCAGTATGGTAGTGGAAGTTCTCTGTCCATTTATTTTCTCTTAATGAAGAGAGATCGTATATTTAGTTCTTGTGTTTATGACAATGAAAAAAGAAAATTTACAATTACAATTTTTTTTTTTTTTTATTTGAATTTTTGCAAGTGAAGGGAGAACACACACCTACACATGCACTCACGTGAAGTCAAAACCAAGACCTCCGCAAAGTCCATACCCTTACTAATATGGATGAAACATGCTAATAGACTCAAAGGCCATTAGTAAAAGGAAGAGCAAAATTGACCCACACAAATTATGCTTACGGATTCTAAGTGAATCGGATACGGTAGCGAAGGAGCAAGGATTGATGAAGAGGAGGTGCAAAGAAAGGCGGGATTGGTGGATGACGCGATTGAAACGTGGTGGTGTCGTTTATTTGATGGGTGAGAATGAGGTAATGGCTTCAAAGGGGTCTAGTTTTGGGAAGAAATTGGTCATAAACTGCGGTTACAACAGATTGAAAAGGTGTGTGAGGCAGCAATGGGGATGACTTTTGAGGTTTAGAGCCAACATCAACCTCAATTGGGTGTGTTTTCTTCTTTAGGCCATGTTTGTTTAGCTGAATGGAATGGATGAAAATGGAATCTAATTCCATGCTTAAGGCAAGTATGGAATGGAAAGAGATTTGAATTGGTTTTATAAACACAATGTTTGATTTTATTCCCATTCAAATTACCTCATTCAAACATACTGTTTGGAATGGATTATAATGAGATTCTATTCTATCCATTCCATTGTAACTAAACAAACATGGCCTCAAATCAAATAAACGTGTTAAAATTCAAAGCCTGTCACCCTGGAAACAAGCAACTTGCCACAAACTAGTCTGGAATTAAGATGACCTTGGAGAGTGGTTTACTAACATCCTAATCAAAATGATGCTATTGTGGGAGTTGTTTTTGTTACTATCACGGCTTTTCCCCACACATAGTTTTTCCATCAAATTGTTTGGATATATTGCGGAAAGAACAAAATAGCTTTATTTAAAAATATATAAAATAAAGTAAATGTACTTACGATAGGTATATATACCTATCCAACCAATCTCTTGAGAATGAGTTCCAATAAACGTCGGTATATAGCCAACAAATCTCTTGGGATTGAGTTCCAATAGACGTCTTGCCTAGTTTGATGCACCTTTTGAATGCATAAGCATCTCAGAACCTTATGCATCTTGGAATTAACCTTCTAATATCAAAATAAAATAAAATAAATAAATGAAAGCATGTTTCCTGGAAGAAAAATTGAAGGCACAAAAGTTCACTACGACGAAATATGACACCCCATCACAAGAAGCAAAATCTTGATTAAAACTAATCAATTGACAGGCTTACACACTGTTAATCAACTTCATTATGGATCGATTTGGACGTCCAAATTGAAACCTATTTGGCATGGTGTTCTCTCAAGAAGTGGTTGTAGTCCACAATTCATGCTTAGACCAAATCAATTGTAGACGCTTTAATGCAACTGCAGTTAATTAGTCTCAACTATGTACAAGTGATCAACTTGTATTCGATTTGGACCAATCACCATACAAAGGAAAGAGCAATCATAAGACAAATGTTCGAATTTCTCACTTCCCCTTAAACTATCCTAATCTATTTTCCATCCCATAGAGTCCACTTAATTTTGACAAACTCAAAAAATTAGCATTCTGCATTGTTGTCAATCTTGTTCCGTCTACAGATTGTTCATGGCAACATGCAAGATTGATTTTACACCAGAACTTCCATAAGCAAACAAGTATACTTGGACGATGGGATAAGATCACTTCTCAGCAGGAATTCAGCGCCAAACTCAGTTCCAGGGAAATAATAGCAACAAACAACATATCTTTGATTCTTGCTAATTTTGACCCACAAAGACATCCACAGAGATAATAACCCAAAATATATACTATCATTGATTCCTTGAATCCCATTCTCCAATAGGATTTACTTTTTCTAAACATCTATTCCTAGAGTTGCCACTACTACAATTGTGCATGCCTAGAGTTGGATGACCTCTCATACTCAGGACAATTAACAATAGCCTGCAAGGAATTCCCAATGGAACATAATGGCAAAACACAGTTGCAACCAGCATTGCAAGTAGAACAGATTTTGTGATTTCCAAATTCATAAGTTACATTAGGGACCAATTGCCAATCAAGTGCGAGTGTTCTCTGCAGTTTCTATTTTCTGTACCTTCCTTCCCTGAAAGGAAAGAAAAAAATGACGCTCATCTCTTTCTTTGCTATTTTATATTGTAGCCATACAAATAGGCAGTATTGTAGGGAAACATAGATGCTCTGTTCAAATAATTTTTAAAAAAAAAAATTATCAAAATTGTGTCACTCCCAAGGAAGATCATTTACCCACTAACACAAAACAACAACAACAAAAACAAAAAGAACGTTGGCTTAGTAGAGCTGATTGCAGACATATTTGAGAGACCTGACAACATTCCATCATAGAACAGTAGGACTATGTTAGACGGATGCCTTGAATTGAAACTAGCAACCACATAGTTGCTCTAGAAGCACAATATCATTCAGCTTCACTTTTTAATGCTCTAAATCACAGATGATGACGACCTCAAATTTGCATAAAAAGGCATTTTTCATAGAGCTAGATGCAATTGCTAACAATAAAAGATAAAAGGGAATCAATATGACTCACACGAAAACTAATTTAAACCAACATCAGTCCTGTAAGACAAAGCAAGAACAAGTAGATAGATTGAACTGTTGAATAAGAATATATGGTTGTACATCATGTCATTGAGCTTCAATATTCAATTGTGGCAATTTAAGATAGAGAATTCAAAGTGCATATAAGATAACCATTTGAATTAGTTACATCATTGCACCTAAACTATAGCAAGTTCAAGACACAATTACTCAACAAGATAATGTAACAAAACAGGGGAAATGTAGATCTATTAGTTTTTAGTCTAAACACCACAACTACTGCTTCAATTCTTACAGCAAATGATGGAGAACTCAAAGTGCATGTAAATAACCATTTGAACCATTTGAACTAACTAAGGCAAATTAGAGACTTAATGACTCAATTGGATCAAGTAACAACAACAGGGTAAATGAGGATCAAATTGTTTAAAGTGTAAATATTTCACAAGTAATGCAACTATTCTCTCCCTCATGTCCATATCATTATCATTTAGAAAGACCCATTTTTTCATGATATAGCTTCAACAGTTCAGGAACTTTATCCTTATAACAAGTGACAAACTTCTGCAGGAACATCTTTTCGGGATACTGGAGCAGTGTAGTAAAGTTAAAATCCTTCTTAATCAAACCTCTCGATAATAAAACTTGAGCAACAGAACACCTCGGAACAATTCGCTTATCCAAGCTCAGTCCAATAAGTTGCGGACGTATGGCAATAGCCGAAGGCTCCCAGCCCATTTTGTTAACAAAAAAATCCATGTTTGCCATTACCTTATCCTCAGAAATCGTCATACACCATGGGTACTTTTTAAAAGCTTGGAGAGTCTGTTCCCTAGACCAATCCCACCTCTTATAAATCTCTACCTTCCTATCCCATGTCGATTTGCTTAATGACCTCAACACGTGAATTGCTGAAACAAACGTCAACCTCAAAGGATCAAAACCCATTTTCTTCACTTCCTCCACAGCCTCTTTAAACTTATCACATCTTGTCGCAAACAATATAGGTTGGTAGGGGAGAAAAGACATGATATTCGCTTCAGGTACTCCACTATCTCGCAAAACATCAATATTAGGTGCCAAATATGTATGCAAATTGAATGATAGAAGCCACGCAGAGCGTTTTAGAGCCCTCATCATTTTCTTATCAGATTGAAGCAAACTCTTTAAGAACTCAAAATTTGGGATGAGTTCGTTATCTAAGCTTCTTCTCAGTATAACTGGGTTTACAGATACGAAATGAGCAAGTTCAAGGATTGAAAAGCCTTGAGAACAAAAAAATTTGATTTTGGGCAAAAGGGTTTTGTCAGGGTCTGATAGGAGCAGTGCTGGGATATTTCTGATTATTTTTGAGATTTGGCTTTTGGAGAAGCCATGATTGTTGAAGAATGCGAGGACTGAGTCCGGTTTTTCTGGGGTTTCAAAATTGACATGTTTTGATGCTGATAGAGCAGATTCTGGAGATAACCCACATGAGTTCATGAGGTAAGAGACCGTAAAAGAATGTTGTTGATTTGAAGTGCTAGAGATATATCTAAAAGTTAACAATGACGGGTTCCTCTGAAGGAAATATAATTGCTTGTGGGTTGTCGAAACCCTGAAACCCAGACTCAAATGGAGTAGCGTTTTACAGAGTAAATTGCCGAACATTATGAAACAGTAAAAGGAATTTTTACCTGATCTTGAAAGGGATTGAGTTCATTTTCGCTTTCAGGCTTTCAGCTTTATCCGGTGATGGTTCAAATTCAAGCGGACGAATCGTATTGAACTGTTTGGAAACCAAATCTGCAAAACTGGATCAGACATGAGACAACTCTGACCTTGAGAATCAGGCGGAAAGCCGGAATCCCGTATCTTCACTCGAGCATGTTTGGCTGCATGGTCAGACCCATAATAAAAAGCCCACAACTCAGCTTGCCCATTATGACCAAAACCCACATCTTCACTCCCAAACCATAACACAAACCCCTCAATTCATCTTCAATCATATTACCATCCCAAGCCTTAGATTTCAGATATGTGGAAAAGAAAAATACTAAATGTAATTCTACAAATGGGGTTTCTAACGAACGCACAAGGTAAGCCCTAGATTGAGAGAGAGAGACACGACTGTGGGCTGTTGAGGCCGTGCGAGAGAAACCTAATCGCGGGAGAGAACGGGGGACCAATGACCTGAATGGGGTAATCACGTGTTTATTTGCTTCTGGGTTAGCGGGCAGGCTCTTGCTGGTTCAATTAAAATATGGGTCAGGTTATTGCTATCACATAAAATACTCTAAATCTCCTATTTAATTTACATTTTAAAGATTTTATGAAAGATATAAAAAAATTTATGAAAACTAACCATGTAATCTATTAGAAAACATCATTTTAGACAACTTTGTAAAAAAGAGTTTTTCCAAAATCTATTATTTAAATAGACTTTTTGGCAATTTTTCATGGAAAATGAAATAGAGATTGTAAATGGCTAAAAAGTCTGCTTAAATGATAGATTTGAAAAAAATTTATTCTACAAAGTTGTTCAAAATGATGTTTTCTAGTGAACAATATTATTGGTTTTCATAAAGACCTTTTATATTTTTTATAAAACCTCAAAAAGTGTAAATTAATGGGGAGTTTTGAGTACTTTATGTGGTGGCAATAACTTCACTCTTAATATATATATATATAAGGAAAGTGCTATTAACAACAACGCTTTCAATATAACAGAAAGCTATTAATAATAGCGCTTTTAATTTAAATTTTTAAAATTTTTTTCCTATATTAAAAGCAATGTTAATAGTAGAGCTTTCAGTATAATCGAAAGCGTACAACAGATATCAAAAGGCTACTAATAAAAGCATTCAATATATTTAACTTAAGTGGCTATATTGCCACAACAGAAACATTGCTTCCACAACGGTTAAAATAATAATCCATTCAATGGACCATTATATTATTTACCTTTTTTTACATGTTAAACAAAAGTTTTTTAGGGATCTTTTTTCTTCAAATCTCTTTAAGTTGGAAAGAAAGATAAAAGGGTTCTATTTTCTTCCCATTTTTCCCTATTTCCTTTCTTTTCCTTTTCAAGTTAACAATCTGAACGAGGAAAATGGAGAAAAAATCTCTTCTTCTCTTCTCTCTATTTCTCTCAATCCATACATAGCTTTGGTAATGTACCTTGTGATAGGAATAAATAGCCAGCCTATCTCCTTCGAAATGATTTCTGACAAGAAACAACAACAACAGCGTCTTGCGCTCATCAACTAACCAAAATTGCAAACTTTCGTCCACTCACCAAATGGAAACCCAGTTGGCATGGTTTTCTGCGAAGAAGGGGTTTTAGTTCCACAAATAGTGCTATAGACCAAAGGAATTCCACTCATCAACTTGTTTTCAATTCTAACTGTGTGGAATATTAATTGCCATTGAGGAACGAAATCT
The DNA here is from genome assembly GCA_039720395.1 of Liquidambar formosana. Classification (NCBI taxonomy): domain Eukaryota; kingdom Viridiplantae; phylum Streptophyta; class Magnoliopsida; order Saxifragales; family Altingiaceae; genus Liquidambar; species Liquidambar formosana. The sequence goes on along the minus strand of CM077822.1, from coordinate 493,895 downwards.
CGACACGTGGAAGCCTTCGGTATCTCACCCGAGAGACTCCAGACTCCTCAACTGTAGTAGCATGGTCGTTGGGACTGTACACCCTCAAATAGAGATGTCCTCAGGCACTGATACCCTCGGTCTAGAATGTCCTCGAGCCAATGATGCCCTAGATCAAATATTCCCTCGGGCAACACCATCATGTGCCCCTCACATGTCTTGAAATCACATGCCATATCCGATAAAGAAGTCTGGTCATGATCAGGGCACGCTCCCGGTAACTGAGTCAGGAGCAACAGTTGACGACGATCAAGCTTGTAGCCCCGTAATATCCGCGATCTAGTCTGAAAACCCCTATTTAACCATGGTTAACTCGGAACCCTAAATGAACCAGGATCACGTCAGCATATGGGTCCAATCCAAAACCTAGTCTCTTCATATAAAAGGAATACCATTCACACCAAAGAAGGTAAGCTTTCTCAAGGCACAAAACCCTAGAGATTCTTTCCTTTCACACACACTTTCTCTCTCTCTCTCTCTCTCTCTCTCTAGACACTGAGATTGACTTGAGCGTCAGAGGGTTTTAAGCCGGACAATCTCCGGCCTCCCTTGACGATTCTCTTTGTTTTCAGGTCACTGTTCACTGGAGAATCAAGCAGCACTATTCAACAAGTCACCTAGCGCTACTGTTCGTTGGAGCTACCAAGCACTACTGCACATCCGGGAGTTATTTTAGCTTCCATAGCCTTCTCACGCCGTCGTCAAGCGGCGCTCAGGGTCATCGGGCCACTTTCCTTAAAGCGCTCTACCGACTGTCTGGATTTTTCCCCGTACACTAACCTATTGTCATACAAAGGAATCTCTGCTTAGCCGTTAATTTTGAACACAATTTTGGAAATGATCAAAGATGAGTCTGCAAGTATAATGAAAGGGCAAAATCGCAGAACTGAAGTTAGAATTTATCATGTTCCTTACCTTCTACTTCTGTTTTACTTCCCAGAGCTGCACTTAATTTTGACAAATTCAAAAAATTGTCATATATATCCTTATAAGTTGTCAATCTCTTTCGTTCAATAGGAACTGGTCACTTTTTCGACCTGATGCAGGATTGCTTTTACAACAAGACTTCAGAAAGCAAGCCAGGATGTTTGGTGGATTGGAAATTCACTTTTTGATTCCAGTAAATAATAGAGATTTGGGATCCTTGGCATTCCCGTCTAGACATCCTTCTCCGGTGTTCACTTCAATTGCAGTGCACCTTTTTATTTCTTAAGCTGGGTGTACTGATAGGTGCTCTGCAATATACCCAGTTAGAAAATTTAAATAAAAAAAATATATATCTATCATGCAAGGCGATTGTAGCCTTAAAACTATCCTCGAATCTCAGTTTCCAATAGGATTTCTTTTTGTAAGCCATTCTATATAATACAAAGCTATTCAAATGGTAACGATATTAGGAAAACACGAACCATCCGAACAAGCTCCATAAATGCTCTGTATAAGTCAAACAACTTGTCATGATTGCATAGCTCCCGCAGTAGAGCTTTCACCCACTACAACTAAACAAGAAGAACACCAAAGAACGGATTGTCGGCCCAATAGAGCTGATTGCACACCCTCCTCAAAAGATACTTACAGTAGTTCTCATGTAGAACTTGAGGGATATGTTAGAACGATGCCCAAATTATGGCCATCTATCTCACAGTTCGACAAAAAGCACCATATCATCGAGCTTCATTCTTGTCCTCTAAATCAAGACATTCACAAGTGGAAGCAGAAAGAGTTTATGTTGTAAATATTTAATTTAAAATTAATTTATTTTTATTTATTGTTATTTGTGATTTTTATTTTTATTTAGTATATTTGATTAGTGTAGGTGTAACCTACATTTGTGTTTTATTTTCCTACTTTATTTTACTTTATGGTGGTGAGTTAATGGGTAGAGGTAACTCCCACACTATTAACTCACTATATCATTATACCATTATGGTTAAGGTTACTCATTTTTATTTATATGTGTAATGTATGGAGATGAAAGGGTATGAAGAAGAGCTTGTTCATGCTGAAATTTTTAGCATCCTATCTTTTCATGCTTGTTATATGCTTTGATTTCCTTTCATATGTTTTATAATTATATTTTGTATATTTAGAGCATACGGGAGATTTGAGGTTCGTGGGAAGTCTTAACTGCACATAATGCTATTTGGAAGATCTATGTATCTTGGGAGAGAAATGTCATGCAAACTCAGTGCAGACAGGAACGTATTTTCTCTAAGAATAGTGCTTTGCAGCGTGCGTTGATCCAATTATAGACTATTCTAAACTCTATATCTTGTAATGTTATTAGTCGTTCATTGTCATTGATTAAATTCATGTTGATGTTTAGTTATGTTGTAATTGATTTGAATAGAAATTCCTAACAATATATTCAACCGTTTACTGAAGGGGCTTTCATCTACGGCCTCCCCGACTAGAAAGAGGGGGAAGACAATCTCGCAGTTGCATTAAGAGGCATATATAATAAAGATAGATGCTTTTCTAGTAAAATAAAAGATAAGGGAATCAATACCATTCACAAAACAACTAATTTAAACCTGTAGCACTTCGTATCCAAGACAAAGCAGGAACAAGATAGACTGAACTGTTGAAGATGAACATATGTCTTGATCATTCTCTCCCTCATACCCATAAGCTTTTAGGGAAATATAATTTACAATTGCTATCTTTATGTCTTGATCGCTATTTTGGGGTTGGGGTTTCCTGTTTTGTTTGGTTGTTTTGTTTTTTGTTTTTTTTTTTTTTTTGGTTTCCTAAGGTGTCTCCAAGTTTCGCCTAAGACTAATCCTTTGAGGTATTGTCGGACGCCGAAGTAAGGACCTCTTCCAAGAAAGTTTTTTTTTTTTTTTTTACCCCAAAGGTTAACAACATGGATACAGAGCACAAAAACCATAATCCAATTAAGCGTCGACTCCAAAACAGTTGATTTTGTCTAACGTTGGCGACAAACTAAAAATAATGGAATGAAGTTTTTAAAATTGCACTTCATCACGATTATGGACCAAAGGTATTTTTTTTTTTTTTTTTTCATCAATTAAAAAAGAAAAAAAAAAAAACTAATGGCCCTACCCATGACAAAGCATTAGATTAAACAATCTTATGATGGCCTCCCAGAAAGAAAATTCCACGTCGAAATAATGTAGGATCTTTTAAATTATCTTAAATGGATATTCCGTATCTTATATATATATATATATATAAATTCCAGCATGCTGACTGACTTGCATCGTAAGCGGTTCTTGGAAATTTCTTCGATTTTGGGCTGTCTTTTTTATTTTTTTCACAATCGGTAGAATCTATTTTTACTCCCTAATCTTCAAAGGAAAATACTTGCCTCCAACTTTGGGAGGAGGAGCTCGTTCTCCCCTTTTACTCATATTTCGCCACTTGTCCAAATAAATAAGGAAAATTGGTTGAATGTATGCATTTTCATATTTACATAATTGTGAACACATTTTTATAAATCCATATTTGAGTATTACATTTTTATGTTAATATGAATGTATGCCCACATATCCATATTAATTTATTTGTTTGTTTGTGTTTTAGAATTCATATTTTTCTAAAATATTTATGACACGCACATGATAGAAAATGAATAGAGGTGGTATCAACAAATGAGTATCAATGTTTTTTCATGAGCTTGAATCTCAGATCACTCACAATCCAATTAACATGCAATGCAAGTGCTACTAGGCTACCATTAGATAAACGAGCTCTACTTTTCTCTTATTAGTCTCTTTTGCTTTTTTCGTTCGCAGCATTCGGTGTTTTTCTTGCTATTTTTTTCAGACCCCATAAAAGAAGGATTTTTGAAATAAGGAAAAAATTGAATGGAAAGAAAAATAAAAACAGTTAAATTAAATAAAATTCATTTAACCGGGCGGATGTTGCATTACGTTAGCTATCTGTGTTTTGTGTTTTTGCTTACTAGGACCTTTTTGTTTTTTAATTTGTGTTTCGATGTCTTTCCTGGCCAAAAAAGGTAAAATAATAAATGTTATTCTGATCAACGCTGGACCTTTTTGTTTTTCGTTTTTTGTTTGTGCTTCCATTTCGGTTTTGTCTTTCCTCGCCATAGATAAAAAGATTTTGTAAATACTATTTTGATCATCATTTGGAGTTTTTTGTTTTTTGCTCTTGTCTCCGTTTGGGTTTGTCTTTCCTGAAAATACTATTTTCTTAATCAGTAAATATTGGAGTATTTTCTAAATACATGACACATTTGCAAGTACATCTGTCAGGAAAAAAAAAACATAAATAAATAATAGAGAGAAGTATTAAGGATGAATAGCATTTTCCATCTCTGAATCTATATATACATATATATGTATATCATCATAATACCAAATTTTTGGTCAAACAAGTATTTAATATTAAATTAAATGTATCTTATATGGTGGGTAAAAGAGCTTGTATGTATTGGTAATGCCACATCATCTATGGCAAAAGCCTATAAGAATAGAGATAAATAGAAATGCCATATTTGCATCTCAAAAAAGAAGAGGGAATGTCATATACTCCCTCTGTCCCACAAAGATAGACCAAGTTTGGAAAAACACGGAGTTTAAGAAACGGTCATCATTATATTAACTTGTCATTAATTAAATTTTAACTTTCCAAAAATACCCCTAACTTTTTGTAGTGGGTTTTGTGTTGAAAATAATTATTGGAAAAAACAAAGGGTCGTGTAGGAAACTTAAAAAAAATTATAATTTTACTTTTCAAAGTGGACAAATATTTTGGGATAAAAAGGAAAAACAAAAATGACCTATCTTAATGGGACGGAGGGAGTATATGACATTAATAAAAAACGAATATATCTAACATTTTTACTTATCTCTATTTTTATTAGTTTGTGATACGGATAACGTAATGTGACCATTACATACAAGTTTTTTTTTTGTTTTCTTTTAATTCAGGTGGACCTAAACAATTCAAAAAATTCAAAGGATCCACATGTTCAAAACGTTAAATGAATTATTAAAAATTCCCCGAATTATATGGCAAATTACTAACCTAGGTGAAAACAATTGAAGCCGGCGGCATGGGCATGGGCCAAACACAAGGTGACAGTCTTCTTATTTTCTTTTGCCTTTTTATTAACTGTGCTCACAATGATGTTTATCCATAAAAGGCTTCAAGTAGAGGCATGCAACACTCCAATTGGTCATGAAGATCTTCCCATATAGACTTTTTTGAATCGAATGTCCTTTTTTTCTTCACTGAGAAGTGGGTTTTTCGAACCGTGTTGATATAAGAGAAGTAGGAGGCATAATAAAAGAGAAGTGTGACTATTAGAAACTTGGGTCAGGATTCAATGAAGGTAAAGGAGATAGAAGAAAATTCTCGTGGAGATGGAGAAGAAAAGGCAAGACAAGTGGAAGAAGAAGTCTATGGAGAAGGCGAGGGTGTCACGATTAAGAAGATTTCTTCAACAAGACTTCTTAAATATGATGAATTAAATATAGAGACTGATCAGATCAGTGCAAGCCATGGCCATAGATCTCGTAAGGTATATAATTTTACTATCCTTAAAGATTAGTCTAATATGGGTTTGTTTTATTAAAATTTTATATATTTTTTGAAAAATAATACAAAGTTGTGAATTTCTATTTTTCGGGCTGTTTCTTTCTTCAACAAAGACCCGTTTGTGGGCAAATTATAAGATCTCCTATTTCCATTTTAAGATTTTTCTGTTTTAGAATAACAAACCGATACCATATGGTCAGCTACAGATGTAGGCTAATTTTCATTCATTCATTCATTTTTATTTTATTTATTTTTATTTATTTTTTATGGGTTCGGCTATTGTCACCCCTCAATTTTATTTTGCGCCTCAACTTATTTTAGACTTTTTAAGGTTTTATGAAAAATATAAAAGATTTTTTTGAAAACTAATCATGTGATCCACTAGAAAGCATCATTTTAAACAACCTTGCAGAAAAAAGTTTTTTTTTTTCCAAAATCTGTTATTTAAGTGTTATTTTTATCCCTATACGGTCTCTATTTTATTTTTGACGAAAAAAAATCCACTTAAATGATAAATTTTAGAATATTCTATATAGTTATTCCAAATGATGTTTTCCAATAGATACCACAACCCGTTTTCTTTAAAATCTTTTATTTTTTTATAAAACCTTAAAAAACTAAAAGAAATGAGAGTTCGAATAAAATTGAGGGATGGTAATAGAGATAACAAAATAATAAATAAAAAAAGATGCTCATTTCATTTACAAAAAATACTTGGCTCCTCACAGTGGAGGAGTAGCTGCTCCTCCCTCCCACTCATTTACGGGGATCCCAAAAGAGCATCATTAATCGGAAAATTGCAGAATGCAGATTGGGTGACAATATTGAAGCTGGCATTTCAAAGCATAGGGGTGGTGTACGGAGATCTTGGTACATCGCCGCTGTATGTATTTACAGGGATTTTCCCAAATGGGATAAACCATAACGATGATCTCCTCGGCGTATTGTCTTTGATCATTTACTCCATCACCTTTCTCACCTTGATCAAGTACGTCTTCATCGTTCTATCCGCCAATGACAATGGAGATGGTAAGCTTCTCCATTCCCTCTGCTTTAATCCAAACTATTAGACTATTAGTATATTTGGTCTCCCCCAAAGAGAATAAAAAAAGAAAAGAAAAAGAAAGTTTATTGTCACCACAATAATTTCTAAGAATTCTCATTTATTTTAAAATTTTTAAAGTTTTATGAAGAATATGAAAAAAACTAGTCACCTTGTTCAATGGAAAGTATCATTTTGAACAATTTTGTAGAAATTTTTTTTTTTCAAAATCTATCATTTTAATGAACTTTTACATAAAAATTTTTTTTGTTAAAATGAAATAGAGTCTGTAAATGGCTAAAAATCCACTTAAACGGTAGATTTTGGGAAAAAATTTTTTACAAAGTTGTTTAAAATGATGTTTTCTAGTAAATAACACGATCAATTTTCATGAAAACTTTTTATATTTTCATAAAACCTTAAAAAATTTAAACTTAGTTGGGGATGTTAATGAATTTTTGTGGTGGCAATAGCCTACCTCAAAAAAAAAAAAGAAAAAAAAAAAGGGCCAAACATAGGTATTCACGCTTACTCCAACCCAAATTTGGATTCAGACCAATCTCACGCAATCTATAGTCGATCTGCAAGTCCATATATCTGTGCTACCCTTGCATATTCCTGAATTTCTCCTATTTAGTGAATGAATGTTACAGATTTTGAAAATAAAATCCAACTTCCAATTTAGTGAACGAGGATAAAAGACGTGGAAAATCTAATGCTAAAGTTAAATTATGCACTTTAATTGGTTCAAAGGGCCTCCTAAAATTATGGCCATGGCATCACAGAGTATACTCAAGAGCATTTTTATCGTTATTTTGCCAAAAATTGAAAGGTTAATTTGACCAAAAATGACTAAAATTGAATTCTTGAAAACATTTTGAGATCATTTTAAAAATCATTTTAAAGCATTTTCTTTTATACTCTTGCTCTTTAGAAGCACCAAATGGACTATAAAGTTCTAGCGAAAAATTGGTTTTTCACTCTATGTATCATGATGTAGTGTGTTTCTAATTACCCATATGTATTTGGAAAACATGTAGTCGTCTCAACGAAATGGTAACTTATAGTCATTATACAAATAGATAATACGAGTTCAATTTTATCTAATCACCGCCCTTAGAAGAAGAAAAAAAAAAGAATCGAATCCAAAACCCTCTGTTTCTTAAGACATAAATGGTAAAAATCACTGGTCCATTTCTTGAGATTGCTGCAACTGAAAATTCAACTTCAAAATTGGAAGGTTACATGTACCCCTCATTTAATAGAATTGTAAATATGTGCATTTGATTGGCTTACACCAAATAAAACATATATATATATATATATATATACACTTTTTTTTTTTTTTTTGGATAAGTGTATTTTGGTTGTTATGACGATACTGTAGGAGGAACATTCGCTTTATACTCTCTGATATGCCGTCACGCCAAGGTCAGCTTAACGCCAAACCAGCAAGCCGAAGACAAAGATGTGTCGAATTACAAAATTGATGTGCCAAACGGTCGCCTCAAGCGGGCTTCCGTCGTGAAGTCTATGCTGGAGAACAGCCAATTTGCAAAGCACATCCTTTTGTTCACCACTATGCTTGGCACTTCCATGGTCATTGGAGATGGCATCCTCACCCCATGCATATCAGGTATACCACACTGTCCTCCACATTTTTTTTTATTTTTTTAGTAAGAGGGTATCTAGATTTTGGTTGAATTAATTCATCAAAACACGGATAAGGTTATCATTTACTTTCGTGCCAATTAATGTTCAAGATAAACTTGTCTCATGATTGACCCCAAGGGGGAAGTGACCATGGGCGGAAGGAGAGGGTGGAGGGAGGAGTCAAACCGTCAAGCGATATATTATACAATTGTTTTTATAGTTGCAAATTTGATCCTCCAAAAAAATTTATTTTTGCTCCACAAATTTGATCCTTTTGTTAATTTGATCATTCCACAAAAGTCAAAAGGCAAAACTCTTTATTTTCTAGGTCCCAATTTTTTTTAGAATAAATTAATCACTTTTGTTTTGCTGAAATACAGGGGTAAAGTCCCTTTTCTAGTGGCTTAATATTAAATGTCTTTACTTTCCAAGATTAATTTTCTGATTTTGCCAATAGATGTTCATAGAGTGTATGTGCATTATTTCTTTAATTTTAAACATATTTAATTTCTTGGGTGCAGTATTATCAGCTGTAGAAGGTATGAAGGAAGCTACGAGTTACTTTACCGATTATAGGATTATGTGGATATCAGTGGGTATTTTGATTCTTCTTTTCCAAATTCAAAGATTTGGGACAGAAAAAGTTGGTTATAGTTTCTCTCCAATTCTCATCATCTGGTTCCTTTTCATTGGAATTATCGGTTTATACAACTTTGGGAAGTATGATCCTAGTGTAATCAAGGCAGTCAATCCCATGTACATTGTGAAATATTTCAAGAGGAATAAGAAGAATGCATGGTTATCTCTAGGGGGCGTTTTCTTGTGCTTAACAGGTACAAGATTGTTTGATTATGCATGTTTCCACTTAATCATAGGGAAAATTACATTTAAATGACTTTTTGAATGCGAATTACATATTGGTCCTACTTCGGGCGAATAATTAATACAAATTCGTAGTATTTTTTAGGGTTGCAACTTGGGTGGGTTGAGCCTGCCCAACCCGAATCCAACTCAGTCAATCGATGGGTTGGACAAATAGTTTTCATACATTGGGTTGGGTTTAGTTTGGAAAATATCAACCCGATTTAAATCGGGTTGGACTTGGGAAGTGGGTTAGGCAACCCGAACCCGACCTATATAATATATAATTTTTAAATATTTTTATATGCATTAAATATGACATTATCTGGTTTATACTAATAAGTTACTTGAATATATGAACTTACTTTTGAGATATATAGTTTATTATTACTTTATTCGTTTGATCTATGCTAACACATTTTTAATGTTCTTTGCATTTCTCTAAGAATGTTGATGGAATTGAAGAATTGATGTGGCTTTAATGTTTGAAGAACTGTGTTTGGACAGTTGCTTAGTTGGGCATTACATGTGTTCGTGTTTTGATGTGTTTTGAACCTTTAGCTTAATTCTTTGGGTACTCAGTCAGTTAGACAATTACATATGTTGCTTGTTTTGAATTTAATTATTTTGATGCTTTCATCTTTATTTTTATTTTGTTGAAAAAATTATTACTTGATTGACTTGATTTCTAGTTTAATCAATTGAGTTTAAATATTGATTAAGATTTGTGAGCATATGCAACAATGCATTTTTATTTTATTGAAGCAGGTTTACTAAAGATGAAAAATAAAAAATGAAATTAATAAACTAACCCACAAAACCCGCTCAACCCGACTTCAACCCACTTAACTTGTGTAACCCGTGCCCAACCCATACCCACCCAACCAAAGCATGGATTGAGTTTAGGCTAGAAAAGTTCAACTTCAAGTATGGGTTGGGTTGGGCTTGGGCATAGGGATTTATACTTAGGATTGAGCTTGGGCATAGAGATTTACATTTAGGGTTAAGCTTGAGTTGACCGCCCAAGTTGTAGCCTTAGTACTATTTTTACTTAAGTTAGTAGTCAACTACTAGAAAGTTAGCAATTATTTGAATTGATATGTACTTACTCACCCAAAGCCGGACCAATTTGTAATTCCCCCAATTATGTATCCCTCCCTACCAACCATAGCAAGAGAAATGGACTCTAGTACTTGCCGGTATAAATATACAGACATTTGAGTATGAGGTGCACAAGTTGCATGTATCAGGTGTTCTCAATCTCACCATTCATTTACTTGAATGGCCAGAATGAGGTCGATGACCTCATAGTAAAACGGCTAATAAGCTAGTGCAAGTTGCATCAATTAAGTTCACTTCGTGGTAAAATGATTTATATAAAACGATGCAAGCATTTTCATTTAAAGATGCATTGTCCTTTCGACATAACACAAGCTTACTAGATTGTGTTGATTTTGATCCACCAAAATCAGGTTCTGAAGCGTTGTTTGCGGATCTTGGCCACTTCAATATCCGCTCAATTCAGATCAGCACTTGCGCCATAGTCTTTCCCTCCGTCATTCTTGCTTATATTGGCCAAGCTTCATATCTCCGGCAGCACAATGAAGACGTTTCAACTGCCTTTTATAGTTCAGTTCCAAGTACGTACGTATACCACTTCATCTCCTGCTTGAATTGCCCAAGGTGGATGGGCTTGGAACATAACCATAGTTTCATTATTTTTTGTTCTTTCATTATCTTTATTTCCATGGTGCAGAACGGGTTTACTGGCCAATGTTTGGGGTGGCAGTAATGGCAGCTATTATTGCTAGTCAGTCATTGATATCGGCTTCATTCTCCATAGTCCAACAATCTCTAGCACTGGGGTGTTTCCCATGGGTGAAAGTGGTACACACTTCAAGTAAATACGAGGGACAAGTGTATGTGCCCGAGATCAACACCCTTCTTATGTTGGCCTGTGTGGGCGTCACTTTAGGCTTCAAAAACACATTGACAATTAGCAATGCTTTCGGTATAGTATTTGAATTTGTTAATTAGTTTCTAAATTAGTATCTTGATAATATTTCCATTATGCTCTTTTGCAAGAAATCTCATATATGTTGCTAACAAATCTTGTAGGAGTTGCGGTGATATTCGTATACATACTCACGAGTACATTTCTTGTCCTCGTAATGATTATGATATGGAAGACAAATATATTCTTGATAATCCTCTATGTGTTAACCATTGGACTCATGGAGCTACTGTTTTTGAGTTCTGTCCTCTCCAAGTTTGTTGATGGAGGGTATCTTCCCTTAGCCTTTGCTGCTTTTCTTGTGATTGTTATGTATACATGGAATTATGGATACCGAAAGAAGTACATGTATGAGCTAAAAAACAAGGTTTCCATGGAGAGACTTAAGGAGATAGCCACCAATCCAAGCATCCATCGAGTGCCTGGTCTTGCCCTATTTTACACCGAGCTTGTCCAAGGAATTTCTCCAATCTTCACGCACTATGTCGCGAATGTCCCAGCCCTACACTCAGTTCTAGTCTTTGTTTCAATGAAGTCACTACCCATCAGTAAAATCCTTCATGAGGAACGTTTCCTATTTCAAAGAGTAGGACCTTACGAGCTCCCCATCTTTCGATGTGTTGTGAGGTATGGATATACAGATGCTAGAGAAGAACAAGAGTATTCATTTGAGGAGACGTTGGTGGATCAGTTAAAGCAGTTTATACGAGAGGATTTGCTCATGTTTGGACGGCCAGAGGGCAAGATAGACATGGTGAGTGAATCAAATGGTAGCAAAGGGATAAGGATTGATGAAGAGGAGTTGCAAAGAGAGGTGGGATTAGTGGATGATGCCATAAAAAATGGGGGCATAGTTTATTTGATGGGTGAGAATGAGGTGATGGCTTCGAAAGGGTCTAGTTTTGGAAAGAACTTGGTTATTAACTACGGTTACAACTGGCTAAAAAGGTTTGTGAGGAAACCGGATGAAGTTTTTATGATTCCACGCAAGCGACTATTGAAAGTTGGGATGACTTATGAGGTTTAGCCAACATCAACCTCAATTATATATTAGATGTGATCTTCTCCTTTTCCGTCTGTCAATTAAATGGTTTAGACAAAAAAGCTTTTGCAATTAATTGTAGTTTTCAATCAAATGGTTTAAATGAATAAGATTTTGCAATTGTAATCATAATGTAGTGCAGTAAATTAATCCTTTTAGTTCTTCACCCTTCATCTATTTTCTCTCCTCGCAGAGGGATCCTCTGATATTAGTTTGTCTTTGTGCATGTGATAGTTATGGAAAATGGAATTGACAACTGCTATCTTTACATCTTCTACAATATCATACATTAGGAGATCTATATTACTGTCTTAACTTGGTTAAATATACTTTTGATTAAAGAGAAAAAGAAGAAAAAAATTATATATATATTTTAGTGATCGTTTAATTATGACACAGGGCACAGAGTCAAGGGTTGACTTGGTCATAGTCAATGACTCTGGACAAACAAGATACCAACACGTGGCCATAGAGGTTGCGTACGTGCTTGTCAAGAGTAAATCACGTGCAGCTCACGTGCCTGGGAGGCTAGGACTAAGGGTTTGCAATATCAGGTGCTTTTTTGTTTTTTTGGCTAAAGAGGCAAAATAAATTTTATTAATATCCAAATCTGAACTCACATAAGAAGATACCAAAGAAAATACCAACATGTGGCCATAGAGGTTGCGTAAGTGCATGTCACGAGTAAATCACGTGCAGCCAGCTCACGTGCCTAGGAGGTTAGGACTAAGGGTTTGCAATATCAAGTGTTTTTTTTTTTTTTTTTCTCTAGATAGGCAAAATAAATTTTATTAATATCCAAATCTGAACTCACACAAGAAGATACACATATAGCTTCAAAAACACCCAAACAAGAGCACTCGAGCACAGCTCCCACCCCTAGAATATAACACATGAAACACCACACAGAAAACAAAGCCCCAAAGACACCCAAAAAGCCTAATTAGTATTTTTCTCTAATTTAAACCAGCTCAAATGAGTTTTGGTTGCATGAATATATATGAGGCTAAATGAGGGCGCGGGACAACTTAGATGCAGCCCATCTAAATCATTCTAACTAGCTGATTCTTACTGACTCTAAAACTCACTTTTCTAGTTTGTATTTGCTTTAGGACATACTGAAGATTGTATTCAAGCAAAAAATAGATTAAGTAATCTTTCTGTTCACCTATAATATGATGGAGGTATTTTCTCCAAAAAAAAATAATAATAATAAAATAAAATTATGTTCACCATGTGACTAATTGATGCCCATTGCTTTCAATTCATTGCAACTCCAAAAAAAAAAGGAAAAAAAAGGAGGAAGATTCCCGGTATGTAAAATAAGGTAGAAGAGCATGATAATCATATGTAGAAGAGCTGAATAAAGTAATTGTAAAGCACTGTAAACAGGAGTTTAGTATGAAGAGCAACTTGCAGACATGCATGGCTGGTATGAAAATAACTAAAAATTATACTATTCTTCCTGAATGTTCTTTCTTGAGCTGTCTCCGGCCTGCATACATCCTATCCTGTATACAGTCACAAAAGCTATCATTGTCAAGAAACTTACATTGAATACGAAGAAAATTATAATTACATGCAGGCAGATTTTGGGAAGCTTAATACCAAATGGGATGATTTTCAGGCCTGTTTGGCTCTCCCATGAAAATTGCATGCTTCCCTTGCAATTTACTAAGCATTGTAGGTATATATGGACAAATCCATGCGTCATATATCATCTTGAATGGGGTTGTTTTAGAAGGTTGGAGCCATCAACATAATAATGATTTCCTGAAATCCTACTCTTTCATATTTATTACTCGATGTCTGCCATTTTATCATTCTGCCCCATTCATAATAACAGATTTGTTCACAAGAAAATTATTTATGTAAAAGACAATGAAATAATTCAATTCCCATGAAGTGTCCAAATAAGCTAGCCCAAGGTTTTTAATCTAGCTTGTGCCGTGGGAGGATTAATTGTCTTTTAATCTTTTGCTCTATCATAGATACTCAATCGTTATGGAACACACACAAGTTAGGCATGGTGCATTATTCTTTTTTATTTATTATTTTATTTTATTTATTGGTAGGCAAAAGAAGAAACATAATTAAAACATGGTGCATTATTCATTTGCTCGCACCATTATGCACTTTTTGTCAAACATAGTGCCAAATTACCATTGGCACGGCCATATGAGGCATATTAATAATGCATAGCAGGAAATTGTTCAGTGTAGTGTGACATCTTCTGGCAAATGCCCTAGGGCATATTGCAACTGTTGTGGTATGTGGAGTCTGATGATATTGGTCAGCAGGATTGACCGGGAGGGTTTGGGGGGCCTCCGCCCCCCAAGGGGGTTCGGCATGGCTCGCTGTACAACTTTTTCATACTTTTATATAAGGGTATTTTAGGTATTTTTCCATGGTTTTATGTTAACCCTAATTACTGCGGGTGTTATTTAAGGGAGCTGGCCGTCAGAAGACTTTGTATGTTGTATTCTCTTTTTCGCCTCAGAACATAGTAAAATTGTGTGTGTGCCGTGGACGTACCTCAACTAAAGGGAATTACGTAAATTTATGTGTTCTTGCTTCTTCAATCCTTTCTTTCTTTTCTTGTTAATCGCTGTGTGTGTGGTAAAAAAGGTTAATTTCTCCCAACAGCAACATTGCACCGTGCCAAGCTGCTAGATGCCACATGATCGAAGAACCTATGATTTGGATGTGCTCTAGGTTAATTAGTCAACATGGTAGCATAAAACAAGCCGAAAAAGCTGGGCGACGGCAAGGAGTAATGGTTATTGGTTCCCATGTCCATGGCATGTACCCATGGAGAAGACAGCCATTATATAATACTTGGCAGTACTTGATTTGGATTTTGGGGCTCCATCCGTACAAAGAACTATTCTTCCGATCCTATAAGAAGACTATCATATAGTAAGGAATTGAATTGTGGTTTGCCAATGTTTTCTAGGTTTTCTTGTCTTTTTGGCCTCCATCCTGTCTCAATTTTGTGAGCCAGCAGAAAACCTTAAACAATACGAGGATAAAAAAGAAGAAACAGCAAAAGCCCAACATGTGTAGGAGAACCCAAGAAACCCTAACCCTAATCTGTCTCTCTCTCTTTCTCTAGAGTTGTCCTCTTGTTTGGGAAGATAGCGTAATTACCTAATTCATTTCAAGCACAATAACTGTTAGCATGCCCAAGATTTGTTCTCGTTTTTCACTGAAAAATAATGTAGCTAGTGTCTTGCCACTGAATAATGGTCCCAACTCCCACAACTTAGCTTTAGTCTAAAGAAACCCTACCCCAGGTAAACTTCCACAAGTACTATACATACACCACATGGCTGTGGACTTAATTGAGAAAAGAAATAATTGAGACAGTGACTTCATACCAGTATGTTTGGTGTCGGTAATGCTTGAAGCTTGAGTTAGGGCCTGTCCTCAAACAAGGAGAGAGAGAGAGAGAGAGAGAGAGATTGCATCATAATGGATGAACTAATGAACTGGTGTCAAAGATGTAACTTATAATCTTCTATTATGTTTTTCGTTTCTTGGTTAAACATGAACTTATAATCAAGAAAACAGACTACTCGATCATGGAAGTATTATGTATGGTGATTTATAAAGACAAAGGGGTTAGCAAATCTCTAGCTAGCTTATCATCAATTGTCACTGAATCAAACTGAAAACTTCATAATAATTTAGTTACCTTACGCATTTGATGCCATGTGTGCGTTCTGTCTAGTCGCAAACTGCACTGGAAGAGAGAATTACCCGACATCACCAATCTCTTTGATCAAAATCAGGTTATATGTATACCCTCGTACTTCTCATTATACCAAGATCAAGTTATTATATATATCAATAATCAAACACCATAAACTAAAAATAAAATCCCAAAGACAAGCTATGATGTTTTTGTTGGCGATCTCATCCTACCAGACTCGATTAATTAGCTAGAAAATTGCATATATTGTTCAGCTAGAAAGAAGATAAAATTCATAAAATAAAAGGCTACAATTTGTGAAAAAAGAAAAGAAAAAGAAACCCCATAATCTAGTGATTCTAGTCCATCAATATAATCATGGTTAAAAACTATCTCCTAATATAGTGCCAAATTGATACCCAAAAACTTAAAATGGCCTTGAGGTGGAGCCATCATTCCTCTCAATCGCGTTGAACTTCAACAAAGGAGCAGACACAGCCTGATTCCTTGGTTGGTTATCTCCATACGGCGATGGTTCATCCTTTTCTTCATTGTTGCCAGCCTTGTCTTGATTAGTTCTATCCCCTTCTAATTCTCTATACCTTTGCAAATACCTTTTCAGTGGCCCAGCATAGTCATCAAACCCTAGTGTCCCCATAGCCCAACAAACATCATCTCCATTCACAGTCTTCCGCCTCTCCTTCCGACACTTCTCAGATGCTTCACTGGTAACAAAACTGATGAACTCGGACACGCACTCTTGCATTGTTTCTTTGGCTTCCTTCGAGATTTTTGCATTCGATGGCAAAATTTGCTTCATGATCCGCCCAACGTTGGCTATGGGCAACAATAGGTCTTGCTCCTTGATACAATCTTCATTATTTGAAGCACTAGAGCCTATATTTTGGACCATTTTTGATCATGTAGAAATTAACTCAATATCCTCTTGAAAACATAGACTTATCGTTCAAGGTCAAAACCTAGCTTGCTTCTATATATACATACATTAATACAATACATACATATATGTATGTATGTATACACATAAGGACATAAAATTTGTGACCTCTGTGTCGTCTTATTTGATTTGGCGTGTCTTGATGCTGACCAGGTCCGCTTCATAGTGGTTTCATCGAATTTAAGCTCAATCGATTGGTGGACGCAATTAGTAGTAAAATAAAAATAGCTGGGTTTCATCTGCATGAGAGACAATGGATGGTGAGATGGTTTTAGAAAAATTTAAAAATGAAGAAGGATCGAAAAAGAACCCTAAAGCTCCAAAATAGGAGTCATGATGAGTTCTTGTCTGCGTAGCCTTCCCAAATTAATCTTTAAAGTTCACCAATGAGCCCACACTAAGCATGTTTTAAATTAGTTAATAATTTAAAGGTGTGGATTATTTAATTGTCTCGTGTGTTGGAGAGTGGATTCATCCAAACACTACCTTAAAAAAAAACGAAAATCTGATTAAATATTAATTGTGTTGGTTTATGAATACGTCATTCTCTGCGTTAGCAAAGCATTTCTTTTTTTATATTTAATTTAGTAAAGCTCAGCTCTGAATTTTGGAACTTAATTTGGAGCTGTACATAAAATGCCATGATGAAGGCCATATATAGCTAATTGTCGAATTGAACTCATATGCTGTTGGGAAAATGGGACACTGTGGTAAGTTAATTTGCATATTATTATTAATTATATCCATGATTTCCCCTCTTTTTTCCTTTTTTTTTTTTTTTTTTTTTTTTGGTAAAAACAAATTGAACATTAGGGCCAAAAAAAAAAAGAAAAAGAAAGGAGTGGGGTTGTGGGGAATCCACGGACCCATGACTTAAGTTTTCCCCTACAAATTCACCCAAAAAAGGGTGAAAAAAAAGGTTTTCCCCTACAAATCTAAGGAAATTTTAATCCTTGATTGGCATATGGATTTTCAGAAAGCAACACAAATTATCAAGATTCGAAACCACGTACCCCCACACACGGGGACCCCAGATTTTTCTTTTGAAGCTGGTCCCCCTGCAATTAATTAAATCCCCCGCCGCCCCTATAAACATAGCAGTACTATAAGACATTTTTCTTCTAATAAAATTTGATACATGTACCAATTACCAAGGTCATCGCAAGTTGTGAACGTTTACTTTCTTTGTCATTGGACAGCCCAAACCTAGGTTAGCGTGTCTTCTATTTTTAATTTTTTTTTTCAAATGATCGAACTAGATGGAGGAATATAATTAGTTGCAAGAAAACAAAAGAAAGGACACATGTTTTTATACCATATGTTTAAGTTTTAGCCAAAGTGGAGGTGTTAACATGCAACAAATGCTCCTACTCCTTCTCCTCCTCTTTTTCTTTTTCTCATTTTTTTTTTTTCAAATATATAGGAGATCGAAGACACATCCACACATATGGAATTAAGCAAAAACTTTCGCAAATCCCATACCCCTATTAGGATGAGACATTTCATTAGACCTATTTAACATCATTGGCTCTTCCCTCATTAATCCATCTAAGTTTTGGACCAAATTAGAGATTCCACCACACCTAGTCCATTAAAAAATGAATAAAGCAAGTGGGTTTTTTGTTTTGTTTGTTTTTTTTTTTTTTTTTTTCGTCTGCCTCCATCAATTAACTCTTTTTTCATTTTTCTATGTGCTCACGTGGCCTCAACCAGGAGTTGGGACAAAAGAAAATTTAGTGGATTCAGCAAAAAGAAGCCCGTAAGTAGAACTGCACTATAAAAAAATTAAGATAAAATACAAAGAGAGAGAATCCTAGAACTAGAAGTTCGAAGGTCTTTTGAGGATCTTAGGAATATCCTCTGTGGCGTCCTCGTCTTTAAAGGCCACTGCCCTTCTGTGCAATTAAAGATTCCCTGGCCTTTCCCACCACTTTCTCCCTTTCATCTTATCTGGTCCGAATTCTGAATTTTGTACGGTCCACTAGGGTTGGACTAAAGTTACAAAAGTCTACTTTAATTTAAATAATATAATTGGATTTTTTTGGGGAGAAAAAAATAATTGGATTCAGTCCCCCAAAAAAATATTAAATACTTGGATTGGCCAACTCGTTTGTACTATACGCTTTCTTTTTGTGCCACTTGTCCAAAACTCATTGGATCTTCCAGGCTTATGATAGTCTGTATGGGGATCAAAGCATCATGCATAACTTACATATATGTATTCGAATATAAAAACTTTTTCTTTTCTAATTTGGCTCGAATCTTTTTAGAGGTATGGGTAATTTAGAGTTACACCCACCATACCGTCCCAATACATTATACGTGTCCTGATAGTCTGGATGATTCAATCCAGCATGTCTGCATTATTAAATAGTGAGGGTTTTGTTTGCTTTGTTGATGTGGACTAATTAGTCTTATGAATCAATTAGTCTCATAAGACTAGTGTTCTAATACTCTGGATGATTCAATCCAGTGTGTCTGCATTATTAAACAGTAAGAGTCTTATTTGCTTTGTTGATGTGGATCAATTAGTCTCGTGAAACTAGTTGAACCAATTAGTCTTATGAGACTAGTGTTCTGACACTCTGGATGATTCAATCCAGTGTGTCCGCATTATTAAACAGTGGAGGTCTTCTTTGCTTTGTTGATGTGGACCAATTAGTCTCATAAGACTAGTTGAACCAATTAGTCTTATGAGACTAGTGTTTTGACACTCTAGATGATTCAATTCAACTTGTCCGCGCATTATTAAACGGTGGGGGTCTTCTTTGCTTTGTTGATGTAGACCAATTAGTCTCATAAGACTAGTTGAATTATATATATATATATACACGGTTATGTTTCTATTAACACGTATTTATATAAATTATATTAGTATTATGCATTAAGAATTGTATCCTTATATTGGTCTAATACACCTCATACCCTACTAATATACAAAGTACAACTCCTAATGATTCTTAGATACTTAGAGAACAAATACTTTAAATAATCTTGGTGTTCTTGGTGATAGGTGATCAATTAGTGCTTGTATTTTCCATTCAATCAGCTCTGAGGAAGATGGATAAATATAAAAATACCCTCTTGATCTAAAGTCAGACCCTTTTTTTGGCTGATGGCTGATGCTATATTTTCACTCAATGTAAAACTTAATAATTATTTACATTTGTAGTAATATTTCTGACATCAACAAGCATGGAATTTCCATGTCTAATCATTTCTCAAATACATGAACCATGAACCTCTTCATCTTCTCTTGTTCAAGAGCCATCCACACATTTACCCCCCTCCCACCAGAAAGCAACAACACAAACTCATCATTCCCACTCACGACTGGCCCACCATGAACAGCCTTCCCAAACCCAAAATCAAGCTCACAAAAGGGCAATTTCCACCAAGCTGACACGTAGAAATTCCCATTACAAGTTGCAGGAATCCCTCTATAAACCTCCAGCCAATCAATAACTGACCTCACATACTCATCTGTCACTCTGTTTCTAGCTTCCTTCACCATCTCGACACAGAAGGAGAATGGCTTCTCCACCAGATCAGACACTTTTCCAGTGGCAAAAGCTGTGATCACAGCATTTCCAGCAAACCCATTTGGCAATGGTGGTGATATTATATTCCGTATGTCCACTGCAAAAAGAACTGTTGAAAACTCATCTGGGTTATTGAACACTGCCTTTGTTCTTGCTCTCCAAATGTGGGCCACAATGGCTTCAAAGCTTGAGCACTTGATGATGGCCTTTTCCTTGAGGGAACAGAGCTTTTCAGGGGTAAAAGAGAATAGCTTGAAAATGTATTTGTTTGAGGAAATCAATGGAGATGGGGATGACTGGATGTGCAAAGTGAACGGCGAGGCCAAAGATGAAACCTCTGTTAGTTTCACATATTCCTTATGTGGGTATTTGATTTGAGGTGGGTTTCTTGCTCTGATGCAGGTTCTGTCACTGTAAATTACTTGGGTTTTAAGACCTTCTCCTCTGCAAATGGAGGCAAGGTTTTCAAGCATTTCACTAGCGGATTTTCCATCAAGAATTGCATGGTTTGTCACAAACCCGATCGAAAAACCTCCACATTTGAACCTTGTGACCTGAAAAATTTATCGTCGAAAGGTCAAAATCTTGCTAGAATATACATCTGACTTACCCTTCGAAAAAAACACATTTTTTTAGGAAATAATTTTAAATGATTCCACACCCATGTATATAGAACGTTTCCCCCAAATTTACAAAACACTAAGACTGCGTTTGGTACATTGGAATGGAATGGAATGCAATAGGAATGGAATGAGATTGGGGAAAGAATGAAAAAGGAAAAGAAAAGAATAATTATTCTCACTACCTATTTCACGCCTTTGTTTGGTACACCTAAGGAAAGGAATAGGTATTTTCATTACAATCAATTAAATTAATGGAATGGTGGGCCCGTGCTATTTTTTGTGAGAGAGAGAGAGAAAGGGGGGTGAAGACAAGCCGGCAGATGGTGTCAGGGTGGGCCCGTGCAATTTTTTATCTTTTTGTGGGCTGGGAATGAGCTTTCCCACGTGTGAAAGAAGGAATGCTCATTCCTCCTATTCAATGAAATGGCTAACACGAGGGAAAAAGGATTCCATTCCTTTTGGCAAACAAACATCCCATTTTTTTTGACCAATGGAATCCTCATTCCATTCCATCTCTCAAACCCACGTAACAAACACAGCCTAAGGCTCTAGTTGGTTTGTGGATTTTATCAAGTAAAAAAATAAAATATAAGGAATTTTACTTTTCTTTATTTGGTTGAAATAGAAAATTGTAAGAAAAAAAAGAATTGAAATAATTTTGACTTAATATGAGTTTATCTTTTCCTTTCATTTTCTTTCCTTCTTATTTTTTTCCCTTCCTTTTTTTTTCCTTAATAGAATCCATGAACCAAATAAAGGGTAAAAAAAAAAAAAAATTTGAGTCGTATCATGTAATTTATACAGTGGATAAAGGTGTTTTAGAATATCAATTAAAATAAAGTTATTGACTTTTTTACCACTACTTTTGAAACGGCATAATATAAAAATGAGGACAATACTTGGCTCCTCACGGTGGAGGAGAACTCCTCCTCCCTCTTACTCATATTACGCCACGTGTAATAATTAATTTTAAAAAATATGGATATATAGATACAGATACGTGGACACATGAATACAAATATATAAATATATAATTATATTTATTTGGAAACATAAACATATATATATATATAGACACATAGATGCATGTCTATAATAACATAATATAAAGATATATGTACATAATCAATTCTCATTTGTTTGTTATACACAAGGCATAATATGAGTGGGATGGAGGAGCAGTTGTTCCTCCATTATGAAGAGTCAAGTATTATCCTAAAAATGAAAACAATCAATGTAGAACAGAAAGAGTACAAAATATTTCATGTGGGCGTTTGGGTCTGATAGTGCAAAAAAACATGAATAAGATTGCCTGGATAGTGAAAATTGCTGTTTCGGAGAGGCTTTTTTGTAGACCAGGCTTATGAACGAAATGATGAAATGTCGAATTCGGAAGTGAGGGATTGCCCAGATCCTTCAACATAAGCCTTGATGTTGCACTCACAAAAAGGACTCCAGAATTGTTGCAAAGAAGCTCTAACCTACTAGTTTCATGGTTGAAGTTGAGTCTACCAGCCATGAAATAGTATGGAACAAGAAGCACCTTAGTCACTGCTTGCTTCACTCTTTCAGAGATATCCAATGTTGAGGAGCTCTTCTTCTTTGGGGAAACTTCAAAAAAGAAGACAGTTTCAACAGTGAAAGTCACTGCTTGATCAATGTTTGATAGGAAAATTGTTTCTTGTGGTGTTGGGTTCTTTGGAGAAACTAGCTTTAGTGGTTTTTCCTTCACTATATCTTGGTTTGTTATGGACACAGTTGTGTCCATGGCTTTGAGGTCTTGGTGATGTAGTATGGAGTACTGTATGTGTTACATATATATATATACATATTACATGATAGTGAATCTAAGATGTAGGATTTGAGGTTGGTGAGAGGATGGTGGGGAAAGCATGAATGGGGGTTTTTGTGGTGTGGGTCCTTGTTTATTGGTTAGAACTAGAAGGTTTTTTTTAATGGTGATCGAATTATATGCACATTCACCATTCATGGATCCTGAAATGGTGGCATGGCATTCTCATTTCTTGCATTTACTCTGAGAGACTTAAGCATCAAAGAACATGCATGTTGAGGGAGAGAGACATTTCTTAGATTGTTCCACGGTTTTTTTTTTTTTTTTGCTAAATTGTTCCACCGTTAGTTATACTGTCCAGATGATATTGTTCAATTTGTAAATTATTTTCAAAGATCTTAGATAGATGATTACATTCTTCATCAAACGAGGGGAAAAAATGATTGGGGGCCGGTTACTTCAATCCCTTAATTTTATTTGCACGTCCCACTAATTTTAAGGTTATCAAGATTTTATGAAAAATGTAAAACGTTTTTTTTTTTTTTTTCAATGAAAATTGATTACTGATTATACTATAAAATATCATTTTGAATAACTTTGTAGAAAAAAGGTTTTTTCAAAATCTATCGTTTAATTGAATTTTTTGACCATTTACTGTTTCATTTTTTTTTAATTTTTATTTATTTATTTATTTATTTTGCAAAAAAGGTCCATTTTAAATGAAAGATTTTGAAAAAAATTTCTTAAATAAAGTTGTTTAAAATGATTATTTTAATGGAGAATTGCAGCCAATTTTCATTAAAAAAAATTATTTTTTTCTAAAACATTGAGAAATTGAAATTACTAGTGTCCAAATAAAATCAAGAGGTTGCAATAATCGGCCCAAATGATTACATTGCGGGAACGGCTATTGCAACCCCCCATTCTTATCACCTCACCCCACATTCTTTAAGTTTTTTAGGTTTTATGCAAAATATAAAAGGTTTTTATGAAAACCGGTCACAATGTCCACTAGAAAACATCATTTTGAACAACTTTGGAGAAAAAAGTTTTTCCTGAATCTTTTGGTTAAATATACTTTTTAACCATTTATAGCATTTGTTTCATTTTTTGCCAAAAAGTCTACCTAAACAATAGATTTTGAAAGAACTTTCTTCTGCAAAGTTGTTCAAAATGATGTTTTCTAATAGATAAAGTGACCGGTTTTTGCAAAAACCTTTTATATTTTTCATAAAATCTTAAAAACTAAAAAGAAAGGGGTGGGCTTATAAGAATGGGGGGTTGCAATAGCCATTCCCTTACATTGCTCTTTTTGGATGGTCCATATACTCATCCGGCCCTTGGTATTTGGCCCAAACCCAGTGTTATCTATTTCAGGGCCCAATACAACTATATATGGCCTGGTTCAACTATACATGTCCCAAGCTGTGAGCCTGTGATGACTGAAGATAACAGAAGCTCCTTTATCGTATGGGCTTAAATCTCTACTCCTTTTTTATGTTTTTTTTTTTTCCTAAAATTAATTTTCTCCTACATTAATATTTTATAGCCCGATAAATCTTTCTACACTCAGCCTCTTTGGAATCCTTTATAGAGTGATAAGTCTTTCTACACTAGGCCTCTTTTGGAACTCGAAACTTGAGGGAAAGGAAAGAAGAATTCTCATACCAAAAACAACAAAAGATAAAAATAAATGACACACAACATCATTCTTAACCTCATTATGATTTTTGGAAAAAAAATGACACAAGAAGAAAAATACAAGACTCATTTTCCCAACTTTATTTCATATGAAAACAGTCGGGGCCTAACCACATCATAGCATTTGATTTGATAATTCATAATAAAGTTCGGTTAATACTATACTTCTTCCATCCACGCCCTCTTCCAAGGGGTGAACTTCACATTCATATGAATCGAATGAGTCCTAACCCTTGTGAAAAGATAGCCAGGTATAAAGCAATAGTGTATTAAGGCCTTGGCGGCGGCCGCGGCCGACAGTGTCGAGGTGGAGTAGGTCTGGGTCGCCGAGGTGGAAAGGGTAGCTTGGGCTTGGGTCCATGTTCTGGAGTACTTCCACAAACTGTAATTTTGCTGACCTCCATCTCCGCGTGATTAAACCTCTCTTCCTCTACGAGAACCATAAAGAATAACATAAATTAACTACAATTATTTGTATAATATGAAGATAGCTATGATCTATATATAGCTATAATCTTTAACCAGAAATATAAAAAAAAAAAATTAATCGTGCACTCACTGGTTTGAGATGTCCAGGCTGCTAATGTTTCAGATGGAATCAATTGAACCAAAAGTAGGAGGACGACACAGAAAGCCTTGTAAGCCATCTTTCCATTACCAAGAAATGGTTTTGTGATGGGGCTAAATCGATTTGCTCCAATCATATACCCATTTTGTGTGGATGTGATGACAGAGGGGGCCCCAAATATGGAATACTAAGTTGGAAGCGCACCATCAGAGTTCACACTTTAACGCGCCGACATATCAGCGACTAATATGGCATTCGTAATTTTTCTTTTTTTTTTTCTCCTTTTAACGAAAAAGTTCAAAACAAAAGAAAATTAGTTCTTAAAATAATTATATTATAAATTTATCTTGGTCACTTCAATTAGCAAAAAGGAGTCGAAATAACGTGCACTATAAGCACCTAAAACCCGTTGAAGTCACAACCTTCTTCAAAACCTCACTTTAAAGGTGGGGATGTGCCAACCAACCTATACAGGTCTTTGGCATTATTATTATTTTTTATTCTTAAATTTTTTATTATCAATTAAGATTATCTCAAATCTTACTCCCGCGCTGAGGTTTCAACTCAACGTGTGAGATGCCTCATACCCACATAGGCAAAGATCTATGTGAGCAATTAAAACGATAACCACTAGGAAGTACACCCAGGACCAGGGGCAGAACCACCTTGAGACAAGGGGGCCGTGAATTTTTAATATTTGAAATAAATATATTTTAATTTTTTTAAAATCTCTATATTTGGCCCCTTCAAAATTTTAATTTGACTTGAAAGATGGAACTCATTTTGTTAAATTAAAGCATTTTTGTACTATACTTGCCAAAGTTTGTTAAAATATTGTAAATGAGTTAGGATCGTTGTCTGGTTGTGAAATTCATTGTCGAATTACATATTTCATCCTTGTCAAATATCAAATTGATAATAAATTAAGAGATGTTTCATCCATAAATGTGAGTTTTTTTATTGATTAAAAATGTGTATTTATAAATTATATGCCTACCGGTATCTTAATAATGTGATATTTGACATGCTCGGTTAGCATGAGAAAGGTATTTAATTCAACCTTGGGTTTTTACAAAATATAAGTCACGTAATAAGTTATTGAAAATTGTATATGTCCCATGATCTTAATCCATTATAAATAAACCATTTTTATATTATTTTATACCATAATAATATGGTAAGACTTTGTGGTAAAGAAAAAAATTTATCTATAATTTTTCAATCTGGCCACCCCAACTATTAATTCCTGGTTCGCCCCTGCCCAGGACCTAATTGCTTAACCAACCTCACAGGAGCATCTTTGATATTATCATTATTACTGTTCAGTGCAGTGATTTAAAGAAGGTAGAATAGCATAAATTTCAATGAAGGAATGGGCTGACTTGAGTTGACGAGCTACAAGCTATCTAAACCACGTATTCTTCTTTAACCTTGTCTCCTACTCCCCTCAAATGTCCCAAAAATCAAAAAGCACGCCCTCAAGTGGGGAATCTTATAATGTTATACTAAATCATAGTACCCACGTAATCTAAAAGGGACAATATAATAAGAATATATGCGTAGTGACAAAAATGAAAATGCTTTAATATTTAACCAAAATTTAACTCATTCTA
Source organism: Liquidambar formosana (assembly GCA_039720395.1). Classification (NCBI taxonomy): domain Eukaryota; kingdom Viridiplantae; phylum Streptophyta; class Magnoliopsida; order Saxifragales; family Altingiaceae; genus Liquidambar; species Liquidambar formosana. The sequence goes on along the minus strand of CM077822.1, from coordinate 467,224 downwards.
AAACACTTATATCCTTAGCCAAAATTTTGATGTTATTAGCAAAAGAAAAAGGACCGAAATTTTGATTTATATATATTTCATATTATTTTTAATTAACTTGTGATACCACGTTAGTGTAATCATGGATTTGTAACTTAAACTGCAATGCAACCATTCAATTTTTGTGAGACATCAAAACAGGTCCCTAACTTCAACTGCAATGCAACATTAATTATACTTACCCTTTCATGAACTTTTGAAATTAAAAAAAAATAAAAAATTTCAAGAATGATGAGAAATATAGTTTTCAATATGAGATTCACTCATAGTCACTGAGTGTAATAATTGGAATCTCCGATTTCTAAATCATGATCTTTTGCATTTGCGCTACCATTGCTAGTTAAAAGAGTGGATGAATTTATTTGGTATCTTTATACGTTTTTCTCCCAATAGTATAGTAACCTTGTGATATCAATCTACTCTTGTGAGGAAAGGTCTCGAATTCTAATCTTTCCTTGTTTAATACATTAAAATGTTCTTATCTGTTTTCTTACAAAAATGAACAAAAACTGGAAAAAATAAAATAAAACAACATTCACTGTTTTCACGGGTGATAATGTCAGTGCAGGTCACTAACTACCCCTCTTTCACATATATAAACATTGTTACTATCTATTATTTTATGGCATGCTTTCACAAAAACTCATTTACAACATCGTTAGAATGTCTTGTATAATACAGTACTATTCACAGGCAATGTATTTGTGCAATAGCTAATACCTTTGTGAAAGGCATGATTTTTAGCATAGTTCTTGCATTAATAATAAAAATATAGAAAATTGAACCAAAAACAAAATAAAGATAAAAATAAACGACACACAACATCGATTATACTTTCCGTTTCTTTTTTTTTGTTTCCTTCAGGGGTGGGATAAAAGGCAAGAACCTCGATCATTACAATTTTTGGAAAAAAATAACACAATAACAAATATACAGAACCCATTTTCCCAACTTTATTTCATATGAGAACAGTTGGGGCCTAACCACATCATAGAATTTGATAATTCATAATAAAGTTCACTCAATACTATTCTTCTTCCATCCATGTTACTAAGGTGGAAAATGCTCGTCTTCCAAATGCCTTAACTGCATGAGTCTCAACCCTTGTGAAAAGACAGCAGGGTGTATTGCAGTACTGTATTAAGGCATTGGCGGCCGCTGCCGCCGCCGCCGACAGCGTCGAGGTGGACTGGGTGGAAAGGGTCGGCTGGGCTTGGGCTTGGGGAAGGGTGCGGACGAGGGTATATGTCTTCAAGGACTTCCATAAACTAGACTTTTGCTGACCTCCGTCTCGACATGATTAAATCTCTTTTCCTCTGCAAGAACCATAAAGAATAACATAAATTAACTACAATTAATCGTATAATATGAAGATAGCTATAATCTTTAATCAACAATTAATAATCACTCACTGGTTTGTGATGTCCAGGCTGCCAGTGTTTCCAATGGCATCCATTGAACCGGATTTGGATTTGCTCAAGTTCCAGCCATCTACTGGATGCTCAAGTTGACCGTCGATGGTCGCCACGTGGGGGAAAAGCAGATCCAACGGCTCCTGCTGAGGCTGTGCTAACGCCTAACGCCGTTAGGGAGGAATGCCATTCCAAATCCAAACGGCATCGTTTTCACCTGCAAAACAAAACAAAACTCGTGAAAGGCGGGATTCAGATCTCGATTGGATTTTCGCCTCTCTCTCTCTCTCCCTCTCTCTCTCTCCCCTCCATTTTCGTTTTCGAATCTGCAGTCACCCTCCCGCCGTTCCACTCTCTCTCCCCTCCCTCCGCCGCCGCTGCTTCCTCTGGTTAAACCCAGATCTGGGTTTCAGTTGGTCAGGTTTTTCCGTCCACCACCGGTCTCCGCTGCTGCTGCCGCGTGCTGCTGCCCCTGCCACTGCTGCACTCTCCATTCTCGCCGGCAGTCAGTCCCCCTTGAAGCTTTGACGGTGAGTTAGGGTTTTCATTTTTTTTTTTTTTTTTTTTTTTTTGCTGCCAGTTGGGGATATGCTTCTGCGTTTTTTGTTTTTTTAGCATAAATGTTGTGTTAGTGCCTGTTGCGAAATTTCATATTTTTTTTCTTTTTTTTTTTTTTTTTGAAAATGCATTCAATATTGTAAGGTGTTTTTTTTTTTTTCCAGAGGGCTTGTATGTTTCAGAGGGCTTGTTGCTTATATATGCATTATTAAACCTTTGAATTTATGTTTATGTGTGTATGGGGTTTAGTGATGGGGGTGAACATATGGCTCAATTTGTCTATAAAATTTTCTTGTTTACTAGTAATTTATATAGTTGAAAGTGATTTATTAAATGTGTGGAACTGTTATTCATAATTTTACAGAATTGGAATACAGCTTTATCAAATTAGATAGTCTTGGCGAATTTTCTTGTTTACCAGTTGGGGTTTTTGCTGCCAGTTGGGTTGGGGTTTTTGCTGCCAGTTGGGGTTTCCGATCTCTGTGATTTTCACAAGGTTTGGTTATTGTTGGTCTGATCCACTCAATTATAGAAAATATTGATTTTGTTATATAGTTGAATATGGTTAGTGTATTATTTGAACATTTTCTAGTCTTGAATTTAGTGGTAGTGCTCCCATTTTTTATTTTACTGGCCTCGACACTGATGACCATGTGGTATGCTTGTTTTTTACGGCTTATATTAGTGTGTGTAATTGAGAAATTGTGCAGAATTAAAATTTATATTCTTTTTCCATTATGCCCAATTTCCCATTTTCATACTCTGGGCGTTATCTGATGTTTCAGGGGATAGTCGGAAAGTTTGAACTTTGAATATTCCTATTGGCCAAAAAACTGTGGGAAGTGATAAATGGATTAATATTTTACAATGGTATGATTGTAAGAACTATGAGAATTTTAACCCCCTAGGTATGTTAATTTCAGCTCTTTGTAACCTTGTCCATTGCTTTTTATGTGTTGAACTGTGTATAAAGTGGATGAGCATAAGTGAGTACTATTAGTTCCAATTTCTTTCAAAAAGAATCCACACACACACATTGGTTGGCCAGTCTGTGGATAATAGTAATACAAGAACGAATTGAAATTAGTTCTAGGAACAAAATTGCATGGAGAATTATATTTTCCATTCCCAATTTCCCATTCTAATGGTTTGTGGTTGGACTGCTTGTAGTGTGACTTGAGTCATTTTAGTGACATTAATAATAATCCCCTTTCATTAAGCTCTATATAAAGCACCTTTACTATCCCTACACATGCAATTAGATATGTTATTCTGGGAAACAAATTTATTTATGCTTACACACATTGTTTGATGCACAAAATATATGGTTTTGTTTTATTTGTGGAAATTTTAATTATCTTTTTTTTTTTTTTCACTTTTTCCATTCAGGTTTTGATGAACAATACCTATGGACCTGCCAAGTGCCAATTGATTGCTAAAGCATGGAGCGATTTGAAAAGATTGATTTTTGTCCCCAATCATTTTTGTTTGATTCATTTTGGGTTGTAATTTCTATAGGATTTGGTTTGATTTGTATGCTGAAGATGGATGGAAACTCCTTTTTTTTTTTTTTTCTTTTAATTATTGTTGGCTTCTGAATTAATGTTTGATGTTGTACAAGTTTGATAAGTCGATAACTTGGGATATCCTAGCTATAGACAGGGTCATGCCGGATTTTTTTTTTTTTTTTCTTTCTTGGAATTTTTCTAGAATTGTAGTTGGAATTGTAACTTTGAATATGGTTTGATTTAGCATTTTGTTCTAGCACAAATGCACAATGGACATGTTTGTTAAAATTTCAGGCTTATGGGAGGGTTTAGTGCAACCCAATGTGCATATTTTCACAGCCTCAAGCCAACTTCATTGTAGGCTAGCTTCATTTTCACTTGGTTGAAATTGCATCATGCCTTTGGGCTCTAAAATGCATTTTTCAAAAACCAACTTGCCATGTGTTAAACTCCAGCCGTTTTGAGGGAAATGTTTATAACGTCACTAGTCATTTAATTATTATATCAATTAGGCGAGTGATTTAAACTCAAATCTCTTACTATGCAGCGGGGAAGGAAAAAAAAAAACTCAAACCTCTTACTTGAGGAGGATTAGCAAGTTGAAGTCATAGTGAATATGTTTAGATGTTTACCAAAAAAAAATGAATATGTTTAGATGCTCTTACCAAATATTTCATTTTAGCATAGTACATATTCTATCTCCATGTTTAAATTGGCATTCATTATTTTGGCATTCATCAAATATACCCAACCATTCCACATTCATTTTGGTTGTAATCTTCTTGGTTGTTATCAGCTAAGTGCTACATTCTCTTGTATAATCATCATAATCGAAAATGAGATCAAGGCAAGGGAATGTATAATGCAATTTCCTAGTAGCCAACTAAGTGCTGCAATCTCTTATGTAATGCTTTCTACTCATAGAAGGTTTAGTTATAAACTTATAACCAATTGGAATTATTTGCTCCTCAATCCCAACAAATATATTCAACAGCAACCTTATAAAAAAGAAGGGTGAAAAAGAAAAAGAAATCTACTCAAGGATGATGTCAGAGACTTAGAATTGATACTGAGCATATTTAGGATTTGGAATGACCTATGCAATAAGAATTCTAATCAGAAATTGCATTAAGTGAAGTAAAAAATTAACCATCCAAAGGAAAGAGATCCCACTAGCATCCACATGAAGTTGATTACATATAACAAGGAAGAAGAACACATAACGAGTCTTGGCTTGAAGTTCCTTCACCACTTATATTTATTAAATGGGTACTTGGAACTTTACCCAATCAATCTTACATTTACAGAATTTAACCAAAAAAATCCACAAATGGAAAAAAAAAAAATTATGATAAAAAAGATTATACACTCATTTATTGGAAACAAACTAAATCAACAAAATGTTAACAATCTAAAACAAGAATGCCGTTTAAGAGAATATGCATCCAACACCAAATCCCTCCCAGGTGCTGCATTTCTTTTGTAGACTTCTTACTCTGCCATATCCAAAGGTTGTGAAGCACTTTGGCATCCAGCTCACACTACCAAGCAGCACTAAATCATCAACCAACTGGTTGTAGAGTCGGTTCACTGTACTAACAGATTATCATGAGCAGTTTCCTTGTCTTTTAATTCTTTGATTTTGGCTTCAAGATCATGCAACTCATGCTTCTGCATATCTAATTCCTAAGCAAGTTTTCGATTTTGAATAATTACACAAAAGGGCTCTCTTTACAAAACAAATCTAGTAATATGAGATGCTTATATTAGAAATTATCAATGTATTTCTCATGGGCTTCGCCGAGGAAGGAGCAACCGCAGCAGGAGGAAGGAGCGGCAGCAGCAGCGGCGGGAATAGCTGACTAACTGGCAGTAAAATAAATAAAATAAAAAAAAATTAAATTAAATTCACCGTCGAAAACCCCAACTGGCAGGGGGAAAAAAAATTTGAAAACCCAAACTCACCGTCGAAGCTTCACAAGGGGCTGATTGCCGGCGAGAATGGAGAGTGCGGCAGCAGCAGCAGGGGCATCAGCAGTGGCACCAGTAGCGACGAAAACCCCAACTGGCAGGGGAAAACCCGAAATATTAAATTCACCATTTATGCACAAAATCCCCAAAACCCCAACTAGCAGGAGGGAAAAAAAAAAAAAATTAAAAACCCAAACTCACCGTCGAAGCTTCACGGGGCTGACTGCCGGCGAGAATGGAGAGTGCAGCAGCAGCAGGGGCAGCAGTAGTGGCGGCCGGTGGTGGATGGAACTGCCAGACCAACCGAAACCCAGATCTGGGTTTAACCAGAGGAAGCAACGGCGGTGGAGGGAGGGGAGAGAGAGTGGAACGGCGAGAGGGGAGAAAGCGTGACTGCAAATTCCAAAACGAAAATGGAGGGGAGAGAGAGAGAGAGAGAGAGAGAGAAGAGAGAGGGCAAAATCAAAATGCAGATCTGAATCCCGCCCCCCATTTTCACGATTTTTTGTTTTGTATTTGCAGGTGCAAAACGGCGTCGTTTGGCATTTGGAATGCCATCCCCCCTAACGGCGTTAGCAGCCATGCCCTTTTTCGCTTGAGCCGTTGGATCAGGCTGTTGTCCACGTGGCGGCCATCCACGGTCAACTTGAGCGTCCAGTAGATGCTCCCAACTTGAGCAAATCCAAATCCCCATTGAACCCAAATTAGTAAGAGGATGATATAGAAAGCCTTGTAAACCATATTTCCATTTACCAAGAAATGGTTTTGTGTTGGGGGTAAATCGATTTTGCTCCAATTATATAACCATTTTGTGTGGATATGAAAACAAAGGGGGGCCCAAGTTTGAAATATTAGTTAAAAGGCTATCAAAGTTCACACTTTAACAGGCAGACATATCAACAACTAATGTGACATTAATAATTTATTATTTCTTTTTTTTTTTTTTTTTTTATAAAAAGTTCAAAACGAAAGAAAATCATTTTTCATAATAATTATAGAGTGGGTTTAAATCCGCACTCTTTTTTGTTAAATCCACATTTCTCATTAGTAAATATGAAAAAAGATTGTGAAAATAAAGTATAAAGAGTGTGGATTTAATTAAAAAAAATGTGTAGATTTAGACCACCCATAATTATATTATAAATTCATCATGGTCACATCAATTAGCAAAAAAGGTGGATGAACTTACGTGATATCTTTACATTTTCATTTAATAATTAATAGAAAAGGAGTGTAAACACATCGAAAAGGTGTTGAAATCATAACCTCACTTTAAAAAGGGAGATGTGGCAACCAACCTACGAGTCATTTCCATTGGTATAATAAACTATAGAGTAGAATGATATAAAGGTCGAATAGCAGAAGTTTCATAGGAGAAATGGGCTGACTTTAGTTGACGAGCTACAAGCCATCACTATTATCATAATTTTTGTTCTTCTTTAACCTTGTCCCCTCACATGTCATAAAAATAAAAAAGCACGCACTCTAGTGGAGAAAAACTTGTCTAACAATGTTAAAACATTTTTCCAAAAAAAAAACAACGTTAGTCCAAGTCATAATACCGACCTAATCTTAAATTAAAAAGACAATATAAGAATTTATGTGTCGTGACAAAAATGTTAAATTTAACAAAATTTTAACTCATATAAGAACTAAATGGTAGCCCATGCCATGCATGGGATAAAATTGAAAGAAAAAACAAATTATATAAGAAAAACATAATAAATTACACAAAATTTAAATTTGCAAATCAATTAAGAATAACAATAAAATAAAAATAAATGATAAACCAACTTGCAATGCATGGTTTGGGTAAGTCTAGCCTACGAGGAAGTATAAGATAACCACCACATTGCTGTAGGCTTGAAGCTCAAGCGAGGAGTCCCAACACTTTGATAACTCACCTCGCTGTGATTGAGCAGCAAAACTCAACGAACCTGGGGTTCAAAGGTTGTGCCATGGCCATGGATTCATCTATGCATCCATCATCCATGGCTTAAAATTTAAATCCATCCATGCATGAAAGAGAGATGTGTGATGGGTTTTGGAAGGGATATTTGAAGTGATCGATGAATGTGCATGCATGGCATGGGGGTGACAATGACTACCATTTTTTTGGATAAGTACAGCTGCATGCTTTGAGAAAGTTGATGAGACAATCATCCACCTTGTAAATAATAGCATTTAAAAATAATGAATATCATTTGAAATGTTACAACAGTAAAGAAATTTAATATATTATTAATACCCTTCAGAAATATAAAGAATTTAATATCTAATCAAACGTAACAGCAGTAAAGAAATGGCTTTTTTTTTTTTCATTTTTTTTTTTTTTAATCCTTTTGGCTTAAGAATGAAAGCTTCGAATTGGTCGTTGGATGCTAGCTTCTTTCCATGTAAGAAATGCTGAGTCCTCAAACTTAGATACACCTTATGTTAGATGCGAGTTTGTTTTTAACCTATGCGTGCATTTATTTATTTAATAAAATTATATGTTTTTATCTTAACGGATTAGCTGCTAATAGTGTGAGGGATTTGAACCATTTTTCTCATGCATTAATTGACACAATTGGATAATAACTGTTCAGCTGCCAATTTAATTAAAAGAAAAGCATAATTTAATTTTCATATGTGCTAATAATAATGGCTTCACGAAGAATTTTTTTGGACGAAATTGGCTGCCAATATTGTGAGGGATTTGAACAATTGTTCTCATATATTAATGGGTAATGCTACCTTGTCTCACACTTCGTCCCACTTTTTGTCCTACTAAGTGCATTTGAGAAGGTTTCAATTTTTAATACTAGTGGATCCCACAACTTTACCCTCCAAAATGCACATAGCAAGACAAAGTGTAGGGTAAAGTGTGGGGCAAAGTAGCATTAGAGCATCTCCAATCATGTGAGCTAAATTACCTGTGCTATTGCTATTTTAGCACATACTACAGTGTCAAATGCTATAATTTAGCATAAGGTGCTCCAATGGGACAAATGACATAGTATGCTATTTTTTTGCCACAACCTCAATTCCCTCAATTTTTTATAAATTACCAACTACCATCTTCCAACCTCCATTGTTCCAACAAAAAAAAAAAAAAGGTATGTTTTTTGCTTTGATTTTTTTTTTTCATAATATATATATCTTCTATTTATTTACGAGCTATTTGGTTACTAAGAAAATTTTAGAAGAGAAATGGAGGAAAAGAAATATTGTATTTTTCACAATTACTAGTGTGTTTGGTTGTTGAAAAATGGAAAGAGAGTTCACATGGCAAATATAGCAATAGCTCACCCTTATGCTATATTTGGCACAAGAGTGAGCTATTGCTATTTTTAGCACACTATTGGAGCAATCCAACTTGTGCTAAATGCTATAATATAGTAATAGTATAGGTTATAGCTCACCACTAAAGATGCTCTTACCTTATATTAATTGGCACAATTGGGTAATGACGGTTTGGCTGCCAATTTAAAAGGGATGCATAATTACCGAGTCCTCAAATCAAGAGGTTGCAATTACCGGCCCAAATGATTAGTTTGCTCCTTTTGGATAGTACATATCCTCATCCGGCCCTTGGTTTATTGGCCCAAATCACAGTGTTATCTGGGAATGGCTATTGCAACCTCCCTAAGGGTGTGTTTGGTATGCGGGAATAGATGCGCAGGAATGGGAATCCTATTTCCATTCCAATTGATTCCTATGTTTGGTTAACTAATTGTCATGGGGATTAAATCTGGGAATGGAGTTTATGTAGGAATGAAATACCCAAGTTTGTGGGAATCTCAAACCCACATTAAACGTGGGTTTCTGATTACCATACCTAAGGAATAGGTTTCAAAATAGAAAAAATGCCCAAATATAACCACGATCTTTCCCGCGAAAGGAGTATCCATCTAGCACGTCTTCCACAACAATACATCAACCAAGCTTCATCCAAAAGCTGCTTTCTTCAATAAAATTCCTATTATCATCTTCTTATAAAAAATAAAAATAGCTAGACTTCCCCTCTACCCGTCAAGTTTAGAGTATAGAAAATAATATCATAACAGTAATTATAACAATAGAAATAAATAATAATAGAAATTGGTATTGCATGAGGTGGGCATTTTTTAATTATTATTTTAGAAGTTGATTGCGCTTTAGAACCAAAAAACAATAAAAATTGGAAGTCAAATCAACATCAATCAAGTATTATAGGAAGAGGTTTTTTTGGAAAATTAAATTGAATATGATTCCATACCTATATTAAATTGGTTTCACCAAACACTGGAATGGGAATGAAAATTTGATTCCCACGTAAAATTTAGTGCATCCAAACGCTGATAAGGTAATGGGTATGGGTATCCTAAGAATGGGAATCTAACTCCCAGGAATGTTATGCCCATTCCCATTAATCCATTCCCGCAAACCAAACGTACCCTTAAGGTTAAGTTCCCCCCCCCCCCCTAATTTTTTAATGAGAAGAATGATGCTGCAAAATGACCAAAAAGGGCTTTATGCAAAATGCTGAACCCACCCCTCCAATTCTACTCTCCGGCACCCCTCTCCGACGACATTCTCCGACACCCACCCCACCGGTAACCCTCTTCCGCACCCCTCTTCTTCCTTCCTCCTCTTCCCTCTTCTTCTCTTCATTTTTTTTTCTTTCCTTCCCAGAAACCCTCTCCCGCACCCCTCTCTCGTCGGCAAAGCTCCCCCCCTCCCTCCCGTCGGCCTTCCTCCTCTTCCCTCTTCTTCTCTTCTTCTGTTTTTTTTTTTTTTTTTCTTTCCTTTTCTTCTCCTCTTCCCTCCCGTCGATAGCAGATGTGGCCAGATCTGACCGTCACCATCGCCGGAAAAAGTGGAGGTTTTGAAAAAAACCTCCCTTGCCTCACACACGGATCTGACCAGAGCAAAAAAAAAAAAAAAGAAAAAGAAAAAGGAAAGAAAGAAGAGGAAGAAGGACAGAGAGTGGTCTCACTTGCCGGAAAAAATGGAGATTTTGAAAAAAACCTCCCTTGCCTCACACACGGATCTGACCAGAGCAAAAAAAAAAAAAAAAAAAATGAAAAAGGAAAGAAAGAAAGAAAGAAAGAAGAAGAGAAGAGGAAGAAGGACAGAGAGTGGTCTCACTCGCCAGAAAAAATGGAGGTTTTGAAAAAAAAACCTCCGTTGCCTCACACACGGATCTGACCAGAGCAAAAATAAAAAAAATAAAAAGGGAAAGAAAGAAAGAAAGGAGAGGAGAAGAAGAGAGAAGAGGAAGAAGGGCGGTCGCCTTCGCCATCGCCGTTGCTCACCGGTCTGCTGTGGGGGTTCTTCCAGATCTCGTGTGGGGGGAGTGGGGTGGGTGAAGGGTATTTTAGACTTTTAAAGGGGTGGGTATATATTTTTGGGGGGTAGGGATATCACGTGGGGGTGGCTTAACCTTTAGGGGGGTTGCAATAGCCGCTCCCGTGTTATCTATTTCAGGGCCCAATACAATTATATATGGCCTGGTTCAACGATACATGTCCCTGTGTTAAGGTTTCATTATAAAGTGGGTTTTAATTTTTTTTTTAAATGTCATATTTTCCCACTTGACAGTTATGGTATGAAGGTTGGAAGCTTGCATCCAACGACCAATTGGAAGCTTCCATTCTTAAATTTTTACGTATGATTAGATATTAAATTTTTTATGCTGCTGAAGGGTATTGGTAATATATTAAATTTCTTTACTGTTGTAACATTTCAATTGATATTCATTATTTTTAAATGCTATTATTTACTAGGTGGATGATTAATGTCTCATCAGCTTCCCCAAAGCATGCAGCTGGTAGTCATTGTCACCCCCATGTCATTCATGCACATAAGCACATTCATCGATCACTTTTAAGATCCCATCCAAAACCCATCACACATCTCTCTCATGCATGGATGGATTTAAATTTTAAGCCATGGATGCATAGATGAATCCATGGCCATGGCACGACCTTTGAACCCCAGGTTGAGTTTTGCTGCTCAATCACAGCGAGGTGAATTATCAGAGTGTTGGGACTCCTCGCTTGAGCGCACTTCAAGCCTACAGCAATGTGGTGGTTATCTTATACTTCCTCGTAGGCTAGACTTCCCCAGACCCTTTATTATTTATTTTTATTTTATTTTATTGTTATTTTTAATTGATTTTCAAATTTAAATTTTGTGTAATTTATTATATTTTTCTTATATCATTTTTTTTTTAATTTCAATTTTATCCTATACATCGCATGGGCTAACCATTGGTTCTTATATGAGTTAAAATTTTGTTAAATTGAAAGGCATTTACATTTTTGTTACGACACAAATTCTTGTATTGTCTTTTTAAGATTAGGTCGGTATAAATGACTTGGTAATTGGTATAACGTTGTTTTTTTGTTTTTGTTTTGGTAAAAGGTTTTACATTGTTAGACAAGTTTTTCTCCGTTAGAGTGCGTGCTTTTTGATTTTTATGACATGTGAGGGGACAAGGTTAGAGAAGGAGAAAAATTATAATAATAGTGATGGCTTGTAGCTCGTCAACTCAAGTCAGCCCATTTCTTCAATGAAGCTTCTGCTATTCTACTTTTAAATCATTCTACTTAATAGTTTATTACGCTAATGGAAATGACTCGTAGGTTGGTTGCCACATCTCTCTTTTTAAAGTGAGGTTATGATTTCAAACACCTTTTAGGTGTGTTTACACTCCGTTTCTATTAGTAATTATTAAAGGAAAATGTTAAGATATCACTTACGTACGTTCATTCACTCTTTTTACTAATTGATGTGACCGTGATGAATTTATAATATAATTACTATGGAAAATGATTTAATTTCTTTCATTCTGAACTTTTTATAGAGAAAAAAATAAAAATAAATTATAAATGTCACATTAGTTGTCGATACGTCCGTCTTTAAATTGTGAACTAAGTTGATAGCTTCCTACCTGATATTTCAAACTTGGCCCCCCTTTGTTTTCACATCCACACAAAATGGTTATATAATTGGAGCAAAATTGATTTACCCCCTACACAAAACCATTTCTTGGTAAATGGAAAGATGGTTTACAAGGCTTTCTATATCATCCTCTTACTAATTTGGGTTCAATGGATGCCATCTGAAACACTGGCAGCCTGGATTCATGTTCCTAGTCATGCATTCATATCAAAACACATCAAAACAAAGCATTAAATCACATCAAACATGCTAGACTTGATAAGTATGAAAACTAGAGAAGAATGGTCGCGTTACCCTTAGGGTTATACGTCTTGATTAGCGCAGAGTTCTCTTTCCTAGCCTTCGGAATTGCAGCCTCCTTTTTCTCTCTAGGGTTGGTTGGTTGTCTCTTTCTTCTTCTTTCTTTCTTTCTTTCTTTCTTTCTTTCTTTTTTTTTTTTTTTTTTCCTCTAAAACAATAGTTTTTTTTATCAAAAAGTCTCCTTCAAAAATCTCCTTAAGCTAGGTCTATAGTACAGTATATATAGGTAAAAATTAGGGTTTTTGGGAGTCCCTCCCGAAATTGCTGGTCAACCTAACCAAAAGATACATTTTCCATATCTACAGAGTGTAGACAGTCTTGGGGAGCAAGGAGACTAAATCGGAGGTTTCCATAAAATAAAAATAAAAAAAGCCTTGGTGCGTACGCACCCACTATGCTGCGTACGCAACACTCAATCTAAAAATATTAACTTAAGATATTGGACTGCAATTCCATTGGTTCATTCGAGATTACCTTGTCATATATCAAGATGGATAATAAACTCATCATTAGGAACCAAAAGTGATTTTAAAACTAATTAGGTGGTACAAAATGGGGTGTCTACACCGTGCCCAAATGTGGTCCCAATCCCAAATGCTGTCTAAATACTTAACGAACACATCACGTACCGTAACATGAGTGACACGTGACATCCCACGTAGTGCTTACTTGTCAAAGGCAATTAAAACATAATAATTGAATAAACACTTTTAGTACTCTATACTTTTCATTTAATCATTTAGTACCTAAACAAAATAGAGTATCATTTAATAAACACTTTTAGTACCCCATATATATATATATATAGGATGATGATCAGGTAAGCACGTGCTGATATAACTTATATCAAAACCTGCATTAGGAGTTGTACCTTATGCATTAGTGGGATGTGAGGTGCATTGAATCAATGCAAGGGGTACAACCCCCAATGCATAGTGCTAATGTAACTTATATCAGCACGTGCTGATGGGATCACCTCTGTATATATATATATATATATATATGTATTTGATACCAAAATTATACTAAATTGTACCAATTTAGTCAAAGCAAAAGTTTTAACAAAACTGATTTTCTAAAATTAATTTTTTTATTAATTTTTTTTAAACCTACTATAATAATTAAAGGATGGACATTTACATCATATGTTCTCTTTTTGAATTTTAGGTTCATCTCTTTTAATTGTAGGTTTTCATGTACATGTTCATTGTCCATTACAATAGGTTTTTTTATAAAAAAAAGAATCAATTTTTCTTTAAAAAATCAATTTTGCCAAAATTTATGCTTGGACCAAATTGGTGCAATTCAGTATAATTTAGGCATCAAATTAGAATTTTTTTTTTTAATTTAAATACTAAATCAGAACTAAATGAAAAGTATAGTGTACTAAAAGTACTGTTCATTTAACTATTATGTTTTAATCGTCCTTGACACGTAAGCTCTAAGTGGGATGCCAAGTGTCACTCACGTGATGACACGTGACATGTCAATTAAGTATTTGAACGGCATTTAGGGTCAGGACCACATTTGGGTTTGATAGTCTAGTTTAGATATCAAATTGAGAGAAAAAAATAGTATAAGTATCACATTAAGATTTTAAAAAAAGTTTAGGATACTAAAAATGATCTTGACCTTTTTATAAATTATTGGGCCATACTTTGGTGTGAACTAGGAGGAATGTATTGGATCAAAACAGCACCACTTGTCATATTAGGACTAGGACAGACATACCTACTCTTTTTTGTTTTTTAGGTGGTGGTGTGGCTAGGTAAGAACAAAGAAGCTGCCTACGAGGCTACGACCACGCTTCCACTAGCAAGAGTCGACGAGACAAGCTTCCATGAAAGGGGCCGGGTAAAGCATCAGCTGCAAGAAATTCCAAAATAGGAAGCATCCAAACAATTTCCCAGCGTGCAGGCGACATACCTACTCTTTTGGCCAAATGTGAAACCCCTAAAAAAATGTTTATTGTGATGATTCACTTTAACTAGTTACGACTTACTACAATCCCCGTACCAGCCTTTTACTAAAATTCATATTATTTCTGTACATACATTGTTTTATTTATTTTTTTATTGATAAGAAATTATACCTCTATATATTCATATGCCTATCTTTATCTTCGCGTTTTATTTTTATAAAATTTCATTGTTATTTACATTATTATCATGAGTACTTTTTTCTTCATTCGAAACGATGAATTTATATTTTATAATATTTTATAAAATATTATAAAATTGTAAAATTTTCATTTAGACAGTGAAACAATCAATCTGGGACCATCAATGAGATGTACCCGAAAGACGAATTGTGTGGAAAAAATAAAAATATAACCAAGTGGGGACATATTGTGTGGAAATGTATAAACTAGTGAGGGCACCATATGGTGTCAATTTATCTGCAGCGAGCTGGACCGGAGCGGCAGTGCTGCCCACTTATACAAAGCGTTGCATTTGATACATCACAGGTCTCGTGATTTGACGCAATGAGAGAAGGTAACAAACTTATAGCAGCCAAAGTTGACCATTGTAGTACTAAAAAGTCCAGCAGCCAAAGGTGACCGCAAGGGTCTCCTTTGCTCCGGTTATTGTATGGTACAGTACACGTTGGATCGATAACACGTGATAAGGAAAAGAAATGGAAAGTTGAAATTCGAGAGATATATTTGACACCTAATGCCTAACAGTGGATTCAGATTTTGATAAAATTTGTTACTTTTATTGTATAGTGCAGTAAACATAGGATCAATGACATGTGGGTAAATAGAAGAAATAGAGGGTTGTTAGACGTTGGGTCTCAAATGCTTCTCTCAAATTTCAGCCCTTTATTTCTCTTCTTTGCCATGTGTCATTGATCCTACGTTTATTGCACTATGCAGTAATTTTACCAAATCCAAATCCCCTAACAGTCCTACATTTCTCTTCCTTGCCACGTGTCATTAATTTTACGTTTATTACGCCATGCAGTAAAAGTAGCTAATTACACTAAATCTGAATCCCAATGCCGAGGTGCTAAATCATGGCACCGTGCCAAGGTGGTAAGAGATCACGCCATGCGGAAGCATGGACCATCCGACGGCTGAAAGCAAAGCAGTCAACAAAACGATGCAAGGCCTGCTCATTTTTTATCCCAGAAGAAAACGTTATTACACCATGCATTTTGGGGTTTTCACACCAAATTCAAAAAAATGGAATCCTAAATCTAAGAACAAACATAAATTGGAAAAAAAAAATAAAAAATTCAAGGCGCCACAAGTTAGAGATTGAGAACTTCGAGCAGGAAAATGAGTGACTCACCAAAGGGGAAAGGATTTAGGATAAACTTTTGGGTTCAGAGATGCATCGCTCAAAGTGGATGGATTTGAAAACGGCATTCTCTACCGTTAACGTGTATTTCATCTTGCGGGAGCACTTCTACTTCTATTTCTGTTGATTGGATATTTCTTCAGTTCTCGACAAGGAAAGAGACATTCACAAACACGAGAAAGCGATATGCAGACTGAAGATATGTTTTCAATCTCAAATTTTGATGGACGAAGACTGTATGGCGAAATCATTAAGGCGACTGATGATTTTGATGCGATATATTTCATTGGAAAGGGAAAATCTGGAAGTGTTTACAAAGCAAAGCTATCATCAACTAATATTGTAGCAGTGAAGAAACTCCACCCTTTATCTTCCAGTGAGATGGCAGATCAAAAAGATTTCATAAATGAGGTGAGGGCATTAACAGAAATACGGCATCGCAACATAGTGAAACTTCTTGGTTTCTGTTCACATGCACGACACTCCTTTATGGTTTATGAATACCTCGATAGGGGTAGCCTGGCCACAATTCTAAGCACGGAAGAAGAAGTGTTCGTGGGAGAGTATCGACGTGGAGTCAATAGGGCCCACATGGGTCGTAGTCCATGGAGGTTGGCCATGCAAAGTGGCTAGATAGCTGTTGGAGTCGTAGTAGGCCACCCGGAGGGGTCGTCGACATAGGACCCCTTGGAAGGGATTGTTGGTGGGTCGACATGGAGGAAAGCTGATAATAGTAGGAAGTTCCCCGAAGAGGAACTTCGTCCTTAACTGTGTAAAGTAAGGGGATGGTTGGAACGATCAAGTCGGAGGAGAGAGAGAAGCAGTCTGATAGCAATGTGAGGGAAATGAGAGGGCAGTGAGGTCCGCGACCTCGAGGCGTGATTGCAGCTGGCGGGTTCTAGTCTAATAGAACCTTGGAGGTATATTTTGAGAGAAGGTAAGGAAGTGGGGTCGACCCGTCTTCCTTCCTTGATGGTGATCCGATCCCGTTGTGGGGGTTTTGGATGTTATAGTGGGATGTCGGATGGTATTGATGATGGTGGTGATGTTGGATAGTGGGTGTTGGTCCATGGTGGATGTTGGAAGATTGGGGTAGAAGGCCTTAGTGGTGGGTCGCCGAGTTGGTGTGTTGGCTCACCAGGTCTCGTTTTGTCTCTCCTCTCTCTTCCCTCTCTTGGTCTTATCGTCCATCTTTCTCCTTTTTTGAGGATGAGTGCAAAGATGGCCTTTTATAGTGGTGGAGTCTAGGTAGCCTGGCAAGGTGAGTAGGGTAGGTAGGTAGGTAGGGTAACGGGGCAGCAGGCCTAGGCTCAGAATAGGCCTGTTGCGGCGGTGCCGTGTGCATGGTCGCCCATACCGTGTCAGGCTAGGCGACCATGCCGTGTTAGGCGGTGACGTGACCAGTCGTGTTCCCTCAACTGCCATCAGACCGACTAAGGCAGGTTCGCTGATTCCCAATGCCATAGGAGTGGCCCGTACCTTAGAGAACCTTCTCTCTAGCCACCAAACCAAGATCCTCCAACCATCCCAATGAGAACCCGGGTCAAGGTCGACGACCTTGCCCAAACACCAAGCCCAAGATTGAGCTCCCCAGGTACTGCCCGACCTGGGCAGGCATGGCGCCAGGGTGTAATGCCACTGTGGCACTCCAAGTGGACCGTATCAGGCCGACAACTTGGCTCCCGCTTTGCGATGCAGCAGGCATCCGACCCGAAGGGGGCACGAGGACCCACCCCGAGATAGCTCGGGCAACCTGTCAAAGGAGGCATCCATCCAAAGATGGGCAGCCTCGATGAGCTGTGACGTACTCACCGAGGGTACTTAGGCCGAAGAAGGCACTAAGCAAGAGCTATGCCGAAGGCCGTTGGCGACTTATGGTTGGCGAGCTATGCCATAGGCTAATAGCGACTTAAGATGGCGAGTTAAGCATCCTTTCGGAGAAGGGCATCTCCGACAAGGGAGGTAACCATCCAGAGATGGGTGAGATATGCCATAGGCTGATAGCGACTTAAGATGGCGAGATCGGAGTCGATCTTGATACCATCGCGATGCGAGCCATATCGGCGACCTCGTGGGGCGAGGTAATGAGTGAGATTGGCGACTTAATGTGACAAGGGAATGAGGCCATGTCATTATTGTAGTGGACACATGTCGCCTTCTTATTAGTTTGACCAGTTCAACAAAATTCATGTATCAACAAGAAGCAAAAGAATTGGATTGGACTAAGAGGGTGAAGGTTATCAAAGGTGTGGCTCATGCTTTGTCCTATATGCACCATGATTGCTCACAACCAATCGTTCATCGAGACATATCAAGCAAGAATATTTTGCTGGATTCGAAGTACGAGGCTTGTGTTTCTGACTTCGGCACTGCTAAGCTTCTAAACCCAGACTCATCCAATCGGACTACACTTGCTGGCACATACGGATATGTTGCACCAGGTAACATATATATATATATATATCACTATTTTCTTTTCTTTTTTTATGAAGAAATATATTTCACAATTCTCTCAAGTCAACATAGAGCATAAATGGGGCATGAATGCATGATTTTATTTTTGCTTCTTCTTCACAGAGCTTGCTTACACAATGAAGGTAACTAAAAAATGCGACGTGTATAGCTTTGGAGTGTTAGCACTGGAAGTGATCAAAGGAAAGCATCCGGGCGATCTTATCTCCACACTATCATCAGCATCAACAACCGAGAATGTGCAACCGAACGATGTGTTTGACCAACGTCTTTCACCTCCCACGCTTCAAGTTGAGGGTGAACTGATATCCATCGTAAAGCTAGCAATCAAATGCTTACATGTCAATCCACAATTCCGTCCAACCATGCACATAGTTTCTCAGATGTTATCAGCCCGAATCTCGCCTTCCTAGAGCCATCCACATGCACAGTTAGGGACAACTAGTAAATGTGAGATGTGTGTGGAAGGCCATTTAGTATACAAAGAATCAATTGGCTAAAACCAACTGCTTGTTCAACATATTGTACTGCATTGAGTTATTATCAATTGTCTCTTCATAGCAAGATCTACGTGGAGGTTGTTGATCATCGGTGTAATACTCAAATTTGGGATGCAAATAATAATATTCAGTTTGAATGGGTTAAAGCTTCTGGTGCAGCAGGGGGCCTTTGTATCTGCTGGGATCACGTCGAATTTAGAGAATCCGATGTTATAGTTGGTGTCAGATTTATACTTATTATGGGCGTGATTGTGAAAGGTAACTTCCGGTGTGTAATTGGTAACATATGCGCCCCAAATGACGATGCTGCAAATCGTACTCTATGGAACATTCTGAGAGCCATAAAAGCTTCATCATCAGATCCATGGTGCTTATGCGGGGATTTTAATGAGGTTGTTTTTTTGTAATGAAAGGAAAGGATGGTTTTGTCAGAGTTGCCCCAGCGTTTTTTTCGCTTGGTTTTAGGATCTTTGTTGCAGCGTGCTGTGGCTTTTATTGCAGCGTGGAGTGTCTTTTTAATTTCTGGCAGCGTGGAGTGGCTATTTCTTATGTTAGAGTGCTTATCCGGTGCTCTTAATTTGTGCTATTTGGGCATTACTCTGTTTTGCCCTGTTTTTGTTGTATGCGGGTGTGTTTTTTCTGGCCTTGGCTGTTTGTTGTGCTTCGGGGAGTTTATCTTATCCATGGCTGTATTTGGTTGTATCTCTCATCCTTTAATAAAATATCCTTTTTACTGATCGAAAAAAAGATCTACATGTAGTTTGATATTAATATAACTGATATTGTTGAGGTCAATTAGTGTAAAATCTGGAGTTTATTTCCAGAAACTTGAGCTCTGCTGACCTCCATCACCGCATGACTAATCCTCTTCTCCTCTGCGCTAAAAAATTGGGGTGAGCTGCCAGCGTTATACCTCGCCTAAGAAGATAACTGTCTATTTCTTCTGCATTTATTATTCTTTTAATAAACTCAAAACAGATATTGAACAGAATATAATTTGGGTCATGGGTTTTATATAGACAATAATTTGGGTTTCAATGGAGGTAGTGGCTGTGGACCGTGGAGATGGTGGGAAACAGAGTTATAGATCACAATCTCTAGGTTGTGGTCGGAGATGGATGTTACAGTCTTCAATGAGAGAGTACGGCAGTCGGCGTCGTTGAGGATGGTGTTCGTTGGCATCGGTGTCGGAGGTGAGGTTTTTTTGGGCGTCGATGGTGAGAGAGAATGGTGACAGACAGACATATAGAGAGAGAGTGTGGTGACGTTTGTGTCTTGGGAAGGGACAAATACACGGCCCGAGAAACACTGATGGATGCACGGATTGGGTACTTTGATTTTAAAAGCATTTTTAAGTTTCTTTTAATGTAAGCCATTGATTTCAAACCAACGGTGAGAATTTGGTTTCGCGCGGGGAAATAGCCAATCCTTGCATGGTTATGTTCCTATCCGCATGTGTTGATAAAGTTATATTAGCACCATGCATCAGGGGTCGTGCTCCTTGCATTGATCTAATATACCTTATATCCCACTAATTCATAAAGTACAATTCTTAATGCGGGTGTTGATATAACTTATATCAACACGTACTTATCTGATCATCATCCTCTATATATATATATATATATATATATTTTTTTTTTTGTGGGGGGGGGGGGGGGGGGGGGTGGGGTTTGGAAGTTGTAGTAAAAGGTCAGAACTTCATTACAATTTTTGGAAAAACTAACAGAAAATAAGAATACAAGACTCTTTTTCCCAACTTTATCTGATATGAAAACAGTTGGGCCTAATTACATCATAGCATTTGATAATTCATAATAAAGTTCAATCAATACTGTCCTTCTTCCATCCATGTTATTAATTAAGGTGGAAAATACTCCTTCCCATTGCCCTACCTGCCCTCTTCCGAGAGGTGGGCTCCACATTCATATGGATCGTGTATTCGTATGAGTTCCAAACTCTTGTGAAAAGATAGCAAGATGTATAACAATACTGTATTAAGGCCTTGACGGCGGCCGTGGCGGACAGTGTCGAGGTGGACTGGGTGGCCCGGGTTGGCGAGGCCCTGGCCCATGTATTGGAGTACTTCCACAAACTTTGGTTTTGCTGACCTCCATTTCCACATGATTAAACCTCTTTTCTTCTGCGATAATCATAAAGAACAACATAAATTAACTACAATTAATCGTATAATATGAAGATAACTATGATGTTTAACCAACAATAAACAGTTATTAGTTGTCACTTACTGGTTGGTGATGTTCGGGCTGCTAATGTTTCAGATGGAATCAATTGAACCCAAAGTAAGAGGATGATATAGAAAGCCTTGTAAACCATCTTTCCCTTTACCAAGAAATGGTTTTGTGATTGGGGTAATCCATTTGCTCCAATTATATAGCCATTTTGTGTGGACGTGATGACAAAGGGGGGCCCACGTATGGGACTACTAAATAGGAAGCTGTCAGTGTTCACACTTTAACATGCCGACACGTCAACGACTCATGTGACTTTCATACTGATGTGACTTTCATAATCCTTCTTAAAAGAGGAAGCAGTCGGTGTTCACACTTTAACATGCCGACACGTCAACGACTCATGTGACTTTCGTAATTTCTTAAAAGAGGGCGGCTCTTATGACCGTTCAACTTTATTTGCACACTTCATTTATTTTAAATTTTTTAAGAATTTGTAAAAACGATTTTATAAATACTAGTAAGTTATATTGTCTACTAAAAAATATTATTTTAAATAAATTAGTAAAAATATTTTAAAATCTAGCGTTTAAATGAATAAAGACTCTAGATGATAAACAAATCCACTTTATCAACAAATTTTGAGAATACTTTTTTTAAAAAAATTGTTGAACATGATGTTTTATATTGGACACTACAACCAGTTTTT
Source organism: Liquidambar formosana (assembly GCA_039720395.1). Lineage (NCBI taxonomy): Eukaryota > Viridiplantae > Streptophyta > Magnoliopsida > Saxifragales > Altingiaceae > Liquidambar > Liquidambar formosana. The sequence goes on along the minus strand of CM077822.1, from coordinate 445,328 downwards.
ATAAAAACATTTTATATTTTTCATAAAACCTTAAAAGTGAATAGAAGTGAGGTGTGTAAATGAAGTTGAGCATTGCAATCGCCGTCCTCTTTTTTAAACAAAAGAAAATAATCGATTCTTATAATAATTATATTATAAACTTATTATGATCACATCAATTAACAAAAAGGAGTTGAAATCACATGCGCAACAAACACCTAAAAAGAGTTTGAAATCAAAACCTTCTTCAAAACCTCCTTTAAAGGAAGGAAATTAACGTGCCAACCAACCCATACAGGTCATTGGCATTATTAGAGCATCCACAATGGAGGCTCTAATTACTCCAAGTTAGTGACGTCAGACAAATCTAAGGGCCAATCACAAAATGCCACATGTATCAACTAACTGTTTAATTAACAGGTACATAGATATCCTTTTCGTTGGCCCCAATGGAGCTGTTTGCAAAGCATGCCACCTGGGAGTCAATTGTTAGTGGCCACTCACAAGTCTTGCAAAGTGCTGCAAATGAGCTGATGTGGCTCGCTAAACACCTCGCCACAGTTAACGTGAAGACTTGGCATTTGACATGTTTTACTTCTCCTTTAACATTTTCATTGGAGCACTTCAACCCATTCTTCTGTCCATCATCTGACACTAAAAAGGCTTTAACCTCTCCACTGTGGATGCTCTTACTATTGTTTCTGTTAAATAGAATGATTTAAAATAGAAAATTATAATTTCTTCTATCCCATTTTACCCCATTTTTCTCTGTTGCAATTTGCATTTTTTCTTTAGTTACTTTGATCGCAAATGCTTACACGTAACCAAACCTGAGAATTGAACCGGACCAATCCAACTTCGGTTTGATTCTATAGAAGGTTGGTCCAGTTTTGGTTGGACTTATGAGAACTGATCTTCATCGGTTTGATTTTGGATTGAAATCAAATGAATCCAAACTGAACCAAGTTACACCCCAAATATTTGCAACTACTAAAATTTGGTGCAGTTCCTTAAGAAGTAAAATAAAATGGAGCAGGTTATTTTTTATTTTATTTTTAGACGAGAGATATCCCATTTGGGCCTAAACTAATCCCGTTATGCACAAACCACCCACAAACCCGTTCATCCAATAATGAGAAAATCGAGACTCAAACCATACCTTTTAAAGAGTTAACTTCTAAGATATTGAGAATTTGAGCTCAGTGTTCTATTGTTTCCTTAATTAATATACTAGTGTTCTAATCTTTTTTACAAAAAATAAAGAAACAAAATAGTCGCTGAGTGTAATAAATGAATGTACACAAACGGGAGACCATGTTGAATGTGAATACAGATTTTGAAAAATAGAATAGAAGAATACGGCAAATACCAGTCTCTTAGTCTGCTTAAATTTGTTTTAATTACTTGACTATTGATTGAAGAATCAAAGATGATATAAAGAAAGATATTTTATTAAAAAAAATTTAAGTTAAGAATAAAAGAAAAATTAATCAAAGAAGATATCTGAATGGAGTGGGAGAGGCGATTACACTATAACCTCTTCTATACAAGGAAGAAAGGTAAAATTAACAACAAAAAAGTTATCAACTCGTAATTGGATGGAGCAAAGCAGAATTTTCAAATTATAGGAGTTAAAATGCAATAGATCAAACTTGAAGATGATAAAATGTCAGTTAATCTACACTCTAATACGCCCTGTTAAAGGACCCCAAAATTAAGAGCTACTGGATAGGGATATGGTGAATGGATTTGGATTTGATGCAGTTTGCACCTTTAACATACTGCACGGTGCAATTACTGGTGGATGGGCGTCATGTGGCAAGGAAGAAGCATGAACGGTTGGGATTCGGAAGATGAGTTTGGCGTCAAAATGTTAACGCTGTAACCTTTGGGGGTGAAATCCTTACAGCGAATCCCTGCCATTCATGCTTCTCCCTTATCATATGGCATCCATCCACCGGTAATTGCACCATGCAGTTAAAGGTGTAAACTGCACTAAATCCGAGTCAATGGTGAATGGTGGTCATATATCAGTTGCTAGATTTGGGCCTAATTTAGAGCCCAATAAAGTTTGATGGGCTTTTCAGATGGGTAGTAAATGGGGATAGATATTGCAACTCCTTAATTTGTACACCCCACTAATTTTAATTTTTCAAGGTTTTATAAAAATATAAAAGATTTTTATGAAAAATTATAGTGCTATTCATTAGAAAACATCATTTTGAACATCTATACAAAAGAAAGGTTTTTCAACAAGAAGATTGCTTTGCACTTGAAAAATAAAATAAAATAATGCCTTGAACGACTTCGTTTAAATTGCAGCTTCGTTTATATACAAATTCATCTTTATGATTGGGACAATTTTAGATGATGAAATTGTAACTTCAATTTCTATACAAAACCTAAAAAAGTTATTCAGTTTACATGAGACGTCCAAACAGACCCTTAGGCTGTGACAATTTACCATGTAGTAGAATGAATGCCTACTAGTCTCAGATTGGGCCTCAGGCAAATGCAAGTAGTGGCCATAAGAGGCCCAGCCCGTGCCGTTCCCTGCCCACCTGTCTCGTTCTTCTCTCTAATACCATTTTCTTTCACATATATAAAACATTGTGACTATCTGTTATTATGTGGCATTCTTTGACAAAAACTCATTTCTAATATTGTTAGAATGTGTCTGTTGCATAATACAATAATATTTAAAGGCAACTCATGTGACAAATCCAAATAATTGAACCAAAAAACAAACTAAAGATCAAGATAAAAGGCACGCAACATAAATTATAATTAATAACCATTTGACAAAAAATAAAAATAATAATAGTCACACACACCAAAGAAAAATACAAGACTCTATTTCCCAACTTCATTTTATATGAAAACAGTTGGGACCTAACCACATCATAGCATTTCCATTCATGCTATTAAGGGCATAAAATGCTCATCTTCCAAACTGGCCCATACTGATCTCACCCTCTTCCGAGGGGTGGGCCGAACCTCGATGTTACGGCTTCAAACAAGGAGCTGGACCTGAAGAGGTCGTGGATATGCCATGACCCTGACCACCATGGTCTGGATTACTTCCACAAACTTGAGCTTTGCTGACTACCATCTCCCCGTGATTAGTCATACTCTCCCCTGCGATAACCATAAAGAATTAACATAAATTAATTACAATTATACAATAATATATAATTATTGTATAATTAATATACAATACTTAGCAAAAAAAGAAAAAATACAATTATACAATACGTAAGATAGCTATGATAATCTTAACAACCAATAAAACAAAAACTTGTCACTCACTGGTTTGTGATAGCATTGTTTGGGCTGCTGAAGCAACAAAAAGGGCAAATTTGTCTTTTGATCACTTAAAAATTTAAGTTGCTGTGGAAGCAACAAAAACCGCTGTGGCAATATCGCTACCCTTGTATTATGCGTACGTTAAAAATACAATTAACTATAGCAGTAGAAAATCGACTCCTACTATATCATCAAGATTTACTAGTACCAAAATTTAAAATCTTGTAATTTTTATCTTCAACCAGTGAAATCAAGATCTAATTTATGATTTTATTTTTTTATTTTTATTTTTTCTGATGAAGTATCGTATGTTCTATTCTAATCTTCTAGTTATCTAATTAATTCATTAGGGATTTGTTATGGATTGGATGATTTTTTTTTTTTTCACATTACGGATTGGATGATTGGATCTACTCTTTTGCCTCCTATGGACTATGTTTTCATATGATGTTAGAACAAAAACTAAAAACATTTTAGAAAAATAAACAAAAAATATATATAAATCAAGAACAGCATAATTATTAATTTTTTAGCCACTTCTTAGTCAAATTCCTCCCTCCCCAATCTCCTTCTCTATTGTAAATGAAATTTAGATTGGTCAATCCCATAACTTCTAGAATTCTATTTTATTTTTTTTTTTAAGTTATTAATTATATTATTTTTTTATTATTTATTCCATTTGCAAGCATAATTAAACTTGTGAATATCGTAACATTCATAATTTTTTTTTTTTTTTTAACATTTGTAACAAAAGAAAATAAGTTTTTATAGTAATTATAAATTTATCATTCAAATTATGTCATAGCACATGCACCGCGCACACCTAAGAGGAGTTTAATTAAATCACAATCTCGCTCAAATCCTCACTTTGAAGAAAGTGCCAACTAATTATCTCTAGGTCATTGATATTATTATTATCACTATAATTTAAGAACAGTGATTTTAGAAGAAGGTAGAATAGCAGAAATTTCGAAGAAGGAATGGGCCGACTTGGGTTGACGAGCTACATGCATGGTATCTAAACCACAGAGTTTCAACCTTTTCCACTCACATGTCACAAAAAGCCAAAAGCACGCAATCAAGCTGAGAAAAATTTGTCCCTCTTCAACCTCGTCCCCTCACATGTCAATCAATCAAAGGAAAAATTGTAGGTGGATCGAGTGATCAAGTAAAAGGTGTTGAATTCAATTTTTATTTTTTTTCTTAAAACCGGCTTATGAACTTTGTCTTGTAATAATTCAATGTTTGTGAGGCGGAAATATTACATATATTTAAAAACATTAACCGGGTGTAAAAGAATATACGTGTTGCAAATTTGCATAAAAGTACATATGTTTTAACTTATACATTAACGTCCTTTCATTAACAAAAAATTTGATGTTATTAGCACCAAAAAATTTGGGGGGGGGGGGGGGGGGGGGGGGGGAGGGGAATTCTACATTATTGGGTTAGAGGAAAATAATTACAATTAAGTGCTAAATGCTACTAACTTCCTTGTAATGATTACAAGTTTAACTAATAATGACTACTAACTATAATTATTTTTCCATAGGTCAACCAATCCAAAGTTCCCAAAATAAAAATATGACCAAGATTTTTGGTGCATGTATATTTTCTATTGTATTTTAATTAACTGTAATACCACGTTAGTGGAATGATGTAATAATTTACACATGTTAATTTTCTTCCCCGATGAGCTTTGCCCATTGCAGTGTAATAACTAATCTTCAACAAGTGCGAGATTGCTACCAAACTATCAAACACAAGCAATAAATAACAAACTTTCAATCACTTAAATTTGTTTTAACTACTTGAATATTGATGGATCAATTAAAGATAACATACAGAGAAAATTGGTATTGAAGTTGTTAAAAAAATACGGAGTACATAAAAAGGAAAGAGAAACCAATTTAGAGGCTTAGAATTGAATTGAACCAACAATATGATTGCTTGAAGCACATCAATTGCTGGATGTGGGCCTAATTTAGAGGCTTAGAATTGAATTGAATTGAATTGAACCAATCCAACATTTTTTTGGATTGGTTTGGTTTGGTTTGATTCTATTGAAAGTTGGTCCCGCTTTGGTTAGATTTATGAGAACTGATCTTGATTGATTGGTTTTGGATTGAAGTCAAATGAATCCAAACTGAACCTGTTACACCCCAATATATATATATATACATATATATATATATATATATATATATATATAGGATCAATATACACAAAATCTTACACAAGTTTTTAAAAAACCTTTCTCCAATTCATATTTTGCAAAACCCATCATCGGATTAAATTGTCTTCCCACATAGGTCATACATGTAAAAAATTAGGTTGATTTGTGATTAAGAGTTACTTCATCCATAAATGTGAGATTTTTAGTAATTAAAATGATAAATTTTTAGATTGAATAGCAACAAGTTTCAGATTTTGCGTGCATGACTTGTGTATTTACACACACTATCTAATCCAACAATATTCTTATCTTTTCAATAAAAATAAAGAAAAACACAAAAAATATATATATATTATTTTTTTTATACTATTTTTCTTTTCAATAATGATGAGATAACAAATTCATTACTAAGTAAAAAAATTAGGTAACACGTAATTCTTTTATAAGTTTTTTTATTTATGAGAAACAAAACACGTGCACACAAAAGGAAAATACAAAACTTTTTTCCCAAACTTTATTTTATGTGAAAACAGCTGGCGGCCTAACCACAATATAGCATTTGCTATTTTTCTTCCATCCATGTTACCAAGGCGAAAAAATGCTACATTCCAAACCGCCCCATCCCGGGCCGCCCTCTTTTAAGAGAGTTCCAACCCCACATTAGAGGGCAAGAAAAGATAGTGGCCGCGGGTATGTCTTGCAAAGTTGTATCAAGGCCTCGGCGGAGGGGGTTTGCGAGGAGGGGCTTTGCCAGAAGGGGCATGCTTTGGAGGACTTCCACCGACTTTAATTTTGCTTACTTCCGTCTCTCCATGATTAATCCTCTTCCCCTCTCAGTAAGCATTAAAATTAACAAAAATTAACTACAAACTGTATAAATATGAAGATAGCTATATCTTAAACCCACCAATAAACAATTACTGATTACTCACTGCTGGTTTGTGATGCCATTATCTGAGTTGCTGATGTTTCAGATGGAATCAATTGAAGTGAAAATAGGAGGATGATACAAATGATGAGAGAAAGCCTTGTGAAACATTTTTTCATAATGGCTATATGTATACTTATCAATTGGCTCCAATTATATATAGCCATTTTCTGTGGATGTCATAAAAAGGGGGCCCAAGGTGAAAGACTAGGACAGCACTTATGATAAAGTCCACACTCAAGAGGCGCATGTATATTGGATATTTTTTATAATTTAGATTATTTTTTTTGGTTTCCCAAGGTGTCCCCAAGCTTCGCCCAGGACTAATCCTCCGAGGTACGGTCGGGCGCCGAAGCGGGGACCTCTCCCAAGAAAGTTTGCTGCATCCATAAGGGCTCGAATCCGAGACCTCTTACTTAAGCGACCAGAGCCCCTTCCACTCAGGCCAACCTTCTTTGGTTATAATTTAGATTATTGCTATCACATAAAGTACTCTAAGTGTACTCTAAGTCTCTAGTTAGTTTACATTTTAAGGTTTTATAAAAAATATAAAAGGTTTTTATAAAATCTAATCACGCTATTCACTAGAAAACATTATTCTAAACAACTTTGTATAATAAAGTTTTTTCAAAATCTATCGTTTAAGTAGACTTTTTAGTTATTTACAATCTCTGGTAAGGGGTTACAATAACTGACCCTCATAAAGTATCCTAAGCGCTGTGGGCCACGTTTATCCACTAGAAAACATCATTTTGAACAACTTTGCAAAAGAAATTTTTTTTAAAAAAAAAAATTCTCTCATTTAAGTAGATTTTTGACCAAAAATGAAATAGAGATGGTAAATGATCGAAAAAATCCACTTAAATGATAGATTTTGGAAAAAATTTCTTTTACAGAGTTATTTTAAATGACGTTTTCTAGTAGATAATGAGACCAATTTTCGTAAAAATCATTTATATTTTTCTAAAATCTTGAAAAATTAAAATTTGTGGGGTATGGAAATAAAGTAGAGGGGTTGCATTAGCCACCCTCTAACTTTATATGACCAATATGACATTCACAATTCTTGGACTCCTTTGGTGTTTTGTTCTGTTGGCTTTTCCATTTTATATTCTGTGAGTACAAAATGAAATAGAAATTGTAAATGGGTAAAAGGTCTACTTAAAAGATAGATTTTGGAAAAAATAAATAAATTTACAAAGTTTTTTAAAATAATGTTTTATAGTGGACTACGCAACCAGTTTCTGTAAAAAAAATTTACGCCATGTTTGAATAAGGAATTTCTAGGTGAAATTTCCTTTTGAGATGGAATTTGTAAAATTTTTATAAGGATGAGATGGACAAAATTCATATAAAAATTTTACAAATTCTATTTCAAAAACAAATTCCATTTAGAAATCCCTTATCCAAACATAGCATTATATTTTTTTATAAAATATCAAAAAATGTAAACGAAATAGGAGGCTTGGAGTATTTTATGTTGTGACAATTGCCTCCCTCTATTTAATAGAACTCATACATAATTGCTGGATCTGGGCCTAATTTAGAGGCTTAGAGCCCAATTAAGTTGGCTGGCCCTTTCGGATGGGTAGTAAAATTAGGAACACGAATACTTCATCCTTTTTTTCTTGGTTAGGAATTGGAGCCTGGATACCTCTTCTACATCTTTTCGGATGAGTAGTATCAGTTACCCACTTACCTTTGAGACTGGCATTTGCTCCTTCTCTCTCACTATCTCTCTCTCTCTCTCTCTCTCTCTCTCTCTCTCTCTCTCCCCCCCCGGGGAGCTTTTATTATTATTATTATTTTTTTTTGCCATGATATGCATTTTCCCATTAATTACAATTAATTGATCAAAATGTTTGGCTGTTCTAACATTGTTTTCTATTGTATTTGGAAAATAGAATTCAGCTGAAAAGTTGGACAGAAAATTTGTTGAAAGTTCATGAAAGTTGAACCTAAAAAGAAAGAGAAGGAAAGAATTTATTTATTTATTTCAACTTAAGTCATATTATATAAATTAAACTAGTTTTGATTCTTGTGTTATTTATTGGCTGGAAGGTTGCAAATTGAAGTCATCCATTTAGGGCCCAATTGGGCTTCCCTTGAAATATGAATTGGTTCATCGCCTTCCTTATCCGATTCTATATACAAATTCATCTTATGATTGGGACAATTTTAGATGATGAAATTGTAGCTTCAATTGCTATGCAAAACCTAATAAAGCTATGAGGTTTTCATGAGACTGTCCAAACAGACCCTTAGGCTGTGATAATTTACTAGGTAGTAGACTGAATGCCTACTAATCTAAGATTGGGCTTTAGGCTTGACATACAAATCAAATGTGAGTATCATCTTGTTTCTTTTAAACGGAATAGTATCCTAGAATAAAAATATATCTCACATTTGAAAGATATAATTATCTTAAGGATAGTATATCTCTTATTTAAAAATAGCACCAAACATATAAAAATGATATGTTTATCCGGTATACCAAACATAGCCTAAGGCTTCTATTCCCTTGTGTAATGAAATGAGAATTCCTTTCTCAACATAAAGGAATTATTATTCTCATCTCTAAACAAACACGTCAAGATAAAGGAATAGTTAATTCCTTGCTCAACATAAAGTACAGTGATTTAAAGAAGGTAGAATAGCAGAAATCTCAATGAAGGAATGGGCTGACTTGTTGACGAGCTACAAGAGCTATTTATTAAAGTCTAAACCACATATTCTTCTTTAATCTTGTCTCCTCGAATGTCATAAAAATCAAAAAGCAAGCCCTCAAGGGGAGAAAAACTTGTCAAACGATGTTATACCAAGTCATAGAACCGACCTAATTTTAAAAAGACAGTAGAGGAATATACGTGTCGTGACAAAAATGTACATGCCTTAAAATTTAACCAAAAATGTATATCTTTTATTAAAATCTCGACACGAGTAAGACTTAAGATATCCTTAATTGTTAATAAATAATAAAAGTAAATAAATAAAAACTTGATGTCATTAGCAAAAGAAAAGGGACCAAAATTTTGATGTATATATTTTTCCTATTATTTTTAATTAATTTGCGATACCATGTTAGTGTAATGATGGATTTATAACTTCAATTGTTATGCCAAAACCTAATAAAACCAATTTTTGTGAGACGTCCAAACAGGGCCTTAGCCGGTGATAATTTTAACAGGTAGTAGACTGACTGCCTACTTGTCTCAGGTTAGGCTTCAGGCTTGACACATCAAATGTGACTACAGTGAAATCAAAGGTTTCAATTCGAAAATTATAATTTCTGCTATCCAGTTTACCCCATTTTCTCTGTTGCATATTTCAATGTTTCTTAATGGTACGTTTAGATAAGAAATTTGATAGAGAGATTTGGAATAAGATAAGATTTTAATTTCATCCTGGCATTGAAATCTCAACTTAGTCCAAATCGTTCCTTCAAATCTTTCATCCAAACACACCATGAGTTACTTTAATTGCAAATCCTTACACATTATCAAACCTGAGAATTGAACTGAACCAATCCAACATTTTTTTTTTTTGGATTGGTTTGATTTGATTCTATTGAAGGTTGGTCCCGTTTTGGTTAGATTTATAAGAACTAATCCTTGACCGATTTGGCTTTGAATTGAACTCAAATGAATCTAAATTAAACCGGTTACACAACAATATATATATAGTCAGTATGCATTGATATAAGTTATATCAGCATATATTGGTTATATCTTGTGCAGTAGCCCAATATATCCCATAATCTACTAACGCACGAGGTATAACTCTCAATGCGGGTGTTGATATAAGTTATCTCAGTACGTACTCACTTGATCATCATTTATATAGGATCAACATACACAATTTTTTACACAAAATCTTACCCAAGTTTTTAAAAAACATATCTCCAATTCATATTTTGCAAAATTTATCATTGGATTAGATAGTCTTCCCACATAAGTCATACACATTGGCGGAGCCAAAACATTAGTATTGTAGGGTCAAAACTCAATACTACCGATAAATATTTTGGGGGGGAAAAAAAATTCTTCAATGGCAGATCACAACAGGATTTTGTTCTTCAACTTTGTATAGGGTATAAAAATTATTATAATAAATAAAAGAGTCAATTCCCAACCCCCCCTCCCCTCCTTTCACCCTTTGTAATACCCCGAATATTTATTGATTTATTTTACGTGTATATTCGGTGGAATTGTACACAAGATGATAAATTTAAATATTTTATATAGAAAATGAAGATGTGGTCAGTTGGATGTTGGGAGACATTACATTAAATTGTTTTGGGTGGAGAAGATGATTAAATTGTTTATATATATATATAAAGACGAAAATAAAGAAGGAAGGAAAAAGTGGTGTGAGAAGAGAAGAAAAGAAGGAAGAAAGATGCAGGGATTAGGTGTAGAAAAAAAAAAAGAAAGAAAGCAACGGAGATAGGACGGATAAAAGAAGGAAAAGAAGAAGAAATAAAGGGAGAGAGAGAAAGGATGATAGGGACTGGAGAAAAGAAGAGAGAAAGAGAGAAGGAGAGAAGAAATAAGGAATCAAACAAATGTGCTGACCTTCTGGCTTGTAAGGGAGCAAATTTTGATTATAATTGTAATATTTTTGATGCACCACCAATTTGGTTGGTTGATCAATTTGATGCAGATTGTAGGGGTGTCGCTTACCCCAGGGATGTTGTATTTTCTGCTCCTTAATGCTATTATAGTATCCATTTCACCCAAAAAAAAAAAAAAAAAAAGAAAGAAAAGAAAAAAAAGAAAGAGAAGGGAGGAGAGAAAGAAAGTGGCAGGGAGGAAGCCGAGAGAGGGAGTGGGTCGGCTGTCACTAGCCAGAGCATAGGAGCTCCAATCCAACTCGTGTCAATATGGATTTTGTATTTCTTGAGCCGATCTACACGTCTACAGTTGTGGTTAATCATTTTATTTACTCATTTTTTAAGTAGAGGTTTAATACTTGTACAGTGAATGATGAGTATTTTGATCCGTATACTTGATGATGATATTATTTGACGCCATGGATTATGATGATTGATTTTATTAAGGTCAATATATTTGCGAATTAAATTATTATTGATAAGTGGATTATATTTGAGGTTTATGATTTGGAGTTCGTATTATTTGATTTACATATTATTTTGAATATATAAATGCCTGCATGTGATATTTGAAATATTATTTATTGTATAAGAATTGGATTTCCTACTGGGCTGTTGTTTGCTCACCCCAATATATTTTCAGGTGATCATTGTTGGAGGCACGTAGTAGAATTGGGGTCGAGATTTAGAGAAGTTATCGCGTACATTTATTTTTATTTAAAGATGATGTAATTTTATTCATTTAGTTGGTCAATGTATATTAATGATGATTTTTGAGTTAACCATCGCTACCTATAGCTGCGCAATACTCTGTATATTCAAAGAGAATTTATTTTTGAAAGGATTTTATTTGTACGGAGATCATAAAAATTGTACGTGTTTATGGTATATAAATTTTGGGGCGTTACACCCTTAGTCATACTTGTAAATTATTAAGTTGATTTAAGATTAAAAGTTACTTCATCTATAAATAAAGATTTATAATGATTAAAAAGATAAATTTTTAGATTGAATGACAACAAATCTCGGATTTTGTGTGCATGACTTATGTGTCTACACACTATCTAATCCAACAATATTCTTATCTTTTCAATAAAAATAAAGAAACAAATCTGACATAACAAATTCATTACTAGTATGAAAATTAGGTAACGTACAACACGTAATTCTTTTATAAGTTTTTTTATTTATGAGAAACAAAACACAGTACGCGCAAAAGGAAAATACAAGACTTCTTTCACAACTTTATTTTATGTGAAAACAGTTGGCGGCCTAACCACACCATAGCATTTGATATTTTTCTTCCCTCCATGTTATGAAGCTGGAAAATGCAATCTTCCAAATTGCCCCATCTTAGCCGCCTCTTCCAAGAAAGTCCCAACCCCACGTAAGAGGATAAAAAGATATATATTGCAGAGCTGTATTAATAGCATGGAGGAAGAGGAGGTGCTTTGTAAGGGGGTTGTAAGAAGGGGCATGCCTTGGAGAACTTCCACCAACTCCAACTTTGCTCACCTCCGTCTCTCCATGATTAATCCTCTTCTCCCCTGCGAAAACCAGTAAAATTAACAAAAATTAACTTTATACAAACTGTATAAATATAAAGATAGCTATAATCTTAAACCCACCAATCAACAATTACTGATTACTCACTGCTGGTTTGCAATATCAGTGTCCGAGCTGCTGATGTTTCAGATGGAATCAATTGAAGTGAAAATAGGAGGATGATACAAATGATGAGAGAAAGCCTTGTAAAACATTTTTCCATTGCCAAGGAATGGCTATATGTATACTTGTTATAAGGGTGTGTGAATGTGTAATCAATCAATTTGCTCCAATTATATATAGCCATTTTTTGTGGATGTCATAAAAAGGGGGTCCAAGGTCACCTCATAAGTCCACGTAGGTTTAGCTTAGATATTTGTGATATTTGAGATAATAGCCAAAGCATCTCCCTCAAACGCTACTTTTTCCCAGTCTTGTTCTAATGCGACCACCATTGCAAGCCTAGCATCCTTAGCTTCCATATATAACCTCAGGATCCCTACCATATGATTTTTCTGCCCATGCTCCCAAGACAACTCCATATTCATTCCTAGCGATGCATGTTGCATTTCCACTCAAGAGGAGAGTATTTGATGATAAGTCAATACTTGATGATAAGTCCACACTCAAGAGGTTCACGTATACGGGATATTTTCATTAAATTAATAATTTTATAATAAGAGTGGGTTTTTTTTTTGGGGGTACATTGGGAGGGGTTCGAACTCCTAATAATGTACCTAAAATAAAAAATTAAAAAAAAATGTCATTTATAAAGTACATTATCAAAATTTTCTGATACATTGGGAGGGAGGGTATTGCTACCACATAAATTAAAGTACTCTTAGCCCCAGTTAGTTTACACTTTTTAAGGTTTTATAAAAAAAAATATGAAAGGTTTTTATGAAAAATAATCACGTTGTTCATTAGAAAACATCATTCTGAATAACTTTGTAGAAGAAAGTTTTTCCAAAATCTATCGTTTAAGTGAACTTTTTGGCCATTTACAATATCTGTTAAAAGGCTACAATAACCGATCCTCATAAAGTACTCTAAGGGCTACAATAACCGACCCTTATAAAGTACTCTAAGTCCCCTACGAAGTTTACATGAGCCTTATTTATCTATTAGAAAACATTTTTTTGAACAACTTTGCAAAATAATTTTTTTTTTAAATCTCTCATTTAAGTAGATTTTTGACTAAAAATGAAAAAGAGACGGTAAATGACCAAAAAAATCCACTTAAACGATAGATTTTGGAGAAAAAATTCCTCTACAAAGTTGTTTAAAATGATGTTTTCTAATGGACAAGGAGACCAATTTTCATAAAAATCCTTTATATTTTTCTAAAATCTTGAAGAATTAAAATTTATGGGGTGTGGAAATAAAGTAGAGGGGTTGCATTAGCCGCCCTCTAACTTTATATGACCAATATGACATTCACAATTCTTGGACTTCTTTGGTGTCATGTTCTGTGAGCTTTTTCATTTTATATTATGTATAAAAATGAAATAAAAATTGTAAATGGTCAAAAAGTTTACTTCAAAGACAGATTTTTAAATAGACTAGTTGGTGCACACGTGCATTGCACGTGTCGATATTTACTAATCTTTAATCACCAATTTATCATACCTACGGTTATGTATTTTTCAGAGAAATTGAGCTGTGAATTTTAAGCTCATAAATACAATATTGAAAAATAAACTACATTCAATTGAACATTTATGCATTAACTGTAATAGTATGAATTCTATGTATTTAAATGTATAAATAATAATTGTTTTAAAATTATAAAAATTCCAAAACATCCAAAAAGTGTCATTAAATTAGATAAACATATGTTTGTAAGGAAATTCTAATATGAAAGAAATAATCTAAGTATTCTATCTTTGAATCTATTTTTTTTTTTCTCTGCCTCTTTGATTTTCTGTTATCTTCACTTCCTTCTGACTCTTCATCTGGTATTTTTTCAATTTCTTCAGCAATGTAACTATTTTTTGCTCGAATGAAGTCATCAATTTTCTTCAATTTTATGATGAACTTAAATTTTCGGCCAGTTTGACGAATCAGTTTCATGTAGAACTTGGAGTTCGTATTATTCTGCCATAAAACGTAAACAAAGTTAGTAACATTGTAATTATTTGGCATATAATTAAATTTTGGCATTATTTGATTACCTTTTCATGTGATTCGACAAATTCTAAAACTGTAGAACCAGTTAACTTTTGTACATCATTGAATAAAGTAATATAAACCTTTTCTTTTTCATCCACAGCTTCCATTTGGACCATATACCTATTTCCATGTCAAAACGTAGTGTTAGTTGGATGTATTAAATTTTTTACATTTTATAGCATAAAGAATGTTTTTACCTTGGACTGTACTTTGGTTTTTCTTTTTTGCATTTTGGGCATTTTGATTTCTCCGCCTTACCTGTGATCTTGCTGTTACATATTGTACAGCTATAGTACGGAGTCTTCTGATTAGTGATGTGACTAATTGTTCCGTTGAAGCAGCAGTAGAATTTCTGCAATTGGAGAGATGTTTAAATCATTATATTTGCATATCAGTAAATAATTTGAAATCATTACATATCATCAAATAATGAGTTTGTTTTGTTTTTTTTTTTCTCCAGTTATTTTTCTGGGTTTTTTCTCTCGGGTTTCTTTCAGTTTTTTAGATTTTTCTTTTTTTTATTCACTGATATAAGTATTTGGATATGAGTTTTTTTTTTTGTTTTTTTTCCAGATCTATTCTCTTTTAGTTTAATTTTTTTTTTCACGGTATAAATTGGCCAAGTATTATTGGGAACGATTATATGGTGAATTTTATTTTTTCTTCACTGCAAGTTTGCAAGCAATTGTACTAAATGGAGACAAGGTCCAACCAAGTATAGCACATATCCAAGACAACAATCTCTATCTAACAGTCTTGTTTTGTTGTTGTACAAAATTCTTTCTAATTTGATTTATGTTTAATTTTTTTTTTCCAGATCTATTCTCTCTCTCTCTCTACCTCATCTCCTTTCTCTCCTTCTGTCTTTGTTTCTCAGTTTTAGTTTCTATTTTTTTTTTTCACTAATCTATGTATTTTTTTTTCACTAATCTATGCATTTTTGTTTCTTAGTTTACGTTTCGAATGATTTTTCTTTCTTTAATTACAGTACCTATTATGATTATAAATTCATCTATCTAACTTATAAATTTATCAAAAATCTAACTTATTCTCTAACAGTACCATATATATATATTATAATTTGCAGAGCAAAACTTATGGGAGAAGTGACGGAGAAAGTGGAATTTACAATCCGAATGTTTATTTATTATATAGGAATTATAGTTTCCGTTTCCTTTGAATTCCTATTTGTATTTTATATATTAAGGTATGTGTTTTAGAATATATTAAGGTATGTGTTCCGGCTGTTTATTTATTATATAGGAATTATAGTTTTCGTTTCTTTTGAATTCCTATTTGTGTTTTATATATTAAGGTATGTGTTTTAGAATATATTAAAGTATGTGTTTTAAAATTATAGTTTCCATATTCCTATATATTTTTATTTATTATATAGGAATTATAGTTTCCATTTCCTTTGAATTCCTATTTGTGTTTTATATATTAAGGTATGTGTTTTAGAATATATTAAGGTATGTGTTTTAAAATTATAGTTTCCATATTGCTATATTTCCTATATATGCAGAAGGGTGGGTAGTTGTGTATTTAAAAATTAAAATAAGGGTATATTAGTCAATCAAAAGTTTTTCTTACATTCATCTTTTTATAGGTAGTATAGATAGGTAGTATAGATTTCTTCTACAAAGTTGTTTGGAATAATGTTTTCTATTGGACCATGTAACTAGTTTTCATAGAAATTTTTTATATTTTTATAAAAGCTTAAAAAGTGTAAACCAAATGAGGGGTTTGGAGTACTTTATGTGATGGCAATAGCCTCCCAGTTATTGCCTTAGTGGTGCTCATACATCAATTGCTGGATCTAGGCCCAACTTAGAGGCTTAGAGCCCAATCAAGTTGGCTGGCCTTTTCGGAGGGGTAGTAAAATCGGAATACGGAAACTTCATCCTTTTTCTTGGTTAGGAATTGGAACCTGGATACCGCTTCTACATCTTTTCGGATGAGTGGAAACTTACCACTTACCCTTGAGACTGGCATTTGCCCCTTCTCTCTCTGCCCTCAGGTGTGTGTGTGTGTTTTTTTTTTTTTTGCCATGATATGCATTTTCCCATTAATTACAATTAATTAATCAAAATGTTTGGCTGTTCTAACATTGTTTTCTATTGTATTTGGAAAATAGAACTCGGCTGAAAAGTTGGACAGAAAATTTGTTGAAGAGTTGAACCTAAAAACAAAGAGGCTGTTCTAACATTTTTTGTACTGTGTAAAGTAATATACAGCCTCCAACAAATCAGACAATCACAATCAGGTTGTAATAATTCCACGCAAAGAAGACATAGATTCTACTTATCAACTCATAAAACCTAAAAAGTCATTATATATATCTTATAGCTATAATTACAAATGCCATGAAAGAAAAACATAAATAACAATCATATAATTTGGTAGTTGTATACATACCGGTTGGGGTGATTTGATTCAGTCTTTTCCAAATTTGGAAAACTTCAAATTTTATTTTATTTTCGTTTCTTCCCTCAAAAACCAACACGGGGTTAAAAACCCCTATAATTCAAACAAAGGCATGTTTTAGGTTCTTCACACAAAATTATAGTCCGCTCTTGTTTTCTCTAGTTGATTCAATTAATTTTCCATCAAACAAAGATATAAGGTCCCATTTATCATATTTGGAGTTTTGGACCATCCAATCACGCCTAGAAGTCTAGGTTTAGGACAGTAAACGGAACTACTTGGGAAGGAAGGTGTTTTAGGTTCTTTGTGTGCAAAAATTTCAGCAATTCTGCATAGAGCTCTGTTACTCTGTTTTGTAGCCGCCACAAAGTTTGGAAATGAAAAGAAATTGAATAATGAATATTAGTGTTTCCATTGTTTTCAACCAAGCTTCCACATACCTATTTTAGCTTTAGTCGAGGTCAATTATTAATCAGACAACCGATGGGGTTAGCTCAGATGGTCAGGGTGTTAAGTATTGATTCCGAGGTCCTGCTTTCGAGTCCCAAGGGTCACGTGCCCAAGGCGTAAGCCTTGTGACTTTCCTGGCACATGTATTGAGCATGCGGTGCATGTGCCTGTGGAGGTTTACCGGTCGGCTAAGCTAGGAGTTGATCTTAGCAATAAATTGGGTGGGTTCCTCCTCGTATAACAGAGGAAAAAAAAAAATTATTATTATTAATCAGACCTAAAAACCCTCAAAATTTTATTTTCTCAGCAACCAAACAGAATGTTTGAGAAACCCCCATAATTCAAACTTACTACAGTTGAAAACCTATCAAAGGAAAAAAAAAATGCAAATCATAGTCATATTTAACCCGTAGTTTATACAATTTGACAATGGAGAGCAACGATTTAGGCAATACAACATAAAACTTTGTTTGGTGGCTGACAAAATGCTAGAAAATCGAGAGAAATAAAATTAAGAAAATTTCATTTTTATTTTATTTTTCAAAGATAGTAAACCTCAGCTTTTTCTTTTCTTTTCTCAGCAACCAAACGGAGGGTTAAAAATAACCCTACAACTCAAACCTTTTGAAAACCGTGATTACCGTTTCTTCCGAATCTCCAAACCCTCGTTGTCATCGTAGTACTCACCCGCCGAGTCGCCGAGTAAGAAGCTGACAATTGCTCATATATACAGCATGAGCCCTTCGTTTACTATCTATAGAGAAACTGAACTATGCAGAAAGAATATTTAGTACATAGATTATGAAAACCATCCAAAATAAAATAAGATCATGAAAACCATCCAAAAATAAAATTTAAAATCCAACCGACCCGACCCATTCCTACATCCAAACAACTAACAACTAGAATAAGGAAACTTGTTTCTCCTAACAAGGGAATTGAGGGTACCTCCTAGAGCCCTAGAGATTTGGCGTGAACCAAAAAGGATGAAACATACTCGGCGGACAATTAGAAGTTGGAAGACGCCTAAAACTCCCATCTGCCAAATAAAACACCCCCACATCACATCCTGATGATGGCGACACCCTACATATATAATCATACGCAAAAATGATGCAATTCCCTCTGATTGTCGGGTCCGCCAAGGATAAGGATGTGGCTGAGACGCACATGCTGGCTTGGAAGCTCACGAACAATATTCGGTCACCCAGCGACTCAACCTGTATCCATCGAGGCCCACTCTGGTCTAACTTAAACACTCGAAAATGTTTTACCTTGGGAGGAACAATGAAATTTTGGAACATAGGCCCACTATGTCTGACCAAAGAGTCGTTTTTGTAAACAAAGTCTACCGTCTGCACGACCATTAGCACTTCACCGGATGCAAAATCTTGCACTAAGTGGATCAAGTCCTTGTTCGATACCACCCGAGTATAGCCCTGCCTCCTGCCAAAGGCAAATGCATCTATCTGTGGTTGAGGGATCAAAAACCTTTTGGGTTTGAGGATGCAGCCGGATGCAGCCAGGTGCAGCGCCAAGGAGGTCAATCACCACTATAAAGTGTGCAGCACGACTGCTTGTTATCCCATACACTTTTCCTTCATGTATTACCACATCCAGCAAACACGATGTCTGTGCAAGAGTCCATGCTTTGTCAGAGGGCCTGCAGAACACCAACATACCATTGAAACGACAAATCCCTACGACAACACAATTAGGATTCGCTGGAACCGATGAGGCCACCACCTTTACAAAAAAATACACCGATATGTAGCTTCTCCTTATTGGGATGGTCGATTGGGATGGGAGCATGACCTTGGCTCCCGTCACCGGATTGAAGTAGTTGTTGACCATCTCAAACTTAAACAAGGATGATGGCGACCAAAAATTGAAAAAACCCTCAGGGCGCCACATAAAGCCATCCGTCAATATCAACCAGCCCTCAACAGAGCCAGAGCAGTACCGACCATACAAATTTTCCCGGCATGGCGTAGAGACTCTGCCCTTGTCACACAAGTCTAAGAAACGAGCATTCAAATTCTTATATGCGAAAACACCAAACATGATCAATGGAAAGTGGGGAGCAGGATGACAACGCTTATTGGAAATTGCCTTAGCAACAACAGATCGCCAAGACGAGCAGACTGCGCTGAAGCGGAGATAATCATTTAAACAGAGCCGTTGCAAAATCAGTTCCATGATCTCTTCAGGAAGGTGGTCGGACCACCTGCTGCTGCTGCTCAATGTCTTCAACTCATCAGATTCTTCTCCCCTCCGGCGGCATCTTCTTTTGGTTTTCAACAGCCGCGGATGCAACCCATGTTTGATTAATTGGCCTAAACCACACATAGCAAGTAGATACAGCCCTACCGTGACCAATCTGTAGAAAACAAACCCAACTTGAATTGTGCCATAAGTAACATTAAACAGTATGTTCCTTGCTTTCATCCTCATCATCCTCCACATACTGGCACGCCTCACTTCACCTGAAGATATGATTTTATATATTATTAAAGTTACAAATATTACAGTATCAATAAAGGGATTCAGCCCAAAATAATAATTTTAGGGGGAAATTAAAACAAATATAAAAAAAAAAATCTCAGACATGGACAAGCAATTCAAGGAACAATTTCCATTCATATTAATTTCCAGAGGAAGCCGAAAGGCTTCTGGTAAACATACTAACCTCAAATTCGCAATCTCTGGTGAATGCAGCTGGGAAACCCTTGATACGTCTCTTCTTCCTTTCATTTATGAGTATTTATTTATTTTCCATTTTTTTCATTTTTTAAAATAAGGAAATACTTAGCCCAGTAGGAAGCTTTATTTTCCATTTTTTTTTAATTTTTTAAATAAGGAAATACTTAGGTATCAAGCAAAGTAGTACGGGATTGGATCCTCTCAAGTTGCTTTTCCGTCCAAGTCGTCTCCATTTCACGGCCCATATCAT
Organism: Liquidambar formosana; assembly: GCA_039720395.1. Taxonomy (NCBI): domain Eukaryota; kingdom Viridiplantae; phylum Streptophyta; class Magnoliopsida; order Saxifragales; family Altingiaceae; genus Liquidambar; species Liquidambar formosana. The sequence continues at coordinate 424,780 of CM077822.1, read as the reverse complement.
TCTAATCAAATCTAACCACTATCATTTTGCCACGCTTAGAATGAAATAAAATAAACGGCAAAGCTGAAAATATAAACTAGAATAAATAAACGGCGCGTTATCTATCACCCATCAGTGACGATGCCCTCTCCAACCTCCTCACCACGGCTCATGGACTCACATTCACCTGCCTTACCACCATTAAAGGCATCAATTTCCAGTGAAGCTGATTGGCTTAGGCAACACCTTTCTCAACCATCAAACTTCAACCTGTAAATTCAACAAGCCCATCAGTGGCCAACACACAGTGGATTTACTCCACAATATCATATTTTGGAGAGAGGGCCAGCACAAGATTGGATATCTGGATACTAGATTTTGGAGAGAAAACAAATATAAATAAATAAATAAATAAATAAAAGAAAAAAGACCCAATTTCAGGTCATCTTCTCAAACATCTTCCCTCTTCTTCTCTGCATTTTTTTTTTCCCCAAAACCTCTCTCCTACACCCCTCGCCGGAAAAAATGGAGGTTTTGAAAACAAAACCTCCCTCGCCGGAACCCCACACCCCTCTTCTTCCTTTCTCCTCTTCCCTCTTCTTCTCTGCTTTTTTTTTTCTTTCCTTCCCAGAACCCTTCTCCCGCACCCCTCGCCGGAAAAAATGGAGGTTTTGAAAACAAAACCTCCCTCGTCGGAACCCCGCACCCCTCTTCTTCCTTCCTCCTCTTCCCTTTTCTTCTCTGCTTTTTTTTTTTCTTTTTTTTCTTTTTTTTCCTTCCCAAAACCCCTCTCCCACACCTCTCGCCAGAAAAAATAAAGGTTTTGAAAACAAAACCTCCCTGGCCAGAACCCCGCACCCCTCTTCTTCCTTCCTCTTCTTCCTTCTTCTCTGCTTTTTTTTTTCTTGCCTTCCCAGATCTGACCTCCCTTGCCGGCAAAAATAGAGGTTTTGAAAAAAAAACCCTCCCCTGCCGGAAAACACACAGATCTGACCAGCAGAGGGAAGGAAAAAAAAAAAAAACAGAAAGAAAGAAAGAAAGAAGAAGAGAGAAGAGGACGTCACCGTGGCCGTCCTCGCCGTCGCCATCGCCATCACCAGTCTTCGCCTTCGTCGCCGTCACCGGAATGGGGCTATTGTGTGGAGTGGGGTGGGGTGGGTGAGAAGGTTAGGATTATTTTAGTCTTTGAGAGGGGTGGGTGTGTAAATTTGGGGGGTTGCGAAATCAGGTGGGGGCAAGTTAGAGGATTGGGGGGTTGCAATAGCCGCTCCCATGCCTTAATGGTGCTCATGCATCAATTGCTGGATCTGGGCCTAATTTAGAGGCATAGAGCCCAATCAAGTTGGCTGGACTTTTCAGATGGGTAGTAAAATTGGAACACGGATACTTCATCCTTTTTCTTAGTTAGGAATTGGAACCTGGATACCGTTCTACATCTTTTCGGATGAGTAGTATCAGTTACCCACCTACCCTTGAGATTGGCATTTGCCCCTTCTCTCTCTGCCCCCGATTTTTTTTCTTTTTTTATTTTCTATTTTTTTTTGGCCATGATATGCATTTTCCCATTAATTACAATTAATTGATCAAAATGTTTGGCTGTTCTAACATTTTTTCTATTGTATTTGGAAAATAGAACTCGGCTGAAAAGCTGGACAAAAAATTTGTTGAAAGTTGAACCTAAAAACAAAGAGAAGGAAAGAATTTATTTATTTATTTCAACTTAAGTCATATTCTATGATTTAAACTAGTTTTGATTCTGATGTTACTTATTGGCTGGAAGGTTGCAAATTGAAGTTATCCATTTAGGGCCCAATTGGGCTTCCCTTGAAATATGAATTGGTTCATTGCCTTCCTTATCCAATTTAACATACAAATTCATCTTATGATTGGGACAATTTTAGATGACGAAATTGTAGCTTCAATTGCTATGCAAAACTTAATAAAGCTTTGAGGTTTTCATGAGACTGTCCAAACAGACCTTATGCTGTGATAATTTACCAGGTAGTAGACTGAATGCCTACTAATCTAAGATTGGGTCTCAGGCTTGACATACAAATCAACTGTAAGTACCACCTTGTTTCTTTTAAATGGAATAGTATCATAGAATAAAAATATATCTCACATTTGAAGGGATAGTATATCCCTTATTTAAAAATAGAACCAAACATATAAAAATGATATATTTATCCGGTATACCAAACATAGCCTAAACCACACATAGCAAGTTGATACAGCCCTACCCTGACCAATCTGTAGAAAACAAACCCAACTTGAATTGTGCCATAAGTAACATTAAACAGTATGTTCCTTGCTTTCATCCTCATCATCCTCCACATACTGGCATGCCTCACTTCACATGAAGATATGATTTTATATATTATTGAAGTTACAGATATTACAGTATCAATAAAGGGATTCAGACCAAAATAATAATTTTAGGGGGAAATTAAAACAAATATAAAAAAAAAAATCTCAGACATGGACAAGCAATTCAAGGAACAATCTCCATTCATATTAATTTCTAGAGGAAGCCGCAAGGCTTCTGGTAAACATACTAACCTCAGATTCGCAATCTTCGGTGAATGCAGGGAAACCCTTGATACGTCTCTTCTTCCTTTCATTTATGAGTATTTATTTATTTTCCATTTTTTTCATTTTTTAAAATAAGGAAATACTTAGCCTAGTAGGAAGCTTTATTTTCCATTTTTTTCAATTTTTTAAATAAGGAAATACTTAGGTATCAAGCAAAGTAGTACGGGATTGGATCCTCTCAAGTTGCTTTTCCGTCCAAGTCGTCTCCATTTCACGGCCCATATCATTCTAATCAAATCTAACCGCTGTCATTTTGCCACGCTTAGAATGAAATAAAATAAACGGCAAAGCTGAAAATATAAACTAGAATAAATAAACGGCGCGTTATCTATCACCCATCAGTGACGATGCCCTCTCCAACCTCCTCACCACGGCTCATGGACTCACATTCACCTGCCTTACCACCATTAAAGGCATCAATTTCCAGTGAAGCTGATTGGCTTAGGCAACACCTTTCTCAACCATCAAACTTCAACCTGTAAATTCAACAAGCCCATCAGTGGCCAACACACAGTGGATTTACTCCACAATATCATATTTTGGAGAGAGGGCCAACACAAGATTGGATATCTGGATACTAGATTTTGGAGAGAAAACAAATATAAATAAATAAATAAATAAAAGAAAAAAGACCCACTTTCAGGTCATCTTCTCAAACGTCTTCCCTCTTCTTCTCTGCATTTGTTTTTCCCCAGAACCTCTCTCCTGCACCCCTCGCCGAAAAAAATGAAGGTTTTGAAAACAAAACCTCTCTCGCCGGAACCCCACACCCCTCTTCTTCCTTCCTCCTCTTCCCTCTTCTTCTCTGCTTTTTTTTTTTCTTTCTTTCCCAGAACCCCTCTCCCACACCCCTCGCCGAAAAAAATGAAGGTTTTGAAAACAAAACCTCCCTCGCCGGAACCCCGCACCTCTCCTCTTCCTTCCTCTTCTTCCCTCTTCTCTGCTTTTTTCTTTCTTTCCTTCCCAGATCTGACCTCCCTTGCTGGCAAAAATGGAGGTTTTGAAAAAAAAACCCTCCCTTGCCAGAAAACACACAGATCTGACCAGCAGAGGGAGGGGAAAAAAAAACAGAAGGAAAGAAAGAAAGAAGAGAGAAGAGGACGTCACCGTGGCCGTCCTCGTCGTCGTCATCACCATTGCCGGTCTTCGCCTTCGTCGCTGTCACCAGAATGGGGCTGTTGTGTGAGTGGGGTGGGGTGGGGTGGGTGAGAAGCTTAGGGTTATTTTAGTCTTTGAGAGGGGTGGGTGTGTAAATTTAGGGGGTTGGGAAATCAGGTGGGGGCAAGTTAGAGGATTGGGGGGTTGCAATAGCCGCTCCCATGCCTTAATGGTGCTCATGCATCAATTGCTGGATCTAGGCCTAATTTAGAGGCTTAGAGCCCAATCAAGTTGGCTGGCCTTTTCGGATGGGTAGTAAAATTGGAACACGGATACTTCATCCTTTTTCTTGGTTAGGAATTGGAACCTGGATACCGTTGTGAACCCCAAAAAGTGGCCCACAAGGATTGAAAAGAAAATAGGTTGAAAAAGAAAAAGGAGTCGCCACCTTATTTTTTAAAGGAAACAAGAAAAACCCTAAAAACCAATTTGTTTTGAAGAAAACAATTGAATGACTCCATGTTTAAAAAGGAAAGGCAAAAACTAGTCTTTTTTGGAAACCAAAGAAATCGGGATTCGGAGGCTAAGTAATGACATGGGAAGGTTCTAGGCAAAGCCTATAGGCACCCATGTCACCCTTTCGGTCTCTTAGTTTATTTGGGCTAAATTAAAGTCTTACCATACAAAAATCAGCAAGTATATCATTACAAGAATTGCATGCATATCATATATTCCATCCATAATAAACAAACAAAAACAAAGAAAACAAAACAAAACTAGGATACTTAGATCCTAGGGCGGACTTGAACCTCAAAGCGCCTACGTACCATGTAGCGAAATACATGGATATAAGTCCACGTAGTTCGAAAAAATAAGTTGGGGGGAGAGTTTCACTCCTCGTAGGACTCTATTAGAATCCAATCCATAATCAAACTCTTACTTTGAAAATAATTTGCTTTAATGAAAACAACTTTAGTTTAATAAACTAGTTTGATTTAGGATAAAAAAACTAATAAAATCCTATGATTAATAAAACTCAAGGGAACATGCAATATCACATAAACTTTACTCAGGAAAGTTCAACTGAGACTTGGTTCCTTTATGAAGGAGGTGAGGACCCTTATTTATAATAGAGCTAGGAAGATGTATTATTCTTCTCCAACCGATGTGGGATTAAAAAGAATGTAAAAAAAAACCTTATTCCCACTACCCTACAACATTAGCTACTTTAAGGGCCTTTTTGGGCATGAAAACGTTGGAGTTGGAAAATTTTCATTAGACGCAAATTTGTAGAGCTTTAAAAGACCTTTTTAACCAGACTAATTTCATCCAAATCAGACTTTTGAGTCAAAAGTTATGGCAAAAATACGAAATCTGGTTTTAAAGTATATTTTGGACGAAAATTGTTCTAGAACTCTCTATTGCTCTTCCAACTATGGCCATTTGAAATCATCATATTAAAGCTCTAAATCATCCAACAAAACTTCCCGAGCATGAATCCATGAGTATAATATGCATAAAGAAAAGGCGGAGAGCTGTGGAATTAAGGTGACAAAAATGGGGTGTGACAACCGTTCTACATCTTTTCGGATGAGTAGTATCAATTACCCACCTACCCTTAAGACTGGCATTTGCCCCTTCTCTCTCTACCCTCGGTTTTTTTTCTTTTTTTTTTTTTTTTTTTTTGGCCATGATATGCATTTTCCCATTAATTACAATTAATTGATCAAAATGTTTGGCTGTTCTAACATTGTTTTCTATTGTGTTTGGAAAATAGAACTCGGCTGAAAAGCTAGACAAAAAATTTGTTGAAAGTTGAACCTAAAAACAAAGAGAAGGAAAGAATTTATTTATTTATTTCAACTCAAGTCATATTCTATGATTTAAACTAGTTTTGATTCTCATGTTATTTATTGGCTGGAAGGTTGCAAGTTGAAGTTATCCATTTAGGGCCCAATTGGGCTTCCCTTGAAATATGAATTGGTTCATTGCCTTCCTTATCCAATTTTATATACAAATTCATCTTATGATTGGGACAATTTTAGATGACGAAATTGTAGCTTCAATTGCTATGCAAAACTTAATAAAGCTTTGAGGTTTTCATGAGACTGTCCAAACAGACCTTATGCTGTGATAATTTACCAGGTAGTAGACTGAATGCCTACTAATCTAAGATTGGGTCTCAGGCTTGACATACAAATCAAATGTAAGTACCACCTTGTTTCTTTTAAATGGAATAGTATTAGGGGTGCAAATCGGTCCGGGCCGGTCTGGGCCAGAGGTGTTTCTGGACCGGACCGAACTAATTCGGGACTTCAAAATTTGTCCCGAAACCGGACTGATTTAGACTTGGACCGGGACCAGGACCGGACCGAAAAATTCGGTCCGGGCCGGTCCGGTTCTTGGTTTGTTTTTTTTTTTTTTTTTTTGTTTTTGTTTTTGGTTTTTTTTTTGTTTTTTGTTTTAGTTTTGTTTTTGGTAAAAGGTAAGAAATTTATTGAATAAGAATTATTATTCATTGAATAATACTTATTTATCGAGTATAATACATTAATATTAACATATAATTATATATCTAATCATATATATAATATATCTAATCATATATATATATATTTTGGAATTCCGGAATTCGGTCCGGTCCGGGACTAAACCCCCTAAACCGTGGCCCGGACGGAAGTAATTCAAGACTTAAGATTTTGGACCGGAACCGGACCGAATTTGATTTGGCCCGGACCGGACCGGACCGAATTACACGGAACCGTCTGGTCCTCGGGTCTACCCGAACCATTTTGCACCCCTAAATAGTATCATAAAATAAAAATATATCTCACATTTGAAGGGATAGTATATCCCTTATTTAAAAATAGAACCAAACATATAAAAATGATATATTTATCCGGTATACCAAACATAGCCTAAACCACACATAGCAAGTTGATACAGCCCTACCCTAACAAATCTGTAGAAAACAAACCCAACTTGAATTGTGCCATAAGTAACATTAAACAGTATGTTCCTTGCTTTCATCCTCATCATCCTCCACATACTGGCACGCCTCACTTCACATGAAGATATGATTTTATATATTATTGAAGTTACAAATATTACAGTATCAATAAAGGGATTCAGCCCAAAATAATAATTTTAGGGGGAAATTAAAACAAATATAAAAAAAAAAATCTCAGACATGGACAAGCAATTCAAGGAACAATCTCCATTCATATTAATTTCCAGAGGAAGCCGCAAGGCTTCTGGTAAACATACTAACCTCAGATTCGCAATCTCCGGTGAATGCAGGGAAACCCTTGATACGTCTCTTCTTCCTTTCATTTATGTGTATTTATTTATTTTCCATTTTTTTTCATTTTTTAAAATAAGGAAATACTTAGCCTAGTAGGAAGCTTTATTTTCAATTTTTTTCAATTTTTTAAATAAGGAAATACTTAGGTATCAAACAAAGTAGTACGGGATTGGATCCTCTCAAGTTGCTTTTCCGTCCAAGTCGTCTCCATTTCGCGGCCCATATCATTCTAATCAAATCTAACCGCTCTCATTTTGCCACGCTTAGAATGAAATAAAATAAACCGCAAAGCTGAAAATTATAAACTAGAATAAATAAACGGCGCGTTATCTATCACCCATCAGTGACGATGCCCTCTCCAACCTCCTCACCACGGCTCATGGACTCACATTCACCTGCCTTACCACCATTAAAGGCATCAATTTCCAGTGAAGCTGATTGGCTTAGGCAACACCTTTCTAAACCATCAAACTTCAACCTGTAAATTCAACAAGCCCATCAGTGGCCAACACATAGTGGATTTACTCCATAATATCATATTTTGGAGAGAGGGCCAGCACAAGATTGGATATCTGGATACTAGATTTTGGAGAGAAAACAAATATAAATAAATAAATAAAAGAAAAAAGACCCAATTTCAGGTCATCTTCTCAAACGTCTTCCCTTTTCTTCTCTGCCTTTTTTTTTTCCCCAGAACCTCTCTCCTGCACCCCTCTCCGAAAAAAATGGAGGTTTTGAAAACAAAACCTCTCTCGCCGGAACCCCACACCCCTCTTCTTCCTTCCTCCTCTTCCTTCTTCTTCTCTGCTTTTTTTTTTCTTTCTTTCCCAGAACCCCTCTCCCACACCCCTCGCCGGAAAAAATGGAGGTTTTGAAAACAAAACCTCCCTAGCCGGAACCCCGCACCCCTCTTCTTTCTTCCTCTTCTTCCCTCTTCTCTGCTTTTTTTTTTTCTTTCCTTCCCAGATCTGACCTCCCTTGCTGGAAAAAATGGAGGTTTTGAAAAAAAAAACCCTCCCTTGCCAGAAAACACACAGATCTGACCAGCAGAGGGAGGGGAAAAAAAAAAACAGAAGGAAAGAAAGAAAGAAGAGAGAAGAGGACGTCACCGTGGCCGTCCTCGTCGTCGTCATCGCTATTGCCGGTCTTCGCCTTCGTCGCCGTCACCGGAATGGGGCTGTTGTGTGAGTGGGGTGGGGTGGGTGAGAAGGTTAGGGTTATTTTTAGTCTTTGAGAAGGGTGGGTGTGTAAATTTGGGGGGTTGGGAAATCAGGTGGGGGCAAGTTAGAGGATTGGGGGGTTGCAATAGCCGCTCCCATGCCTTAATGGTGCTCATGCATCAATTGATGGATCTAGGCCTAATTTAGAGGCTTAGAGCCTAATCAAGTTGGCTGGCCTTTTCGGATAGGTAGTAAAATTGGAACACGGATACTTCATCCTTTTTCTTGGTTAGGAATTGGAACCTGGATACCGTTGTGAACCCCAAAAAGTGGCCCACAAGGATTGAAAAGAAAACAGGTTGAAAAAGAAAAAGGAGTCTTCACCTTATTTTTTAAAGGAAATAAGAAAAACCCTAAAAACCATTTTGTTTTAAAGAAAACAATTGAATGACTCCATGTTTAAAAAGGAAAGGCAAAAACTAGTCTTTTTTGGAAACCAAAGAAATCGGGATTCGGAGGCTAAGTTATGACATGAGAAAGTTCTAGGCAAAGCCTATAGGCACCCATGTCACACTTTCGGTTTCTTAGTTTATTTGGGCTAAATTAAAGTCTTACCATACAAAAATCAGCAAGTATATCATTACAAGAATTGCATGCATATCATATATTCCATCCATAATAAACAAACAAAAACAAAGAAAACAAAACAAAACTAGGATACTTAGATCCTAGGGCGAACTTGAACCTCAAAGCGCCTACGTACCATGTAGCGAAATACATGGATCAAAGTCCACGTAGTTCGAAAAAATAAGTTGGGGGGAGAGTTTCACTCCTCGTAGGACTATATTAGAATCCAATCCATAATCAAACTCTTGCTTTGAAAATAATTTGCTTTAATGAAAACAACTTTAGTTTAATAAACTAGTTTGATTTAAGATAAAAAAAACTAATAAAATCCTATGATTAATAAAACTCAAGGGAACATGCAATATCACATAAACGTTACTCAGGAAAGTTCAACTGAGACTTGGTTCCTTTATGAAGGAGGTGAGGACCCTTATTTATAATAGTGCTAGGAAGATGTATTATTCTTCTCCGACCGATGTGGGATTAAAAAGAATGTAAAAAAAAAAAACCTTATTCCCACTACCCTACAACAGCATCTACTTTAAGGGCCTTTTTGGGCATGAAAACGCTGGAATTGGAAAATTTTCATTAGACGCAAAGTTGTAGAGCTTTAAAAGACCTTTTTAACAAGACTAATTTCATCCAAATCAGACTTTTGAGTCAAAAGTTATGGCAAAAATATGAAATCTGGTTTTAAAGCATATTTTGGACGAAAATTGTTCTAGAACTCTCTATTGCTCTTCCAACTATGGCCATTTGAAATCATCATATTAAAGCTCTAAATCATCCAACAAAACTTCCCGAGCATGATTCCATGAGTATAATATGCATAAAGAAAAGGCGGAGAGCTGTGGAATTAAGGTGACAAAAATGGGGTGTGACAACCGTTCTACATCTTTTCGGATGAGTAGTATCAGTTACCCACCTACCCTTGAGACTGGCATTTGCCCCTTCTCTCTCTGCCCCCGGGTTTTTTTTTTTTTTTTTTTGGCCATGATATGCATTTTCCCATTAATTACAATTAATTGATCAAAATGTTTGGCTGTTCTAACATTGTTTTCTATTGTATTTGGAAAATGGAACTCGGCTGAAAAGCTAGACAAAAAATTTGTTGAAAGTTGAACCTAAAAACAAAGAGAAGGAAAGAATTTATTTATTTATTTCAACTCAAGTCATATTCTATGATTTAAACTAGTTTTGATTCTCATGTTATTTATTGGCTGGAAGGTTGCAAATTGAAGTTATCCATTTAGGGCCCAATTGGGCTTCCCTTGAAATATGAATTGGTTCATTACCTTCCTTATCCAATTTTATATACAAATTCATCTTATGATTGGGACAATTTTAGATGATGAAATTGTAGCTTCAATTGCTATGCAAAACTTAATAAAGCTTTGAGGTTTTCATGAGACTGTCCAAACAGACCTTATGCTGTGATAATTTACCAGGTAGTAGACTGAATGCCTACTAATCTAAGATTGGGTCTCAGGCTTGACATACAAATCAAATGTAAGTACCACCTTGTTTCTTTTAATTGGAATAGTATCATAGAATAAAAATATATCTCACATTTGAAGGGATGGTATATCCCTTATTTAAAAATAGAACCAAACATATAAAAATGATATATTTATCCGGTATACCAAACATAGCCTAAGCTTCTATTCCTTTGTGTAATAGAATGAGAATTCCTTCCTCAACATAAAGGAATTGTTATTCCCAATAAAGGAATTCTCATTCCCATCTCTAAACAAAATGTCAAGATAAAGGAATAGTTAATTCCTTGCTCAACAAAAAGTAGAGTGATTTAAAGAAGGTAGAATAGCAGAAATCTCAATGAAGGAATGGCTCACTTGAGTTGACGAGCTGCAAGAGCTATTTAAAGTCTAAACCACGTAGTCTTCTTTAATCTTGTCTCCTCAAATGTCATAAAAATCAAAAGCAAGCCCTCATGCGGAGAAAAACTTGTCAAACGATGTTATACCAAGTCATAGAACCGACCTAATCTAAAAAAGACAGTAGAAGAATATACGTGTCGTGACAAAAATGTACATGCCTTAAAATTTAACCAAAAATATATATCTTTTACTCAAATCTCGATACGAGTAAAATTTAAAATACTCTTAACTGTTAATAAATAATAAAAGTAAATGAATAAAAACTTGATGTCATTAGCAAAAGAAAAGGGACCAAAATCTTAATGTATATATTTTTCCTATTATTTTTAATTAATTTGCGATACCATGTTAGTGTAAAAATGGATTTATAACTTCAATTGCTATGCCAAAACCTAATAAAACCAATTTTTGTGACGTCCAAACAGGGCCTTAGCCGGTGATAATTTTAACAGGTTGTAGACTGACTGCCTACTTGTCTCAGGTTGGGCTTTAGGATTCACACATCAAATGTGACTACAGTGAAATCAAAGGTTTCAATTCGAAAATTATAATTTCTACTATCCATTTTACCCCCATTTTTCTCTGTTGCAAATTTCAATGTTTCTTACTGGTACGTTTAGATAAGAGATTTGTAAGAGGGATTTGGAATAAGATAGAATTTTAATTTTATCCTAACATTGAAATCTCAATTTGGTCCAAATCATTTCTTCAAATTTTTCATCCAAACACACCATGAGTTACTTTGATCGCAAATCCTTACACATTATCAAACTTGAGAATTGAACTGAACCAATCCAACAATTTTTTTTGGATTGGTTTGATTTGATTCTATTGAAGGTTGGTCCCGTTTTGGTTAGATTTATGAGAACTAATCTTTGACCGATTTGGTTTTGGATTGAAGTCAAATGAATCCAAATTAAACACGTTACACAACAATATATATATAGTCAGCATGTATTGATATAAGTTATGTCAACACATATTGGTTGTATCTCGTGCATTAACCCAACATATCCCGTAACTCACTAATACACGAGGTATAACCCCCAATGTGAGTGTTGATATAAGTTATTTCAGTAAGTACTCACCTGATCATCATTTATATAGGATCAACGTACACAATTTTTTACATAAAATCTTACCGAAGTTTTTAAAAAACCTATTTCTAACTCATATTTTGCAAAACCCATCATTAGATTAGATAGTTTTCCCACATAAGTCATACACATTGGCGGAGCCAAAACATTAGTATTGCATGGTCAAAACTCAATACTAATGATAAATATTTTTGGGGGGAAAGAAAATTTCTTCAGTGGCAGATGACAATAGGATTTTGTTTTTCAACTTTGTATAGGGTAGAAAAATTATTATAATAAATAAAAGGGTCAAAGTCATCAATTTTTTGGGTAAAAAAACAACTTGAAAAGAAAAGATGAAAATTAGAGGTCAAATAAAAATTGGCAAGGATAAATTTTTAAATACTCACAATTTAGCTCAAGTAAAAAAAAAATAATTAAATAATTTAAAGAAAAAAAAAAAAAGGTACGGGGTCAATTCCTTCCCCCCCCCCCCCCGGTCATACATGTAAAAAATTAAGTTGATTCGAGGTTAAGAGTTATTTCATCCATAAATGAAGATTTATAGTGATTAAAAAGATAAATTTTTAGATTGAATGGCAACAAATCTCGAATTTTGCGTGCATGACTTATGTGTTTCCACACACTATCTAATCCAACAATATTATTATCTTTTCAATAAAAATAAAGAAACAAAACTGATATAACAAATTCATTTCTAGTAAAAAAATTAGGTAACATACTAACACGTAATTCTTTTATAAGTTTTTTTATTTATGAGAAACAAAACATGCAAAAGGAAAATACCAGACTTCTTTCACAGTTTTATTTTATGTGAAAACAGCTGGCGGCCTAACCACACAATAGCATTTGGTATTTTTCTTCCATCCATGTTATGAAGCCGGAAAATGCAATCTTCCAAACTACACCATCTTAGCCGCCTCTTCCAAGAAAGTCGCAACCCCAGGTGAGAGGATAAAAAGGTATGTATTGCAAAGTTGTATTAATAACATGGAGGAGGAGGAGGGGGTTTGTAAGGAGGGGCATGCCTTGGAGAACTTCCACCAACTCCAGCTTTGCTCACCTCCGTCTCTCCATGATTAATCCTCTTCTCCCCTGCAAAAACCAGTAAAATTAACAAAAATTAACTTTATACAAATTGTATAAATATAAAGATAGCTATAATCTTAAACCCACCAATTAACAATTACTGATTACTCACTGCTGGTTTGCAATATCAGTGTCCGAGCTACTAATGTTTCAGATGGAATCAATTGAAGTGAAAATAGGAGGATGATACATATGATGAGAGAAAGCCTTGTAAAACATTTTTCCATTGCCAAGGAATGGCTATATGTATACTTGTTATAAGGGTGTGTGAATGTGTAATCAATCAATTTGCTCCAATTATATATATAGCCATTTTCTATGGATGTCATAAAAAGGGGGCCCAAGGTCACCTCATAAGTCCACTGTAGATTTAGCTGAGATATTTGTGATATTTAAGATAATAGCCAAAGCATCTCCCTTAAAAGCTACTTTTTCCCAGTCTTGTTCTAATGCGACCACCATTGCAAGCCTAGCCGCCTTAGCTTCCATAACCTTAGGATCCCTACCATCTGATTTTTCTGCCCACACTCCCAAGATAACTCTATATTCATTCCTAACGATACATGCTGCATTTCCACTCAAGAGGAGAGTACTTGATGATAAGTCCACACTCAAGAGGTTCACGTATATTGGATATTTTCATTAAATTAATAATTTTATGATGAGAGTGGTTTTTTTTTTTTTGGGGGGTACATTGGGAGAGATTTGAACCCCTAACAATGTACCTAAAATAAAAAAATTAAAAAAATCTGTCGTTTATAAAGTACATTATCAAAATTTTCTGATACATTGGGAGGAAGGCTATTACTACCACAGAAAGTACTCTTAGCTCCAGTTAGTTTACACTTTTTAAGGTTTTACAAAAAAATATGAAAGGTTTTTATGAAAAATAATCACGTTGTTCTCTAGAAAACATCATTTTAAATAACTTTGTAAAAGAAAGTTTTTCTAAAATCTATCGTTTAAGTGAACTTTTTAGCCATTTACAATATCTATTAAAAGGCTACAATAACCGATCCTCATAAAGTACTATAAGCCGCTATGAAGTTTACATGAGCCGTGTTTATCTATTAGAAAACATCATTTTAAACAACTTTGCAAAAGAAAGTTTTTATTTTTTTTAAATCTCTCATTTAAGTAGATTTTTTACTAAAAATGAAAAAGTGACGGTAAATGACCAAAAAAATCCACTTAAACGATAGATTTTGGAAAAAAAATTATTCTACAAAATTGTTTAAAATGATATTTTCCATTAGACAAGGAGACCAATTTTCATAAAAATCCTTTATATCTATACTACCTATAAAAAGATGAATGTAAGAAAAACTTTTGATTGACTAATATACCCTTATTTTAATTTTTAAATACACAACTACCCACCCTTCTGCATATATAGGAAAAATAGTAATATAGAAACTATAATTCTAAAACGCATACCTTAATATATTCTAAAACACATACCTTAATATATAATACACAAATAAGAATTCAAAGGAAACGGAAACTATAATTCCTATATAATAAATAGAAATATATAGGAATATGGAAACTATAATTCTAAAACACATACCTTAATATATAAAACACAAATAGGAATTCAAAAGAAATGGAAACTATAATTCCTATATAATAAATAAACAGCTAGATTATTTCTCCATCAAGACTAGCTTCAACCTTCTCTCCACTTTTTCCATTAACGGCGACTTCTCCCTTCTCTGGTAAGTTTTGCTCTACAAATTATAATATATATATATGGTACTGTTAGAGAACTGCAAATTATAATATATATATATATGGTACTGTTAGAGAATAAGTTTGATTTTTGATGAATTTTTAAGTTAGATAGATGAATTTATAATCATAATAGGTGAAAAATCATTCGAAACGAAATACCTATAGTTCTAAGAAACCGTTTATATTTATTAATATAAAATCTTTATATATTTATTATTTTGTATAACTAATATTATTTAAAAATAACCTTTCTACATATATAGGAAATATAACAATATAAAACACATACCTTAATAAAAATTATAAGGAAACTATAATTCATATAATCATTAGAAATCTTAAAGACAATAATATCTTTTTTTTTTATTTTTTATTTTATAATAAAACCTTCTTAAATATAAAATATTTATGTACTTATTATTTTGTATTTAAAAATATTCACGTGCAACGCACGTGTGCTATATCTAGTGTTTCTAAAATCTTGAAGAATTAAAATTTGTGGGGTGTGGAAATAAAGTAGAGGGGTTGCATTAGCCGCCCTCTAACTTTATATGACCAATATGACATTCATAATTCTTGGACTCCTTTAGTGTCATGTTCTATGGGCTATTTCATTTTATATTCTGTGAGTAAAAATGAAATAGAAATTGTAAATGGCCAAAAGGTTCACTTAATAGAAATTGTTTGGCTGTTCTAACATTGTTTTCTATTGTGTTTGGAAAATAGAATTCGGCTGAAAAATTGGACAAAAAATTTGTTGAAAGTTCATGAATGTTGAACCTAAAAGGTAAGAGAAGGAAAGAATTTATTTATTTATTTCGCCTTAAGTCATATTCTGTGATTTAAACTAGTTTTGATTCTCATGTTATTTATTGGCTGGAAGGTTGCAAATTGAAGTCATCCATTTAGGGCCCAACTGGGCTTCCCTTGAAATATGAATTGGTTCATTGCCTTCCCTATCTAATTTTATATACAAATTCATCTTATGATTGGGACAATTTTGGATGATGAAATTGTAGCTTCAATTGCTGTGGAAAACCTAATAAAGCTATTTGGTTTTCATGAGACTGTCCAAACTCCAAACAGACCCTTAGGCTGTGATAATTTACCAGTAGTCTCAGATTGGGCCTCAGGCTTGACACGTAAGAGGCCCAGCCCGTGCCGTTCCATGCCCACCTGTCCCGTTCTCCCTAATACCATTTTCTTTCACATATATAAAAACATTGTGACTATCTATTATTGTGCATGCTTTGACAAAAACTCATTTCCAACATTGCTAAAATAATATTCAAAGGCAACTCATATGACAGATACAAATAATTGAACCAAAAACAAACTAAAGATCAAGATAACAGGCACGCGACATAAATTATAATTACCCTTTAATAACCATTTGTAAAAAAAAAAAAGAAAGAAAGAAAGATTATTTCCCAACTTTATTTTATATGAAAACAGTTGGGACCTAACCACATCATAGCATTCCATTTATGTTATTAAAGGCATAAAATGCTCATCTTCCAAACTGCCCCATATTGATCTCACCCTCTTCCAAGGGGTGGGCTGAGCCTTGGTGTCACGGCTTACAACGAGGAGCTGGACCTGAAGAGGTCGTGGATATGCCATGACCCTGACCATCATGGCCTGAATTACTTCCACAAACTTGAGCTTTGCTGACTACCATCTCCCTATGATTAGTCGTACTCTCCCCTGCGATAACCGTAAAGAATTAACATAAATTAACTACAATTATACAATATGTAAGATAGCTATGATAATCTTAACAAGCAATAAAACAATTACTTGTCACTCACTGGTTTGTGATAGCATTATTCGGGCTGCTGATGTTTCAGATTGAATCAATTGAACTGAAATTAACAGGATGATATAGAAAGCCTTGCGAACCATCTTTCCATCACCAAGAAATGGTTTATGATATGGGTATGCGATCGGCTCCAATTATATAACCATTTAGTGCAATGATACTGAGTACCAAGACAAGTCAAATTCATTTTTCTCTTTTTTTCTTAGTCAAACCAAGGCAGCCAAATTCACATTCAGGGGCACTACGTATACCGCATACCTCTAGAAAATTGATCCATAGACTAATGTGACATATATATAACCATTTAGTGCAATGATACAAAGTACCAAGACAAGTCAAATTCATTTTTCTCTTTTTTTCTTCGTCAAACCAAGGCAGCCAAATTCACATTCCGGGGCACTACGTATACTGCATACCTCTAGAAAATTGATCCATAGACTAATGTGACATATATATATATATATATTCAAAGGTCAAAAGACTCAAATCAAAAGAAAGTCAATTTTTATAATAATTCTTCTTATGGTCACCACTCACCAGTCAGCAAAAAGAAAATCTTTAACATTTTCCTTTAAAAATTAATAGAAAAGTTGTGTTCGTTTACTTTTGAACATAAAGAGCCTAGTTAGAGAATACTTGTATAGTCCTATTATACCCATATAATACACATATAGGCATAATTTAATTTTTGTTTTTATTAAATAAAAAAAAAAAAAACCTCCCAAATACCATACAAAATTCATACTTAATTGAAAACTCGTCTTTATGATAGCAAACATATAGTTCACTATATGTTTTATATAATCCTACATGTTTTTCTTCCAATAGTTTTATAACATAGGGATATCTATCTCCTCCTGAAAGGAAGGGTCTCAGAATTTGAGCTCCGAATTCTATCGTTTCCTTGTTCAATATACTAATGTTCTTATCTTTTTTACGAAAAAAAAAAAAAAAGACATTATTCATTGTTTTCTTTTCAATAATAAATTTACTATTAAGACTTAAGTAACACATTAATGTACAACTACACATATGCACCAAGTGAATCTGATTGACTTACAGTTATCAAAATACTTTAAATGAAGTAGCACTTAACTATACAACACATGCACTACACACACCCAAGACAAGTTAAAGTTACTACCTCCCTCAAACAGGAAAAGTCTATACTGGTTTAATGTTAAATTGAAAACTAAAGTAAAATGTAAAAGAACATAAGATCAAGACAAGAAAGGACTTGTAACATTCCAATTCAGTAACAATAATCTCTAAAACTGGAAAAGTCTATACTGGTTTAGCAACAAGTAAGCAAAATGCTAATATTAAACTTATCCAGCCATATAAAGCTCTAACATTATTTGCCCACATTTACATATAAGCGCCCAATCTTCAGTTTCTCGCTAGACACATAGCATTTGTGAAGGGAAAGCCTCCAACTTTACGTGCTAAAACCGATTTCCTTTGAACTCCAAATCAAGAGGTGACTAAATGTTAAAACTCAAAAATCCAACTTCATGACCATCAATAATAATAATTTTATACGAATAATAGGAAAAAAAATAGCTATGTCAAATTCCAGACCCCCCCCCCCCAAAAAAAAAAAAAAGGATTTCTTCAATTAGGTACCTTCACTATACATATCTCCATAATTGTTTATTAGCTCATATGAGAATATAGAAATTTTTCTAGGAATCATCTTGTTGGATGAAGATATTCAAGATGAAACATCAAATACCATCTAAATCAAATAAGATTATTTAAAGGGAAAACAAATGTTATTGTATGCTTCCTTGAAAAAATTCCATTCTTCTTTGCTTCATCTCTCAAGCCTTTATGACATACAATCACAAACATCCCAACCAATGCCGCATAAAAATTGAAAGCATGAAACATCATTTTTTAACATCTAAGAAAGACCCCATTCACAAGTCCATGTTATAAAAGACAGAACTTGAGAGAGAGAGAGACACACACAAACGCATAGCACTTAGGATAGACCTTCCAAAATTTTAAAACCTATAGTAAATATTCTATTTAAACAAATATATATATATATATATATATATAGTGAAAGGTACGTGAAAAAACCTAGCTTTGCTAAGAATATTCCTTGAATCACTTGAAACACATATTTGATTACATGATTGACTTTTTAAAAATGAATGATTTTAAATTTTTAACATTTGAATCACACAGATGGCTTATTCCTTTCTCTGAAAAATGGAGTAGATTTACAAAGTAATGAAAACACAAAAGTAAATCACTCTAAAAAAATGACCAAAGTGGGACCAAAAAAAGGTATAGGATGGAACTCCATGAATAGGAAGAAAACAAGATTAGTAGTTGATATAACGTCATACTAGAATATTCATTTAATTACTTATTTGGAAAAAAGGAAAAATGTTTTACATTGCAAAAATAAACAATGTGTTCATAGTTCCAGAGAAAGCAATATGTAGAAAAACAAATCTAATCACAATGTCGTTTTACAATTGAATTAAGTTGTTTACAAACTAATTAATTAAACAATAATATTAAGATTAAAGCATAAAAAATAATAACCAACTCAAAGATCTCAATAACCATTTTTTGAAGGGTTCCCCAAAGAAGGAACATCTTATGAACATGTCTCACATTCATTTTTTCATTTTTAGATTTGGCTACCTAAAAAATCTAGAAACATAAATAAAACAAAATAAAAAGCAAGTAATGGACCTCATCAAGCAAAAAAAGAAGAAGTAATGATTATGATAAAGCTCAAGGCTAATTAGAGTTCAAATTTTGAAATATCCATTCATCGAGAGAAAAAGCCAAATAATTTACTACTGTTAGAAGCAAGACCCTGATACCAAAGTTAGATGCATGGCCCAGTCCCACCTCGAGGTGTTGTCCGCCCTTTGGTCTTTGAGCCCAAAAAGGTTGTCCACCATTCGGGCTTTGAGCCCAAAAAGCAACTCGTTAAGAGGGAATGTCCAGCACCGTCTTAGAAGCCTATCTTAGGAATCATTCACAACCGATGTGGGACACTAACAACTAGCATGCCATGTAAGTATTATCGAAACCTTACTGGCAATTTCCAACAAAAATTGCTCTTTGTTAGAGAAGGCAGAACTAAACCATAGGCATTTTTTGTACTTTGTGAAAAGTAACATACAGTCACCAACATTTTTTGTACTTTGTAAAGTAACATACAGCCTCCAACAAATCAGACAATCACAATCAGGTCGTAATAATTCCACGCAAAGAAGACATAGATTCTACTTATGAACTCATAAAACCAAAAAAGTCATTATATCTTATAGCTATAATTACAAATGCCATGAAAGAAAAACTTAAATAACAATCATATAATTTGGTAGTTGTATACATACCAGTTGGGGTGATTTGATCATTTGATTCAGTTTTTTCCAAATTTGGAAAACTTCAAATTTTATTTTCTTTTCATTTCTTCCCTCAGAAACCAACAGAGGATTAAAAACCCCTGTAATTCAAACATAGGCATGTTTTAGGTTCTTCACATAAAATTATAATCTGTTCTTGTTTTCTCTAGTTGATTTAATTCATTTTCCATCAAAAAAATATATAAGGTCCCATTTATCATATTTGAACCGTCCAATCACACCTAGAAGTCTAGGTTTAGAGCAACAGATGTGATGACTAGAAAGGAAGGTGTATTAGGCTCTTTGCACCAAATTATCACCCGTCGTTGTTTTCTCTTGGTTTAACAACTTTTCCATTAAACTGAGTCAATAAGGTCCCCTTATCATATTTTGATCGTCCAATCACATCTAGAAGTCGAGATTTAGGACAATAGACGTAATGACTCGCAAAATTCTTTGTGCCAAATTATAGTCTACCTTTGTTTTCTCTTGTTCATTTAACTCTTTTTCAGTGAACTTTACTGAATTAAGGTCCCATATGCCATATTTAGACAGTTCAATCATGTCTAGAACTCTAGATTTAGGACAGTAAATGGAACTTCTTGGGAAGGAAGGTGTTTTGGGTTCTTCGTGTGCAAAATTTTAGCAATTCTGCATAGAGCTCTGTTACTCTGTTTTGCAGCTGACACAAAGTTTGGAAATGAAAAGAAATTGAATTATGAATATTAGAGTTTTCCTTGTTTTCAACCAAGCTTCCACATACCTATTTTAGCTTTAGTCGAGGTCAATTATTAATCAGACCTCAAAACCCTCAAAATTTTATTATTTTGGGGGAATTACCGATTAGGTTCATCATTTCATGGTATTGCCCCATAAGGATATTTTGACTATCAACTTGTTTTTGTTTCCAGTAGTTTATAATAAAGTCAGTAGTCAGTTTGTTGAGGCAATCCTTCTGAGGCAATTCCATGGAATGATGAACCTAATCGGTAATTCCCCCTATTTTATTTTCTAGGCAACCAAACAGAATGTTTGAGAAACCCCCATAATTCAAACTTACTACAGTTGAAACCCATAAGAGGAAACAAAAAAAGAAAAACAAAAAAGGAAATGCAAATCCTATTCATATTTAACCCGTAGTTTATACGGTTTGACAATGAAGAGCGACGATTTAGGCAATACAACATAAAACTCTGTTTGGTGGCTGACAAAATGCTAGAAAATCGAGAGAAATAAAATTAAGAACGTTACATTTTTGTTTTTATTTTCCAATATAGTAAACCTCAGCTTTTTCTTTTCTTTTCTCAGCAACCAAACGGAGGGTTAAAAATTGCCCTACAACTCAAACCTTTTGAAAACCGCGATTACCGTTTCTTCCGAATCTCCAAACCCTCCTCCTCCTCCTCCTCCTCCTCCTCCTCGTCCTCGTCCTCGTCGTCATCCTCACCTGCCTAGTCGCCGAGTCGCCCACGACTTCAAACTCGGCATCTTCCCATTTCAAAAAAAATCGATCGTTTTTCTCTAGAAAATCAATTTTCGTTGCTCTTTTTTTTTCCTCGAGAAACAAACAAACAAAGAGAAATTTCCATTTTCGTTAAACCATCCTAATTCCAGTCCACGGCCGGAAGATAAACCAGGGGCGTCTACTGACCTTTCTAGAACGTTCAATGGCAGTTCCGTGAAATAATTCCCGTTAGAAGGGTATTATCGTCGAATAAATACCTTGCTGGCCCAACCTGGCAAGCTGCCGTTCCAATCTCCTTACGCTTAAAAGCAGTCTCAACGGAACGGAACTGCCGTACCGATGATTTCCACTTTTTTATTTTACTAGCTTTAGAACCCGTGCGATGCACGGATTAATTTATAAAAAATAATATTATTAACAAATTAAAATTTTAACAAAATTCTTATTTTCTAAAATAATAAAATATATTTGTTAATATAATATGTCAATTAAATTGAAAAGATGTAGATAAAAATAAATAAAATAATTTAATCAAAATAATCTTTGGTGTGATGTTAGCATAATGTATTACACAAAATTTAATTATATTCTCGAAAAGATAAATTATTTTGAAAAACAATTAATGTAATGGTGGAAATTTTAAAAAAAATGAAAGAACTGATACGTTATGATATTTGGTGAAAAAAGATTAAAATTCTCTAAAGCCTAGTCTATCCCACAATTATGATTTTAACATGTTGGTATATACCAAAGCAAATATAGCCGTTGAAGGTGTCTCGAAATCCGACGGTGGAGATTGTAAAATGCATGACAGTGATAAATCTTGACCTTTCATGAGGTTTCGAGTGGGTTTCACAAAGAGTGAAAAATCATGGGGAAAAATATCAAAAATATGTTTAAAACTAGATCATAAAAAGATGAGAGAAAAGTTTAGACTGAGAAAGAGAATAGGAAAAAAAGCCAGAAGAAGAAGAAAATAAGAGAAAATATAAATCTTTTCAACTTTATGTAATTAACCATATGGGAAGAATTTTGATTCAAATAGATTTTTTTTTTTTTTTTTTTATTCATGTCAAAAGCAAATAGGGAGAATCTGAAGATTCTAGCGGATTGTGTTTTCTTTTTTAATCCTCCTTTCCTCTATTTGTCTTTTTTTTTAATTATGACTATTTATAGTTTTATACGTTTAATTTTTAGGAGGGGAAATGAATAGGCATGAAGAAAACAGAAAAATATAGTACAGTTTATTAAGTTTGGGTTGAACATTGTATAGTGTGGGTTTTCTAATCCTCTCACATAAAAACAAAGAGATATGTAGTGAACACCAAATGTCAACTTACCTCCACCATATAAGAAAGAGCAAGTAATATAAAATAAAATAAAAAATAAAAAAAATAGAAGGTGAGGAATTCATCTTTTGGTGACCACTTCCGAGCTTGATGCCAAACAAAGAAAGGTAGTAGTCCTTTTGAAGCACTTATCAAGTCAATTTGTAGCAAGTTAACAGACAATATCCTTTATTTGGTATTAAGTTGGAAAGTGATCACTAAAAGTAGAAGTCACTAAAAGTAACTTTTTGGAAAAATTACATTTTAGTGGCTGCTTCCTAACTTAATACGAAACGATAGAAGTTAGCTGTCATTTTGGCGCACATTGGTAGTTAATTTGTAGTAAGTCGACAGATAGTATCCTTTTCTTGGAATTAGGTTGAAAAACCGTTACTAAAAGGTAATTTTACCAAAAAAGCTTTCTCCTGCTGCCACTGTTTTAGCATGTGAAAGGGAAAAAAAAATAAAAAAAATCCTATACTGACACGTGGCATAAGGAGGTTTCCCTTCCTCCGTTTTAGTATATATACTAGCTTTAGAACCCGTGCGATGTACGGATTAATTTATAAAAAATAATACTATTAACAAATTAAAATTTTAACAAAACTCTTATTCTCTAAAATAGTAAAATATATTTGTTAATATAATATGTCAATTAAATTGAAAAGATATAGACAAAAATAAGTAAAATAATTTAATCAAAATAATCTTTGGTGTGATGTTAGCATAATGTATTACACAAAATTTAATTATATTCTTGAAAAGATAAATTATTTTGAAAAACAATTAATTTAATAGTGGACGAAAATTGTTCTAGCACTCTCTATTGCTCTTCCAACTATGGCCATTTGAAATCATCATATTAAAGCTCTAAATCATCCAAAAAAACTTCCCGAGCATGAATCCATGAGTATAATATGCATAAAGAAAAGGCGGAGAGCTGTGGAATTAAGGTGACAAAAATGGGGTGTGACAACCGTTCTACATCTTTTCGGATGAGTAGTATCAGTTACCCACCTACCCTTGAGACTGGCATTTGCCCCTTTTCTCTCTGCCCCTAGTTTTTTTTCTTTTTTTTTTTTTTTTTGGCCATGATATGCATTTTCCCATTAATTACAATTAATTGATCAAAATGTTTGGCTGTTCTAACATTGTTTTCTATTGTGTTAGGAAAATAGAACTCGGCTGAAAAGCTAGACAAAAAATTTGTTGAAAGTTGAACCTAAAAACAAAGAGAAGGAAAGAATTTATTTATTTATTTCAACTTAAGTCATATTCTATGATTTAAACTAGTTTTGATTCTCATGTTATTTATTGGCTGGAAGGTTGCAAGTTCAAGTTATCCATTTAGGGCCCAATTGGGCTTCCCTTGAAATATGAATTGGTTCATTGCCTTCCTTATCCAATTTTATATACAAATTCATCTCATGATTGGGACAATTTTAGATGACGAAATTGTAGCTTCAATTGCTATGCAAAACTTAATAAAGCTTTGAGGTTTTCATGAGACTGTCCAAACAGACCTTATGCTGTGATAATTTACCAGGTAGTAGACTGAATGCCTACTAATCTAAGATTGGGTCTCAGGCTTGACATACAAATCAAATGTAAGTACCACCTTGTTTCTTTTAAATGGAATAGTATTAGGGGTGCAAATCGGTCCGGGCCGGTCCGGGCCAGAGGTGTTTCTGGACCGGACCGAACTAATTCGGGACTTCAAAATTTGTCCCGGAACCGGACCGATTTAGATTTGGACCGGGATCGGGATCGGACCGAAAAATTCGGTCCGGGCCGGTCCGGTTCTTGGTTTGTTTTTTTTTTTTTTTTTTTTTTTGTTTCTTGTTTTTGGTTTTTTTTGTTTTGTTTTTTGTTTTTGTTTTGTTTTTGGTAAAAGGTAAGAAATTTATCGAATAAGAATTATTATTCATTGAATAATACTTATTTATCGAGTATAATACATTAATATTAACATATAATTATATATCTAATCATATATATAATATATCTAATCATATATATATATATATGTATATTTTGGAATTCAGGAATTCGGTCCGGTCCGGAACTAAACCCCCTAAACCGTGGCCCGGACCGAAGTAATTCGGGACTTAAGATTTTGGACCGGAACCGGACCGAATTTGATTTGGCCCGGATCGGACCGGACCGAATTACACGGAACGGTCCAGTCCTCGGGTCTACCCGAACCATTTTGCACCCCTAAATAGTATCATAGAATAAAAATATATCTCACATTTGAAGGGATAGTATATCCCTTATTTAAAAATAGAACCAAACATATAAAAATGATATATTTATTCGGTATACCAAACATAGCAAGTTGATACAGCCCTACCCTGACCAATCAGTAGAAAACAAACCCAACTTGAATTGTGCCATAAGTAACATTAAACAGTATGTTCTTTGCTTTCATCCTCATCATCCTCCACATACTGGCACGCCTCACTTCACATGAAGATATGATTTTATATATTATTAAAGTTACAAATATTACAGTATCAATAAAGGGATTCAGCCCAAAATAATAATTTTAGGGGGAAATTAAAACAAATATAAAAAAAAAATCTCAGATATGGACAAGCAATTCAAGGAACAATCTCCATTCATATTAATCTCCAGAGGAAGCCGCAAGGCTTCTGGTAAACATACTAACCTCAGATTCGAAATCTCCGGTGAATGCAGGGAAACCCTTGCTACGTCTCTTCTTCCTTTCATTTATGAGTATTTATTTATTTTCCATTTTTTTCATTTTTTAAAATAAGGAAATGCTTAGCCTAGTAGGAAGCTTTATTTTCCATTTTTTTCAATTTTTTAAATAAGGAAATACTTAGGTATCAAGCAAATTAGTACGGGATTGGATCCTCTCAAGTTGCTTTTCCGTCCAAGTCATCTCCATTTCACGGCCCATATCATTCTAATCAAATCTAACCGCTATCATTTTGCCACACTTAGAATGAAATAAAATAAACAGCAAAGCTGAAAATTATAAACTAGAATAAATAAATGCCGCGTTATCTATCACGCATCAGTGACAATGCCCTCTCCAACCTCCTGACCACGGATCATAGACTCACATTCACCTGCCTTACCACCATTAAAGGCATCAATTTCCAGTGAAGCTGATTGGCTTAGGCAACACCTTTCTCAACCATCAAACTTCAACCTGTAAATTCAACAAGCCCATTAGTGGCCAACACACAGTGGATTTACTCCACAATATCATATTTTGGAGAGAGGGCCAGCACAAGATTGGATATCTGGATACTAGATTTTGGAGAGAAAACAAATATAAATAAATAAATAAATAACAGAAAAAAGACCCAATTTCAGGTCATCTTCTCAAACGTCTTCCCTCTTCTTATCTGCATTTTTTTTCCCCAGAACCTCTCTCCTGCACCCCTCGCCGAAAAAAATGGAGGTTTTGAAAACAAAACCTCTCTCGCCGGAACCCCACACCCCTCTTCTTCCTTCCTCCTCTTCCCTCTTCTTCTCTGCTTTTTTTTTTTCTTTCCTTCCCAGAACCCCTCTCCCACACCCCTCGCCGGAAAAAATGGAGGTTTTGAAAACAAAACCTCCCTCGCCGGAACCCCGCACCCCTCTTCTTCCTTCCTCTTCTTCCCTCTTCTCTTCTTTCTTTTTTTCTTTCCTTCCCAGATCTGACCTCCCTTGCCGGCAAAAATGGAGGTTTTGAAAAAAAAACCCTCTCTTGCCAGAAAACACACAGATCTGACCAGCAGAGGGAAGGGAAAAAAAAAAAAAACAAAAGGAAAGAAAGACAGAAGAGAGAAAAGGACGTCACCGTGGCCGTCCTCGTCGTCGTCATCGCCATTGCCAGTCTTCGCCTTCGTCGCCGTCACCGGAATGGGGCTGTTGTGTGAGTGGGGTGGGGTGGGTGAGAAGGTTAGGGTTATTTTAGTCTTTGAGAGGGGTGGGTGTGTAAATTTGGGGGGTTGGGAAATCAGGTGGGGGCAAGTTAGAGGATTGGGGGGTTGCAATAGCCGCTCCCATGCCTTAATGGTGCTCATGCATCAATTGCTGGATCTAGGCCTAATTTAGAGGCTTAGAGCCCAATCAAGTTGGCTGGCCTTTTCGGATGGGTAGTAAAATTGGAACACGGATACTTCATCCTTTGTCTTGGTTAGGAATTGGAACCTGGATACCGTTGTGAACCCCAAAAAGTGGCCCACAAGGATTGAAAAGAAAATAGGTTGAAAAAGAAAAAGGAGTCGCCACCTTATTTTTTAAAGGAAACAAGAAAAACCCTAAAAACCATTTTGTTTTAAAGAAAACAATTGAATGAGTCCATGTTTAAAAAGGAAAGGCAAAAACTAGTCTTTTTTGGACACCAAAGAAATCGGGATTCGGAGGCTAAGTTATGACATGGGAAAGTTCTAGGCAAAGCCTATAGGCACCCATGTCACCCTTTCGGTCTCTTAGTTTATTTGGGCTAAATTAAAGTCTTACCATACAAAAATCAGCAAGTATATCATTACAAGAATTGCATGCATATCATATATTCCATCCATAATAAACAAACAAAAACAAAGAAAACAAAACAAAACTAGGATACATAGATCCTAGGGCGGACTTGAACCTCAAAGCGCCTACGTACCATGTAGCGAAATACATGGATATAAGTCCACGTAGTTCGAAAAAATAAGTTGGGGGAAGAGTTTCACTCCTCGTAGGACTCTATTAGAATCCAATCCATAATCAAACTCTTGCTTTGAAAATAATTTGCTTTAATGAAAACAACTTTAGTTTAATAAACTAGTTTGATTTAGGATAAAAAAACTAGTAAAATCCTATGATTAATAAAACTCAAGGGAACATGCAATATCACATAAACTTTGCTCGGGAAAGTTCAACTGGGACTTGGTTCCTTTATGAAGGAGGTGAGGACCCTTATTTATAATAGAGCTAGGAAGATGTATTATTCTTCTCCAACCGATGTGGGATTAAAAAGAATGTAAAAAAAAAAACCTTATTCCCACTACCCTACAACAGCAGCTACTTTAAGGGCCTTTTTGGGCATGAAAACGTTGGAATTGGAATATTTTCATTAGACGCAAAGTTGTAGAGCTTTAAAAGACCTTTTTAACAAGACTAATTTCATCCAAATCAGACTTTTGAGTCAAAAGTTATGGCAAAAATACGAAATATGATTTTAAAGCATATTTTGGACGAAAATTGTTCTAGAACTCTCTATTGCTCTTCCAACTATGGCCATTTGAAATCATCATATTAAAGCTCTAAATCATCCAACAAAACTTCCCGAGCATGAATCCATGAGTATAATATGCATAAAGAAAAGGCAGAGAGTTGTGGAATTAAGGTGACAAAAATGGGGTGTGACAACCGTTCTACATCTTTTCGGATGAGTAGTATCAGTTACCCACCTACCCTTGAGACTGGCATTTGCCCCTTCTCTCTCTGCCCCCGGTTTTTTTTCTTTTTTTTTTTTTTTTTTTTTGGCCATGATATGCATTTTCCCATTAATGACAATTAATTGATCAAAATGTTTGGCTGTTCTAACATTGTTTTCTGTTGTGTTTGGAAAATAGAACTCGGCTGAAAAACTGGACAAAAAATTTGTTGAAAGTTGAACCTAAAAACAAAGAGAAGGAAAGAATTTATTTATTTATTTCAACTTAAGTCTTATTCTATGATTTAAACTAGTTTTGATTCTCATGTTATTTATTGGCTGGAAGGTTGCAAGCTGAAGTTATCCATTTAGGGCCCAATTGGGCTGCCCTTGAAATATGAGTTGGTTCATTGCCTTCCTTATCCAATTTTATATACAAATTCATCTTATGATTGGGACAATTTTAGATGACGAAATTGTAGCTTCAATTGCTATGCAAAACTTAATAAAGCTTTGAGGTTTTCATGAGACTGTCCAAACAGACCTTATGCTGTGATAATTTACTAGGTAGTAGACTGAATGCCTACTAATCTAAGATTGGGTCTCAGGCTTGACATACAAATCAAATGTAAGTTCCACCTTGTTTCTTTTAAATGGAATAGTATTAGGGGTGCAAATCGGTCCGGGCCGGCCCGGGCCAGAGGTGTTTCTGGACCGGACCGAACTAATTCAGGACTTCAAAATTTGTCCCGGAACCGGACCGATTTAGACTTGGACCGGGACCGGGATCTTTCGGTCCGGGCCGGTCCGGTTCTTGGTTTGTTTTTTTTTTTTTTGTTTTTGTATTTGTTTTTGGTTTTTTTGTTTTGTTTTTTGATTTTGTTTTGTTTTTGGTAAATGGTAAGAAATTTTTTGAATAAGAATTATTATTCATTGAATAATACTTATTTATCGAGTATAATACATTAATATTAACATATAATTATATATCTAATCATATATATATATATATATATATATATTTTGGAATTCAGGAATTCGGTCCGGTCCGGGACTAAACCCCCTAAACTGTGGCCCGGACCGAAGTAATTCGGGACTTAAGATTTTGGACCGGAACCGGACCGAATTTGATTTGACCCGAATCGGACCGGACCGAATTACACGGAACGGTCCGGTCCTCGGGTCTACCCGAACCATTTTGCACCCCCAAATAGTATCATAGAATAAAAATATATCTCACATTTGAAGGGATAGTATATCCCTTATTTAAAAATAGAACCAAACATATAAAAATGATATATTTATCCGGTATACCAAACATAGCCTAAACCACACATAGCAAGTTGATACAGCCCTACCCTGACTAATCTGTAGAAAACAAACCCAACTTGAATTGTGCCATAAGTAACATTAAACAGTATGTTCCTTGCTTTCATCCTCATCATCCTCCACATACTGGCACGCCTCACTTCACATGAAGATATGATTTTATATATTATTGAAGTTACAAATATTGCAGTATCAATAAAGGGATTCAGCCCAAAATAATAATTTTAGGGGGAAATTAAAACAAATATAAAAAAAAAAATCTCAGATATGGACAAGCAATTCAAGGAACAATCTCCATTCATATTATTTTCCAGAGGAAGCCGCAAGGCTTCTGGTAAACATACTAACCTCAGATTCACAATCTCCGGTGAATGCTGGGAAACCCTTGATACGTCTCTTCTTCCTTTCATTTATGAGTATTTATTTATTTTGCATTTTTTTCATTTTTGAAAATAAGGAAATGCTTAGCCTAGTAGGAAGCTTTATTTTCCATTTTTTTCAATTTTTTAAATAAGGAAATACTTAGGTATCAAGCAAAGTAGTACGGGATTGGATCCTCTCAAGTTGCTTTTCCGTCCAAGTCGTCTCCATTTCACGGCCCATATCATTCTAATCAAATCTAACCGCTGTCATTTTGCCACGCTTAGAATGAAATAAAATAAACAGCAAAGCTGAAAATTATAAACTAGAATAAATAAATGGCGCGTTATCTATCACCCATCACTGACGATGCCCTCTCCAACCTCCTCACCACGGCTCATGGACTCACATTCACCTGCCTTACCACCATTAAAGGCATCAATTTCCAGTTGTTAGGATTATGCCCTAGAGCCAATCATAGAGATGATTGTTTAGGGATTAGGAACAATCAATTGATTTCATTTATGCATGTCACATTTATTATTGATTTAATAAAATGGCTTATTCTATTATGTTTATATGCATCATTTATATTTACATAATATGTCCATGGAGTTAGAGTTGAGAATATGAAATTACAAAGGGTTGTAATTTTGAGACTGTAAATATATCTCTGTACTAAACTCCTAAATCATTCCTAGTTGAAGGTTCACTATGATGGACAGTAATGAATCATAGGACTAGCACTTGTTAGGTTGACTCTATAGGAGGATAGCTAGTCTCAAGCTATTTGTGTGGAGACACTACAACCAACAAGTGGGTGCCTATTATAAGAATAGGTACACTGAATGTGACCAAAGATATGAGATAAACTGAATGGAGTTTTAACCTGCCTGTCAATTAGTTTCTCATTGTTATAGTGGTACAAGTAATCCTTAGACCTGAGACACCATGGTTATCTTATACATGTAGCTTTAGAAGTTTGATAACACTAAGTGCAGATCCTATTCAGGGGTCTGTAAGGGTGTTCATTGGCTCTACTGCTATGTGTGTGAAAGCATGTGAGTGATCAACAAGGAATCCATCACTCTCAGGAAAAAGAGAGTGAATGTCTGATACAGCATTCATTGAATATAACTCATTAAATCCATGGGCCCATGGTAGAATGAATATGGAAAGGAGTTTCCATAAGTTCATCATTGAGTTGATATTAATGAATGAGTATAAAGTAATTGAACTAGGGACTTGACAGACTTCCATGTCCTATTAGTTCAATTGGAGACATTGTGTTGATAGAAGGATGGAATTGTAACCTATAAACTATAACAGAAGGGTTCTTCGTAAATGACTATTCACCTCATTAAGGACCACACCATGAGCCATATGCTAGGTGTTACTCATGGTTAGTAGAAGCCCTAATTGATATAAATGAGTTATAATCAATTAGGGAATTGAAAGGAGTTTCAATTAGACCCTTAATGGAAAGTGTTCCATTGTGCACAACTTGTGCTGTTCCTACTACTTGATGATGTGAACCCAATGGGTCACACACTGATCATGCTAAGAGGGCTTGATTGTCTATGAGAGAAAGGGTATAAGTGATTAAAGAAAAGTTCTTTAAGGGGCTAATTTGTATTTGATGCAAACTAGTGGGCTAATTGTGTAATTAAGAGTAATTACACAAATTAGATTAGGGTTTGGAATCCCCCCTTGGCCGGCCCTATTAGTGGGCTATATAATGCCCACTATAAGGTGATGACATCATCACAATCACTCCTCCCCAAGTGCTGGCCGAATTCTCCCTTGGAGGCTCTCTCTCTCTCTCTCTCTCTCTTCTTCACCTCTAGCAACCCTAAGGAAGAAGAAGGAAATGACAACTTGCTCAAGCTAGGTGTGGATACCGTTGGAGGCAGCACACTTGGGCTGCTCATTCACCGCTGTCCGGAGACAAAGTTTGGAGCAAAAAGGAGAAGACAAAGCTTGGAGCATAAAGGAGAAGACATTAATCAACTGTAAGCAATCCCAACTCTCTTGGTAGTTAGGGTTTATGTTTTTGTATTATGCATAATCGGATTCACGGGTTTGGGAATCGTTGGAAAATTTTAATTCCGCCCTTTGTAGTTTTCCTCCCTAGTTAGATTCCCAACACCAGTGAAGCTGATTGGCTTAGGCAACACCTTTCTCAACCATCAAACTTCAACCTGTAAATTCAACAAGCCCATCAGTGGCCAACACACAGTGGATTTACTCCACAATATCATATTTTGGAGAGAGGGCCAGCACAAGATTGGATATCTGGATACTAGATTTTGGAGAGAAAACAAATATAAATAAATAAATAAATAACAGAAAAAAGACCCAATTTCAGGTCATCTTCTCAAACGTCTTCCCTCTTCTTCTCTGCATTTTTTTTCCCCAGAACCTCTCTCCTACACCCCTCGCCGAAAAAAATGGAGGTTTTGAAAACAAAACCTCTCTCGTCGGAACCCCACACCCCTCTTCTTCCTTCCTCCTCTTCCCTCTTCTTCTCTGCTTTTTTTTTTTCCTTCCCAGAACCCCTCTCCCACACCCCTCGCCGGAAAAAATGGAGGTTTTGAAAACAAAACCTCCCTCGCCGGAACCCCGCACCCCTCTTCTTCCTTCCTCTTCTTCCCTCTTCTCTTCTTTTTTTTTTTTCTTTCCTTCCCAGATCTGACCTCCCTTGCCGGCAAAAATGGAGGTTTTGAAAAAAAAACCCTCTGTTGCCAGAAAACACACAGATCTGACCAGCAGAGGGAGGGGAAAAAAAAAACAGAAGGAAAGAAAGAAAGAAGAGAGAAGAGGACGTCACCGTGGCCGTCCTCGTCGTCGTCATCGCCATTGCCGGTCTTCGCCTTCGTCGCCGTCACCGAAATGGGGCTGTTGTGTGAGTGGGGTGGGGTGGGTGAGAAGGTTAGGGTTATTTTAGTCTTTGAGAGGGGTGGGTGTGTAAATTTGGGGGGTTGGGAAATCAAGTGGGGGCAAGTTAGAGGATTGGGGGGTTGCAATAGCCGCTCCCATGCCTTAATGGTGCTCATGCATCAATTGCTGGATCTAGGCCTAATTTAGAGGCTTAGAGCCCAATCAAGTTGGCTGGCCTTTTCGGATGGGTAGTAAAATTGGAACACGGATACTTCATCCTTTTTCTTGGTTAGGAATTGGAACCTGGATACTGTTGTGAACCCCAAAAAGTGGCCCACAAGGATTGAAAAGAAAATAGGTTGAAAAAGAAAAAGAAGTCGCCACCTTATTTTTTAAAGGAAACAAGAAAAACCCTAAAAACCATTTTGTTTTAAAGAAAACAATTGAATGACTCCATGTTTAAAAAGGAAAGGCAAAAACTAGTCTTTTTTGGAAACCAAAGAAATCGGGATTCAGAGGCTAAGTTATGACATGGGAAGGTTCTAGGCAAAGCCTATAGGCACCCATGTCACCTTTTCAGTCTCTTAGTTTATTTGGGCTAAATTAAAGTCTTACCATACAAAAATCAGCAAGTATATCATTACAAGAATTGCATGCATATCATATATTCCATCCATAATAAACAAACAAAAACAAAGAAAACAAAACAAAACTAGGATACATAGATCCTAGGGCGGACTTGAACCTCAAAGCGCCTACGTACCATGTAGCGAAATACATGGATATAAGTCCACGTAGTTCGAAAAAATAAGTTGGGGGGAGAGTTTCACTCCTCGTAGGACTCTATTAGAATCCAATCCATAATCAAACTCTTGCTTTGAAAATAATTTGCTTTAATGAAAACAACTTTAGTTTAATAAACTAGTTTGATTTAGGATAAAAAAACTAATAAAATCCTATGATTAATAAAACTCAAGGGAACATGCAATATCACAAAAACATTACTCAGGAAAGTTCAACTGAGACTTGGTTCCTTTATGAAGGAGGTGAGGACCCTTATTTATAATAGAGCTAGGAAGATGTATTATTCTTCTCCAACCGATGTGGGATTAAAAAGAATGTAAAAAAAAACCTTATTCCCACTACCCTACAACAGCAGCTACTTTAAGGGCCTTTTTGGGCATGAAAACGTTAGAATTGGAAAATTTTCATTAGACGCAAAGTTGTAGAGCTTTAAGACCTTTTTAACAAGACTAATTTCATCCAAATCAGACTTTTGAGTCAAAAGTTATGGCAAAAATACGAAATCTGGTTTTAAAGCATATTTTGGACGAAAATTGTTCTAGAACTCTCTATTGCTCTTCCAACTATGGCCATTTGAAATCATCATATTAAAGCTCTAAATCATCCAACAAAACTTCCCGAGCATGAATCCATGAGTATAATATGCATAAAGAAAAGGCGGAGAGCTGTGGAATTAAGGTGACAAAAATGGGGTGTGACAACCGTTCTACATCTTTTCGGATGAGTAGTATCAGTTACCCACCAACCCTTGAGACTGGCATTTGCCCCTTCTCTCTCTGCCCTCGGTTTTTTTTCCTTTTTTTTTTTTTTTTTTGGCCATGATATGCATTTTCCAATTAATTACAATTAATTGATTAAAATGTTTGGCTGTTCTAACATTGTTTTCTATTGTGTTTGGAAAATAGAACTCGGCTGAAAAGCTAGACAAAAAATTTGTTGAAAGTTGAACCTAAAAACAAAGAGAAGGAAAGAATTTATTTATTTATTTCAACTTAAGTCATATTCTATGATTTAAACTAGTTTTGATTCTCATGTTATTTATTGGCTGGAAGGTTGCAAGTTGAAGTTATCCATTTAGGGCCCAATTCGGCTTCCCTTGAAATATGAATTGGTTCATTGGCTTCCTTATCCAATTTTATATACAAATTCATCTCATGATTGGGACAATTTTAGATGACGAAATTGTAGCTTCAATTGCTATGCAAAACTTAATAAAGCTTTGAGGTTTTCATGAGACTGTCCAAACAGACCTTATGCTGTGATAATTTACCAGGTAGTAGACTGAATGCCTACTAATCTAAGATTGGGTCTCAGGCTTGACATACAAATCAAATGTAAGTACCACCTTGTTTCTTTTGAATGGAATAGTATTAGGGGTGCAAATTGGTCTGGGCCGGTCCGGGCCAGAGGTGTTTCTGGACCGGACCGAACTAATTCGGGACTTCAAAATTTGTCCCGAAACCGGACCGATTTAGACTTGGACCGGGACGGGGACCGGACCTAAAAATTCGGTCCGGGCCAGTCCGGTTCTTGGTTTGTTTTTTTTTGTTTTTGTTTTTGGTTTTTATTTTTTGTTTTTTGTTTTAGTTTTTTTTTTGGTAAAAGGTAAGAAATTTATTGAATAAGAATTATTATTCATTGAATAATACTTATTTATCGAGTATAATACATTAATATTAACATATAATTATATATCTAATCATATATATAATATATCTAATCATATATATATATATATATATATATATATATATATATTTTGGAATTCAGGAATTCGGTCCGGTCCGGGACTAAACCCCCTAAACCGTGGCCCGGACCGAAGTAATTCGGGACTTAAGATTTTGGACCGGAATCGGACCGAATTTGATTTGGCCCGGACCGGACCGGACCGAATTACACGGAACGGTCCGGTCCTCGGGTCTACCCGAACCATTTTGCACCCCTAAATAGTATCATAGAATAAAAATATATCTCACATTTGAAGGGATAGTATATCCCTTATTTAAAAATAGAACCAAACATATAAAAATGCTATATTTATCCGGTATACCAAACATAGCCTAAACCACACATAGCAAGTTGATACAGCCCTACCCTGACCAATCTGTAGAAAACAAACCCAACTTGAATTGTGCCATAAGTAACATTAAACAGTATGTTCCTTGCTTTCATCCTCATCATCCTCCACATACTGGCACGCCTCACTTCACATTAAGATATGATTTTATATATTATTGAAGTTACAAATATTACAGTATCAATAAAGGGATTCGGCCCAAAATAATAATTTTAGGGGGAAATTAAAACAAATATAAAAAAAAAATCTCAGACATGGACAAGCAATTCAAGGAACAATCTCCATTCATATTAATTTCCAGAGGAAGCCGCAAGGCTTCTGGTAAACATACTAACCTCTGATTCGCAATCTCCGGTGAATGCAGGGAAACCCTTGATACGTCTCTTCTTCCTTTCATTTATGAGTATTTATTTATTTTCTATTTTTTTTTTCATTTTTTAAAATAAGGAAATACTTAGCCTAGTAGGAAGCTTTATTTTCCATTTTTTTTCAATTTTTTAAATAAGGAAATACTTAGGTATTAAGCAAAGTAGTACGGGATTGGATCCTCTCAAGTTGCTTTTCCGTCCAAGTCGTCTCCATTTCACGGCCCTTATTATTCTAATCAAATCTAACCGCTGTCATTTTGCCACGCTTAGAATGAAATAAAATAAACAGCAAAGCTGAAAATTATAAACTAGAATAAATAAACGGCGTGTTATCTATCACCCATCAGTGACGATGCCCTCTCCAACCTCCTCACCACGGCTCATGGACTCACATTCACCTGCCTTACCACCATTAAAGGCATCAATTTCCAGTGAAGCTGATTGGTTTAGGCAACACCTTTCTCAACCATCAAACTTCAACCTGTAAATTCAACAAGCCCATCAGTGGCCAACACACAGTGGATTTACTCCACAATATCATATTTTGGAGAGAGGGCCAGCACAAGATTGGATATCTGGATACTAGATTTTGGAGAGAAAACTAATATAAATAAATAAATAAATAAAAGAAAAAAGACCCAATTTCAGGTCATCTTCTCAAACGTCTTCCCTCTTCTTCTCTGCCTTTTTTTTTTTCCCCAGACCTCTCTCCTGCACCCCTCGCCGAAAAAAATGGAGGTTTTGAAAACAAAACCTCTCTCGCTGGAACCCCACACCCCTCTTCTTCCTTCCTCCTCTTCCCTCTTCTTCTCTGCTTTTTTTTTTCTTTCTTTCCCAGAACCCCTCTCCCACACCCCTCGCCGGAAAAAATGGAGGTTTTGAAAACAAAACCTCCCTCGCCGGAACCCCGCACCCCTCTTCTTCCTTCCTCTTCTTCCCTCTTCTCTGCTTTTTTTTTTCTTTCCTTCCCAGATCTGACCTCCCTTGCCGGCAAAAATGGAGGTTTTGAAAAAAAAACCCTCCCTTGCCAGAAAACACACAGATCTGACCAGCAGAGGGAGGGGAAAGAAAAAAAAAAAACAGAAGGAAAGAAAGAAAGAAGAGAGAAGAGGACGTCACCGTGGCCGTCCTCGTCGTCGTCATCGCCATTGCCGGTCTTCGCCTTCGTCGCCGTCACTGGAATGGGGCTGTTGTGTGAGTGGAGTGGGGTGGGTGAGAAGGTTAGGGTTATTTTAGTCTTTGAGAGGGGTGGGTGTGTAAATTTGGGGGGTTGGGAAATCAGGTGGGGGCAAGTTAGAGGATTGGGGGGTTGCAATAGCCGCTCCCATGCCTTAATGGTGCTCTGTGAGCTCCACGCCCTTAGCCACATAGCTCGAGAATACGCATTAGCCTCAAAGGACTAACACGGAGAGGAGTCGCCACCCAATAATAGGAACGAGTGAACCCTAGCAGGGTCTAGCTCGTTATAACCAGAGATTCAGGTTCGGAGCTAGGGTACGCAGCTGGGAAGGTGTTAGGCACCCAGCCACGCCCGGTCGAAACCGGCCCCCACACATGATTAATGGCTTTAATTAATTTAATGTCTAATCAGAATTGACCCTATTCATTCAACCATAGCAGCACGCAAATCATGATGATATGATACAGATAAAGGCACGAAATAAACATAAAGAAAACAAAATACGAATTAACTAACTATCAGATAAACTACAATAAAGAAAGAAACTATCTGCCAATGCTTTATGTGCGTACGCAGTATTAGTTACTGCGTACGCATACAATATATTGCGTACGCAATACAATAACTGCGTACGCACCCATTGGCAATTCATATCATCTCGCAAAAACTCACTGTATACTGTCAGAAATCATATATGTGCGTTTTTGCAGATTAAAGTCTAAAATCACTTCTATGGTAACACAGGAGATTTTCATACTAGCAAATCATCATATAATTAAGCCCTAGTCTATTGCATGATGCTTATGTAGAAATATATATGAAGTCCTAGGTTCTCTTATGGAAAGAGTCCACTATGTGGTGACATGCAATCAATATCATGCAGTTAACGTGGCATTTATGGCAACACATTACTTTATTGAATATGAATTTTCATGCTTAGTAAATAAATTATGCATGCAGGATACAGATATTACCCTCAGGGTTCTCCACTCTGATTCCTTTAAGGACTACTCCTTCTTGAACCTCCAGAATTGCAGCCTCTTATACTCTGTTTCTGTTCCTATAGCTTTCCTTCTCTCTCTGATTTCTGTCCACCCTCTTTTTCTTCCCCCAAAAGTCCCCCTCTTTAGGTGTCTAGTGGGTTATATATAGGCATAGGAAGTAGGATTAGGAGTCTCTGCTGTTTTTCCCCAAAATCTAGGTCTCCTAAGCATGTTGTAACACGTTCCCTTAAAAGAGTTTTGATCTGGAGGGCAAGTGGCCTGAAAAGAAAGGTTCTGGAAGCATAAGCTGTGTACGCACCATAATGCCATGCGTACGCACCTATATTAATGCGTACGCATTTATGTCCGTGAATTTACCATATTTCTTAGCTGCAATTCTTTTGGCTTATGTAGGCGAATTCCAAAGTTTGTCAAAGTATATGAACTAACCTCATCACAGGGCGTTTCCAATCCGACTCATCGGGCACAAAATGGGGTGTCTACAGTTGCCCCTCTTTCGATACCGCCTGCTTGACGGGTAGTATCGAAAGACTTAGCAGAGCCGCCATTTTGTCCTGCTGACTGAGTGGAAACCAAAGCAAACACAGTCCATGCGATTTAAAGTGATAGGATTCTGTTTGGGCAAAACAGATTGGGTATGCAAAGATCCCTAACTAGGGCATGGGCCTTAACGAAGGTCCGAAGCGAATGATCCCTGACGAGGGCATGGGCCTTGACGAAGGTCCGAAGCGAATGATCCCTGACGAGGGTATGGGCCTTGACGAAGGTCCGGAGCGAGTAATACCTAACGAGGGTATGGGCCTTGACGAAGGTCCGGAGCGAGTAATCCCTAACGAGGGTATGGGCCTTGACGAAGGTCCTGAGCGAGTAATCCCTAACGAGGGTATGGGCCTTGACGAAGGTCCTGAGCGAGTAATCCTTAACGAGGGTATGGGCCTTAACGAAGGTCTTAAGTGAATGATCCCTGACGAGGGCATGGGCCTTGACGAAGGTCCGTATGAGTAAACCCTGACGAGGGCATGGGCTTTGACGAAGGTCCGAAGCGAATGATCCCTGACGAGGGCATGGGCCTTGTAGAAGAGATCCCTTATGAGGGAATCTTGGACTTTGGGTTTCAAGCCCAAATCACATTAGATGTGCGTACGCATATGTAAGGGTGCGTACGCTTACATGTGCGTACGCACTGGGAAAATATATTTTATTTTATTTTCTTAATTTTTGTTGATATGGATAAACAATTTATTACATAAACTTAATATTCTAAAGAATTAAACCCAAAACCTCCTACATGAAAGGGAGAAGTCCTATTAGGTCAAGAAGAGTTCGTTTTAATAGGGATCACACAAAATAGGCATATACAGTGCATTTTGGCAAGTGAAAAGGTAAAACGGCAATGTTTGTCACAAAGAATTGTAACGGTGTTTGCGGGTAGATTGGATTGGATTTGAGGCTCACTCACAATCCGTCAACAGACAAGCGGGTGAATACAATTATCACCTACTTCCGCCCAAATAAAAAATTTAAAATTTTGTTTCGCCTAAAAGGATATAGGCAATCTTCTTTCCAATGGTTAGGATGTTAAATCCTGCCATGGTTGATCCATTCTCCTCCTGCTTCATCGAAACTGAGGAATCCAAGTGAATATTAAACTCCTTTTTATCCTTTATGATTTGAACAGCAATTCTTGCTGGAAACTGACAAGCAATAGCAAGATTCTCTTAAAGGCTGACCCCATCATATCCACAATCCTGTCCTAGCCATTTGTGTCCAAAACGAGCCTTGTAAGAAGCTGGGAGGTGGGCTCCAAAAACCAATACCTGTAAACAGCATTATCTCCATCAAAGGAAGGCAGAAGGACCATATCAATTGTTACTGGACTTCCATACTCCTGACCCCCATCTTCCCCCATGTAACTAAAATCTTTTTCGCCATCTTTGCCATTCTTCTTGATCTCCCTCAAACTCTTTATCTCCTCCCGCCACTGTTTCTTTAGAAGAAGTTTCACCCGATAGTCGTACTCCTCAAAATAAGCTGTCTTTTGCTCCCTGTTGAGCTTAGCAAGCTGAGACTTCCTTAGAGGCAAGAATGGTGGGAGCTGATCATACTCATCCTCGTCTTCTTTATTAGAATCTGAAAAATCCCCTAACTCAATATCTGAGTCAACATTCTCACCGCCCTGATCTGTAGGGAGTTTTGGATGAGCATGGGGACTTTAACAAAGAAGACAACAAGTAGGCTAGAGGTGGGGAACGAACCTGGAAACTAAAGAGCTTCCGGTGATTAAATGGATCTTCATATTTCAATATAGAACTCACTTCAGATAAAATCCTAATCAAGTAGCATAGAAGCAATAATTGGGGTCTCCAACTTTGTCCATTGGTAAGCACTATTTCTCAATCTCCATTCTTTCTTGAAAATGGATGGTTCTCAACAAGAGATGCTGGATTCTTTAAACAATCACTAACTGCTTGGCTAATGGACTACTGAACTACTTCGGATTGTTGAGCTACAAACATCTCATGACTTAGGGGTGAGCCAGATGGTCCATCAGGAAGGGCAACAGCAGCATGCGTCAGAGTGACAATAGCACTTTGCCATATCGAAGAACCGAGAGAACTAGTGATTGAGCTTAATAATGGTAGATCATTAAGATCTCTGGTCTAGGTGTCTAAGTGATCAACATAGAGGATGACATCTGGAGGACACTTCTTCATGAACTTCTTTATAGACAACAATATATTTTGGTTGAAAGCTTGCTCCATTACAGAAGATCCGAGACCTGGTGTGTCAAAGACCTTGATCTTAACTCCATCTATTTCTCTTAGAATCTCTTTCACAACAGTTGTAGCATGTTCAAATGCCTCAACCATAGTTTTCTCTTCACCAAAAATTGAATTTATGGTTGCAGTCTTTCCAACTCCAGTTTTCCCAAGAACCAGAATGTTTAAAGAGAATTCTAAATCATCTCTACACTCTGCTTCAAGCTTCATGGCCATCCTCTCAGCAGATTCAAGGCTAAATGCTTGACTGAAGTGCTTCCCTGTAGCAACAACCAGATGATTCAAAACCTTTCCAGCTATGGATTGTTCAGGAGAATGGCCTAATCTCTGGATAAGCCTCTAAAACTTCACTCTTATGAGCTGTATCTTCTCCATCTTCTTCTTTTCTTCTTCGCTTAGGCTTTCCTTAGGTTCATTCCCAAGATTAAGTTCTGAAGGAGTAAAAAGATTGGGATGGTTTAGTCGATGAGCAGGTCTTAGAGAGCAGAGCAAGGAGCCTAAACCAATGGGTCACTCAATAAAGTAAACCCTAGAACCATCACCAGAGGTGATTATAACACTGCCACCATCTGATCCAAGACTAGCTGCCGCTTTCAGAAGAGCAGTTAATGCAGCAGAATCAAATAATTCTTTGCCTTCACCTTCCCCATCTGTGTCTACTTCTTCGTCTGTATCCATGACTATTGCTCCATCAATTCTCGGTGAATGGTCCTATGAGCTCTCTGCACGCAAAAGAGAAGCAGGAGCCAATCTTTGCTCTAATTCATTCATGATTAGCTTGGCTATGTCAGAGTTCCCAAAAATCAGACCTTCAGCACTTTCATCCGAAAGAGAATTGTTTTCTTCTTCTACTTCATCAAAACTATGCTTTACTTCATCTTCTTTGTCAAGTTGTATTTCAGGGTTTAAATTGGAACTCGGTATCTTGTTTTCAAGGGTAATGCATTTGCTATACATCTCATCTTCTAATCTATCAATTTCCACAGTTTTAGGCAAGTCACCATTCCCTGAATATTTAATTCTCCGATCTGGTCTTGGTTCTGAAAATTCACTATAAATTACATTCCTCTTAACAACGTTGTATAGGTCTTCAACCATATTAGCAGCTATGGCATGATGTGATACATCTCTTAAATTAGCTTCAGGCTCAATTTTATGCTCTAGTTTATTAATATTGTCACTGCGTTGATCAAGAATAAAAATATCATTTACATTGACAGTACTAAACTCAACAGGTTCTTCAACAACAAAACTTACTATATCTTTTCTATTAACTGAATTTGTGCTTCCTTCCACTGCTTCACCGGTCTTTATAACACCTATTATCAAACCTCTTTCGGCAGTAGAGTTCACATTTATATTCCTATCATTTAGTGCAATACCTTCCTTATCCCGCTCATCAAGTACTCGCCTTTTTTCAATGGAATTCAAAACATCCTCGTTCAACTTTGAATTAACCACAACAACATTTTCGTCTTTCGCCATCGAAGACTCAACTTGAGCCTCTTCAGTAACACCGAGACCCTTATCTTCAATCAATTTAGCTAAAACAGATTTAATAAGAAACTCCTTCACTACAGATTGATCTCCTTCATCACTATAAATTCCATTTCCAACTTCAAAAATTTTACAATTAACCAAGCCTTAAATGCCTTTCGCCTCTAATGAAGTCTCGGATTAATTAACAACAGATGAAGAACTTCTGCACAACAATGAAAAATCCTCTTCTCCTTCTTCTACCTCCAAGACCTTAATTTTAGGAACACCATCACTATTCTGCACATCCCCAATAGTTGGAACCCTCACTGGACCCAAAAACCCACCATCTTCCAATTTACTCTTTAACTCCTCATCACTCACCACATCATTGTCATCATCACCTTCCCCTGACAATTGGGCAATCGGCATAACCCGATTTAAATATGGATAATCCGACCCACCACTTTCTTCTTCCTCTTCCATGGGTGTTCCTAAGCTTTCCTCATCTGGGTCTTCCATAAATGGCCTAGAAAGCACAAATTCCTCAACACCACTTTCCTCATGTGGGTCTGCCACAAAAGGCCTGGAAAGCACGTATTTCTCAACAACACCACTTTCTTCTAGGGTTTCCTCGTCTGGGTAGGCCACAAATGGCCTCTGCGATGGCGTTTCAAATTCCTCTTCACCACTCACAAATCTCTTGTCAGACTCAAACCCACTATCACTAAAACTACTACAGCTACTATTACTGCTAATGTTGTTGAATTTATAATCGTTGATTTTTATGGAGGTTTCAAAATCAGAATCATCAAGAATAGGAGGAGCTCGGATAGGGAGTGAACCTGGTGAGCTGGAAAGCGCGCGCTTATGTGGGTACACCCTTGTTGTGGAAAGAGAGACACGAGGCTTTGAGTCCATGGATTTGAGCTCTTTGTTTCTATCTACTACAGAGAGTAAAACACACGCAGGAAACCAAAAAAGTTGGATTATGTCTTTATATATGATGGGTTAGGATTTGTTTTCAATGATTCTTTTTTCTTTTTTTTTTTCCCCGATAATTTTTAATGTTGGATATGTGGCCGTGTGGGGTTCGGGTTTGCCGTCGGTACTGGAAGACAAAACACACGAAGTGGATAAAAAGGCATGGAGAAACACATGGCAATTTTTTTTTTTTTTTTGGGCATGTTTTTTCTATAGCAAAATAAATAAATAATTAATTAAGAAAAATAGAGTTTTATTTTATTTTCTTAATTTTTGTTGATATGGATAAACAATTTATTACATCAACTTAATATTCCAAAGAATTAAACCCAAAACCTCTTACATGAAAGGGAGAAGTGCTATTAGGTCAAGAAGAGTTCGCTTTAACAGGGATCACACAAAATAGGCATCTACAGTGCATTTTAGCGGGTGAAAAAGGTAAAACGGAAATGTTTGTCACAAAGAATTGTAACGGTGTTCGCGGGTAGATTGGATTGGATTTGAGGCTCACTTACAATCCGTCAACAGACTAGGGGGTGAATACAATTATCACCCACTTCCGCCCAAATGATCAGATGGTTTCAACTCACACATTACATCAGATTGATGGATGGGTTTCGGGTGAATTGGCGAATTAGGCTTTAGTTAGGCCTTACTCTATTTTTTTTAATATATCCATACTATTTTGATCTAGTGGGCCTTTCAATCATATATAATTGTAGTATTTCAATTATATATATTGTTTTAATGCCACATAAAATAATAATTAACTTGGAAAAAATATAAACTTAAACAAGTACAAAATTAGAAAGAAAAATATATAACCTTGAACAATATGTAAAAAATTGATTCAGTGTTATTACACTAATTAAATATTACTAAATATCATGAGTAATATGATTCAAAAGATTATTTGTCATACTAATTGTAAGGGAGTAGAAAAGGAGAAGAGAATTCGTGTCTATTCTTATCAAGTATTCCGTATTGAAAAAAAAAAAAGAGGCCTAAATCATTACCCGTTCCCCCAATCGATTAAATTCGCCCAAATGTCATATGGTGGGGTCAGATCAGGCGGATTTGTTGGGTTATGCGGGTCTATGAGCACCTCTAAAGAATTGATGGAAAGACGATTACAAAATTGGGGTACAGAAGGCTGTGCGGTTTTGGTTCGTTTATCCGCCAGAGGCGCACACACGCACAAACGCATATAAAATGCAGAAGCTCTGCAAATGAATGGCAGCGCCATGTCCTTCTTCAAATCCTTCGCCACAAACTCATCC
The DNA here is from genome assembly GCA_039720395.1 of Liquidambar formosana. Classification (NCBI taxonomy): domain Eukaryota; kingdom Viridiplantae; phylum Streptophyta; class Magnoliopsida; order Saxifragales; family Altingiaceae; genus Liquidambar; species Liquidambar formosana. Next base: position 380,302 of record CM077822.1, on the reverse strand, counting down.
GTCTTCAATCCCTCCGAAGCCAAAATGGCGATGTTGCAAACGTCTTCTTATAGGGTATGCCCGTATATATTCTGTTGGTGATTATTCTTAGCTTTGTCTGAGCTTATTCTCAGTCCACACTTCATTTTAAACTGCAAGTTTACCCCCTGTTTGGTTGCTGAGAAATCAAAGGAAAAAGGAAAGGAAAGAAAACCCAGAATCTTACAACGGTCAGATCAATGCCTACTGCTTATAAGATATTCCCTGTTTGATTTTTCTTTTTCCTACAACTTCTCAGTAACCCTTCAAAATTCGAACGTATTCAAGTGGCATATATGTTTGCGATTCACACACTGGATAGAATTATTGGTCATTTGTTTTGCTTACCTCTAGAGCTTGTTCTTGATGTCAAGTGGTTTGAAGATTACTAGTAATGAAATTGTTAGGGCCTTTATATTGTAATTGATTGGCAGATGTGTTCTTTAGAATGATATAACGATGCATATACGTTTTGACATCAGTATATGAGCTCCAGAGTTACTGGAAGGGTTATTTCTGTGGTGAACCAACTGTTTGATGAAATGTCCTATTGGGGAGTTGAATTGTTTTTTTCTATGGGCAATGCCATGCGAAAAATCTATTCCAAAAACGATAGAAACTCAAGGGGCTACCATTATTATGTTTCACTTCTTAACTGACCAGCATCACCTGCCCCTATTAATTATAGAAGCCCCCCTTCCCACTTTAGTTTGTATGGGTTTTTGGTTCAGATTGTTAGTAAGACTAGCATTTTTATTTTGGTATTATTAGAATCTCTCCTAGCATTTTTCCATAGAAAGAACTTTTTGATTGTGAAACCAATACTGGGAATGGTCACAGGACAGGAAAAGTAAACTTGCAATATTACAACAGCCACTGCAAGTGGACTTGATTGATGATTTTGTTTCTTTTTTTATGCCTCTTGGCGATCAAATGGAGTATAAAGGTTTAGTTTGTTGGAAAGTAAATTCCAAGAGTTCCTCGAGCCAGTCTGAGAAGAATAATTAGTGGTCACCCATTTGAGGTTATACTTGTGTGAGGGTATAGTGAAACTAAAACTTATTTGGTGCTTTTCTAGCAATATAAACTCACTAGATATTGATGCATTATTTAGGGTAGGGTATGTACCCCTGAATGGTTAGCAGAGAGTACTGGAGACCAAAACTGTGAAGTTGGGGGGGGGGGGGGGGGGGGAATCTTCTAATGTTAAACTTGTAAGACCTGGTGAAGCTGATTCTGTGGAGGTTGATCCTTTTTTTAATCTAAATCTCACTTCAACTGAAATGAATTTTAAGCACTTGATATAGCAACATGTTTATGTTATGGACATAAAGTTTTCACCCTGAAGGTGGCTATGTAGGAGGCTCCTTCTCGTTAAATAGTATTCCGTCTGCAGCTCCATAATTTCATGAAATATTTATCCTTTTCAGAGAGGAGGGGGTGGCCTATTTTGGCTTAGGGGAAATGCTTGAATCTGTAGGATTTCCGAATGTGGACAGATCTATGTGATGCTTTTTTTTTTTCCTTTTCTAATTTTACATTGTAAATCCGTGTAACAGCCTGGTATGTCTATTAAAATATTCACATTTTCATTTTGACTGCTTACCTTATATTTATTTTGAATAAAGCAAACTGCAAGGAAAAAGCTGATTTATAATGTAGAGTAAGTTTATCTTTAGCTTGACTGTTTAAGCATTGAGTTTAAAACTCATTCTAAATCTATCTGGAATGCTGATAGTATCTTTTTAGTTGCAACTGATACACTGTTGCATATGTTCAGGCTTTGTCGCAAAGAACTTGCTCATCTTTTAGGAAAACCACTTCTGTTCGCTTATTTTATTTCAGAGGAAGCTCTTCAGTTAAAGTCTTCTCTCTCTTGAATGTGACACACTATTCTACTGATTCTGGTGATGAATTTTTCTCTTCATCAAAGCGAAGATCTCGAGGACCTGTTATGGCAGCAAAGAAAGCATCTGAAGGTATACATTGTGTTGACTTTCTTAGTTGGAAGACAATGATCACATTTTTCAAACCCATGGTGCTTTGGACTTGTTTCTGTCATGGCATGACTTTTGATTTTCTTGTTGTACTATCTTTCTCTTCCACCTTCCTCCACCCAGAAAAAAAAAAAAAAGAGAGACAAGTATGCAATTCCTTTCTTCTGATTGTTTGGCTTGCTTGAGTTTGTCCAGGGGCAAAGCAAGAAGATGGAAGATACAAGCACACAGTTGACCTGCCTAAAACAACATTCGGCATGAGAGCAAATTCTTCAGTGAGGGAACCTGAAATTCAGAAATTATGGGATGACAATCAGGTGTTCAAGAGAGTTATTGAAAGGAATAATGGGGTGAGTTCCATAGGGAAATTTCATTCTTCGTGATGTTTGCCTTGGGTTCCTGTTGTAGTTATATAAACTTATCAGCTGATGTTTTGATTACTTGCATAGGGAAATTTCATTCTTCATGATGGTCCCCCATATGCAAATGGTGATTTACACATGGGTCATGCTCTAAATAAGATTTTGAAGGATATAATTAATCGTTATAAGGTATGTGATGGGGACAGCATGCACGTGGTTCAACCGGGTGGTCCAATACGGCTTATTAACTTGAAGACCAAGGCTTTAGCATATTTATTTTAGGCATATTTATTTTTAAGAATAATTAAATAAATGCCTTTTAAATTCCTAGGTTTTAGGGTTGAGTTTTACCTTATTTGATGTAATTGGGACCTATATATAGGGCTCCAATAACTCTTTAATATTTATCTTATTATGAATTAAAATTGGGTTTTCTCACGTTTGGGTTTCGATTCCAAACAAACCCTAGCTAGGGTTCCTGCTTTTTGCTTCTTTCAAGCTTCTTTTCTTTTTTTTCAAGCTTCTTTTCTCTTTCATTGTTCTCAAGAGGGTTGTCCTGCATCAGCTTGGTATCAGAGCAAACTTTGATCCATCCACTGAAACCGTTGTCTCTCCTCTGTCAAAGTGCGAGCCGTAAGTGAATCACCACCGTCAAGCAGCCCTCTCCATTCCGTTCGTCAGCATCGTCACCGTCAGTCCACTGTCAGCTTCACGGCATCTCCACCGCTCACTTCATTGAGCCCTCTTCCCTTGAAGCACAAACCCAAAACCCTCACGGTGCAGCCGCGAGTCAAGGAACCCAATGGATCAAAAGGTTAAGTCGATCCAGTTCATCAGTATCACCGGCGACCTGCCTCTGCCATAAATCTTCACCATCACCATCATCGGCGCAGCACATCGTCGCTCTGACGCCAGCGCCGACAACTCCTCTCCCTCTCACGATCTACAGAACCACCACCGCAAGTCCTTTTGTGCCATCTATCACTCACCGTTGATTCTCGCCGTCGATAACTTCTGCCGGCGACCCCCCTTTGCCGTCGCTTTCCACCGCCGGTGCACAACCTCGTTGCTGTTGCCGTCGCCACCATCCACCAGCCTTGTTGGATCATACGGACCCCTGCCGGTGACCCTTTTCCGGTGAGACCCCTTGCCGGCGATTCCACCCCTTTTCCGCCGTCGACCCGCTGGGAGCTCTCTCTATTCTCTCTGTCGGATGCTTCGAGAATGCATCAAGAGGCCAATAACGTATTTGAGATAAAGGAGAACAGGCTTGTTTGGTTACAACTTTTTGAGTGTTCCAGTTGCGAATAAGGAGTTGTAGACCTTGGACAGGGCTATCCCAACTACGGATTAAAGTGTTCTATTCAACTAGGCTCTGCTATCCAATCCGTGGATAGGGTTATCCCTGACTCAGTTTCAAGAATCCTAATCGAGGAAGGTTATTGCAATTGGAGCTAGAATCGCGGATGGAGTTATCCCCATTCCAATCCAAAAGTATCAAATTCCAATTTTGGGCAAGATTATCTTCAATTCAATTCAGGCTATTTTAACCAAGGATAAGCTATTCTGGTAGGCAAAAATCATGGACAGGGTATCCTACCCCGAATCAGAATATTCCGGTCCAGGTTATTCTAATCCAGAATACTTAATTCCTATTCTTTAGCTGATTTGTTTTGTTTATTTAGAATTGTATCAATTAATTTCTCATGTTTGATTAAAAAAAAAAAAAAAAAGAGTGTTTTGAAAAACAAAAAAAAAAAAAAAAAAAAAGAGAAAAAGAAAAACGAAGAGAGCTTTGAAAAAAAAAAAAAAAAAAAAAAGAAAAAAAGAAAAAAAGAAAAGTGAGTTGAAAAAAAAAAAAAAAAAAGAAAAAAGAAAAAAGAAAAAAGAAAAAAAAAAAAAAGAAACGAAAAATAGATGATTACTTCAGAATACCAACTTGAAAAGCTACTCATAGATGTTGGGAGAAAACTTATAGTTCCTCCATATTATGTTGGTGAGCTTCGCTGTCTACTTAATAAGCTTGTATACAACTTGTCCAAAGTAGGACCATTCCCATCTCAGTTCATGCAAGATGCACTTGGGCCTTCAATGATTGCACTAATATCTCCTAGGCTTTTGAGGCATTCGAATATTGATGTGAGAGTTTCAGTTGCATCGTGCCTCTGTGAGATTTTGAGGATAACTTCACCAAATTCTTCTTATAGTGATGAGCAAATGCGGGAAGTTTTTCAAGTCATAGTTGCAACATTTGGTACATTACTTCCTGAGTATAAATATTATTACACATCTTTTGCCATTCTTCATAAAGTTGCAAGGACCAAGTTATGTCTAATGATGCTGAATCTTGGGTGTGACAAGTTGTTTATTGAGATGTTTCAGTATTTTCTAACAGTGGCTCAATTCCATTGTCCCGATAATATGTTTGCCAACATGGAAGAAATCATGACTATGGTTCTACAGGAAAGTAATGACATTTCTAGGGAGCTTCTATATCCTCTTTTGGATAGTGTGAGAAAGGATTATGGGAATGTGGGATCTTTGTCTTGGCAATTGGGAGAACAGGTCCTCATGAATTGTGCTGAAAAATTGAAACCCTATCTTATGGAAGCAGTACAATCCTTGGGTTCTGTTTTAGATGATTATGCTCCAATCGTTACTTCTATTTGCAAAGATAGAGCTTGTGTAAATCTCGTGGAAGCGACTCCAATGGACTACTCACCATGGGAGTCCATAATGAAACTAATTCAAGACATGAGTGCCAAGCTCGATGCCCAACCACAGTCGGATCTCGCCAATGAACCAGAGCCTATGCCACAAGGAGTTGTTTCATTCCCTAACCCTATGCCAACTAAAGACAATTTGGAAGAGGATATTGAAGTCGTCACTAAAGTTGACCATTTATGTGCTGAGTTTGTTTCTACAGTGGAACATTGGTGTACTGCGGATGCTAGTTCTTTCGAGATTCAAGAAGGAATAGTTGCAAAGGATGAGTCTTTGGCGCCAAGAGTTGTTTCAGAATTTGCGCATGGTACAAAGGATTTGGTCATGGATCTTGCACCCATTGCTGATAATTTGGGTGTTGAAGAAATTGTTGTGCAAGAATCTCATCCTGAGAAGACCAACTTGTCAAAATTTATTGCTTGTCCGTCCGGCCTACTCGAGGTCCAAATTATAGATTTTCTTGGTGTTGAAAATTTTGAATTGACATGTGACCGCTATTTGCTCGAGTTCTTTGCTAAATTGAAGATTTTACTTCGGGTTGCACAGTTTGCAGTGGAATTAACTCAACGACTCAAGCAATTGGCCTATTCAAAGTATCTGTTTATTTGGAATGGACGAATTCAGTATCTCCATCCAAACTCAAACTCGAGGTCGAGTTTCTCCCACCCCGGGAGAGTTGATGGGGACAGCATGCACGTGGTTCAACCGGGTGGTCCAATACGGCTTATTAACTTGAAGACCAAGGCTTTAGCATATTTATTTTAGGCATATTTATTTTTAAGAATAATTAAATAAATGCCTTTTAAATTCCTAGGTTTTAGGGTTGAGTTTTACCTTATTTGATGTAATTGGGACCTATATATAGGGCTCCAATAACTCTTTAATATTTATCTTATTATGAATTAAAATTGGGTTTTCTCACGTTTGGGTTTCGATTCCAAACAAACCCTAGCTAGGGTTCCTGCTTTTTGCTTCTTTCAAGCTTCTTTTCTTTTTTTTCAAGCTTCTTTTCTCTTTCATTGTTCTCAAGAGGGTTGTCCTGCATCAGTATGATTCTCTCCTACTTTAGAAATTTGATCTCTTACTCTTGCATAGAGAATGATATTCATTTCCATAACATCAGCAAGACACACATGTATTAAATGAATATATGTTTGCATGCGTGGATGCACATGCATGTATACACCCATATTATAAGCATAGACACAAAAATATATGTATTAGGCAACACATCCACGAAGAAAATTTTTTTGTCACCTTTCTTAATCTTCACACTTTTTTATTTTTATTTTTTATTTTTTCTGTTGGATTTTTTTCATATGGTCTTCACTCTTTTCATCTTTATTCTCTTTCTTTGGCCAGCTACTTCAAAATTATAAAGTTCAATATGTACCTGGTTGGGATTGTCATGGACTACCAATTGAGTTGAAAGGCAAGTATTGGTTTGATTGCTGGTTTTGTTAGTCTTGGCTTCGGTTCCCAAATCATTTTGTAAGCTGTCAATATGACTTTGCATTGATCTGTCTTGATGCTTATTACAATGAAACGCAAACAATTGAAAGTCTGCCACCTAGAAATTATTTATAGTAAGCAAAAGTTGAGAAAACTTTGCTTTTAAAATTTGGGGATTTTCTTGATCATGAAGCTATGTATGATATATATATATAGGTTTCTTTGTTGACAAAACAGTTTTCCTTCAGAATTCTTATCTAGTAATCATTGAAGTAGCATTTTTTTTTCTTAAATGGTATTAATCATGTCAAGGAAACGATTGAAGTGGCTTAAATGCTTAATATCATAATATGCAACTTTAATACTTTGGTCAAATTATAATTTATATGGCCTCCTAAGTTCTCAAAAATTTGTGTTGCTCCCATTGATTTAATAAACTTTGATTTCAGTCACTTCAGAATTGGCCTTAGTTCATGGATTCTAGAATTAAAACATTACTACTGGATTTATGTGAAAATTTATACCAGAACTCATAATAAATATATTGGATAACTTGACTGTTGTATTAAATAATTTCAGTTCTGCAGTCATTGGATCAAGATGCTAGAAAGGATCTCACACCATTAAAGTTGAGAGCAAAGGCAGCCAAATTTGCAAAAGCAACTGTTAAGACTCAGATGGCATCATTTAAGGTCATACTTTTATCTGCTCTTAGAATTTTAGTTATGTGTGTTTTGTATCCATTTTATCACTTCACAGTTATTTATTTATTTATGACTTATTTAACCTTTTTAAAGTTGATTTATTGACATTGATATAATATGGCAATTTTGTCTAGAATAAACAATTTCATTTTTTGTTACAGGTACATACTGATATATACACATGCTGGTATAACTTATATCAACACCCGCATTGGGAGTTGTACCTTGTGTATTAGTGGTATATGAGGTACATTGGACCAATGCAAGGGGTACAACCCCCAATGCATGGTGCTGATATAACTTATATCAACACATGCTGATGGGTATATATTTTTTTTTTTTGCTGCTCATTGAGTATGTTCATTGAATGTTTGCAGCGCTATGGAGTATGGGCAGACTGGAATAATCCTTATCTAACTCTCGATCCAGAATATGAAGCTGCACAGGTAGCTGGTATAGTTTTTTTCCATATTAATTTTGTAGGTGTTAGAAATTAAATGTAACTTGTAAACTTCTGGATGTTCTGTCTCTGTACAACTTGTAGATAAGATAAATTGTTGAGGAAAAATTATGACTGCGTATACAGCCATAAGTTATGTGATTTGTATAAACTTAGTATCAACTAAAAGTGGTGCATTTATACCTTTGTATTATACTGTACGTTGACAAAATGTCTACAGGTAGGCGTGGATAGATCTTGCAGGAAAAAATTAATGGTGTCTCTAACTATTTTGTGTTGACAAATTTATAGTTGAGTTACTAAGAAATTGTTTCTTGTCCATTGTTTCATCCACAAGATTGAAGTGTTTGGTCAGATGGCCTTTCAAGGCTATATTATAGAGGCAGGAAACCAGTTCACTGGAGTCCCTCATCACGTACCGCTCTTGCAGTGGCTGAGTTGGAGGTAAATTAACTTTCCATTTTATTTATTTTTTCTTTTTCCTCCTCTTCTACTGAATCTCATATTGAAAACATTATCACTATGACTTTTTTAGAGTAAAGAATTAATGTAACTTCTTGTTTCTTATATTGATGAGTCTTTAAATAGATTCTATTAAGGTTAGACTTATCTTTTGAGGTTTTTACAAATTTTCAATTATGTTCATTGTTGATTCTATTTTGTTGCTGTATCCTAGAAAATCCCTCTTTGGGTTCATAGTAATGTAAATGAATATTCAGATTTTCCTCTTATTGACATTCTACACTATATTCAGCTTTTTTAAAAATGCGTAGCTTCTGTTTTATCTGGTCACTCTGGTGTTTCCATGACTCAAGCTTATTATAATGAGCCTCATGCTTAAACCTATAATTGGTGTCACTCACTAAATTATCTTCTAGGATTGGCATGGTTCCTATCTGTTAACTGGAAGTTTTTATGCAGTATCCAGAAGGGCATGTTTCAGAGAGCATGTATGCCATTTTCAGATTAGTGAGTGTGTCTCCAACTTGTGATGGCTTATTGAAAGAATCTTTTACAGATGTGTGCTTGGCCATATGGACTACAACTCCCTGGACTGTTCCAGCCAATGCTGGTAAGGTTTCATTGTGTTTAGTTTCCTATATTATTATCATAAATTGATTTAGTCATTTACTATATATTTGTTTCATACAGATGAAAATGTTTGTTTTAATATCAATACTTAATAAAAAAATGGTACATATTCATAGATTTCATGGTGATGATAAAATAAGTGCTAAAACTATGGTGTTTACATTGTTTTTACTTAAAATTTTATCTACAATATTTCATTCAATGTTTCCATTTTGAAACATTGTATTCTATCAACCTAGGCTTATTTTTTTGCCCTCCATATATCATACATTCCTCTACAAACTAGTTGTTGTACAAAGTTGTGGCTGATTATGCTGGTGTTTGAAAATTGATCTAGCCTAGAAACCAGGCAACACAGTTACCATTGTTCTTCAGAATTTGTTTTCAAGTCATCATTCAGCATTCATCATCGCAGTTTTGAGTGTATTGCATTTTATTCTACCAAAAGACTAGTCAAAGTCAAGAATTTGGAATAATGCTGGATTTTGAGCAGATATTCTCTTTTAGATTAATGTGCAAAACAGGCATCAGCCTGAGTTGGCAGGGCGCATAAAATAACTACTAATTGGATAACAAATAAATAAAGATAAAAACTTTTAATAGTGTAGAAAAAAGTTTAAATTTTTGTGTGAGGGTCTTGTGATTATAAAATATGAATTTTTCCTGTACACCTTTCAAATATTACTCAAATCCTGTTACCCTATTAGTAAATCATTTGTATTCCATTCATGCTTCTAGGTAAAATAAACTTGTCTGTGTATTACATAATTACTCAATTGGTATATGTTTACTTGGGGTCACTAATTCACTGTAGCAGAAAAGTTTCTGTACACATTGAAGGCGGAGTTTTGGAAGAACCACAACTAGAGAGAAATTACACATGTGCGTTCTAGATGATGCTTATTTAATATCCTTAGTTCTTAGGCTAAAACCCAACAATGGATGATCAAAATTTTCATGGTCTTTTTATGTATGATTTATCCATGCAGTTATTGGGAACTAGAAATGGTGTTAAGAAGTTGTAATAATGCCAGGGGAATAATGATGCCGCTGTGTATAGATTAGAAATTATTATTATGTCAATATGTGCATACTCTTCCTTGGCTATGGAACTGTTATGTGTATTCTGTTTCAAAAATTATCCATCCTGATAGTTACAACATTACCTTAAGGAAAGACCATTGTGCACTAGTTAGATTTAGAAGATGCTAATCCCTTAATTCTATATCCCTGTGTTACCCCATTTGTAAAATCTTGATGTTCATGTGCTTAATTTATCCATTTAATATATGCCACCTTGATCTACCAAATACATATGTTGCTTGCACTCATAAGAACATTCATCTCCCCCCCTCCCTTCCGGATAAGGTATGCACTAACTTTTTTTTTTTTTGGGGTCCTATTCTTAGCTGTTGCAGTGAATGCTAAGCTTCAATATGCCGTGGTTGAAGTGCAGTCACTCTTGGGAGATGCTTCTATATCCCCTGGAAATGGAAATAGAAGGCTTGGAAATGTGCTAAAGGAACAGAAAAAGCCTTTCGTTATAGTAGCATTAGACCTTGTACCAACACTGGAAGCAATATGGGGCATGAAGCTTGTTGTCAAGAAAATACTGTTGGGTTCAGATCTTGAAAACTGCAGGTTACAGATGAAAATATAAACGCTGAACTGAAAAATGCTATTAAATACACACACACACACACACACACACACACACATATGTATGTATGTACGTAAAAGTAAAGGATTTTTTGGTGTGCAATTGCTCAGTCATTATTTGCCTATAGTTATGTAATTAGTCTTGTTAAAATTTACATAAATAACTAGATCTTATCAATTTAAATTATTAGTTGATGAATTGGTAGCATTACATATCCTTAATATATGGTTTTTAAACTGTGGTTTCAGGTATATCCATCCAATAGATAACAGGGAATGTCCTGTTGTCATTGGAGGAGATTATATTACTACAGAGTCAGGAACTGGAATGGTCCATACAGCGCCTGGTCATGGTCAGGAGGATTATGTGACTGGCTTGAAATATGGACTGCCTATACTTTCCCCTGTAGATGATGATGGAAAATTCACTGAAGAAGCTGGACAGTTTAGTGGGCTGGATGTACTTGGGGATGGTAATATTGCCGTTGTCAAATATTTGGATGAACACTTGTCAATTCTCATGGAAGAACCATATGGTAAGTTGTATTATTGTATTCTTTTGAAATAAATTATTGAGAAAGTCTTTTATTGTTCTCCTTCCTGAAGCTACAAAGAAATGTAAAGTAGCCATGTCACTTTATAAAGCTTTTGCATCTTTTCTCTTATGCAGGACACAAGTATCCTTATGATTGGCGTACAAAAAAGCCTACAATATTTAGGGCAACTGAGCAATGGTTTGCATCAGTGGAAGGGTTTCGCCCGGCTGCTATGGATGCAATTGGCCATGTAAAATGGATTCCATCTCAGGTATCTGGTCTTTAAATGCATGAGAGGTATTCTAACCTTGTATTTGACTATACAGGTTCCTACTTTTGGCTCTTTCCGTGTTCTGATTCTTAAAAGATCATATCGATATAATTTTGCCATGTTACTATGCTCCGTACATAAAGTAACTCATGTTTTGTCACCTAGGTGTTAAAGCCTTATCAGCATGGTACTAGAGGCCTGGGTCCAAACCCATTGTCATGCTCATGCACTAACATCTAACCATAGCATTACTGACATTGCTGTCATGGTAGTTGTGGTAACAACCTGATCAATGATCATCATCTGGGGTTCCTGCATATGTTTGGAAGGAGGAATTTCCTGGAAGGTGAAACTCCCTCGAAAATCTTTTTGCCAATTTTAGGTCCAATCTTTCTGAGGATAAGAAGTGGGCACTTTTGAAAGATTCAAAATGTTTTGAGTGCTGTGACTTTTTTCATTGGTCATTTTGTTGGACAATGTAGAGCTAGACAAGAATAAAATTTTTGGAATCGTAAAAAGTGGACAAGACTACTAAGTTGACATACTATTTGAACCTTTTTTTGAAAAAATGAAGTAGTCTTGGGGTTGCCAATGTGTTAATTGTCAGGAAACATCTGGAGGACCAGTCGATGACCAGCTGTACTTGCTATATCAGATGTACATTAAGGTTCTATGGTCTCCATTTTTCACTGTCCCTGTTTTTATAATTTTTGTTTCATAAATCATAATATTATCAAAGTTGTCACTACTTTACATTTCACATTCTAAATTAACCACCATGCAACTTTTCAGAGGAATATTGAGAATGTTTTAAATGCAGAAAAGGAGTAACTTTCCTTTTCCTCTTAGAATACTGGGCGGAGATGTCTGTTTGAAACAGTGAGTTAATGAAGTAGAAAAAAGACAAGATTGAGAGTGACAAAGAGAGCACATATGAGTATCTGCAATTTCTATATTTAAGAAATATAAAAATGGGAATTATAGGTTGAACCAGTGTAAGGACAAGAATGAGTCTGCTAGTTTTTGAGACTGATGTAAGGTGTCCAAATGGCAATGTAGGAAAAGTTTGCTTGAGCTTGTAATAATGGCCATAGAGTCCATCAAGGCCAAAAAAGGAAAAAGGATCCTAATATAGTGGTGTCACTTTATTGACATGAGCTGATTAAGTTTTGTTATCAGCTAGTTTCTACCTTGTGCTTGGGTACTTGCATCTTTGCCTCACTGGTTCACCATATCTTGCCCAGATTCAGACCATTTGGACTGTCTTGCTAAATTCTGCTTAATTGAACTTGCTAAGACAATTTGGACTGTCATGCTAATAACTTATTTTGGTTTTGTCTCATGCTTTTGAAATTATTTCTTATTTTACGTGTTGCACTTGTTGTTTTATGAGGATTAGACTCAGAAATAAGTGGAGCTATTTTTTGAAGCTTTAGCAATTTTCTTCTTTTACATGGTGGTGATTATTTTATGCATACTGTTCATGAATACAGAAGCTGATGTAAGGGTATTTGAGGATCAATCCTATCAAAGCTTTCAATTGTACTTGTTTGTGAACGTGTTCTAACAAGCAGTTTCATATATCTTATTGGTGCTTTTTTGTTTAAATGCATGACCATCGTTCAGGCGGAAAATAGAATTTCTGCAATGACTTGTAGCCGCTCTGATTGGTGTATTGCTCGACAAAGGACATGGGGTGTCCCCATTCCAGTATTTTATCATATTCAGTCCAAGGAACCGCTAATGAACGAAGAGACTATTGATCATATCAAGTGTAAGAGCCTGTTATCATTCCCCTTGTCTTTATTCTGGTAAAGATTTAGTTTAATTTAAAATTCATTATCATTCATTTCAGGGTTCGTTTGTTTGGTTGAAATTGGGGGGAATCGGAATGGAATGAGATTTCAATGGTTAGCACAGCTGCTCACCATTGAATCTTATCCCATTCCATTCCAATTCCAACCAAGCAAACGTGCCATCAGAGTTTTAGTATATAGTAATGATGTATTCGTATGAATATAATAGTTTAGTTTCTTTTATTTATTATTTCCCTCTTGTTCTGGTCTTTTATATATTCATTTGTAATAAATTGTATGCCTAGAGTGCTGAATTGTCCAATTTTACGTTTGAATCTCTAGTCTCATTGGAGCTATTTATGTTATGGGGTTTAACTTTATGGCTCTGATTATTGTTTTTGGCAGCTATAATTGCCCAAAAGGGTAGTGATGCATGGTGGTACATGACAGTAGAGGACCTCCTCCCTGATAAATATCGAGATAAAGCATCGGACTATGAAAAGGGGACTGATACAATGGACGTCTGGTTTGACTCAGGTATTATAAGATATTTTAACCACTCACCTTGCATTAGAGGAAAAAGACAGCTCACCTAATGAATGGAAGAGATAGACCTTGCAACAGAAAAGGGACTCCTCCCCCTCCCCCGCTCTTTTCTTTAACTCAGCTGGAAGTCTAGTCATCTCATTTGGTGCTGTACAATGACTGCATATTTTAATCTACTTCAGGATCTTCTTGGGCTGCTGTGTTGGATAAAAGAATTGGCCTCAGTTGTCCTGCAGATTTGTATCTTGAAGGTACGGATCAGCATCGTGGGTGGTTCCAAAATTCGTTGTTGACAAGTGTTGCCACCAAAGGTAATGAGTATCTGAACATTCTTTAGGTCATGGTACATGTAATTTTTTTAGATTCAACATTCTTTCACTGTGAACGTTGTAATATGTTCAATATCATAGGAGATTTATGTTCTGTCTCAAAAGTTTATTAATTGAATTATGTACCATAGTTATGTTTGTTTCTAATTTACAAATACCGTAACTGACATGATAACAACTTACCCTGGAAGGAGAAAAATTTTAAGTTTTCTGTATATGTCATCTTTCCAGAGCACCATTCCCTTTTGGCTTTAATGTCAAATACTTACGTTAGAAAACCGCGGGGTTAATGTGGATGTTGTTGGCAAGTGATGAAGAATTATGCATGACAGTTCATTCTGTCACCAAACCAACAAATAGATTAAATTCTTTTGTTGTTAGGAATTTAAATAACTCTTCTGTGTATAACTTGCCTTAGAAGTGGCTATTGGAGAGCTCTAGATTTAATAGAGAAGGTGGGTCGTAATGAGAAAATTTGATTACTGCATTGTAGTTTTACAGCTTTCCTCTTGCTAGAGAAGGTAAGAGGAGAACTGCATTGCGTTAGAATTTAAAATTTTAAATCATGGTTTATCGTACCCTGTAGACCTGTTTGTTGTGGGTATACATTCCTCTTTTCATTTTGGAAACCTATGTGGATGATTGTGCATTAACATATGACGATATGTGTTAATTTAGAAAGATGCTTTATGATTCTTTGTCTATTTTGCTTTAGTGCAGGAAAGGCTCCATATTCTGGTGTTGTAACCCATGGATTTGTACTGGATGAGAAAGGTTTAAAGATGAGCAAATCTTTCGGTAATGTCGTTGATCCACGTTCTGTGATTGAAGGGGGGAGAAACCCGAAGGTTAGTCACTGGTGGTTATCTTTCAAAACTTATTTTCTTGTAGTTGAATACTTGAATGGTTAATTATATTGTTTTCTATTGGCAGGAAGCACCTGGCTACGGAGCCGATGTCCTCAGACTCTGGGTTTCTAGTGTAGATTATACGGGTGATGTAATGATTGGCCCCCAAGTCCTCTGTCAGATGTCTGACATATATAGGAAGCTGCGAGGAACACTGCGATACCTTTTGGCGAATCTGCATGATTGGAAAGTATGTTCATGTTCTCTAATAAGAAATTTCCAGGTTTTGGTTCTTTTGGAAATCATCAAAGCTGACCCTAGGATGGAGAAGACTTTTTTTAAACATGCCCAAATCTGTTTATTGTTTATCACTTCTTCCATTGAGTAATGATATTTCCATGCTGATATGGCTTCTACTTCCTTGCTCTCTCTGTCTCTCTCTCTCTTAGAGAAGACGCTTGCATTGCATTCTATAGTTTCACCTTTTGTCTACCTCTTCATCTAGATATCTTTTTGCTTCTCATTTTTCAGTTTCAATATGAGTAGCAATATTTTTTTGTGCAGTTTCATCTCTATGTGCCGCTTTTATTGTTTTGATAATACTTCCATGTGCAGGCTGATAATGCAGTTCCATACCATGATCTTCCCATGATTGATCAGCATGCACTGTTTCAGCTTGAAAATGTTGTAAAGAACATCAGAGAGAGTTATGAAAGCTATCAATTCTTCAAAATATTCCAGGTAAGTTCTTCCGCAATCCCAAATTTTTTTTATATTTTATTTTCGTTCTGCAATCCCATTGAATTTAAGTAATTAGAGTACTATTTAAAGTTGTTGCTCAATGAAATAATGGTTAGTGTTGGGAAGCAGAATTGTTGTCTTAAAACCACCGATGTCAAAATGTATAGCCGCTGATAAACATCAAACTTCAAATCCTTCTGTCTCCTGTCCCCTACCTCAACCCACCACCACCAAATTTTTTTTTAGTTTCTTTTTTTTTTTTGGGGGGGGGGGGGGGGGGGGGGGCAGAAAATGGAGAAAAGTGGAAGGAATTAGCATCCTATTTTAAATTATCAGAGGGACAGAGAGAGAGAGATATTGATTTTCCAAAGCAATCATTATGATCAACAAGGCGAACAAGGCAAGACTAACATAGTTTGGACTTGTTTATTGTAAATATTTTCTTGTGAGAGTTACTTCTGAAGAATGATTTTGTTAAAATGTGGATACATCTGTCACACTGCATCTGGTTCGTTATAGATGAGTGAAAAGACAAGAGAAAATAAAGAAGAGAAAGGAAGGGAGGAGAACAAAAAGAACAAAAAAAAAATATTATTTTATGAGAGGGAGGAAAGAGAAAGGGAGAAAATATAAGTCCATTGTAAATTAGTTGTAACTTCTGCTAAAATGTTGAACCCAACAAGCATTATAAGTTTGGGTGAAATTTCTGGCTGGCCAGGAGAGAAGTATTTCTTCTCTTACTCCTCCCTTTGCTTCTCATCTCCCCTGATTTAATGAAGCAAATGATTGAAATGGAAGGACTTTTAAAATTCCTTTTCTATCCTCTTCTCTTCCCCAGAATCCCTACTGCCCAACAGATTGCAAGTGTGGGCCAACTTTCAGACATAGTAATGCCTAGTTCAAACCTAGTTCAAGGTTTTAAGCTTTGAGTACAGAAAAAACCCCAAGTAAACATCATATTGTGTGAGGTTTTGAACTTCTGCTTCGTTTTATATCGTTCACACTGAGTGTGGAATTAATTTGTAAAAAAATTAGAAAATCATAGGGAAAAAAAAAACCATGATGCCGTTGGTTAACAGCAGTTGCACTAGTCTAGATATGGCCAAAATACTTTTGCATTATGCTGTTTTCACAGTTTGTTTCCATTTTGAAAATGATGTGGATGTTTGGTTTATGTGCCTAAAATGGCATGCATTTTGACCCTGCCGGGAGGCGGTGGGAATACAAACTAACTTTATGCCGGTTTCAAAAGCTTAAGTGGGTTCACACCAGGCAGGTCAAAATAGTGAGACATACAACCAGCCTCCTAGAAATGCATGTAAACTTTACTTTCCCTTTTTTTTGTTTTTATGATGCAAAATCTTAATTTCTTACTGGTTGTTGCGACATAAATTTTGTTAGTTCATGTCTATATAACCTTAATTTAGCTGAAGTTATTCAACACTATAATATGCTTATTGTGAGATATTTTGTATAGATTTTTATTTTCTATCTCAGATTATACAATGGTTTGCTATTGTTGATCTATCCAATTTCTATTTTGATGTGGCCAAAGATCGGCTTTATGTTGGGTAATTCTTTCCTTACTTCATCCCCATTCTTATAGAAATTGCTTAATTCCATGTTTCTTTTATCACTCTGCACCGTCTCAATCTTTATTTTTAAACTTGTGAGCACGTGCACTCGCATATTTTTGCAGCAAATAGTTATGCGATTAAATTTTATGAAAACTTCGTATATTTTTCATAAAATCTTTAAGTGTAAAATAAGTTGGGATGAAAAATAAGTCTTTGGGTACCAATAGAGGTCTGTTTCCCTGAGCCAATTCATAAGGGTTATAATTAGGCCCTAGTCCGGCCCAAACTAACAAGGGTGCCCTACTATAATTACAATTAGAAAATATTAATACTATGACAGCGATGACCACATCAACCCAATATAAATAGTTATTCTTTTAGTGACATTTTTAATTGGTTAATCAAATTACTACATCATTTAGGTAAGTGAATTCGGGCAAAAAAAATTTTGGGTTTTGTGGGATTGCCCAACTAATAATTATAAGAGCTTTTCTGTGTTTTGTTATCCTATTTTACTTAGCAAAAATAAAAAATAAAAAATAAAAAATTGTAAGAGTAATGCTACATTTCCAAAATGACGGGGCAATTAGGCTAAAAAAACAAAATAAAATAAGTAAAGTTAAAAAAATAAGTAATTATAGTGATTGGTGTGGGAGTTGCGTCGTCAAACTGTGGGCAATTGGATAAATTCTTTGGGTGAGTTCGGATTTTTCTAATTGTAACTACAACCATGACTTATTTTTCAATTAGCTATTAAACCTCTGCTTAAGGTAATCAAGCGAACTTATAGATATGGGCTTAATTCTATGGGCCTTTTTAATTTTACAAAAAAAATTATAACTGACGTAGAATACATTTATATGACTAACAATGCCACTGATCTTGGTTGGAAAAGTCTTTCGGTGTCGTACCATAAACTGATGTTTGAATTCCCTTAGGAACACCCATTTTGATCCTTTAATCACTAATTATGAGATGATTGTATATTGTGTTTTTTTATCTACCACCAGAAAATAAAAATTTCATAACCATTATAGTTTTTTTTTTTTTTTTCTTTTTCGGTTCAAATAACCATTTTAGTTATTCAAAATATAAGCATAAGCAATACCTATGGTAGAGCTTTTCTTTTTATCACATTGGGTAATGCTAGTTTACCAACCCAATTGCCATTTCCCTTACGGCCTTAGACACGAGAGATGGGATCCATGCTAATATAAAAAATAAATAAATAAAAAGAAAGAATGGATCCACAATCATGTGGGACCCACATGGGTCTTGGCTCTTGTGATTGAGGCATTAATTGAAGCAATAAGATATTCTTATATGCATCCATTTACTGTGCATCATCCTCTTTTAATTCAAAATCAAGGTGGCATTTAACCAAATTTCTAAGAATATTAATTGGCATTTATAACATGACACAATGTGTTTGAGGCATTAATTGAAGCAATAAGACAAGCATTTTTCGTTGTTCTTATATGCATCCATTTACTATGCATTACCCTCCCTTAATTCAAGGGGAAATTAGCCAAAAATATACTTTTAGCATAAACATCCGGCCAAGAGTCCACATATATTTCTTTTAATGCTTTAAGTCTACACCCTCGCTAAAACAATCATATTTTGGGTTGATATTAGGAATCATCTTCTTACGGATACCATATACGCATTTCTCGTAAGATATGGTAAGCAATAAAAGCACGAGATTACTTGATTTTTGTAAATTTGATACCATATTCAAACACAATATAATTATGGCTATTTCTTTTTATTTTCTTCTATTTTTAACGCACAAATTTACTTGATTTTTGCTAATTTGATACCATATTCAGATATGGTATAACTATGATGATTTCTTTTTATTTTCTTCCATTTTTAACGCACGAGATTACTTGATTTTTACCAGTAATCTTTGGTTTATATGTAATTATTGTTACACAAAGTACATGTAACTTTTGTGCATTTTTTTAAATTTTCAAGTTATTTAAAACAGCTACAAAAAAAAAAAAAAAAAAAATCCAAACCCAAGTGTAAATGTTTTCAAAACCCAAAAAATAATGTCTACTTAAAAAATAAAATACATTTCAATTTTTCAAAAAAAAAAAAATTAAAACAATTAAAAAGTATTGTTCCAATTTTAAAATAATTACACATTTTATTATAATTTCCGAATACAAACCCGAAAATCTGCAATTTAAAATAGTTACACGATTTATGTGGAGAGAGACGTTTGTTTGCCTTTAATTCAATTATAGAATCTTCAGATATGAGGGGACATGATTTTTGAAAATTTTGAGACGAAATATTCTCCGAGTATCATGGAAAATTTATTTTTTAAAAATTTTAAATGGAAAGTGTTAATAGTGACTAGGGCATTTTTGTCTTGACATTATAAAGAGGACTTGAGGTTTAACTAGTTTTTGCAAAGGGACTTGCACCTATATAAGTTTTGAAAATAGGACTTATCCCCAAACGCCCCTTTAAAAATCAAAGTGGCATTTAACCAGATTTCTAAGAATATTAATTGGCATTTATTATCATGACATAATTTTTTTCTTCTTATTTAGAAGTTAGGCTAGCACAAGATTTCAAATTTTTAAATATGTATATTAGGTTCCTAGCAAAGCTGTTATATGTTCCCATTTGACTGTCACATTTGAAAAAACACGAATTTTAAGGAAATTCTTTTAAATGATATCACATCAATATAACTATTTTAACATATCAATTTTATCTATGAAAATACACATTTTTTTAACGAAATCCTTGTATTAGGTTCCCAACAAAACAACACTCATTCCAAAATCATGATTGTTCAGAGATCCTCAGAAGTCATTATTTCAACTCTTTACAGTTATCATTGCTTAATTGTGTGAGTATACGGTATCTCACACGGGTTACTAAGGGATCAGTCTAGGTTGAAACCTTATGGGAGTAAAGTTTAGGATACTCTTAATCATTAATAATAATAAATAAATAAATAAAAGGGAGAGGGGGGGCTATTATTGAATAAAATGAGGGTGCCCTCATCATAGCAGTAATGACTTCACAATTGCAATGCCACTTTTTGTTTTCCTTTAATTTTATACAGGTCACATGTAAAAACAATATCTTGTATTTTCTATGCTTATATAACATGTGTAGTGGAGATTTTGGTGCTCATTATGTTCTTCTTCTCTCTTCTTTGTATTCCACAAAAGAGATATGGCTCTAATAAAGGTTGGTTTGGTGTTTTTTCTATGTTATGCTTTATTTTTTTTCCTTCGTGGTAATGGGGACTAATATAGAGGAAGAGGATTTGATTCACAACATATGCAACAAAACACGTCTCTACGACATGTGTGTTTCTACAATTGAGTCCGATCCTCGCAGTGATTTCTAGTCGAATCCAAGAGACTTTGTTTGTATCATTATCGACCAGGCCTTTGTCAACACTACAGCTGCCAAGAATTACATTGCTGATCTTGGTAAGACGTACAAAGACTATTTCACCAAGGAGTGCCTTCGTATATGTCATGATCTATATGATGCTGGCCTTTATCACCTTAATGATGCGCTAGGGCTGATATACTTCTAAGACCATATGGGTTATTTGGAGTTGAATATGAGACTTGCACAATGTAATCAGGAACCCTACAATTGTGAAAATAGTTTCGCTCAATTTCCTGCTATTAAGTCGCCATTAACAAGAGAGAACAGTTACTTGTACAATCTCTCAGACCTTGCCTTGGAGATCGTGAATCTTATTGAATGTAATCATATTGAAGTATGCGTGGAGGCCTCTCCTTCTGTGGGTGGTTAGTCGATAATTGCATTTCTAGCTACAATCTTAAAATTACGAATCTTATATATAATTTGAGAAGTGTGGACAATAGTTAATATTTAAGTTATTAACATTGGACCTATATTGTGTATTTTGAAATCTTATTTTGTTTAATAAAATTCTGAAAAATTAGAAACCAAGTAGTAATTTGATAAATGGACACAAAGTGATTTTGATGGAAAAAAATTTGTATTGACGATGAAAAATTATTATTGGTTCTATATTATTTTTTAGAGCTATTTAATCATTGAGCATATTAAAGTTATCTTAGTAATTGAAATTATATGTATATGTATTTCGTGTTCATGACACTTAGAATTTTCACAAGTCTTTGGAATTGTTCGTGATAAATTTAAAGTGTTAAGGAAAGTTATCATGATGTTGTTAACTATACATTCATCTACAAGTACCCTATGTTGTGTCTATGCGGGATCTACATCCACGTTTGTAATGGAGTTACACTTGGAATCCAGGTACATGCCCACATCTTGTGTCCTTAACTATAAAATTGTCTGATTTTTTTTTGAAGTCAAGTTGAGTTACATAGTTGCAAAATATGATGACTTAATTTTAGTAGGTAAAATCTAGTTAGGAAAAAATTATTTTATTATCACGATTAGTGTTGGATTTCTCTTTGCCATATAGTACTAAATGTGTTCCCATGAAGATTGTATGTTACAAATTGGAATGAACATGTTATTAATGTTGTATAATGTTGATCCAATTATATAACTTTATCATGTTTAACTTTTACAATCTCTTTGAAAACTCTACTATTCAATTTGGTTGATTGAGAAATATGATGATGGTTATTGTTATTAAAATAAAATAAAAAAAGGAGTACTAAAATTTTAAATTGATAATAGAAAAGGAAAAAAAAAATGTCATTGAATTGTTAAATTGCTAATTGCAATTATATGTAATGTAAAACAATATGATTATGATGTACGTGGCCCATCGCCTAAAAATATGAAGTTCAAATAAAATAATTTTGATGTGGGGGTTGTCATCGAACAATCCTGATTGTGGAATTTAAAAAAAAAATAATTTCAATGTGGGGGTTTATAATAGAATAATGTTCAGAGCAGTAACATAAATTATTTTTTGTACGTGGCAATTGCAATTTGATGTAATAGATTTATAATTGTCTATATTATTTGGATATCATGTGCTAATTTAGTCGTTGAACATCTTTAGAAGAGAAATTGTGGAGGTTCACAATTTGAAATCTTGATGATGGATTTATGGTTATTATGTAATATTTTATTATTCAGATTTAATCTTCTGTTTAATTTTTGTTTGAGAATACATAAGTGAAAGCACATACATTGTTGGACCATATATGTAAAACACTTATTTGAAATGCATAATATGGTACATAAAATACAGCTAAAAGCCATGTAAAAAGAATGAAAAAAGAGGCATTATAAAAATTATATAACTCTTGTTGAGTGATTGCCTCAGGATTAGCATGTTGGCTAAATCCAAATCATCGAGGGGAATGTGACTGAAACTTATAAATTAGTCATCGCAGTAAACACCCAACCTCTATGATTGGAGATCCCATGAAGGGGGTTCAATGGGTAAGAACGAAACTATAGGGTAACTAAGAGTAGCACTAAAATGTTTTGAGGGGTATCCCCTATTCCATGCCTATGATGATAGTGCTCAAAATTGTAATGGTTTAGGAAGAGTTTGGCTTTAAATGAGTTCAAGGCAGAAATTCTGCGAAGTGTTGATCACAGATCACCTTTGAAGGTCTCACCTAAATGAGTATAGTAGTGGAGTTGCTACTGTAAAAAAATAGGCTACCTCTTAAAAATACTCATAATACAAGATACGAACGTATGACCGTTTAAAGCACCAACCAGACTAAAACTAACTAAATTACCCGTACTGTGTGTGTGGTAAGTAGAAGTTTGAGTCTAAGAACGTAATTTAAGATTAGTTCACTATAGCTCCTTTAGACAGAAACTTGTTAACACTAAGTGTAGGTTCAAACCCGGAAGGTACCTATACCCACTGTGCAGTAAAAATATTCCTTATATATATTATTTTAATTTTAAATCATATGGGGGATTATTGTAAATATTTGATTTAAAATTAATTTATTTTTATTTATTGTTATTTGTGATTTTTATTTTTATTTATTGTATTTGATTAATGTAGGTGTAACCTACATTTGTGTTTTATTTCCCTACTTTATTTTAGTTTATAGTGGTGAATTAGTGGGTGGAGGTAACTCCCACACCACTAACTCACTATACCATTCTAGTTGAAGGTTACTCATTTTTATTTATATGTATTATATATGGAGATGAAAGGGAATGAAAAAAAGTTTGTTCATGATGAAATTTTCAGCACCTATCTCTTCATGCTTGTGATATGTTTTGATTTCTTTTCATATGTTTTATAATTATATTTTGTGTATTTGGAGCATATGGGTGATTCGAGGTTTGTGAGAAGTTTTAGCTGCGCACAAGGCTATCTGGAAGATCATTGTATCTTGGAAAAGAAACGTCATGCAAATCCAGTGCAGACGGAGGTGTATTTTCTCTAAAGATAGTGCTTCACAACGTGCCTTGATCCAATTACAGGCTATTTTAAACTCTATATCTTATAATATTATTATTGTTCATTATTATTGACTAAATCCATGTTGATATTTATTATGTTGTTATTTATTTAAATAGAAATTCCTAACAATATATCAAACAGAATTCCCATAGGAATACTCATTTTGATCCTTTAACCATTAATTATGAGATGATTGTATATTGTACTTTTTGTCTACTACCAAAAAATAAAAATTTCATAACCATTATAGTTATTCATAATATAGGCATAAGCAATATTTGTGGTAGAGCTTTTCTTTTTATTGCATTCGGTAATGCTAGTCTTACTGCCTTACTTGCCATTTTTTTACGGCCTTAGACACGAGAGATGGGATCTATGGTTATAAATAAATAAGAGATGGGACCCACAATCATGTGGGACCTACATGGGTCTTGCCTCTTGTGTTTGAGGCTTTAATTGAAGCAATAAGATAAGCATTTTCCTTGTTCTTATATGCAACCATTTAGTGTGCATCATCCTCCCTTAATTCAAAATCAAGGTGGCATTTAACCAGATTTCTAAGAATATTAATTGGCATTTATTAACATAACATAATTTTTTGTTCTTATTTAGGAGAAGTTAGGCTAACATGAGATTTCATTTCAAATTTTCAAATATCTGTATTGGATTCCAGCAGAGCTGCCATCTATTCTTATTTGACTTTCATATTTGGAAAAACACGTTTTTTTAAGGAAATTCTTTTAAATGATATCACATCAATAAAACTATTTTAACATATCAATTTTATCTTTAAAAAAACAAGTTTTTTAAGGAAATTCTTTTAAATGATATCAAATCAATGCATTAATTGATTTTCTTAATCTACATGATTTTTTTTTTTAAATGCCTATATCTTTGTGAGACAGAGGAGTATTAAGTTCCAATCAAAACAACCAACATTTATTCCAAAATAATGATTGTTTATAGAAGGGGGTCTCCAGTCCTCAGAGGTCATTGTTTCAACTCCTTATAGTAACCATTGCTTGTGTGAATATATGACATCTCACACAGGCCGTTAAAGGTTAGTCTGGATTAAAATCTCGAGGTGAGTAAAGTTTAGATTACCCTTAATCGTTAATCAAAAAAAGGGGGAGGGAGCCTATATTATTGAATAGAATGAGGGTGCCCTTATCATAATATTAATTACTTCATATTTGTAACGCCACTCTTTGTTTTTCTTTAATCACATGTCTTTCCCAACTCTTAGCCACGGGCAATCAAAGTTGTACTTTCCATGTAAAAACAACAATATCTTGTATTCTCTATGCTTATATATTACGTGTAGTAGAGATTTTCGTGCTCATTCTCGTCTTCGTATTCCACAAAAGAGATGGCTCTGATAAAGGTTGGTTTGGTGCTTTTTCTATCTTTTTTCTTCGTGGGAATGGGGGCTAATGCAGAGGAAGAGGATTTGATTCACAACGTGTGCAAGAAAACTAGTCATTTCGATATGTGTGTTTCAACAATTGAGTCCGATCCTCGCAGTGATTTCAAGTCGAATCCGAGAGGCTTTGTTCGTATACTTATCGACCGGGCCTATGTCAACGCTACAGCTATTAATAATTACATTGTTGATCTTGGTAAGAAATACAAGGATCACTTCACCAAGGAGTGCTTTAGTATATGTCACGATCTGTATGATGCTGGCCTTTTTCACCTTAATGAAGCTCTGGGGCTAATATACTTCAAAGACTATATGGGTTATAGAGACTTGGATATGACACTTGACCAATTTTATAGAGAACCCTATGATTGTGAAAAGAGTTTCGCTCAATTTCCAGCTATCAAGTTGCCCTTAACAAGAGAGAACAACTACTTGCTCAATATCTCAGATCTTGCCATCGAGATCGTAAATCTTATTGAATGTAATCATATTGATGCATGTGTGGAGGCAACTCCTCCTATGAGTGGTTAGTAGATAGTTCTATTTCTTGAAATGTACTTTCTCTAAAAATATGGTTCGAGGAAATAAAAATAAAAAAAGAAAAAAAAAGTCTAATGTTGGTCATTCTTCTTTTTCCTTTACCCTAAAGCAATTTTTGTTTTGTTTTTCCCGTCATCTTACATTTGTTTATATTTTTTTATTCTTTAATAATGACAAGTCCCAAATATAGAAAGACATCTCGTTGCTTAGCGCAAAATATATATATATATATATATAGAGAGAGAGAGAGAGAGAGAGAGAGAGAGAGACGGTATGGAATGATGCATGGTTAAAGACGACCGATATAAGCATTGAACTGAGATAATGTTAAAGCTCAGAGATTTGGAGTTCCTTAACTCTTTGAGCTATGGATTGTGCCAATAGGCCTTATTGTCGGTCTTGGTTCTGTGGTGGGTGGGTGAGTTATTAGTCAATTGGGGTTTGAGGTATTGGTTTTTTTTTTTTTTTTGGCAATCTTGAGATTATGTTAAGAAATAAGGATGAGCTAAACTTTGTTGCTCAATGCAAATATTAGTAGGGCTACTGGGTTAGGCTATTATCATCACATAAAATACTGTAAGCCTCCTATTTAATTTATGTTTTTTAATTTTTATGAAAAAAAATAAAAAATAGTTTATGAAAACGAAAAAATATCATTCCGGACATCTTTGTAAAAGAATTTGTTTTCAAAATTTGCCATTTAGGTACACTTTTTGGCCATTTTTCATGGAAAATGAAATAAAAATTATAAATGGCCAAAAATTCGGCTTAAATGATAGATTTTAAAAAAACTTCCTCCTACTAAGTTGTTTAGAACGATGTTTTCTAATGAACAATATGATTAATTTTCATAAAAACTTTTTATATTTTTTATAAAATCTTCAAAAGTGTAAACTAATTGGGGACTTAGAGAATTTTATGGGGTGGCAATAGCCCCATCTTTATGTATCTAAGTTTACCCAAAAAATAAAAAAGAGATAAGGATGAGAGCTTTGGGTCTGCATTTCAATGGCGGATGAAGTCCCAGTGCTTGAAGTTGTGGCCCACGGCGCATACTAGCAACAATCTGATGTGGACGTAGTCCACGTTTCCTTGGGAACGTGTTTTTCCTTTTTCATAATTGTATTTGTACTTTTTTAACCTTTTTAATCGGCTGGGCTAATGGTCATTTCATATCCATATTAATTCCGTTTGGCATCTGTTGAAATGAATGGGGCAAAGAAAAAATGAGATGAATTTAAATTTTAAGGAGTAAAGCGTAATTTACTAAAAAAAAATAAAAAAAACAAAAAAACAATGCAAAAAGGTTTTATCCATGTATTAGACATTAAATCCCCAAATTAATTCATCGTTCCAGACAAATAAAACCGTATAAAACTATAGTGATTAAAGCCTTAGTGGCATGATACTACCCATATAGGAGACTACCGTTGTAGGGAATCTCAGTTTTTAGGAAGCCAATAATCACCCTGGATGAATTTGGAGACTGTGTAGGGCATTACGTCGGATGTGTCGTTTAGCACTTTGAAGCTTGGCCATTTCACCTGGCAATCGTATTGGCACCCAGTCCAGTGTTGTTGAACTCGCGGTAGGTCAAGTTGTCCAAAGGCACATCCCACGGACTCCATCCGGCTGGGTCAATGATGTCATCCAATAGAGATTCCATCACAACTACGGTGGAGTACACCCCCCATGGTCGTCCCAAATACCCTTTTATTTGTGTTTTATTGGCTTTCTTTGTGTCGGGTGAGGCAGTTATGGTACAATTTTGAATAATGAACCCTGTAGTAGTTATTGGTTCGTCTTTATCCTCGGCAGTGATAGTGAAAGGGTGATCGGGTTGGTGAACATACAAATTGCAGGTTTGAAAAACAACAGCAGCATCCCCACATATGTAATCCACCGTACCGTATACGTCGCACTCTCCATAAAATTGGCTACCCCTTCTAAGATAGAGACTGTCTTGGTACCCTATGAACACGCATCGGAAGAAAGCCGAGCGACCTGACTCGCTCACTAGTGCGGCTGCTTGCCCTTGTTCAAGTTGAGCTGAGTTTTCAAATGTCATGAACTTGGCCACGAACCCATTAGCCCAGACAGCTAGAAATAAAAAAATAAAAAAATCACAATGTTACAAACCATCCATAATGAACTACTTTGAGACTATATATTACAGTCAAGTAAAAAACACTGCATTTCCAAAAAAATAGCAGGTTTACCCTCATTGCAATGACCGAATATACCTTACATGAAAGATAACTTAAGAACACAGTTATTAGGGCCACCAAGGCCGGAAATATAAATTCGGTTATGAACCTAGTACCATATTGAGGTGAAATAAACCACTGGATGAGAATTTAGACAGCTTGGATTTACTGATCAAAACTTCGCACCGAATTTGGCCGTTCCCATATATTTAGTTTTGAGAGTTTACAGCTGCTATGATGTATTTTTTGTTCTTTATTGGATGTTTTCTTCTAGCATTAAGTGGTTACTAGGAAAATTCATATCCTGTTTACTTATCGGATATTGGGTCCAATTATCCGATCTGGGCACTCTGCAAAAAATCATTTGCAGTGCACTAGGAATAATCAAAACTTCCAGCTCATATATGATATACCCATTATTTTGATTGAAACCTAAAATTTAGTCAGGTTTTTATTTTTTATTTGGGTACGAGGGAATGGGGGATATATACAAGAAAGATTACGGATAGTTGAAATTAGTAGTATGAGTTGTTTTATGTAAATGCATCACACACAGAGATTGTTACTTGAGAGGTGAGAAGTTGGGAGATGCAGCAATGGTGCGAATGACGATGTGAATGGTAGATGACTGGATGGCAACCAGAAACGGCAGTGCCGGGACTCGGGAGGATCGTGGAATGGTGCAAGTTTAGAAAGCTTTACCAAATCTACTAAGAGACGAGAATGTTTTGGAATACAAACCCGTCTTTTTATATATCACCCTTAGATCCAAGGCAATCTAACGGTGAATAAAATATGAAACTTAGTTTGTAATATAATTTTATGGGACTAGATCCTTGACCTAAATTTGCATTTGATTTGTTAAGTAAATGGATTATCGGATTAAGAACTTAAATCTATATATCCCACTAATGAATTGTATTCAGGATTAAAATCCAATTCATTGACTAGTGTAAAATAGGCCGGGCTGAACTGTGTTGGGCTACCCTTCATGTGGCTCGGATCGGGCCTAGTCTGGCTTTGCTATTATTTGGCCCAGGCTTAGGCTGTGCAACAAAAACCTAAAACCAATGCCGGTCTCAGACTTAAAACATATTTTGGACTTATGTCAAGCCTTGGGTTGGGCCTAATTCGGACAAACTTTTTGTTTATGGTTTCTTCTTGATGGGCCAATAATACTGACAACAATGATCTTCCTTATATAATAAAGATTAAAAAAAAAAAAAAATTTACTGACAATAATTAATTTTTTGTTAAAATGAAAAAACACAAAGTCATAGATTTCAATAACATGACTAATATTACTCCGTAAGTCCGTGTTAACAAGGGCGAAGCCAAGAATTAAGTACACGTAAGGCAAATTTTGATTGTATAGCTTTTAGTACTCTATCCTAATTCAAAAAATTGAATAAGTTTTAATTAAAAAAATTTCCCGTTTTGTTATTTTACAGTATAAAAAATTGCAAAAAGTTGTAATCTTATTTATAAAATATGCAAAAAAAAAAAAAAAAAAAAAATTCGAGGGAGAGGGAATGAGAGATTAATTGGGGTAGGTGTGGGAATTGGGGGGGTACTATATGGTGGAAAAAAGAAAAAGAAAAAAAAGAGGTGTGAGAAATAATAATAAAGGGGTTAAAAGAATTAAAAGGTGGCAAATATTTAATTTCAAAATACTCTAAGACAAAATAAAATGAAAAATTTCTGGTGAGGCTCTTGCCTCACCTAACCCTTTCATGGCTTCGCCTATGCGTATTAATAAGTATACATACACAAATTTCAACATTCATAAAGTAATATTTGGATTTTACTTACAGAGTGTCCCGGTGTACATAGTTCCATAGCCAGTGGCATTGCTGTGATCTGCGGTAACTATGGTTTTATCCGCATCATCCCCGACGAAAACAATGTTTGGCTTATCACTGGGAATTGTGACGTTCTCGCTGTAAATTCCTGCTTTAACATGGAAAGTGTAGGGAGAGACGCTATTAACAAGAGCACCATCCATGGCTTCTTTGATTGTAGTGTAGTTACCGGTGCCATGGGCAACAACAGTAACGTTGAATATAATAGATTATGCAACGCACTGCCGGGCAGTGAAAAGAAGAAGAAGAAGAAGAAAAATTGGGAGAATGAAAAATGTTGGGTTAGGATTGGATCTTCCTTGGGCAGCCATGATCGATAATGGAGAAGGTAAGTAGCAACAGATACTGTATTGTAAGCATATTTATACACACACGGCTGAACTGCATGCATGAAACACAAGTGGAATCCACCATCAACATTGTGAACTCATTAGGCTTACTCTTTTTTCGTATATTCCATTTAACCAATTAGGAGGCACTAAATGGTAAGTGGACATGATTAAGGTACCATCTTGTTCAATTTTGTCCAAACTTATACCAATGAAACAGGTGTTTTGAGTCCACTAAACCGCTATTTGTTACGTCTAGATAAGCCAGCTCCACCTAGTGGACTGATCAAGTAAGAGAAAACGAAATCAACAGTGTGAACTCATTAGACTTACTCTTTTTTGTATATACAGGAAGCACTAAATGGAAAGTGGACATGGTTAAGGTACCATCTTGTTTAATTGTGTCCAAACTTATTTGTTACGTCTAGATAAGCCAGCTCCACCTAGTGGACTGATCAAGTAAGAGAAAAATCAACAGTGTGAACTCATTAGGCTTACTCTTTTTTGTATATACAGGAGGCACTAAATGGTAAGTGGACATGGTTAAGGTACCATCTTGTTTAATTGTGTCCAAACTTATACCAGTAAAACAGGTGTTTTGGGTGCACTAAACCGCTATTTGTTACGTCTAGATAAGCCAGCTCCACCTAGTGGACTGATTAAGCAAGAGAAAACGAAATTTAAAAGGGATCAGCCAATTATTTAAAAAATAAAAAAATTTGACCACCAGGCCCGCGAAAATGGGCCAAACCTGCCCCAAGACTAGTTTAGGCTCGACCTCAGCATTAGCTCAATCAGTAAGATGGGCGGGCCTAGGCTTTAAGGCCTTGTCCAAAGCCCACTGGGGCTGTTAATTTAACCCAAAAAAAAAAAAAAAAAAAAAAAAAGAAAGAAAAAAAACTGACCTTTAAGAGGTTGACAAATCCCAAGCACGAGTAAGGAGGCTGATTCAATCAATTGCGAACGTAAATGTATGCCCATTTTAGTGCATATAAATATGGACAGCTTTATTTCTTTAGAAGATGTAGCAAAAAAATGGCTTATAAAAAGAATGAAGCATGTTTTGGCCGGTGATATGGATTCATACGACATGAAGGTCAACAAGCTAAGGGGTTCTTGCTAGTGAAACTAGTCCAAAATCCAAAAGCAAAACTAGTTTAATGGGGCTGAGAGATTCAAACTCCAGAATTTCTAACTCCTACACATGCATCTTCTTTTCCTCACTCCAGCGTCGTCTCACATCTCCTAACTTAGACAGTCAGACAGCCCTTGGACCTATGCTGGCTCTATTCAATTTGTTATTTTCTCCTTTGCCCCAGGCATGATTAATCGAGCAGTGCTCTCACTGGATGGCCTTGCAGGCATCCAATTCCGATATGCCTCTTCTATGGCGTGCTATTCTTCCTGTCTTGAGGGACATTCTGTGTTGGCCAACTTCTCCTCAATCACCATAGTATAAAATAGGTGGAGAATTATGGCCACAAGAGCCGCAGCATATGTCCATGTATACTTCTTGATTGCAGTAATTAAAACAAACCAATACTAAGACAATCATGACTAAAAATAGAAATTTTGTTGCATAAATCGGCCAAACAATACTTGTTGCCATTCGATTCAAAACTTGTATTTCTAATCAATAAAAATCTCACGTATACAAGAGAAACCCAAGAATTCAAATAGTAATGGTTATTCAATCAATAACCTCAATTCTCAACATAATTCATTAATATTTAACAAAATTCTTCTTCTATTCAACATTCCAGTAAAATTTAAAAAAAAGGGGGTGAAGGAAAGGAAAATGCTGAAATTTTGATATAAGTTAAATTCCATTCTAAAGCATTTTCAAATTTTTTGCCTTTTTGTTCCCCTCAGGTTTTTCGAGTTTCAAATGGAAGCAAAATGTAGAAAGATTTATCAGACTATAATATTAATGCAGGAGAAAAAGAAGAAAAATGAGAAAAAAAGAGTAGAGAGTTAAGCTCATATTGTAAAGGAGAGTATCGGATTGTCAAATGCGGCTTGGGACGTGTAGGGTTATATAATTGTACTGTTCATCTCATTAATACCCAAAATTTTCTTGGGTAACATCTACAAATAGGTACCATGATAATTATGCTACAAATTATCAGATCTACTGATCTGAATCACAATAGCTGCATAAGTTTTAATAATGGAACAAAACTAGACATTGTTAAGATGATGGAATGAGATGGTGGCTGGAAAATGCTAAAACCTTCGTCTTTTAATAGTGGACTACTAACTGAATCAAGGAGAAATATGCCTAGGATGTTGAGTTTCTCCCACTGGACCCAGGAAAGATTCTCCTAAAGATTCTCCTAAAGATGGAGATGGCAATCGGAACAATACCAATGAGTGCGATCTGGAGTAGATTAGAGCTGCTTGTCCTAACAGTGATCTGCCCACTCTGCTTGTTGTTCAGTCCAATGCGGACAGCCATTTTAGTACTCCGCCCAATGGAAAACTGAGACTGGAGGTTGGCCATTATTGCCAGTTCACCCCTCCACTTCATCAGAGATAGACCGGATGTGGATTGGTCCTGCCCCATGGGATAATCCTTCTCCTTGAGGCGCACTTCCAAGTTGGCTCCATATGTTGCATCACCCTGAGATTGAACTACTCCGGTGCTTCCCACCAAAGCTAAGTGTTTTCCCACTGCAATCTCATCCTCAATTTTGAGTCCAGTGGCCACGTTTTCACCCAAGGAAGTAATGGATACCCCAGCAGCTGTTCTGTTCATTTTTAAATTTTTAAGTTTTGTTTCGCCTGAAAGGATGTAGGCAATCTTCTTTCCAATGGTTAGGATGTCGAATCCCGCCATGGTTGATCCATTCTCCCCGTGCTTCACTGAAACTGAGGAATCCAAGTGAATATTGAACTCCTTTTTATCCTTTGTGATTTGAACAGCAATTCCTGCTGGAAACTGACCAGCAATAGCAAGATTCTCTTCAAGGTTGACCCCATCATATCCACAATCGTGGTCCCAGTCATTTGTGTCCAAAATCGGCCTTGTAAGAAGCTAGGATGTGGGCTCTAAAAACTGGTACCTGTAAACGGCATTATCTCCATCAAAGGAAGGCGAAGGACCATACTGAGCTTAGCAAGCTGAGACTTCCTCAGAGGCTTGAATGGTGGGAGCTGATCATACTCATCCTCGTCTTCTTTATTAGAATTTGAAAAATCGCCCAACTCAATATCTGAGTCAACATTCTCACCGCCCTGATCTGCAGGGAGTTTTGGATGAGCATGGGACTGCAACAAATAAGACAACAAGTAGGCTAGAGGTGGGGAACGAACCCGGAAACCAAAGAGCTTCCAGTGATCAAATGGATCTTTATGTTTCAATATAGAACTCACTTCAGATAAAATCTTAATCGAGTAGCATAGAAGCAACAATTGGGGTCTCCAACTTTGTCCATTGGGAAACAGTATTTCTCCATCTCCATTCTTTCTTGAAAATAGATGGTTCTCAACAAGAGACACTGGATTCTTTAAACAATCACCAACTGCTTGGCTAATAGACTGCTGAACTACATTAGATTGTTGAGCTACAAACATCTCATAGCTTAGGGAGAGCCAGATGGTCAATCAGGGAGAGCAGCAGCAGTATGCGTCAAAGTGACAATGGCACTTTGCCATATCGAAGAACCGAGAAAACTAGTGATTAACCTTAATAATGGTAGATGATTAAGATCTCTGGTCTGGGTGTCTAAGCGATCAACATAGAGGATGACATCTAGAGGACACTTCTTCATGAACTTCTTTATAGACAACAATATTTTTTGGTTGAAAGCTTGCTCCATTACAGAAGATCCGAGACCTGGTGTGTCAAAGACCTTGATCTTAACTCCATCTATTTCTCCGACAATCTCTTCCACAACAGTTGTAGCAGGTTCAAATGCATCAACCATGGCTTTCTCTTCACCAAAAATGGAATTTATGGTTGTACTCTTTCCAACTCCAGTTTTCTCAAGAACCAGAATGTTTAAAGAGAAGTCTAAATTATCTCTACATTCTGCTTCAAGCTTCATGGCCATCCTCTCAGCAGATTCAAGGCTAAATACTTGACTGAAGTGCCTCCCTGCAGCACCAACCAGCTGATTCAAAACCTTTACAGCTATGGATTCTTCAGGAGAATGGCCTAATCTCTGGATAAGCCTCAAAAACTTCACTCTTATGAGCTGTATCTTCTCCATCTTCTTCTTTTCTTCTTCGCTTAGGCTTTCCTCAGATTCATTCCCAGGATTAAGTTCTGAAGGAGTAAAAAGATTGGGATGGTTTGGTCGATGAGCAAGTCTTAGAAAGCAGAGCGAGGAGCCTAAACCAACGGGACACTCAACAGAGTAAACTTTAGAACCATCACTAGAAGTGATTGTGACACTGCCACCATCCGATCCAAGACTAGCTGCTGCTTTCAGAAGAGCAGTTAATACAGCAGAATCAAATAATTCTTTGCCTTCACCTTCCCCATGTGTGTCCACTTCTTTGTCTATATCCATGACTATTGCTCCATCAATTCTTGGTGAATGGTCCTATGAGCTCTCTGCACGCGAAAGAGAAGCAGGGGCCAATCTTTGCTCCAATTCATTCATGATTAGCTTGGCTGTGTTAGAGTTCCCAAAAATCAGACCTTCAGCACCTTCATCTGAAAGAGAATTGTTTTCTTCTTCTACTTCATTAAAACTGTGCTTTGCTTTATCTTCTTTGTCAAGTTGTTTGTCAAGTTGTATTTCAAGGTCTAAAGTGGAACTCGGTATCTTGTTTTCAATGCATTTGCTATACAACTCATCTTCCAATCTATCACTCTCCACAGTTTTAGGCAAGTCACCATTCCCCAAATATTTAATTCTCTGATCTGGTCTTGGTTTTGAAAATTCATTATGAATTCCATTCCTCTCAACAACATTGTATAGGTCTTCAACCACATTTGCAGCTGTGGCATGATGTGATACATCTCTCAAATTAGCTTCAAGCTCAATTTTATACTCTAGTTTATTAATGTCACTGCATTGATCAAGAATAGCAGTATCATTAACATCGACAGTACTAAACTCAACAGGTTCTTCAATAACAAAACTTACTATATTTGTTCCATTAACCAAATTTGTACTTCCTTCCACTGCTTCACTGGTCTCTACAACACCTATTATCGAACCTTTTTCAGCAGTAGAGTTCACATTTATATTCCTATCATTTTGTGCAATACCTTCCTTCTCCAGCTCTTCAAGTACTCGCATATTTTCAATGGAATTCAAAACATCCTCGTCCAACTTTGAATTAACCACAACAACATTTTCGTCCTTCGCCATCGAAGACTCAACTTGAGCCTCTTCAGTAACACCCAGACCCTTATCTTCAATCAATTTAGCTGAAACAGAGTTAATAAGAACCTTCTTCACCGCAGATTGATCTCCTTCATCACTATAAATTTCACTTCCAACTTCGACAATTTTACAATTAAACAAGCCCTCAACGCCTTTCGCCTTCAATGAGGTCTCGGATTGGTTAACAACAGATGAAGAACTTCTACACAACAATGAAAAATCCTCTTCTCCTTCTTCTACCTCCAAAACCTTAATTTTAAGAACACCATCAATATTTTGCACATCCCCA
This sequence comes from Liquidambar formosana, assembly GCA_039720395.1. Lineage (NCBI taxonomy): Eukaryota > Viridiplantae > Streptophyta > Magnoliopsida > Saxifragales > Altingiaceae > Liquidambar > Liquidambar formosana. The sequence continues at coordinate 344,798 of CM077822.1, read as the reverse complement.
ATACCTGGAACCCTCACAGGACCCAAAAACCCACCATTTTCTAATTCACTCTTTAACTCCTCATCACTCACCACATCATTGTCATCATCACCTTCCCCTGACAATTGGGCAATCGGCATGACCCGGTTTAAATACGCATAATCCGACCCACCACTTTCTTCTTCCTCTTCCATGGGTGTTCTTAAGCTTTCCTCATCTGGGTCTTCCACAAAAAGCCTAGAAAGCACATATTCCTCAACACCGTACTACTTTCGTCATGTGGGTCTGCCACAAAAGGCCTGGAGAGCATGTATTTCTCAACAACACCACTTTCTTCTAGGGTTTCCTCATCTGGGTAGGCCACAAATGTCCTCTGCGACGCCGTTGCAAACTCCTCTTCACCACTCACAAATCCCTCCTCGGACTCAAACCCACTATCACTAAAACTACTACAGCTACTATTACTGTAAATATTGTTGAGTTTATGACCGTTGATTTTTATGGAGGTTTCAAAATCAGAATCATCAAGAGTAGAGGAGCTCGGATAGGGAGTGAACTTGGTGAGCTAGAAAGCGCGCGCTCATGTGGGTACACCCTTGTTGTGGAAAGAGAGACATGAGGTTTTGAGTCCATGGATTTGAGCTCTTTGTTTCTATCTACTACAGAGGAGTAAAACACACGCAGGTGCCAAAACCCAAAAAGTTGGATTATGTCTTTATAAATGATGGGTTAGGGTTTGTTTTCAATGATTCTTTTTCCTTTTTTCGTTTTTTTTTTTTTCCGGGTAATTTTTAATGTTGCACATGTGGCCGTGTGGGGTTCGGGTTTGCCGTGGGTACTGGAAGACAAAACACACGAAGTGGATAAAAAGGCATGGTTCTGTTCTACACATGGCATTTTTTTTTTTGTTTTTTTTTTTGGCATGTTTTTTCTATAGCAAAATAAATAAATAATTAATTAAGAAAAACAGAGTTTTATTTTATTTTATATGGATAAACAATTTATTACATCAACTTAATATTCCAAAGAATTAAACCTAAAACCTCTGGCACAAAAGGGAGTAGTGCTATTAGGTCAAGAAGAGTTCTCTTTAACAAAGATCACAAAATAGGCATATACAGTGCATTTTGGCGGGTGAAAGGGTAAAATGGCAATGTTCGTTGCAAAGACTTGGAAGGGTGTTTGTAGGTAGGTTAGATTGGATTTGAGGCGCACTCATAATCCGCCAACAGACTAGTGGGTGAATACAATTATCACCCACTTTCTCCCAAATAATCAGATGGTTTCAATCCACATGCACACCACATTAGATTGATTGGTGGGTTTCAGGTGGGTTCGCGAATTAGGCTTTAGTTAGGCCTTACTCTATTTTTTTTTTAATATGTCCATACTATTTTGATCCAGTGGGCCTTTCAGTCATATATAATTATGGCATTTTAGTGATATATACTGTTTTAATAAAAGCATGTCACATAAAATAATAATTAACTTGGAAAAAATGTAAACTTAAACAAGTATAAAATTAGCAACCAAAATATATAACCTTGAACAATATGCAAAAAATTGATTCAGTATTATTACACTAATTATATATTACTAAACATCATGAGTAATATGATCCAAAAGATTATTTGTCCTACTAATTGTAAGGGAGTAGAAAAGAAGAAGAGAATTAGTGTCTAATCTTATCAACTACTTTGTATTGAAAGACATATAGGCGGGTGAGTTGGGGTTAGGTTTTTTTTTGTTTCAAAACCATTAATAGCCCATAAAAAAAAAAAAAAAAAGAAAAAGAAAAAAGGAAAAATCCTAAATCACTACCTGTCCACCCTATAGGATGAATTCGCCCATATCTATACTACTATATTAAGCCAATTGCCTTTGTGGTTGGATTGCACCTGAAAATACTAAAATACCCTTATAAGTTAATAAAGTTAAGAGATGATTTGGTAATTTTACTAATTTTGAAAAACCGACCATAACCTGCTACCTTTAAATCTCTCTCACACACACATGCGGTTTAAAAACTTCGAAACTGACATTGCAATTATACTAATAAAGTAAAAATTTGAAAAGATGTGTTGCACACGTATCGCGTGTGCTCAATTACTAGTGTCATATGATGGGATTGGATGAGACGATTTGTTGGGTCATGCGGGTCTATGAGCACCTCTATAGAATTGATGGAAAGACGATTACAAAATTGGGGTACATAAGCCTGGTTCGTTTATCCACCACACACACACAGGCGCACACACGCACAAACGCATATAGAATGCAGAAGCTCTGCAAATGAATGGCAGCGCCATGTCCTTCTTCAAATCCTTCGCCACAAAGTCATCCGTCTTCAATCCCTCCGAAGCCAAAATGGCGATGTTGCAAACGTCTTCTTATAGGGTATGCCCATATATATTCTGTTGGTGATTATTCTTAGCTTTGTCTGAGCTTATTCTCAGTCCACACTTCATTTTAAACTGCAAATTTACCCCGTTTGGTTGCTGAAAAATCAAAGGAAAAAGGAAAGGAAAGAAAACCCAGAATCTTACAACAGCCAGATCAATGCCTACTGCTTAAAAGACATTCCCTGTTTGATTTTTCTTTTTCCTACAACTTCTCAGTAACCCTTCAAAATTCGAACGTATTCAAGTGGCATATATGTTTGCGATTTACACACTGGATAGAATTATTGGTCATTTGTTTTGCTTACCTCTAGAGCTTGTTCTTGATGTCAAATGGTTTGAAGATTACTAGTAATGAAATTGTTAGGGCCTTTATATTGTAATTGTTCGGCAGATGTGTTCTTTAGAATGATATAACGACGCATATACGTTTTGACATCAGTATATGAGCTCCAGAGTTACTGGAAGGGTTATTTCTGTGGTGCACCAACTGTTTGATAAAATGTCCTATTGGCGAGTTGAATTGTTTTTTTCTATGGGCAATGCCATGCAAAAAATCTACACCAAAAATGATAGAAACTCAAGGGGCTACCATTATTATGTTTCACTTCTTAACTGACCAGCATCACCTGCCCCTATTAATTATAGAAGCCCGCTTCCCACTTTAGTTTGTATGGGTTTTTGGTTCAGATTGTTAGTAAGACTAGCATTTTTATTTTGGTATTATTAGAATCTCTCCTAACATTTGTCCATAGAAAGAACTTTTTGATTGTGAAACCAATACTGGGAATGGTCACAGGACAGGAAAAGTAAACTTGCAATATTACAACAGCCACTGCAAGTGGACTTGAATGATGATTTCGTTTCTTTTTTTATGCCTCTTGGCAATCAAATGGAGTATAAAGGTTTAGTTTGTTGGAAAGTAAATTCCAAGAGTTCCTCAAGCCAGTCTGAGAAGAATAATTAGTGGTCACCCATTCGAGGTTATACTTGTGTAAGGGTAGAGTGAAACTAAAACTTATTTGGTGCTTTTCTAGCAATCTAGACTCACTAGATATTGATGCATTATTTAGGGTAGGTATGTACCCCTGAATGGTTAGCAGAGAGTACTGGAGACCAAAACTGTGAAGTTTGGGGGGAATCTTCTAATGTTAAGCTCGTAAGACCTGGTGAAGCTGATTCTGTGGAGGGTGATCCTTTTTCAATATAAATCTCGCTTCAACTGAAATGAATTTTAAGCACTTGATATAGCAACATGTTTATGTTATGGACATAAAGTTTTTGCCCTGAAGATGCCTATGTAGGAGGCTCCTTCTCGTTAAATAGTATTCCCTCTGCAGCTCTGCCACTATTAACTTCACTGTACCTTTTCCATTTGTCCTTTTAAGCATCTGGATAGCCCCTTAAAGCCACAAACAAAGTTTCTTAACTGTGTGACAGTTAATGAGGTCCGTTTGGCAAGATAAAGGTTTCATAATTTGATGAAATATTTATCCTTTTCAGAGAGGAGGGGGTGGCCTATTTTGGCTTAGGGGAAATGCTTGAATCTGTAGGATTTCCGAATGTGGACAGATCTATGTGATGCTTTTTTTTTTTCCTTTTCTAATTTTTCATTGTAAATCCGTGTAACAGCCTGGTATGTCTATTAAAATATTCACATTTTCATTTTGACTGCTTACCTTATATTTATTTTGAATAAAGCGAACTGCAAGGAAAAAGCTGATTTATAATGTAGAGTAAGTTTATCTTTAGCTTGACTGTTTTTTGATGAAGTAAATTATGTATTAATAACAAAAGAGATCTTTAGCTTGACTGTTTAAGCATTGAGTTTAAAACTCATTCTAAATCTATCTGGAATGCTGATGGTATCTTATTAGTTGTAACTGATACACTGTTGCATATGTTCAGGCTTTGTCGCAAAGAACTTGCTCATCTTTCAGGAAAACCACTTCTGTTCGCTTATTTTATTTCAGAGGAAGCTCTTCAGTTAAAGTCTTCTCTCTTTTGAATGTGACACACCATTCTACTGATTCTGGTGATGAATTTTTCTCTTCATCAAAGCGAAGATCTCGAGGACCTGTTATGGCAGCAAAGAAAGCATCTGAAGGTATACATTGTGTTCACTTTCTTAGTTGGAAGACTATGATCACATTTCTCAAACCCATGGTGCTTTGGACTTGTTTCTGTCATGGCATGACTTTTGATTTGCTTGTTGTACCATCTTTCTCTTCCACCCTCCTCCACCCAGAAAAAAAAGAAAAAAAGGAAAAAAAAAGATACAAGTATGCAATTCCTTTTTTCTGATTGTTTGGCTTGCTTGAGTTTGTCCAGGGGCAAAGCAAGAAGATGGAAGATACAAGCACACAGTTGATCTGCCTAAAACAAATTCTTCAGTGAGGGAACCTGAAATTCAGAAATTATGGGATGACAATCAGGTGTTCAAGAGAGTTATTGATAGGAATAATGGGGTGAGTTCCATAGGGAAATTTCATTCTTTATGATGTTTGCCTTGGGTTCCTGTTGTAGTTGTATAAACTTATCAGCTGATTTTTGATTACTTGCATAGGGAAATTTCATTCTTCGTGATGGTCCCCCATATGCAAATGGCGATTTACACATGGGTCATGCTCTAAATAAGATTTTGAAGGATATAATTAATCGTTATAAGGTATGATTCTCTCCTACTTTAGAAATTTGATCTCTTACTCATGCATAGAGAATGATATTCATTTCCATAACATCAGCAAGACACATGTATTAAATGAATATATGGTTGCATGCGTGGATGCACATGCATGTATACGCCCAATTTATAAGCATAGACACAGAAATATAAGTATTAGGCAATACATCCACGAAGAAGACAAATTTTTTAGTCACCTTTTTTAATCTTCACACCTTTTTTTTTTTTTGGATGTTGGATTTTTTTCATATGGTCTTCACTCTTTTCATCTTTATTCCCTTTCTTTGGCCAGCTACTTCAAAATTATAAAGTTCAATATGTACCTGGTTGGGATTGTCATGGACTACCAATTGAGTTGAAAGGCAAGTATTGGTTTGATTGCTGGTTTTGTTAGTCTTGGCTTCTGTTCCTAAATCATTTTGTAAGCTGTCAACATGACATTGCATTGATCTGTCTTGATGCTTATTACAATGAAACACAAACAATTGAAAGTCTGCCACCTAGAAATTATTTATAGTAAGGTAAAGTTGAGAAAACCCGGCTTTCAAAATTTGGGGATTTTGTTGATCATGAAGCTATATATGATATATATATATAGCTTTCTTTGTTGACAAAGCTGTTTTCCTTCAGAATTCTGATCTAGTAATCATTGAAGTAGCATTTTTTTTTTCTTAAATGGTATTAATCATGTCAGGGAAAGGATTGAAGTGGCTTAAATGCTTAATATCATAATATGCAACTTTAATACTTTGGTCAAATTATAATTTATATGGCCTCCTAAGTTCTCAAATATTACCTACCCTTGGGTAGCCCAGTTGGTAAGAGAGAACTTGTGATTTTGTGGTTACGCGCACGGTTTCAGGTTCGATTCCCCGCTAGGACAACCCAAGATTTAAGTGGGGGCCGTGGCAATGGGTTGTTGCGCTAGTCTCCCCTGGGGTTTAGGTTCCATGGGTGGGTCCAAAGGGCCCTGCTGTGGGATGGTTCCACCGTTATCAAAAAAAAAAAAGGTTCTCAAATATTTGTATTGCTCTCATTGATTTAATAAACTTTGATTTCAGTCACTTCAGAATTGGCCTTAGTTCATGGATTCTAGAATTAAAACATTACTCCTGGATTTATGTTAAAATTTATACGAGAACTCCTAATAAATATATTGGATAACTTGACTGTTGTATTAAATAATTTCAGTTCTGCAGTCATTGGATCAAGATGCTAGAAAGAATCGCACACCATTCAAGTTGAGAGCAAAGGCAGCCAAATTTGCAAAAGCAACTGTTAAGACTCAGATGGCATCATTTAAGGTCATACTTTTATCTGCTCTTAGAATTTTAGTTATGTGTGTTTTGTATCCATTTTATCACTTCGCAGTTATTTATTTATTTATGACTTATATAACCTTTTTAAAGTTGATTTATTGACATTGATAATATGGCAATTTTGTCTAGAATAAACAATTTCATTTTTAGTTACAAATACATACTGATATATATATATATAGATAGATAGATAGGATGATGATCAGGTAAGCACGTGCTGATATAACTTATATCAACCCCCGCATTGGGAGTTGTACCTTGTGTATTAGTGGTATATGAGGTACATTGGACCAATGCAAGGGGTACAACCCCCAATGCAATGTGCTGATATAACTTATATCAACACGTGCTGATGGGTGTGTGTATATATATACATATATATATATATATATATATATATATATATATATATAGTTTTTTCTGCTCATTGAGTATGTTCATTGAATGTTTGCAGCGCTATGGAGTATGGGCAGACTGGAATAATCCTTATCTAACTCTCGATCCAGAATATGAAGCTGCACAGGTAGCTGGTATAGTTTTTTTTCCATATTAATTTTGTAGGTGTTAGAAATTAAATGTAACTTGTAAACTTCTGGATGTTCTGTCTCTGTACAACTTGTAGATAAGATAAATTGTTGAGGAAAAATTATGGCTATGTATACAGCCACAAGTTCTGTGATTTGTATAACTTAGTATCAACTAAAAGTGGTGCATTTATACCTTTATACTATACTGTACGTTGACAAAATGTCTATAGGTAGGCATGGATAGATCTTGCAGGAAAAAATTAATGATGTCTCTACCTATTTTGTGTTGACAAATTTATAGTTGAGTTGCTAAGAAATTGTTTCTTGTCCATTGTTTCATCCACAAGATTGAAGTGTTTGGTCAGATGGTGTTTCAAGGCTATATTTATAGAGGCAGGAAACCAGTTCACTGGAGTCCCTCATCACGTACTGCTCTTGCAGAGGCTGAGTTGGAGGTAAATTAACTTTCCATTTTTTTTCTTTTCTTTTTCCTCCTCTTCTACTGAATCTCATATTGAAAACATTATCACTATGACTTTTTTAGAGTAAAGAATTAATGTAACTTCTTGTTTCCTATATTGATGAGTCTTTAAATAGATTCTATTAAGTTTAGACTTATCTTTTGAGGTTTTTAAAAATTTTCAATTATATTCATTGTTGATTCTATTTTGTTGCTGTATCCTAGAAAATCCCTCTTTGGGTTCGTAGTAATGTAAATGAATATTCAGATTTCCCTCTTACTGACATTCTACACTTTATTTAGCTTTTTTAAAAATGCGTAGCTTCTGTTTTATCTGGTCACTCTGGTGTTTCCATGAATCAAGCTTATTATAATGAGCCTCATGCTTAAACCTATAATTGTTGTCACTCACTAAATTATCTTCTAGGATCGGCATGGTTCCTATCTGTTACTTAAATGGAAGTTTTTATGCAGTATCCAGAGGGGCATGTTTCAAAGAGCAGATATGCCATTTTCAGATTAGTGAGTGTGCCTCCAACTTGTGATGGCTTATTGAAAGAATCTTTTCCAGATGTGTGCTTGGCCATATGGACTACAACCCCCTGGACTGTTCCAGCCAATGCTGGTAAGGTTTCCTTGTGTTTAGTTTCCTATATTATTATCATAAATTGATTTAGTCATTTACTATATATTTGTTTCATACAGATTAAAATGTTTGTTTTAATATCGACACTTTATAAAAAATGGTACATATTCATAGATTTCATGGTGGTGATAAAATAAGTGCTAAAACTATGGTGTTTACATTGTTTTTACTTAAAATTTTATCTACAATATTTCATTCAATGTTTCCATTTTGAAACATTGTATTCTATCAACCTAGGCTTATTTTTTTGCCCTCCATATATCATACATTCCTCTACAAACTAGTTGTTGTACAAAGTTGCGGCTGATTATGCTGGTGTTTGAAAATTGATCTAGCCTAGAAACCAGGCAACACAGTTACCATTGTTCTTCAGAATTTGTTTTCAAGTCATCATTCAGCATTTATCATTGCAGTTTTGAGTGTATTGCATTTTATTCTACCAAAAGACTAGTTAAAGTCAAGATTTCAGAATAATGCTGGATTTTGAGCAGATATTCTCTTTTAGATTAATGTGCAAAACAGGCATCAGCCTGAGTTGGCAGGGTGCATAAAATAACTACTAATTGGATAACAAAAAAAAAAAAAAAAAAAAACTTTTAATAGTGTAGAAAAAAGTTTAAATTTTTGTGTGAGGGTCTTGTGATTATAAAATATGAATTTTTCCTGGTACACCTTTCAAATTTTACTCAAATCCTGTTACCCTATTAGTAAATCATTTGTATTCCATTTGTGCTTCTAGTTAAAATAAACTTGTCTGTGTATTACATAATTACTCAATTGGTATATGTTTACTTGGGGTCACTAATTCACTGTAGCAGAAAAATTTCTGTACACATTGAAGGCGGAGTTTTGGAAGAACCACAACTAGAGAGAAATTACACATGTGCATTCTAGATGATGCTTATTTAATATCCTTAGTTCTTAGGCTAAAACCCAACAATGGATGATCAAAATTTTCATGGTCTTTTTATGTATGATTTATCCATGCAGTTATTGGGAACTAGAAATGGTGTTAAGAAGTTGTAACAATGCCAGTGGAATAATGATGCCGCTGTGTATAGATTAGAAATTATTATTATGTCGTTATGTGTATACTCTTCCTTGGCTATGGAACTGTTATGTGTATTCTGTTTCAAAAATTATCTATCCTGATAGTTACAACATTACCTTAAGGAAAGACCATCCTGCACTAGTTAGATTTAGAAGCTGCTAATCCCTTAATTTTATATTCCTATGTTACCCCATTTGAAAAATCTTGATGTTCATGTGCTTAATTTATCCATTTAATATATGCCACCTTGATCTACCAAATACATATGTTGCTTGCACTCATAAGAACATTCATCTCCCCCCCTCCCTTCCGGATAAGGTATGCACTAACTTTTTTTTGGGGGTCCTATTCTCAGCTGTTGCAGTGAATGCTAAGCTTCAATATGCCGTGGTTGAAGTGCAGTCACTCTTGGGAGATGCTTCTATATCCCCTGGAAATGGAAAGAGAAGGCTTGGAAATTGCTAAAGGAACAGAAGAAGCCTTTCGTTATAGTAGCATTAGACCTTGTACCAACACTGGAAGCAAAATGGGGCATGAAGCTTGTTGTCAAGAAAATACTGTTGGGTTCAGATCTTGAAAACTGCAGGTTACAGATGAAAATATAAACGCTGAACTGGAAAATGCTATTAAATACACACACACACACATATGTATGTATGTATGTACGTAAAAGTAAAGGCTTTTTTGGTGTGCAATTGCTCTCAGTCATTATTTGCCTATAGTTATGTAATTAGTCTTGTTAAAATTTACATAAATAACTAGATCTTATCAATTTAAATTATTAGTTGATGAATTATTAGCATTACATATCCTTAATATATGGTTTTTAAACTGTGGTTTCAGGTATATCCATCCAATAGATAACAGGGAATGTCCTGTTGTGATTGGAGGAGATTATATTACTACAGAGTCAGGAACTGGACTGGTCCATACAGCGCCTGGTCATGGTCAGGAGGATTATGTGACTGGCTTGAAATATGGATTGCCTATACTTTCCCCTGTAGATGATGATGGAAAATTCACTGAAGAAGCTGGACAGTTTAGTGGGCTTGATGTACTTGGGGATGGTAATATTGCCGTTGTCAAATATTTGGATGAACACTTGTCAATTCTCATGGAAGAACCATATGGTAAGTTGTATTATTGTATTCTTTAGAAATAAATTATTGAGAAAGTCTTTTATTGTTCTCCCTCTTGAAGCTACAAAGAAATGTAATGTAGCCATGTCACTTTATAAAGCTTTTCTATCTTTTCTCTTATGCAGGACACAAGTATCCTTATGATTGGCGTACAAAAAAGCCTACAATATTTAGGGCAACTGAGCAATGGTTTGCATCAGTGGAAGGGTTTCGCCAGGCTGCTATGGACGCAATTGGCCATGTAAAATGGATTCCATCTCAGGTATCTGGTCTTTAAATGCATGAGAGGTATTCTAACCTTGTATTTGACTATACAGGTTCCTACTTTTGGCTCTTTCCGTGTTCTGATTCTTAAGAGATCATATCGATATAATTTTGCCATGTTACTATGCTCCGTACATAAAGTAACTCATGTTTTGTCACCTAGGTGTTAAAGCCTTATCAGCACGGTACTAGAGGCCTGTGTCCAAACCCATCGTCATGCTCACCCACTAACATCTAACCATAGCATTACTGACATTGCTGTCATGGTAGTTGTGGTAACAACCTGTTCAATGATCATCATCTGGGGTTCCTGCATATGTTTGGAAGGAGGAATTTCCTGGAAGGTGAAACTCCTTCGAAAATCTTTTTGCCAATTTTAGGTCCAATCTTTCTGAGGATAAGAAGTGGGCACTTTTGAAAGATTCAAAATGTTTTGAGTGCTGTGACTTTTTTCATTGGTCATTTTGTTGGACAATTTAGAGCTAGAAAAGAATAAAATTTTTGGAATCGTAAAAAGTGGACAGTACTACTAAGTTAACATACTATTTGAACCTTTTTTGAAAAAATGAAGTATTCTTGGGGTTGCCAATGTATTAATTGTCGGGAAACATCTGGAGGACCAGTCGATGACCAGCTGTACTTGCTATTTCAGATGTACATTAAGGTTCTGTGGTCTCCATTTTTCACTGTCCCTGTTTTTATAATTTTTGTTTCATAAATCATAATATTATCAAAGTTGTCACTACTTTACATTTCACATTCTAAATTAACCACCATGCAACTTTTCAGAGGAATATTGAGAATGTTTTAAATGCAGAAAAGGAGTAACTTTCCTTTTCCTCTTAGAATACTGGGCGGAGATGTCTGTTTGAAACAGTGAGTTAATGAAGTAGAAAAAAGACAAGATTGAGAGTGACAAAGAGAGGACATATGAATATCTGCAATTTCTATATTTAAGAAATATAAAAATGGGAATTATAGGTTGAACCAGTGTAAGGACAAGAATGAGTCTGCTAGTTTTTGAGACTGATGTAAGGTGTCCAAAATGGCAACGTAGGAAAAGTTTGCTTGAGCTGTGTAATAGTGGCCATAGAGTCCATCAAGGCCAAAAAAGGAAAAAGGATCCTAATATAGTGGTGTTGCTTTATTGACATGAACTGATTAAGTTTTGTTATCAGCTAGTTTCTACCTTGTGCTTGGGTACTTGCATCTTTGCCTCACTGGTTCACCATATCTTGCCCAGATTCAGACCATTTGGACTGTCTTGCTAAATTCTGCTTAATTGAACTTGCTAAGACAATTTGGACTGTCATGCTAATAACTTATTTTGGTTTTGTCTCATGCTTTTGAAATTATTTCTTATTTTATGTGTTTCACTTGTTTTATGAGGATTAGACTCAAAAATAAGTGGAGCTATTTTTTGAAGCTTTAGCAATTTCTCCTTTTACATGGTGGTGGTTATTTTATGCATACTGTTCATGAATACAGAAGCTGATGTAAGGGTATTTGAGGATCAATCCTATCAAAGCTTTCAATTGTACTTGTTTGCGAACGTGTTCTAACAGGCAGTTTCATATATCTTATTGGTGCTTTTTTGTTTAAATGCATGACCATCGTTCAGGCGGAAAATAGAATTTCTGCAATGACTTGTAGCCGCTCTGATTGGTGTATTTCACGACAAAGGACATGGGGTGTCCCCATTCCAGTATTTTATCATATTCAGTCCAAGGAACCGCTAATGAACGAAGAGACTATTGATCATATCAAGTGTAAGAGCCTCTTAGAAATAGTGGTTTCTTTCCCCTTGTCTTTATTATTATTATTTTTTTTTTTTGATAAAGGTAAAAATTGTATAAGATCAAAAATAGGCAAAAGCCATGTATACAGGAAGTATACCAAAAGGAAAACAAAGGGTCCTTGTCTTTATTATGGTAAAGATTTAGTTTAATTTAAAATTCATTATCATTCATTTCAGGGTTCGTTAGTTTGGTTGAAATCAGGGGGAATCGGAATGGAATGAAATTTCAATGGTTAGCGCAGCTGCTCACCATTGAAATCTCATCCCATTCCATTCCAATTCCAACCAAACAAACATGCCATTAGAGTCTTAGTATATAGTAATGATGTATTCGTATGAATATAATAGTTTAGTTTCTTTTATTTATTATTTCCCTCTTGTACTGGTCTCTTATATATTCATTTGTAATACATTGTATGCCTAGAGTGCTGAATTGCCAATTTTACGTTTGAATCTCAAGTCTCGTTGGAGCTATTTATGTTATGGGGTTAACTTTATGGCTCTGATTATTGTTTTTGGCAGCTATAATTGCCCAAAAGCGTAGTGATGCATGGTGGTATATGACAGTAGAGGACCTCCTCCCTGATAAATATCGAGATAAAGCATCAGACTATGAAAAGGGGACTGATACAATGGATGTCTGGTTTGACTCAGGTATTATAAGATATTTTAACCACTCACCTCGCATTAGAGGAAAAAGACAGCTCGCCTAATGAATGGAAGAGATAGACCTTGCAACAGAAAAGGGACTCCTCCCCCTCCCCCCCTCTTTTCTTTAACTCAGCTGGAAGTCTATTCATCTCATTTGGTGCTGTACAATGACTGCATATTTTAATCTACTTCAGGATCTTCTTGGGCTGCTGTGTTGGATAAAATAATTGGCCTCAGTTGTCCTGCAGATTTGTATCTTGAAGGTACGGATCAGCATCGTGGGTGGTTCCAAAGTTCTTTGTTGACAAGTGTTGCCACCAAAGGTAATATGAGCATCTGAACATTCTTTAGGTCATGGTACATGTAATTTTTTTAGATTCAACATTCTTTCGCTGTGAACGTTGTAATATGTTCAATATCATAGGAGATTTATATTGCCTCAAAAGTTTATTAATTGAATTATGTAACATAGTTATGTTTGTTTCTAATTTACAAATACCTTAACTGACATGATAACTACTTACCCTGGAAGGAGAAAAATTTTAAGTTTTCTATATATGTCATCTTTCCAGAGCACCATTCCCCTTCGGCTTTAATGTCAAATACTAATGTTAGAAAACCGCGGGGTTAATGTGGATGTTGTTGGCAAGTGATGAGGAATTATGCATGACAGTTCATTCTGTCACCAAACCAACAAATAGATTAAATTCTTTTGTTGTTAGGAATTTAAATAACTCTTCTGTGTATAACTTGCCTTAGAAGTGGCTATTGGAGAGCTCTAGATTTAATAGAGAAGGTGGGTCGTAATGAGAAAATTTGATTGCTGCATTGTAGTTTTACAGCTTTCCTCTTGCTAGAGAAGGTAAGAGGAGAACTGCATTGCGTTAGAATTTAAATCATGGTTTATTGTACGCTGTAGACCCGTTTGTTGTGGGTATACATTCCTCATTTAATTTTGGAAGCATATGTGGATGATTGTGCATTAACATATGACGATATGTGTTAATTTAGAAAGATGCTTTATGATTCTTTGTCAATTTTGCTTTAGTGCAGGAAGGCTCCATATTCTGGTGTTGTAACCCATGGATTTGTACTGGATGAGAAAGGTTTAAAGATGAGCAAATCTTTGGGTAATGTCGTTGATCCACGTTCTGTGATTGAAGAGGGGAAAAACCAGAAGGTTAGTCACTAGTGGTTATCTTTCAAAACTTATTTTCTTGTATTTGAATACTTGAATGGTTAATTATATTGTTTTCTATTGGCAGGAAGCACCTGGCTATGGAGCCAATGTCCTCAGACTCTGGGTTTCTAGTGTAGATTATACGGGTGATGTAATGATTGGCCCCCAAGTCCTCCGTCAGATGTCTGACATATATAGGAAGCTGCGAGGAACACTGCGATACCTTTTGGTGAATCTGCATGATTGGAGAGTACGTTCATGTTCTCTAATAAGAAATTTCCAGGTTTTGGTTCTTTTGGAAATCATCAAAACTGACCCTAGGATGGAGAAGACTCTTTTTAAACATGCCCAAATCTGTTTATTGTTTATCACTTCTTCCATTGAGTAATAATATTTCCATGCTGATATGGCTTCTACTTCTTTGCTCTCTCTGTCTCTCTCTCTCAGAGAAGACGCTTGCATTGCATTCTATAGTTTTATCTTTTGTCTACCTCTTCATCTAGATATCTTTTTGCTTCTCATTTTTCAGTTTAAATATGAGTAGCAATATTTTTTTGTGCAGTTTCATCTCTATGTGCCGCTTTTATTGTTTTGATAATACTTTCATGTGCAGGCTGATAATGCAGTTCCATACCACAATCTTCCCATGATTGATCAGCATGCACTGTTTCAGCTTGAAAATGTTGTAAAGAACATCAGAGAGAGTTATGAAAGCTATCAATTCTTCAAGATATTCCAGGTAAGTTCTTCTGCAATCCCAAATTTTTTTATTATTTTATTTTCATTCCGCAATCCCATTGAATTTAAGTAATTAGAATACTATTTAAAGTTGTTGCTCAATGAAATAATGGTTAGTGTTGGGAAGCAGAATTGTAGTCTTAAAACCACCGATGTCAAAATGCATAGCCGCTGATAAACATCAAACTTCAAATCCTTCTGTCTCCTGTCTCCTACCTCAACCCATCACCACCAAATATTTTTTTAGTTTTTTAGTTTTTTTTTTGGTGGGGTGGGGACAGAAAAGAAAATGGAGAAAAGTGGAAGGAATTAGCATCCTATTTTAAATTATCAGAGGGACAGAGAGAGAGAGATATTGATTTTCCAAAGCAATCATTATGATCAACAAGGCGAACAAGGCAAGACTAACATTGTTTGGACTTGTTTATTGTAAATATTTTCTTGTGAGAGTTACTTCTGAAGAATGATTTTGTTAAAATGTGGATACATCTGTAACACTGCATCTGGTTCGTTATAGATGAGTGAAAAGAGAAGAGAAAATAAAGAAGAGAAAGGAAGGGAGGAGAACAAAAGGAAAAAAAAAAAATTATTATTTTATGAGAGGGAGGAAAGAGAAAGGGAGAAAATATAAGTCCATTGTAAATTAGTTGTAACTTCTGCTAAAATGTTGAACCCAACAAGCATTATAAGTTTCGGTGAAATTTCTGGCTGGCCAGGAGAGAAGTATTTCTTCTCTTACTCCTCCCTTTGCTTCTTATCTCCCCTGATTTAATGAAGCAAATGATTGAAATGGAAGGACTTTTAAAATTCCTTTTCTATCCTCTTCTCTTCCCCAGAATCCCTACTGCCCAACAGATTGCAAGTGTGGGCCAACTTTCAGACATAGTAATGCCTAGTTCAAACCTAGTTCAAGGTTTTAAGCTTTGAGTACAGAAAAAACCCCAAGTAAACATCATATTGTGTGAGGTTTTGAACTTCTGCTTCGTTTTATATCGTTCACACTGAGTGTGGAATTAATTTGTAAAAAAATTAGAAAATCATAGGAAAAAAAAACCATGATGCCGTTGGTTAACAGCAGTTGCCCTAGTCTAGATATGGCCAAGATACTTTTGCATTATGCTGTTTTCACAGTTTGTTTCCATTTTGAAAATGATGTGGATGTTTGGTTTATGTGCCTAAAATGGCATGCATTTTGACCCTGCTGGGAGGCGGTGGGAATACAAACTAACTTTATGCCGGTTTCAAAAGCTTAAGTGGGTTCACACCAGGCAGGTCAAAATAGTGAGACATACAACCAGCCTCCTAGAAATGCATGTAAACTTTACTTTCCCTTTTTTTTATTTTTATGATGCAAAATCTTAATTTCTTACTGGTTGTTGCAACATAAATTTTGTTAGTTCATGTCTATATAACCTTAATTTAGCTGAAGTTATTCAACACTATAATATGCTTATTGTGAGATATTTTGTATAGATTTTTATTTTCTATCTCAGATTATACAACGGTTTGCTATTGTTGATCCATCCAATTTCTATTTTGATGTGGCCAAAGATCGGCTTTATGTTGGGTAATTCTTTCCTTACTTTATCCCCATTCTTATAGAAATTGCTTAATTCCATGTTTCTTTTATCACTCTGCACCGTCTCAATCTTTATTTTTAAACTTGTGAGCACGTGCACTCACATATTTTTGCAGCAAATAGTTATGGATGATCAATATGTGATGTGGGTTTGTGATTCTAAGCTATGTGCATATATGGTTCTTGCATCTTTTGCTGGCATGGACAAAATTTTTTGCTTTCCTCAATTTTCTCTGGGAAAAAAAAAAAAAAATCAGGTCTAAAAGCCTTGCACTCTACTTGGTGTGACTCACTTATTCTCTGAAAATTGTATTAGCTATGGTAATTCTGAAAAAGAAGTAGCAGCTGTTTCATATATAGATAAGGTATAACCAAAGTGTTCTCTAATCCTAATGGAAGAAAACTTCTTAAACAAGCTGATGAGCCACCTCAACTCTGAAGGTTTTATAAGATTACATCCGTGTTCAGAATTGTGCTACTTGGCTAAGTGCACATGCTTCCAAAATTCTACATTACAAAGTTTGGGTTGGAACAGAAAGTCAGCTAAGAAGTTATCTTAAAATGGTTAGGTCTTGGCACCTTGTGCAATGTTGTTTTTATCAAAACTCTGTTTATCTATAGAAACTTAGCCGGGTGAAATGTCTATTGACATTTATGGTTGATCTGAGCTATATTCTTACAAGGATTGCCACAAGCAGTCTCAGGCTTGCAAGGCTCATATACTTTTGATACCAATGCCTCAAAAATCCAAGGCACATGATCAAATGTTAGACTTCCAATTGTAGCCTTATATTGGAGGTTCATTCATTTCCTAAAACTACATTTTTTCCATGTCTTTAAAATTAAGAATTAGTTTTCTGTTAGCTTTACTCTTTAAAATTATACTTCTTTTATTGCATTGAGCTTATTGTTAGCTTAAAAATCTCTTCATGCATTGTCACATGGTAAATTATCCTATTAACTGAATGACTTTTTTGTATACTAGATATGGGCACATGTGCGTTGCACATGAATATTATTTAAATAAAAAAATTTATAAATTCTATATATATATATATATATATAGATTGAACATGAAAATCTAATTATTTGTTACTTTTGTGTTAATTTAACTTATTAGAATAAACGCTCAACACAATAGGTCAAAATTCTTTCAATTGTTAGGAGTTATGAAAGGAATAAGAAGTTAGCTAGAACACATACATAGTAGTGGAGGCTGTATAGAATTTATGAAGTAAACATAAACTGTGTTATCTTTTTTCCTTCTTTTTTGTTAGAAAATAAACATTCTTAATTGGTTAAATATAGGAGGCAAATAAATATTTAAAATTTAAAATAAGGATGTAACGGTTAATCAAAAGTGTTTCTAAAGTATAAACTTTTATAGGTAGTATAGATATAATATAATTTAATATGTGATATAAGAGCATCTTTGAGAGAGGTAGCAAAAAAAAACAAAAATGTAACAAATCTGTCTTTTGCTACCTTACGTGAGCTGTGGCAATTTGCTACTTCTACTTCAATTTGAGATGTGCAATCCAAAGGAAAGTAGTAAACATAATTTTTTTATTTTTATTTTCTATATTTTATATTTTTTATGCTTTTAAATATTATTTAATTTATTTTTTTAATAATTGAAATTGATCCCTCATAATATAGTTTTTCTTACTTTTTCTTAAAAAAAATTCTCAATTTTATTTTTATATGGTATCATCATTTACATTTTTTTTGTTCACTTAGAGATTGAAAAGAAAGTGGAGATCGAGATTTTCATTTTATTTTTTTCCTCATTTCTTTTATTTTTTTTCCTTTTTCTATTTCCCCCTCCCTTCCCATCAACAACCAAATTCAAGCAAAATAATAATAATAATTATCATATACATATATGACCCATTCCAACAATTTCCACGTTACAATCAAAACACATTCAAGGATTTTCCTAATCTACCCAAAATCCTCGAAAACAACCACTCACAACCACAAACAAATTTAGCATTTTATGAATTCTCACCAAATTTCAAGAAATACATAATAAAAGTATAAAACACTCACGTAACAGCCCCTTGAGATCCGGTATCGTCTCCATGATGTGGATATTTGGTTTGTGACTGCGTTGAGAAGTAAGTGTGCCTCTAACAGGCCATTCTCGTTTGCTAGAGAATGAGAGGAAGAGAGAGATACGAAGTCAACGTGTTTTAGGATTATATATATAGTATTAAATGAAGTATTTGATTTAGGGTTTCCTTTGAATTCCTATTTGTGTTTTATATATTAAGGTATGTGTTTTAGAATTATAGTTTCCATATTGTTATATTTTCTATATATGCAGAAGGGTGGGTAATTGTGTATTTAAAAATTAAAATAAGGGTATATTAGTCAATCAAAAGTTTTTCTTACATTCATCTTTTTATAGGTAGTATAGATTATTTGTGATGAACACACATTCAGTTTGTTACTGTCACTTGTTCTGTGTCTCTCTTTTATTTTATTTTATTTTATTTATATAGAGTATATATAATTTTTTTGAAATTATATGGGACGTTATGAGGCCTACACCTATTCTTAGTCCTAATGTATTGCATCCACACATTTTTAAAACACTCTCAGACAATTCCCAGGAATATCCATTACTATCCGGGTGGGGCTATTTCCACACCCTTTCTTGCTAAATCTACACCCCTCGTGCCTTATTTTCACACACTATTCCTTACTTTTACTCATGAAGGGGTGTGGATTTACCATTAACGGGTGTGGAAATAGGCCCATCCTATCCTATCCATTTATCTTGAAATACATTAGTGAATTTATGTACAATAAATAGAACCCACTGGAATGATACTAATAAATCAATCTTATTTTTCAAGGCAAGATTTTTATGACTTCATTTTTTAAAAACATCAAGAAGTTTATAGTCGGGATTGTTGGGACAATACTTAATATTTGCTGAATTTTCATGCTGAATTTTTTCTAGACTCTCGGATATGGGATTTTGATGTTCCCAATTGGAGTCCCAATAATTGGTGATTGTGTAAGTTCATTTGAGGATGCTCTCTCTCTCTCTCTCTCTCTCACTCTCACTCATGTGGATATTTTCTTTTAGGGGCACAACAAGTTTTACAAGGAGAAGTTGTCAAACGGTTCTTGCAGCACATCTTCTTTCCATTGTGAGGGCGGTCGCTCCAATCTTGCCTCATTTGGCCGAGGATGTATGGCAGAACCTTCCATTTCAGTACACCATTGAGGACAGTTCTATTGCTGAATTTGTTTTTGAATCAAGATGGCCAGCCTTGAATAAGAAATGGCTTGCTTTTCCTATCGAAGAAATTGATTTCTGGGGAAAACTTCTTGAGGTAATCACTCTATTTTTAACTAACGATAAAAGTTGTCCAGGTGAGCTCATTGAAAATGTCAAGTTTGAGTATATGCCTTAATTCAAGGATTGACTATATTTATGTGATTGTTTTCACAATTGCATTTTATTTTGCAAAGGATTGTTTCAATGGGATATTTTACATCCCTATGGAGTGAAATGTCCTCTATTCTTGGGTTTTGGCCTTGATTAGTGGTTGTAAAATTTCCCTTATGGAGTTTTTATATTCCATTGTGATGGGTTGAAGCGTACAGGTTGTTTTTTCTTCTCCTTTTCATTTTCTTTGTACATTGTGTTCACCGGTTCACCCCATTATATTTATTATTAATTAACTTTCTTAATTATCCAAGAAAAAAATTGTTTCCCCATGTAGTTTTGGAGAAAATAGGCAACACAGTTCAGACCCGTTCATCCAGAGAAAAGCAATGAGGCTTTCATTGCTTCCTCCTTTGCCTCTATCAATCCTCCTTTTCTCTCTATTACAAAGACCCACTCTTTCCGTAAAAAAATGCAAGCATGTTTTTAGCCTTTTTTATTTATTTATTATAAATATAATTAGTTATAATTATTCTTTTTTATCCCCTTGCAAGCAATGAAGCTCGATGTTGTTCAATTATCAACACAGGTAATAAGTTGTAAGCACACGAGCAAGAATCTTATGCCCTACGGGGCTTAAATGCTTGACAAACCACATGCAGCCCCCATTCTGCAAACATTGTTGATTAAAATCTTCTGTTACCTAGAACCCCACATATTTAAGGCTCTGCTATTAAACCTGTAGTCCTAAGCTTGCCTTGTCACAACTCCCCCAATCCTTGAAGCATAGTTAAGATAAGGAAATTAAAAAATGTATAATTTTGATTCACTTTCTTTGCTCCTGCTGAGTTTTTTTTGTTTTTTTGTTTTTTTTCCGAAGATGGCTAATAAGAATATTATAAACAGTACCAAAAAACAAGAAATCCTGAGCTAGGATCTCCAATTAAAATAAAAGGTATAAAAATAAGGAATTAAAATTACAAAACTTCAAGGACAAGCTATCAGATCTTATGTAGATATATTACGCATCTATGCACTTAAGTACTTAACCTTCTAGAACCAAATTGGAAAATCAATTTTTTTCAGAAACTAGAAGCCCTGGAATCTTAGATTATTAGCTACATCAAAATATGATATTGACAAGCATAAGATGATGAAAATGTACAAAATGACTATGGAAATATTAACATGAAATTGTAAAAGGTTTACTAAATTACTTAGATTAATAAACATTGGGACTCGTCCACATGACCATCTATCTACTGTCTCATTGTTTCTGAAGTGTAGATGATACTGGATTATAGAATAACTTGTGCCTTATGTAGTAAAGTTCATTTGAGAAGAGATTGATGGAGGATCAACATCAGTATGATGAAAAGATTTTAGAAAATGACCAGGAGATGTGTATGGAATGACTAATAGTTTAAATTCTATATTTATACCCATATTCCAGTGCCCATGAGGGAGGAAAAAAAATCTTGACAGTCATTTAGGGGAAGTGCGAAAATCCTCATGCCAATGATCCTCAACAAATACAAACAGGGAAACTCCAGCAGAAAGGGGTTTTACAAACTGTGTCAAGCAAACAAACAATATAATTGAAGAAAACTTTGTGCACACCTGATTTGGATGCTGTCCTGGACCATCCCCTGCATTAATAATAGGAATGCCAGCTGTGGCTGCTGCTCTTCTGGCAGTACCACTTTCCAAGTGCCTCATCACAATCATATCTGAATACCCTTCAATCGTTCTTATAGTATCTGCAAATCAAGCTCCTAAATTATAACTAAAATACAATAGAATTGCCTCGGAAACTTGATCAAGTACATGAAAATAATTACCTTCAAGCGTCTCTCCTTTGGCCACTGATCAAAACTGCCGCGCATTCTCTGTTGTCAAAACTTCCCCACCCAACCGTTTCACAGCAGACTCAAATGAAAGCCTAGTTCTAGTTGAGGGCTCATAAAAGAGGGTAGCCATGAGGTAACCCTTAAGAATTTGACTTCTAGGTGAGTTCTTTTCAACCATCTCCATCTCTCGTGCCACTTCGAATATAGCGTTAAGAATATCTCTATCGAATTGTTGAGCTTCAATTACATCGTCTAGTTGAAACTTATTCCCTACCAAAAATGAAGGTGTATTTTCAACTTCAAATGCAAGGCACTGGAGTCCATGCGGGGAGAGTCTCATAGTTTGTTCCCATTTGAATGATTTCTCATTGGGGATTAATCTTGAATGTGTCAGGTCAGTGAATACAGAGGTAGACTTAGATTGAACTGATTTTTTCATGAAGATATTCGTATAATTGCACATGAACTCTTTATAGCACTTCATTGCTTTGGGCGCCACTGCAACTCCGTGCAACGTATATGTTGAAAATGAAGAGGATGAAGCCATTGCAATCAATAGAACTTCAAATCTAAACCCTAATGACAAAACGACTAAATCAATTTTTAGACAGTAATGGATGATCAGATAAAGCTTTAGTTTAATATAAAAGAGACACAACTACAACAAAATTGAATCAATACAAGTTATAATAAGCTCTGATTTGAAATCATACCCAATAAACTCAACATTAGGGGGAGCTTGAATGTTCATTCAATGCTCTGTTTGGTTGCTGATAAAACGTAGGAAAAAAATTGATCAAAATAAAAACTTGGGTTTTCATTGGTGAAGCCTAAGACATGTCCTTGGGGGGAGGAGGAGGAGAGAATCAAAGCTTTGTTTTTCTTCTCTTTTCCTCTGTTTTCTCATTAACCAAACAGAGGATAAATGTCTGAACATGGGGTCCTGACAATCACAGACGTGAACCACAACCACAACAACATCCAATCAACACAGCTAAATATGCTCAGATTCGAAATCATACCCAAAAGACTAATGTTAGGGGGACCCGAATTTCCATTCAATGTTCTGGTTGGTTACTGAGAAAATGTAGGTAAGGAAAATTAATAAAATAAAATACAAGGTTCTCTTTAGCGAAGCCTAATACAAATATTTGAGCTTGGCAAAACCAAAAGAGACAACGAGAGTCGAGCTTTCGTACTTCCTTCTCCTTTCCTCTGTTTTCTCAGTAACCAAACAAAGGATAAATATCTGGATCAATATGGTCCCAGCAATCCCCAGACGATAGTCTAATGACTTACTCCATATATATTTTAATAAAAAAAAAAAAAAGACAAAAATAGAGGGAAAGGGAAGAGAACAAGTCAGTGGTACCTGGGAAACCTTTTTTCCGGAAAAGGAGTGTTT
Source organism: Liquidambar formosana (assembly GCA_039720395.1). Taxonomy (NCBI): domain Eukaryota; kingdom Viridiplantae; phylum Streptophyta; class Magnoliopsida; order Saxifragales; family Altingiaceae; genus Liquidambar; species Liquidambar formosana. The sequence goes on along the minus strand of CM077822.1, from coordinate 321,724 downwards.
GTTTGCCGCGAAAATATAGTGCGAAGAGAGGGATAAAGAGGAATAGGGTTTTGGGAAAAAGAATTAGTGGAGTGAATAAATATAAGAGGAGACACAAGTCACACAACTTATTAATTTACAAACACATCATAGGCTCAAAGGCCTCTTTCAATTCTAGGGTTAGCCTAGTGTCGAAGGAGGGTGGATTAAAAATAGAAGTAGTTAGGATAGATTCAGGATTAAATCCGTCCCCTTGTGTGAAAAAAAGAAGAAAAAAAAAAAAAGGCCTCTTTAAAGTTTAGGCGTAGATAATTTTGGCACCGATTTTTTTTTATTTATTTATTGGACAAGTGGGGGTGGGGTATGGGGTTGATGGATAATGTTTTCAAAAAGTTGAAAAAGAGAACTTCTAAGATGGGAGTGTGTTTTAAAAAATAGTACGGTTGCTAAGACTGCACCTTTATCCTTCTTCCATGAGTTTAATTTTTCAGCTATCTTGGATATGTAATTTAAAATATGCGTTATGTTACCAACTTTAATAATTTGAGTTCAAAAAATTCAATAAAAAATATGTTCAATGAAGTACACACGCATTGGTCAAAATAAACAAAAAATTTTGGTCAAACATTATTGAATGAGGGAGTTTCAAGCTTTGAGTTTCAATATCAAAATATTGAGTTTTTTCCTTTTTTCTTTTTTTTTTTTTTTTTTTTTGGACATTTGATAAAAGCTACCCTTGCAAATGCATACTCAAAGGTATAATGGCATGGAGAGAGACAAAATTTGAAAACTATTTAAGGTGTTAATAATATTAAGTAATGTCGTTGATGTTATGATAGTCTAAAGATATTTCTAATTTGTTAAATGAGTGATCTCAGGTACAAGTTCATGAAAAAACATTGATACCCGTTGTTGATATAAGAAGATATTAAAGGTATGGTAGGTTCTTATAAACTGTAAAAATAAAAATAAAAAAAATAATAAAAAAAAAAGTGGAGGAAAAATACACTAAGAGCAACCACTAAACCAATAAGTGGGACTTGGGTATTTATTGAAATTGGATGAGATTCTTCTCTGGCTTGGCCACCCCACCCCAACACACCAGCCCAAAAAAAACAGAAAAAAAGGAAAAAAAAAAAGGGTTATGCCACTGAAATGACAAGCCTGCCCCTCGAACCTTGTGCTGATGAATAAGCAATTACGGAGTAATTCTTTACCTATGTGATACTAGTGGAAACCTCGGGCGATGCCTAGGAGCCAAACGTAAAACTACAAACTTTAGAACAAAAATCACAAAATAAGAAGAAAAAAAGAAGAAGAAGATCAAAATCAATACAAAAACACTATACAAAACCCAAATTTGGAGCTCAAGATTTGGGGTTTTGGATCGAAATCCATACCAAGTTCTGATAGAGGACGATGAAACTTTGAAATCCACTTTTAAATGAAGATATTGAAAGAGACAGAGAAAGCCAGAGAGGAGAGAGTGGAAAGAGAGAAAGTGTGTGTGCGTGTGTGAATACAGGGGAAGTGGATATGGAGAGAGAAGACATGGTTTTTTTTGGGGGGGGGGGAGGGGAGAGACAATGTGTGTGTGAAATGAGTTTGAATTTCAAATTTGAAATGGATTAAAGGGAAGGAGAGAGAGAGGGAATAGGTTTCTGCTAGAGAGAGAGAGAGAGAGATAGGCATATGGGAGAAGGTAGCAAAAAGAGTGCAAAACAAAAAAGAGAAAAAATAGGGGCTGGACACATCAGCCGTTCACTGTTCACCAACAGTGTCCAGACCCCCGAGTTATATTATAGGTAGAATTAAATCTGAGTTCATGAAGGGAGAAAAAACCCTTTAGAAACAAAATTCTAGAGGAGTACATAGGTCTTTAGAAACAAAATCAAAATTAGCACTCCAATTCTAAGTACAATGGTCTTTAGAAACAAAATCACTGTTAACATTTCAATCGAAATTACAATCTACAACATTAATGGGAAATACCAAAAACCGAAGGGCGATAGAAACAAATAATGCATAAGAATACCTGGTAAGATCAAATTTAGATAAATAATTGAAATCACTATTCCAATTTGGATTACAATCTACAACTAAAACCCTACAGCCAAACCAAAGAAAATACCAAAACACATTGGTGTAGGCTGGAATTTGCGTGCGGGAAGATAAAGGAAGCTTGAAACTCTGGCCAAGTAATAACAATATTAGGGGTAAATTAAATACAAAACTCCAAACCTTAGAACAAAAATCACAATTAGGAAATCAAAATCAATCCAAAAATATAGAAGGGTTATATGGGCTGGGTTAGCCCAAAGGGTTTCTTTGCAATGAAAAAAAGATATTGAACAAAAAAAAAGAAAAAAATTGTACCTAACTATATAGAAGCAAACAAAATCATAAGTTAAGGATGTAAAACTTCTTCAGTTCTTCTATTTTTCCCACATTGTCCAGCAACCGAACAAATCTAAAGGATTCAATCTAAATGATCACAATGCAATACCCTTTTAGGGTCTCCCTGACTGTGCTAGTTCCACCTCTGAGCTCCATACTCTGTATATCCACACAAAAATAAATTAATTGATTAATTAATAAAAAAAATTAATTGTAAACTAACAATTTAAAGCCAACAAACCTTACTTAGGTTCCCAGTGGTCAAATAGAAGCCAAATTCTATCCCAAACATTCCCATTCCAAACTTGATTGTCCTGGAAAAATAGGAACTCCTAACATCAATTTCCATTCCAATCTTTTTAGTATCAATTTGATAACGTATTAAATATTTTTTGTCATATATAGCATGAAGCACCAAAATTTCAGGGGAAGTCAAGCAAACCAATTTAAGGGTTGAATGGCTGAGATATGAGCCAATTTCCCTTTTATTTTATTTATTTATTTATTTTTGTCTAACTTGGAAGAACAAATTTGTAAATAGCTTTGTGTAGTTGCTCAAGTTTTCAGTTGAGAAGAAAATTCTATATTCTAATTTAGAGTTAGATATTCCATGTAAAAGTGAGAGAAAGATGAACAAAAAACACTAAAATCAAATTCAAAAACCCTAAAACTTGAATCAAACCCATTTCAGGGGAGGGACCGTACCTGGATAGCAGAGGCAGCGTGAGTGTTTGAAGATGAATCAAAACCCTAAAATGGAACCAAGAAGGAAAAAAAAATATCAATGAGAAGGAGGAAACAGGAAAAAGAAGAAGAGGAGAGAAGGAGGCGACATACCTGAGCTGTGGAGGACGTGATTGAGAGGCCATCGATCAAAGAGGAAGCCATTGATCAAAAAAAGAGATGGATTTCAAAACTCCAATTTCAAAATTTGAAATGAGCTTCAGAAAGAGAGAAAGAGAGAGAGAAGGAGATGAATTTTGAGGGGGAGAGAGAAATAGCGTACCTGATAAGAGAAGAAAGGAGGAGAGAGAGAGAGAGAGAGGCAACAGGCGTATGGGAGAAGGCAGCAAAAGAAGAGGGAAAAAACGTTGGAGTTGGGTATAGTAAGGGCTGCTCGCCTGTTCCCCTTTTGCCTTTCCGTTCTCCCCTGCCTTTTCAAATATATTTCCATACTTTTTTAACCAAGAAAAATAAGGAGGGTGTCCATGTCAGCGGAGTACTGTTCACCTACAGTACGGCAGTACCCAAGCCCCTCCGGCTTATAATAGAGAGGAAGATGCTATTTGAAGCCATAGTAAGTAGTAAACACTTTCAACACCCCATTTCTCATTCTATAAATACCACCCCATCTTCATGATCCATCTCAATCCAATACTTCTCCGTTTTCCAATTTATCCATTTTCTTTCTTTGATAATTTTCCAATTATTCAAAAGGTGATCATGTCTGTCGTCACTTTCACCGACGAGTTCACTAGCCCAATCCCAGCACCAAAGTTGTTCAAGGCCTTGATCCTGGATGCCGACAACCTCATTCACAAGCTCATGCCTTAGGCTATTAAAAACATTGAAATAATCAAAGGCAATGGAGGCCCTGGAACCATCAAGCAGATGAACTTCGCTGAAGGCCAGTAATTGTCTTATAACATAAATTTTCACTGGGCATGGTTTTTATCATTTTATACTTGCAATTAAGTGATAATTGTACACTTTTTTTTTGCCCCCATCTCCATGCAGGTAGTCAAATGAAACGCTTGAAGCATAGGATTGATGCATTAGACAAAGAGAAGATGACTTACAGTTACTCATTGATCGAGGGCGATGATCTGATGGACAAGATCGAATCGATTTCTTATGAAATCAAGTTTGAGGCCTCTCATGCTGGGGGATGCATTGTTAAGAATGTAAGCAAATATCATCCCAAACCTGGTGTTGTGATCAATGAGGAGGAAGTCAAGGCTAGCAAGGAAAAGGCAATGGGTGTCTACAAGGCTGTGGAGGCTTACCTCTTGGCAAACCCTGATGCCTATGCTTAATGTTGGGATATTGAGACACTACTGTATTGCATATCTACCCATCTATGATCATGGGTATAATTTCCTTCTCTAGCTACCCAATATGCCAGTGTGGCTTGATAATAAAAAGTTGGTGCTTGTTGTATCAAACTTTAATGGCCTAAATTCTAAAACTACTTCTAAATTCATATCAATTACAAATTGATAAAATATTACGAAATCCCACATTTCACATTGCTCAAACATTAGATCCGATACGGTTTCATATAATACCTATTTAAGTTCTCCATCTAAAAGGTTTAGATTTTGGGTTGATTTCTCCTAATGTGGTATCAAGGTATAATCGCTCATGTGACGTCAATTTTGTCTTCCACTTCAGAGATGAAAATCTCCTAACTTGCCCACTGCGATATGATACTTTAGTAAGTAGATGCTTATTGCTAATTTTTCATCTATGATCATGGGTATGCAACAATCTCTTTCATAACTAGTACTCTTTTTTCCCATTGCTGATGGCAACTAATTGGTTAAACAGTGAGACAATTAAAAAATTATAAAGGAGGTGTTGTTTCATTTAAGATATATCGAAATTTAAGTTAGGATGCGGTTTCAACACCTACCGAAGACGTTGAAAGTAATTCTTAATGAAAAAATTGTATATAAAGATCTTACTTAATTGATGCCCAAAAGGGCCCCCAAAAAAAAGAAAAAAAAGAAAAGAAATAATTGTGAAAAATAGGTGAAGAAATGAGAGCGATGCTCTTCCCCCACCCACCCCCTCGCCTTTTTTTTTTTGTTTGTTTGTGCTGCGGATAAAAACAAAATGCAAAGGTTCTTGTTTATTTTATCTTATCTCATATATATGGGTGAAAGGTACTGACATCAGATTTTTGTTGCAATAATGGGATCTGTGCACCGTTGTATTTTCTATCCGTTCGTTAGAGGCAGTGTAGGTCTCCAACGCCCTTAATTTATTAAGATATGGCACGTGGAAAAGTCTTAGATATTTTTTTATTTTTTATTTTTGGTCGGTCAAGCGATAAAAGAAATTGCATTAAACAAACGGATGAAGATTACATGACATCTTTCTTCAAGATTAAGATTAACCAATTAGGAGGATATTCTAACCAGATTTTCTACTCATCTACAACAAAGGTATGTTTAACAACTGCATTAACTGCTCTGTTATAAACTCTTGGGACAACAAAAAAGTTGAACACTTTTACACTTTGTGCTAGACTAATAATATCACAGATGAGAACTTCAATCTCAAAACCCCTTCCGCCATAGCTCTTTACAGCCTTCACCACCGCCTGAGCATCTCCTTCTACCTCAACATTCTAGATACCAATATCCATACAGAAATTAAGCCCCTCCCGAATTGCCATTGCTTCCACCATCTCTGCTGAAGCCAGATGAGGATACCGTTTGGCCAAACCTGCCATAGACTCACCCTTCTCTTTGCGAATAACAATACCCACCCCTCCATTTTTGCTACTACGGCACCGTGTCCCATCCACATTTACTTTATACCTAGATACCGAGGGTACCATCCACTTCAACCCGTCATCTCCTTCCCTACTATTTTCTTGCACCATAGTCTAGTTGGTAACTTCAACTAGACCTCCGGCTTGGGTGAATTCATTGCAATCCTCCATTGCTTTTTGCACAACTTCAAGAGGATTCCATTGTTTGTAGAAAACAAACAATGGAAAATTGCTACTTAGTTATCTTATTTGAAAATTGAGATATTTTAATGTAGAAAAGTGCTACTTAGTTATCTTATTTTCAAGCCGATGCATGATAGTTTAGTAATAATATTTTAATTCATTCAGTAGTTAAGTGAGTGATCTTCATTTTAAATTTATGAAGAAGCATTGGTACTCATATGCATAATGACAATAAGGAAAGTTAAGGTTAAAGGTAGGGGTAAGTTCTATCAATTGTCGATCAATAAAAAAAAAAAAGGCAAAAAAAAATCCTATCAAAATTCAGTCCAACATTAATCCTCTATTTGGTTATCGATTTCTAGCAAGGAAAAAAAAAGGAAGGGAAAAAAAATAAAGAAAAAAAATGAAAAGAAAAGATGATTATATCATATCAAAATTATCAAATTATTCATTTTCTTCTAATTTTTCATTGCAACCAAATAAGGAAAAGTACGGTTCTTTATATATATATATATATATATATATATCTTCTTGAATTTAAAATTATAAATAAAAATAAATAAATAAAATCCTATGAGAGGGAGAGACCCATGTGTGAGAGGGCGAGACCCATGTGAGTCTAACATGAGTGTGTGTCCGCTGCATGTAGGGTAGACGGATGTTCGTGGAATTTTGTGCGGGTAAAAGCACAGCCCCTTATTGTAATTTCAAGTTACCCCTTCACAGTTAAATAATTATCCATATTCTTCCATGCAATTTCTTGATTCACTTCAAATTCAACCTTAATCAAAAAGTTCAGTGACCTTTGGACCCATCTCTCCCCTTTCAGCAAGAAAGTTATGGTTTCGAGTCGTGTTAAAATAGGCTTCTTTATATGTTGTACCTCTCTTCATCTTGATGTCAGAGATGATTAAAATAATGATATTGAATATCATTCACCCGGTCGAATGATATTCTATTTACCCAAAAAAAAGAAAAAGGAATGATATTCCAAATGCCATAGATTGCAAGGGAGGTGTTTGACGATACACTATTTTTTTACTCTCATAGTTTAGAATTACTTAGCCGAATAATCATATAACAGTATTATAAAATTGGAATTAGAGTTTATCCCGGTTTTCAGATCCATGATATTGTCTTTGCATGAACACTACGTCCTATGAATTCAATACAATAATGTGTTATGAGTTTATGATGATCGAAACTCTATTTGGAGCCAAGTGGTTTGTAATCTTGTTAAAATTTGTCTTTCACAATTGACTTTTCCAATTTATAAATGCCATCTCCAAACTCTCACCATTTCCTCCCCCAATCAAGATGTGATTGGTGTTAGAACCAAACGGACCTCAGTATGTAATTGGGCAATTTGTTCTTAACCACTTAGATTTTAGTTATATATAAAAGATGGATGCCGGCCTTAGTTTCAAAAATATTCTCTTCATTGTTCCTTGATTTGGATCTCAAGCTAGCATAAAGAGATATCTAGCTATCGTTTGTTGAGTTTTCTGGCCAGACTTGTCAATGAGATCAGAACTCTATTCGGAGCCAAGTATTTTGTATTCTTGTTTAAACCTCTCAACAAAGCTAGATTCTTTCCTTGGCGCTTCATTAGTAAGAAAAAAAGAAGGGGATTAAATTCCACAATCGGCACCCCTTGTAAGGTGAGGTCTCAGTTTCGAGTACCGAGCCTAACAAAAGAAGAGAAGGAAAAATAAAAAGATATTTCCACCAAAAAGAAAAGAAAAAGATGTCAATGTTACTCTTTCGTTTATTATTCTCACTTTATTATTACCAATGAAATCACCTAATTATTATGGGCCACAAGAACGACATGTTCTAATATTATTCATGTTAAGTTTACAATTTAAAAATCGAGATTATTAAGTGGATGATCCGATCAAGTGTATGAAGTCATATCAAATTAAATGATGTAAGCTGTGAAACTTGTCAATGGGGAAATTTTTTTATTTCATTGTCTAATTAGGGCAATGGAACTTCTTTTTGGTCGAAACCAAGACCTCCGCAAACCCCGCACGCCTATTGGGATGGGACATGCCCATTTTTTATGTTTTTCATATATATATATATATATATATATATATATATATATATATATATACATTTTTTTCTCTGCAAATGACACTAATAAATTGGATACTCCGGTATATCCCTTGATATATCTCACTAAATTATGGCTGCTTGAAACATTTTCTATTTGGTGTTACTGATGGTAATAGCCCGAATCAGGCTGGACAAAGTGGTATTGTGGCAGTAAAAGATGGTGATTCAGGTGGGGATAGATCTACGATGGAATCAGTGCTGTCCTTGAATGATGGTAGATGGTTAAGTCCTGCTGAGGAGTCATGTCCTCCATTGAATAATGGAGCAAGTGAAGATAATTTCCAGTTGGGCTATGTCAGGCAACCTTCCCCTCCCCCTGTTCTCGCTCAAATGAAGCATGAAATTTTGCCAATTTCTCCATCAAAAGTAGCTGATCCAAGACCTGGACCGGCAAAGTCTTCTCCAGATGGGATTGCCAGTTCTAATTCATATCAGCATTTACACATTGTAGGCCCTCTGTGCTGTTTTGCATTCTATAAATTTTTTAAAACAATGCCTAATTTCTTGGTGACTTTTGGTTCTTTTGACAATTTTCCATTTCATGTTTAAGGTTTTGTGTTTCTTGGTTTTCATGAATGTGATGCTAGTTTCGTTTACCTTCCATTGCAGCCAGTAAAGATGATGGATGATTCTTGAGATTGGCACGGCAAAATACTGCAAAAAATTTGGAGACATGTGGTGTTCTTGCTGGATCATTGGTAAGAGGCCCATTAAATTATAGAGAAGGGAAAAGGTTAAAGGGGTTACAAGTCAATGCATTGTTTCTCATACTTCCCATTTTTATCTGGCTGTAGAAAAACAGGGTTTTCCATATCACTACGCTTATAATCCCAAAGCAGGTGTCAACTTCAGATTCGGTAAGACAAAATTCTTCACACTTCAATGTATGCAGTTCTGTTCTTTGTTTCTGGTTTCAGGATTGTTTCAAATTGTTTGTCTCATGATCCCTATTGCTTCATGTTTATCAACCTTGAATAATGAATAAGTGAAAGAAAACTAAGAATGAATCGAAGCCTCTACCACATAGATGTTAGGAGGTATTAAGGGTTTTAGATTCTGAGACCTATATATCAATTTCACATTGGTGGATTTTATTTGTATTTTCGCTTTTCTTTATGTCCTATTAATGATAATGCATTGAAATGTCTCTTATGTTCAGTGTCAGACATTAAATGAAGAAGAAATATTTGAAGTTCAAGACAAACTTTCTCTTTTTCCTCTTGGGGGGATTCATGTAAGTGTTTCAATATCCTTATGGCCTGCTTATGTTAATGTGTCATCTGTTTTGGTTATAGTATACTATCTATGTTTACATATTTGATAAATGAAACTCTTGTTTAATCTGTGGCATGACTAAAACTAGAACAAATAAAAGGTACTCAGACTCCCCAGGTACCTTTTAATTTAGTTCTCACTAAGTTTTTTATTTAATATTACAGCCAAGTAGTTGAGATTAAGTTGAGTTGAGCAATTTGATGTGATACAGCCAATTTCAATACACAATTAACTAATTATCCAAAAAAGAATATACAATTAACTGCTGTCAGTATCCTTGGAAACTATGCGAATTAGTCAAATGCACGTTATTCCTAGTTGATGTGTAAAGCATCCAAATATGTTTTTTTTTTTATATCCTAAAGTATTTTTTGGGGTTACAATGATTATTTTGGAATCTTGGTTTGTATCTGCTCTTTAATTCACCCAATTTGGACTAAGCAACTGGGGTTTTTCTTGCTCTGCATCTTGTTTTGTTACGTTGATTTCTCACCTCCTGTAGAGAAAGTGGTGAGAAATCATGTTTCTTATATTATAGTGTACATTTCTTCACTTGAGCTTGAGCACCTTGACCTGATTTTTACCCAAAAAAACCCTTCACCTGCTTACCTATTGAAAAATGAATTTTGTTTCTTCTGACGGTTTTTCAGTAATAGATGATATGGCCTTCTCCAAAGAGGCATTTTGCCTTTAGTTTGAGTGACTTAGGGTAAAACTATATCTAATTTATGTATGTACAAGTGTCCATTTAAGCAGCAATATTGGGGGAAGATTCTCGCGGAAAATCCACCTGTTGGTCTCTATGTTTTGGCAATTATCCAATATTTTGTCATATCTTAATATTCATCTTGTTCTTCCTCATATTCCTTTACTGTGTTGCGTATATGATCCCTTTGGCTGGAATATTTGTGGTGCTTTTTTAAAAAATAAAAAATAAAAAATAAAATAAATTTATTCCTCCAAAAATAATATATAGGTTTCACATGAATAAAATAGGTTATAGTTTTGTTTTTATTCTTGTTGAAGTTGATCTGATTCAGTGGTCAGCTACATTTTTTTATGCCTGGATTTTGCTTCTCAAAGACTTCTTCAATAGTTACACGCTTGTACCAGTGGAGCCTGGACTAAGATTCTTATGAATAAAAAAAAGGAAAATAATGTTGCTTGTAAACCAATCTTTGTGTCCAATAGATATAACTGAGGAACAAACTCCGTTTAGAATACGGGGTTGACGCCAGCTTTATTTTATTTTACTGTTCTTTTTTCTTGTAAAATTGATTATTATTATTATTTCTGTCTTTCTCTAAGCAACTGTTTTATGTTGTTTATGAGTTTACAATTTTTTTGTTATTGTTGTTTTAATTTTCAGACACACCCATCACAAACATGTTTCATGTCATCAGTTGATCTGCACACTCATTACTCGTATCAGGTAACAAACAAGATCTTCTGCATGTTATTTATTTCCTGACTTCCAGTTTCTGGTTTTTGATTTTGCTTTTGTTTTAAGTGATTTACCTGTAAATTTTTTCTATTTTTTTTATACTGTGGTACAACTTTTAAAAGTTTGTTTACCGCTTGCTTCTTTATTTTATTTTATTTTTTAAAATTTTGTTTTATGAGTGATTTATGTATATAGTTGGATTCAATGCATGGAACACTGAAGTGCATTCCTGGTGCATTTGTAACTTTATTGGATCCTAGCTGGTAGGGGTCATCAATACGAGTTTCTGTGGTTAAGCTATTTCAATGTCCTGCTCCCTTTTGAGAATTTCAGAACTTAGGGCTTTCAGCTCTATCTTCTTCTACTTCTCCCTATGAACCTCCCTTTGCAGGTTTAGCCACCCATTCTACTACTTGACATTTACAGCATGCTGCTTAGAGGCAGTTTCCTTTCACATGTGTTAGTTTAGAAACAATCTTGATTATAGTAAATTAGTAATCACTTAAAACTGAAACTTTTTGATTATTCAATGGAGCATATTAGTGGTAATGTCACTTTCAAAAAAAAAATAAAAAAAATAAAAGAACTTATAAAACGTGTTGAGATAGGAAAAAAAAGAAGAAGAAAAAGAAGTAAATAAATATAAGAATGAACTCTAAGTGGTCCCATAGTCATTAGCATTCTTCCACAATAGGATTTTTTTTTTTAGAAAGTTAATTCCACAATCAAATAGCTGCTTATGGCCTTTAACCTATTGTTGTTCTTTTTCCTCTTGTTCCTTTTGTTTTAATATTACTTCGCTGAAACACTGGTTTGTGGTTTCTTGTTAGATCATGTTACCAGAGGCAGTTGCAATTGTTATGGCTCCAACAGATACATCCAGGTAGATCTCCCACACACACACACACATTAATCATTTTCCATGTGTTCATTTTTGTTCCGTAGTGTTGTGCGGAATATCCTAGACTATCCTGCATGATCACCACCATTCGTGGACTATCCTACATGATTGTACAAGATATCCTGCACATGATCAGAACTATATATATATATATATATATATATATATATTTGACTTCCATGTTTATATATCTTTTGTGCTACTACAGTCCACATGGCATATTTCATCTGTCCGACCCAGGTGGGGTGTCTGTGATTCGTAATTGTCAAGAGCATGGTTTTCATCCTTATGAAGAGCCATCGGATGGAAGCCCAATTTATGAGCACTGCTCTCATGTCTATATGAACCCTAAATTGAAGTTTGAAGTTGTTGATCTTCGGTCGGTTTGTCATTCCTAAACCTTATGGGGTATATAAGCAAAATAATTTCAGACAGAAGGAAAAAATATATATATCAACAAATCTCTGTTTAGTTGACAATTACAATGTAAATTCAACTGTTTTTTGGATGAACATTTAATAGAAATACAGCGCATTTGTTTGTTTGTACACAATCAGATAGAGAACATCAGCAACCACCTTATTTGTTGGAACATTAATTAGACTTCTATGTATTATTAAATATGATAGATTATTGGTGGGGCCCATTCCAAAGTTTTTTGTTGAATATTGATAATGAAATTAATTACTTGCTTGATGAAGAACCGCATTGTTAGCTTATCAGCTCAATCTTCATTTGAGGGAGTTGGGGGCATTTTATTTACAAGAAAGTGGCTCTTGCATCCTAGCCTCAGATATGATTAGTTTGTAACCAGATATTTTAAAGTAGAATCAATTAATGGCATCCTTTAAGAACTGTCAAAGTTGATAAAAATTAGTTGTGCTTGAAGGTGATTGCTTAGATACTGCTGGCGATGGTGGGGAATTAGAGGCATATCTGGTACAGTAGTTTGCTCGCTCTTGTCAATATAGGGATGCTTTTGTTATCTTTATAATTTGAGTTATCTATTAAATGTTATATGATTGCAGTTAGCCACCAACGACCTTTACCGAGATTTTATTCCAGTAGACCCATGTAATGCGGTTGCAGTTCGTGATTTTTTGAAGGGGGATGGAGCTGATAAAGGGCACAATGGTGCCTATAGAGGCAGCTCTTTGAACTCGAAGATTCGGAAGGGCTTTCAGTCTCCCACGAGACGTTCGGGCGGAACTGCCCATAAGTCCGGAAAAAGACACGATGCCAATCTCAATCAATCTCCTTGGGTAAATTGCAGCTTTGATGTTAATGATTGTAATTTGGGGCCTGACCCTCCTGCCTGTGATATTCCTGCAAACAGTCATGGTGGATTTCATATGGATGATGAATTTTCAGAACAGGGGGACCTGGATGATTCAGATTATGATGATGATGATCTGTGGAAGCCTTTGAATCCCCATGAACCTGGGAACTTGAAAGCAAAACCTTCTAAAAAAGGTTGCTAAAACTATTGTTGCTCTTACTTAATTTTCCTTTATTATTATTGCACCTAATAATGTTGTGCTTCTCCTTTATTTTTCATCCAAGCAGTGAAAGTTAGAGCAAGGCATGGGTTAAACTCGACCAAGCGGATCCCTATAACTAAACAGTTTCCTCCAGCAAAATGCATGGAACTACTAGTCCAGAGCTCACAGCAATCTGGGAGAGACTACGTCAGGCCTGTGAAAGACAACGGGAATCTCCTCCATTTTATGAGAAGGTCTATTTTCTGGAAGTTTCACATATATGTAAGTTTGTCTTGTGGTTTTTACATGATATCTGATGTTCCAACTGCAGCTGCGACAATCACTTATTCATGGAGGACGTGAAAGTTGTGACAATTTTGGTTGGTATCTCACAAGAAGTGTCTTACTATTGACTTTTTGATTAGAATGAAGTGGGAGATGCCGAATAGATGAATTATGTGCAAAGAGGTGGAGGAAACCGTGGATCATCTTTTCATCCATTGTGAGACAGCTAGAAGCTTATGGGTTCTTATTTTCCATCTTTTCGGGGTCAAGTGGGTTCTACCATCCACTACTCATGACTTGCTTGTGAGTTGGTGGGTTAAAAGGGGCCGTAAAGATTCTAAAGTTGTTTGGAGTATGGTTCCCCATGCTCTTTTTTGGTGTATTTGGAAAGAACATAACTTGAGAACCTTTGAAGGAGTTGAGTCATCCACGTTGGAGCTCAAATCTCTTTTGGTTAAATCATTGTATTGGTGGTTTTGTAGTTATACTAGAGGATGTAATCCCTCTTTTACTCTTTTTGTTGACTCCCTTAGCTTGTATTAGTTGTTTGGGGGTGTCTCCTTTTTTGTGGCTCTTTTTGTTTAGTGAGCCTTGGTGGTTTTTTTCTCTTGTATATGTCTCATGTACGAGGGTTTTGGCCCCTTCTTTTTATCCCAATACATACATTACTTGATAAAAAAAAAAAAAAAAAGAAAAGTTGTGACAATTTTTGTAATCCTGAGGTTGACAATGATAGTGATTACCCTGATTTTGGGCCACCTGATGTTGATATGCCACAGAATATGTGCATGGATGAAGATATACCTCTTGACCATGAAATGGTTAGGCATAACAGTAATTTGCTTTGAGATTTGTATCATCTGTCCACTTTCCACATTGATGCAGTAGGCAATTATATAAGGTTGCTTATTTGTTGATTTTAAGGTTGGTTTTTTGTTGATTTTACTCAGCATGATGGTGGTGCTGTTCACTTTGATACCAGTGAAGCATATGAACAAGAAGACCCACATTCTCATGCAAGCCTATCTTTGTCGCTCACACCTAGTAAGCATGGATTGCTCTAACTTTACATTTAGATTTACTAACAGAAACTTCTTAATTTGTGTTGCTTTCTTTAACAGGTATTTACTCTGTCTTCTCTCTCTCTCTCTCTCTCTCTCTCTCTCTCTCCCTCTGAGCTCTTATGTCATAAAATTTTTTGTTCATTATTTTGGTGGATAAGTTGGGATTTGACCATATGTGGCAAACACATTAACATGTTGAGATCTAAGTCCCAGCTATTTTCTTTGAAATAATATTACACTATAGCTTTTCTGTTTTAGAATGTAGTCAAGGTTTGGGCATATCGATCGATCATGTTTCGATTTGATTTGAAATGTCTCAGCTGCATGCTTGCATCCAGATATGTAAAATACTAAGAGCAATGGATTATACCATGCCTACTTTTTGCAGCTGTAGCATTATTATTTGTATTTTGTGGATTCCTGAGTTTGGTTTGTTGAGAAACAAGCAGGAACACATTGTGCTATTCTTTTCTGAAATGTGTTCTGTGATATCTGGAATTCTGCTTCCTATGGCTTTATTTTACTTTAAAATTATCCTTTTCATTTGATGTACTCAGCAGTGGGTAACCTACAGTCCATGCAAAGCCAGAATTTCAGGTATTGCAAGAAATAGATTGCAGAGGAATGGGCCTAAATAACCAAAAACCAAACGGCATACAAAAAAGAAAGTAGGCAATTAAATAGTCTAGTTTATTTCTGTCAATTAAATATTCCAATATTGGATCCGACTAATCTCCTAAATAACCAAAAACCAAATGGCATACAAAAAAGAAAGTAGGCAAAATGTAAAAAATGCCTTACAATAATAGATTTTTGACGTTGCTCAACCGAGGAATTCTTATCCATTCTTACAAAAACATAGAATAATATTGCAGATGTTTTGACCTTATAGTAATTTGTGCATATTACACGGGAAAATATGGTTCATATCTACCGAACATACACAAAAACACTCCATATAAAAAATAAAAAAAAAAACTTAAAAAGAAAAGAAAAAAAGGGCCCAATTAAGGTCATTTTGGGCTGCACAGTAAACTTTCAAGGAATGTCAAATTGTTTACCCCTCTTGCAAGTTTTTTTCTGCAAAAACTATAATATATATTAATTTCTCAAATATATTCAATTTAATTATTTAATACCCTCTCGGGCATTCCTTCCTGGGAAAGTGGGTATGTATTCACATCCAAAAAGGTACAAAAGTTGAAGACTAAAATGGAGGTGAATGAAGGTGACATGGAATTTCCATGCTTTTGAGGTAGGCAGCAGTAGCCCCACAACCCAACTCCAAAGCATGGAAACTCCATGACACTACAAGTCACCTTGAAAAATAATTCTAAAAAGACGTCCCCAATGGCCCAATCTGTGTTGAAAATATCAAAATATCGTTGAAATCCCAAATTCTGAATGTAATTAGAGAGTACTTTAACCTTACGCTCTATTTGGTTTGTGGAAAGTATAAGGAAAAAAAAAGTGAGGGAAAAAAAATGACAAGGAAAAGATAAGGAAAAGAAAATATAAGACTTTCTAGTATGTGGTTGTTTAGGGAAAATTGAGAGGAAAGAAAATGGATTCCTCTCATTTTTCCTTTGTTTGGTTGTTGAGAGAAAAGGAAAAAGAAAATATAGTAATGAGAGGGTATTAAGAAGCGAAAGTCCTGAATTCAATTTCGCACTCCCTCGCTAGTTACAAACCACCTTATTTATTAGAGAAGCAAAGGTCCTGAAGTGAACGCCCTGAATTATTTTTTCCCTTCTAACACGCCTTATTTACTAAGGATTTGATGAACAAAAAGCTATTTACTCATTGAACAAGGTACCTCAAATTACAGTAATAGATAAGAAAATCAGTACAACTAAACCTACTCTATTACTACTTGGAACGAAGAGTTTCCCTTCAAAGAGGGAGAGATGCTGCTAAGCCAACAAGCATTGGCAAAACATCAAATTGTCATGTGATTACCAACACCTGCACTATTTTCTTATCCACTAACAAACCTACAAACTCAAAAATACTCGGATTTAAAATTTTTTGAAAACACATTAGTTACAATTCCAAAACTCACCATCATCATAACCATAAACTTCCAATGTATTACAACCCACAACCCCCCTCTCATCCCCCCCCCCCCCCCTCCCCAAAAACCAAAAACCAAAAACCAAAAAAAAAAAAAAAAAAAAAGGGAAAAAAAATGAAAAAATGACAAGAAGCAAGCATCTGGCTGTTGGTCCGGATATAGAAAGGCATCATGAGTGCCTGTTTGGTGCTGCCGTGAGGCGGCTCAAAACAAAATAGTGCATTAACTTCCAATGTATTACAACCCACAACCCCCCTCTCATCCCCCCCCCCCCCCCCCTCTCCCCAAAAACCAAAAACCAAAAACCCAAAAAAAAAAAAAAAAAAGGGAAAAAAAATGAAAAAATGACAAGAAGCAAGCATCTGGCTGTTGGTCCGGATATAGAAAGGCATCATGAGTGCCTGTTTGGTGCTGCCGTGAGGCGGCTCAAAACAAAATAGTGCATTCGGATTTGCTGCAGTTTGTTGCTTCTGCAGTTATCGTAGTGGGTGGACGCGTGGCAAGTGGAGGGATCTAACGGCTGCAGATGGAGGGAGATGGGAGGCGTTAAGGGCTTAACGCCGTTTGCCGGTAATTGGAGTGGGTATGCAGAAAAAGGGGGTGGAGTTGACCAGATACGGTTCGAGAGAGTCGAATCCAAGAACAATATCAGCCAAGTTTCCTTCAAATTCAGAGGATCCAAACATCAGTCACATTTCTCCGAACATTGATTAGGAGGAGGAGGAGGAGAAAATGAGATACCATATTTGTCAGGTACGGACAAGGAAGTTATGGTGGCACCATAGTTGGTGATCTTGACTTGCATTGTTCCATTGTTGAGTTCAAAGATCTCTGGCTTCTTCTGCTGATCGGCCATCAGTTTTTCACAACTGGATTTTCCACCCTACTTTCTCTTATATTTTTTTTCTACTCATTTTTCCGATGCAAAAAAAAAAAAAAAAAACCGCAAACCAAACAGAGTGTTAGGTTTCGTTCCGGGATTCCACAGAAACAAAAAAACAAAAAAAAAAAAGAGAAGATAAAGAATGTGGCTAGGGCAATATTCGAAACATTCCAAACAAAAAGCCATTCTGTAAAAGTTCTTTACAGTTCAAGAAATTACAAAACAAAATCCTAGAGCCGTGATTTAGATATGACAAAATAAAGTCTAAAAATCATCACTGACTAGTGAGCTAAGAACGTCTCACAAATAAAGCCTAAAATCATCGCTGACTAGTGAGCTAAGAACGTCTCACATTACCGAGAAACATCTCAAACCAGAAGACGGTTCGTCGTCGTCCGGCGGGTCCCTCCCGCTCTTCCCTCCTTACGTTTATCCGTCTGCGTAGCTCACCGGAGCGGTACAACTGAAACAGCCTCATCAAGGCCCAAATGAGGCCCAAGCCAGTGACGCCCATCGCCACCACCCTGTTGACAGTGGTGTAAGGGCGATTCTCTCCGCCCTCGTCGATGATGGGAATGCCTTCATCCTCGATCCAACCTTGCACCTCCTCCTCGCCTTCTTCATCCTCGATCCCACCTACCACCGCTTCGTCGTTGATGGCTTCCCCCTCCTCACCTTGCACATCCTCCTCGCCTTCTTCATCCTCGATCCAATCTTCTTCTGCATCATCGTCATGCTCCACTGCGTCGTTGAAAACGCCATCAGCATGTTCGTCGGCGTCGTTTATGGCGCCATCAGCATGTCCTTCGTCGTCAAAATAATTTGCAAAGACCGGCCAGTGAAAACCATCTTCTCCGAAACCATCAGCATGTCCTTCGTCCTCTCTGTCAAAAAAATTTTCAAAGATCGGCCAGTCAAAACCATCTTCTCCGAAACCATCCATTGGAGAAAATAGGAAGAGGAAGCAAAAAGTAGAGAAAGCTAAATAGGAGGAGGAAGCAAAAAGCAGAGGAGGCAAAAAGCAGAGCGAGCTGAATAAGAGAACTGCAGGTTTTTTATAGGATTCACTTGGCGTCCGCCAAGCAAAAGGATTAAAAAAGCCAAAAAAAATTCAAGAGTCTGTTTGTATACTAAAATAACCCCTCGACGTTCAAATTGTTGCAATGTACCCCATGAAGCACATTGAACATGAGATTGAAAAAGCAGTGGTAATGGGAAAGTAAAAAGTCCGATTTGCCCCTCAGCCTCCTACACACGTGCTCCTAAATTGAAGCAGAATTTTTGGTAAAATTGATCCATAAGGTACCCTTTGGATGGGAAGTCATGATCCCATTTTCCCATGGAAAAATGTTGTTTTAAAACGACATAATTACTGGTTAGCGCACAAACAATTATTACCTTTCCCTCCTTTGGTCCTGGCTTTGTCTTCATTTCTGGAAGCTGCCCTGATGTTTGATGCATTAGACTTTTGGGGTTTGCTAATTAATATTCCACCAAACACAGTGGTTCATTGGAAGATAACTTTCTTAAAACAACCTGAATAATTGAGAGTAGGCTGATTTGATAATGATGATTTTGATAGAAAACATAACCCTTTCAATAACAAAGTTGCTCTCGTTTCTTGTAGCCAGCCGACTTCCCCTCTTATATGTTTTAACCATCGAGGAAAGGGTGAGAGTAAATCCTTGCTGCATGTGGACATGCCATAAAAGTGAAACAAATCTTTTTACAGGATTCTTAATGGGTCCACTTTGTCTTTCATATAATTAACTGTTTACACTTCGTTAATTTATTTCATGCCAGGGTACCTTAAAATGAGTCAGAAATAATGAAAACAAAGGGAATTTGTCAAAAGAGCCCCAAAAATAATATTATTCATTCATAGCCGACGCATCACAAAACTCATTGATTCTCGTGTTTTTTGTTATCATAATCTTGTTCTCTGGTTATAACCAGAGCAAAGCCAAGCACTGTTATGTCAAAATTTGAAAATGAAGATAAATGCTTCCCTCACCACCCAACAAGTAGAAGTTTCAAAAGAGCCATTCGAATATAGAGACCATTCTTTGCTTGTCTAAAATAGGCAGCCCTTGGATCCGTATCAACCTCCACAGTTATCTGATAATAATATGAAAATTAATAATTAAACCAATCATTACATCAGGAAAAATTCAATCTCATGTATATGATGCGTACATTATAATTTAACATCGAATCCTTACCTCATCAAGCCTTGGGAGTGGGTGCATGACCACAGCATGCTCCTGCATTACACCCAGCACATCCTCATCCACAATGTACTTGCCTCGGGCTTCTTCATAAAGGTCAATCCTCTCTCCAAACCGTTCGCGCTGAATGCGAGTTTGATACACCATATCACACTCAGAAGCCACTTCCATTAGATTGGCACTTTCTTCCCATTCAACTCCCTTTGATGTTAAATATTCTTTTATGTCATCCTGGAAAAGACAATAAAAAATGTGAGACCGAACCTCTAAATTTTCACAATCTTTTCCCTGACTTCTCTTTCTACCTTGTTATGGTTAAATCAACAAAATTTTAAAAATAAAAAATAAAAAATTTACAGAAAGTTCCTTTGCTGGTTAATGGTTGTTTAAGTTCAGGTCGTAGAACAAAGAAGGTTCATTTGTTATTTGAAATAAGAATTGCCCTTTTTTTTTTCTTTCCCTTTCCCTTACCTTCATCTGTACCACATCGGGAGAGACAAAGTATATTTTTACATCTTGTTACTTGGTAAGCAAATAGGTAAGAGAGCGGACTGTCCTCCCATTTGCAAGATCTCCAACAAGACCAGCTTTAATGCCATCCAGCTTTCCTATCTCTCTCTCAATTGTGTATACATCTAAAAGAGCCTGCTTGTGTATAAAAAAAAAAAAAAAAGAAAAGAAAAAAAAAGAAGAAGGGGTAGTTATGAAATTATGGGTGCAATTAATAATCACCAAAAGGAAATAAAAAATAAAAAATTAATCCCAATTGCGAGATATCTCATCAATTTACTGGGCATATAACTATACAAAGTAAAAAAGCCTTCAAAAGAAATACTAAGAGACAAGTGAGAATGGCCCCAATGTCTAAACAAAACATATCCCATACACGTGACACATTTTTAAACTGCCATGTCATTATGGCATTTTAAACATGAAAGGTTTTTTTTTTTTTTTCCTACCTTTTTAAAAACACAATAATTGAGGAATAAAATTGAATAGACACAACTGTTCGTCTGTCACTATGTGGCAGACCCATTTACTCTCCAAATTTTAAAAACTAAGTCATTAAGGGCATATGCATCGTTTAGCCAAGCAATTATTTATTTAAAATGAAGATCTCCAAACAATTATTTATTCTCAATTAGGGTCATGTAGACTGGGAACCCTAAACGCACCAAACAGAGTTTTAAAAACAGGGGAAACAAAGCCATAGGCAACACAGTTCAGACCCGTTGATCCAGAGAAAAGCAATGAGGCTTTCATTGCTTCCTCCTTTGCTTCTATCAATCCTCCTTTTCTCTCTATTACAAAGACCCACTCTTTCCGTAAAAAAATGCAAGCATGTTCTTAGCCTTTTTTTTATTTTTTTTATTTTATAAATATAATTAGTTATAATTATTCTTTTTTATCCCCTAGCAAGCTATGAAGCTTGATGTCATTTAATTATCAACAAAGGTAATAAGTTGTAAGCACATGAGCAAGAATCTTATGCCTACGGGGGGCTTAAATGCTTGACAAACCACATGCAGCCCCCATTCTGCAAACATTGTTGATTAAAATCTTCTGTTACCTAGAACCCCACATATTTAAGGCTCTGCTATTAAACCTGTAGTCCTAAGCTTGCCTTGTTACAACTCCCCCAATCCTTGAAGCATAGTTAAGATAAGGAAATTAAAAACTGTATAATTTCGATTCACTTTCTTTGCTCCTGCTGAGTTTTTTTTGTTTTTTTTTTTTTTTTTTTTCGAAGATGGCTAATAAGAATATTATAAACAGTACCAAAAAACAAGAAATCTTGAGCTAGGATCTCCAATTAAAATAAAAGGTATAAAATAAGGAATTAAAATTACAAAACTTCAAGGACAAGCTATCAGATCTTATGTAGATATATTACCGCATCTATGCACTTAAGTACTTAACCTTCTAGAACCGAATTGGAAAATCAATTTTTTTCAGAAACTAGAAGCCTTGGAATCTTAGATTATTAGCTACATCAAAATATGATATTGACAAGCATAAGATGATGAAAATGTACAAAATGACTATGGAAATATTAACATGAAATTGTCAAAGGTTTACTAAATTACTTAGATTAATAAACATTGGGTCTCATCCACATGACCATCTATCTACTGTCTCATTGTTTCTGAAGTGTAGATGATACTGGATTATAGAATAACTTGTGCCTTATGTAGTAAAGTTCATTTGAGAAGAGATTGATGGAGGATTAACATCAGTATGAGGAAAAGCTTTAAGAAAATGACCAGGAGATGTGTATGGAATGACTAATAGTTTAAATTCTATATTTATACCCATATTCCAGTGCCCATGAGGGAGGAAAAAAAATCTTGACAGTCATTTAGGGGAAGTGTGAAAATCCTCATGCCAATGATCCTCAACAGATACAAACAGGGAAACTCCAGCAGAAAGGGGTTTTACAAACTGTGTCAAGCAAACAAACAATATAATTGAAGAAAACTTTGTGCACACCTGAGTTGGATGCTGTCCTGGACCATCCCCTGAATTAATAATAGGAATGCCAGCTGTGGCCGCTGCTCTTCTGGCAGCACCACTTTCAAAGTGCCTCATCACAATTATATCTGAATACCCTTCAATCGTTCTAATGGTATCTGCAAATCAAGCTCCTAAATTATAACTAAAATACAATAGAATTGCCTCGGAAACTTGATCAAGTAAATGAAAATAATTACCCTCAAGCGTCTCTCCTTTGGCCGCTGATGAAAACTCCCGCGCATTCTCTGTTATCAAAACTTCCCCACCCAACCGTTTCACAGCACGACTCAAATGAAAGCCTAGTTCTAGTTGAGGGCTCATAAAAGAGGGTAGCCATTAGGTAACCCTTAAGAATTTGACTTCTAGGTGAGTTCTTTTCAACCGTCTCCATCTCATGTGCCACTTCGAATATAGCGTCAAGAATATCTCTATCGAATTGTTGAGCTTCAATCACATACTCTAGTTGAAACTTATTTCCTACCAAAAATGAAGGTGTATTTTCAACTTCAAATGCATGGCACTGGATTCCACGCGGGGAGAGTCTCATAGTTTGTTCCCATTTGAATGATTTCTCATTGGGGATTAATCTTGAATGTGTCAGGTCAGTGAATACAGAGGTAAACTTAGATTGAACTGATTTTTTCATGAAGATATTCGTATAATTGCACATGAACTCTTTATTGCACTTCATTGCTTTGGGCGCCACTGCAACTCTGTGCAACATATATGTTGAAAATGAAGAGGATGAAGCCATTGCAATCAATAGAACTTCAAGCCTAAACCCTAATGACAAAACGACTAAATCAATTTTTAGACAAAGCAATGGATGATCAGATAAAGCTTTAGTTTAATATAAAAGAGACACAACTACAACAAAATTGAATCAATACAAGTTATAATAAGCTCTGATTTGAAATCATACCCAATAAACTTAACATTAGGGGGAGCTTGAATGTTCATTCAATGCTCTGTTTGGTTGCTGATAAAATGTAGGAAAAAAATTGATCAAAATAAAAACTTGGGTTTTCATTGGCGAAGCCTAAGACATGTCCTTGGGGGGCTCTGTTTTCTCATTAACCAAACAGAGGATAAATGTCCGAACATGGGATCCTGACAATCACAGACGTGAACCACAACCACAACAACATCGAATCAACACAGCTAAATATGCTCAGATTCGAAATCATACCCAAAAGACTAATGTTAGGGGAACCCGAATTTCCATTCAATGTTCTGGTCGGTTACTGAAAAAATGTAGGAAAGGAAAATTAATAAAATAAAATACAAGGTTCTCTTTAGCGAAGCCTAATACTAATATTTGAGCTTTGCAAAACCAAAAGAGACAATGAGAGTCTAGCTTTCGTACTTCCTTCTCCTTTCCTCTGTTTTCTCAGTAACCAAACAAAGGATAAATATCTGGATCAATATGGTCCCAGCAATCCCCAGACGATAGTATAATGACTTACTCCATATATATTTTAATAAAAAACAAAAGAAAAACAAAAATAGAGGGAAAGGGAAGAGAACAAGTGATTGGTACCTGGGAAGCCATTTTTCCGGAAAAGGGTTGTTTGTTTGCCGCGAAAATATAGTGCGAAGAGAGGGATAAAGAGGAATAGGGTTTTGGGAAAAAGAATTAGTGGAGTGAATAAATATAAGAGGAGACACAAGTCACACAACGCAGAAAGTGAAATTTTTTTTTTTTTTTTAGGTGGGGATAATCGGAATCCAATAGCGGGATCTTGGGAAGAGGTTTTTGGCCAAATTGGAAGAAACCAGTGGTATATGCTGAGGGTGCGTTTGGTATGCCGGAATGGATTAATGGGAATGGGCATCCCATTCTTGGGAATCAAACTCCTAGAAGTAGGATGCCCAAATAACATTCCCATTCTGTGGAAAAATGTCCACAGCTTGAAGTGGTAGTGGAGGCAACCATAATAGCACAAGCAACCATATCATAAACCTTCCAATGGTAGGATAGGTTTAGTGGAGTTTTCCTCAACTCTTACCACCATCGAGAAAGCACCTATCCATACTTCTCTGGCATACATCAATTACATATAGTTTTACCCTATGTCACTCAAACTAAAGGCAAAATGCCTCTTTGGAGAAGGCCATATCATCTATTACTGAAAAATCCTCAGAAGAAAAGAAATTCATTTTTCAATAGGTAAGCAGGTGAAGGGTTTTTTTGGGTAAAAATCAGGTCAAGGTGCTCAAGCTCAAGTGAAGAAATGTACACTATAATATAAGAAACATGATTTCTCACCATTTTCTCTACAGGAGGTGCCTAACATATATAAAATGATTCAACGTTCCCCATTGGTTGGGAGAAAAAAATCTCACGTCTAATCGTAATATACTAATCTCACACCTCACAACAAAACAAGATGCAGAGCAAGAAAAACCCCAGTTGCTTAGTCCAAATTGGGTGAATTAAACAGCAGATACAAACCAAGATTCCAAAATAATCATTGTAACCCCAAAAAATATTTTAGGATAAAAAAAAAACACATATTTGGATGCTTTACACATCAACTAGGAATAACATGCATTTGACTAATTCGCATAGTTTCCAAGGATACTGACAGCAGTTAATTGTATATTCTTTCTTGGATAATTAGCTAATTGTGTATTCAAATTGGCTGTATCACATCAAATTGCTCAACTCAACTTAATCTCAACTACTTGGCTGTCATATTAAATAAAAAACTTAGTGAAAACTAAATTAAAAGGTACCTGGGGAGTCTGAGTACCTTTTATTTGTTCTAGTTTTAGTCATGCCACAGATTAAACAAGAGTTTCATTTATCAAATATGTGAACATAGATAGTATACTATAACCAAAACAGATGACACATTAACATAAGCTGGCCATAAGGATATTGAAACACTTACATGAATCCACCCAAGAGGAAAAAGAGAAAGTTTGTCTTGAACTTCAAATATTTCTTCTTCATTTAATGTCTGATACTGAACATAAGAGACATTTCAATGCATTATCATTAATAGGACATAAAGAAAAGCAAAAATACAAATAAAATCCACCAATGTGAAATTGATATATAGGTCTCAGAATCTAAAACCCTTAATACCTCCTAACATCTATGTGGTAGAGGCTTCAATTCATTCTTAGTTTTCTTTCAGTTATTCATTATTCAAGGTTGATAAACATGAAGCAATAGGGATCATGAGACAAACAATTTGAAACAATCCTGAAACCAGAAACAAAGAACAGAACCGCATACATTGAAGTGTGAAGAATTTTATCTTACCGAATCTGAAGTTGACACCTGCTTTGGGATTATAAGCGTAGTGATATGGAAAACCCAGTTTTTCTACAGCCAGATAAAATGGGAAGTACGAGAAACAATGCATTGACTTGTAACCCCTTTAACCTTTTCCCTTCTCTAGAATTTAATGGGCCTCTTACCAATGATCCAGCAAGAACACCACATGTCTCCAAATTTTTTGCAGTATTTTGCCGTGCTAATCTCAAGAATCATCCATCATCTTTACTGGCTGCAATGGAAGGTAAACGAAACTAGCATCACATTCATGAAAACCAAGAAACACAAAACCTTAAACATGAAATGGAAAATTGTCAAAAGAACCAAAAGTCACCAAGAAATTAGGCATTGTTTTAAAAAATTTATAAAATGCAAAACAGCACAGAGGGCCTACAATGTGTAAATGCTGATATGAATTAGAACTGGCAATCCCATCTGGAGAAGACTTTGCCGGTCCAGGTCTTGGATCAGCTACTTTTGATGGAGAAATTGGCAAAATTTCATGCTTCATTTGAGCGAGAACAGGGGGAGGGGAAGGTTGCCTGACATAGCCCAACCTGGAAATTATCTTCACTTGCTCCATTATTCAATGGAGGACATGACTCCTCAGCAGGACGTAACCATCTACCATCATTCAAGGACAGCACTGATTCCATCGTAGATCTATCCCCACCTGAATCACCATCTTTTACTGCCACAATACCACTTTGTCCAGCCTGATTCAGGCTATTACCATCAGTAACACCAAATAGAAAATGTTACAAGCAGCCATAATTTAGTGAGATATATCAAGGGATATACCGGAGTATCCAATTTATTAGTGTCATTTGCAGAGAAAAAAATGTATATATATATATATAAATATATGAAAAACATAAAAAATGGTAAACCAAAAAACAAAAAAGAAACAACAAATTTGAAGCTGAAAAAAAATGAGCGAGTTCTGTAAAAATCCTGACCCTGAATATTCAGTTGGAATTAAGTCAGTATTGCTTCGATATTGAACCTGTATCACAGTATAAAATTGATCAGCTCACAGAGGTAGAAGTTCAGTTAAAACAAACAAAACAAAAAAAACAAAAAAAAAAAAAAAACAAAAAAGGATCAATTTACCTTTATCTCTGCACTAGGTCCTAACCACTGACCCCGCAGACCATTTGGGCCTAAAAATGAGTGTCTGGACAATGTCTCCTTTTTTTGGAAGAGGGAGAAGAGATCAGCATGTTTCCAGGAATAATCATTAGAAGTCAATCTAACAGACATTGCCCTGCTATTATTAAGGGTAATCATGATTTTTGTCCATTCAACCACTATCAATTTTATTTGTTAATGATGATAGGATTATTGAACGATATACTCACAGCTTCTGTAATTGCTTGTCAATTTGCACAGAATTTGATGATAAAGCTTGAGTATGATCACTACTATACTTCCACAAAGATTGAGGTGCTGTGCTGGTTGACTGCAACCACATGAAAAAGAATAAATCTAAATCTAAATCAAAAGAAAAGGAAAATTGGAAAAGGACTAATGTCAGTCAAAATGAAATGAAGCTTCCTACTAACTATATAATTAAAAGTAAATGAATGATCTGCACATAAATTTCGTGAACTCATATGAACATGCATTCTAAAGGACATTATAGACTTCAAAGTAAAAGTAACCCATTCTCTCACAATCATGCATCAAGGCTCGAAGAAGCTCTTGAGCTCCTGCATGAGCTTTGTTCAATTCATTCACTCGACGTTGGAATTCTGGCTTCAATGATTCTAGCTCATCTAACACAGCTAACAATTTCTACACTAAAACATAACAGTAAAATGATACCTTGTTACCATCTTTTTTTTTTTTTTTTTTTTTTGATGAAGTAAAGGTATATTAATAACAAAAGGCTTAGCCCAAGTACATAAGACATATACAAGCACTAAGGAAAGACCCCTCTAAAGGTTAAAGGCATCTACAAAAAGAACAAAAGAACGGTTACAAGTATTAAAATAGTTAGAATGCCAAAGAAAGAGATTCATAATCAAGAAGGACTTCAACTCAATGATCGACTTCTCAATTCCTTCAAATGTTCTAAGATTTCTCTCTCTCCATATGCACCAAAAAATGGCATGGGGGATCATTCTCCAAATCTTCTTAGCTTCTTTTTTACCTCCTTTGATCCACCAACTAGCTAGAAGGTCATGAGTCGAAGAAGGAAGGACCCATTGTATTCCAAACAAATTAAAAATAAGCATCTAAAGACTATTAGCCACCATACAATGTATGAAAAGGTGATCCACCGTTTCCGCTTTCTCTTTGCATAAAATACATCTATTAGGCAAAAACCACCTTCTTCGCATAAGATTATCCAAAGTCAAACATTTGTTTCTTCCCACTAACCAACAAAAGAAAGCCACTTTAGTAGGAACCGATGAAATCCATGTAATCTTTGCCGGAATGAAAGGATCTCTATGTGGCCTCAAATATTGTAGAAAGATTTTACGGAGAATAAACCCTTAGAGTCCTTACGCCACATCAAGGAATCATTCTCACCCACCGAAATCTTACTATCATAAAGAATTTGAAAAAATAGCATAACACTTTCCAATTCCCAATCATTAAAACGCCTCACGAAACGAACATTCCAAGAGATGGTATTATTAGTCCCATCCAAGTAGTCATGAACCAATGCATCCCTGTGTAAAGCCATATCATACAAAGAAGGAAATTCCAACATGAGGGGTAAATTGGAACACCAAACATCTTTCCAAAATCTCACTCTATTACCTCCACCCACTTTAAAACCAACCCCTTTGATAAAATCATTCAAGCCTTGCATGATCGCCTTCCAAAGACCCAATTCATCAAAGATGCATCCTTGTTACCATCTTTGATGAATCATTAACGAATAAAATGAACTACAAGAACTAGAACACTCTACCCACCCTCTTGAAAAATGTTCTTTCTTTCGTAAGCAAAACCTGGTAATCTCGATGGAATGGAATAGTTTCAGACACCAAACTGAGAAAACTCAAAAATAAGCTTATATCACCAAAAATTATATCACAGATTCAGCTACTAATAGATCTGGAACTGTTATGCTTTCTTTACCTCGAAAATCTAAGAAGTATCATATAAAAGTCTACAAGATTCTTCTCCTCCCGATAAATACTTGCCTGAAAATGAAGAAAAGACAATTCGGCATAAAATTTTAACAGAATGAAAAACATAATATAAATGTAAATCAAAATACAGGTTGATACTTAATAATTACAATTACAATGCTCAATGAAATCGTCTTTACACTATAGACGACGTCTTCCATGTAAGAATTGTAGGAAAATAAAGCACCTGAAAGGCTAAAGATTGAGATGGCGAAAAAGCCATTGCTCACATTAGAACAAATATCTATGCCTGCTCTACACAAAAAGGATCCTTGTTTCCACTACTCAAGATAGAACATAAGGTCATCACCATTTAAAATTTTACGTGAAGTTCACAATCAAGACAGTTCAATATTGAATAGCCATGAGCCTCTGATCTGTGAAAACAGACAAGGGCATTGCATTTTGACAGAGACACAGAATTTCCAACCCCAGGACAAAACATATAAGGAAAATCTGGACACAGGAACACAGCTATCATTATAATTTTCTACTTAAGTGCATGTTGTGACAATGTCAAGTACTGAAGGTTAGAATCGTATCCAAATCACCCCTTCCCTGGACACCGCTTTCATGAGACCAACAGTGAGTAACAGCTCTTTTTTGGTTATTAATAGATAAAGAAAGAGTTAAAAATGTTTCTTTATATCAAACCCACTAACAATTATGCATTGGCTGCTCAATTTGCAAGCGGCAACATGTCCATATAGTATAGTATACATATCAGCCACAACACTATCAACTGCTTTATGTATGCCATCTGCTAATAAACTTAACAATCAATCATACCTAAAATTATAAGTTCTACATTTGAAATATATATATATATATAAAGATATTAGGGAGGCATCACCACCTCTCTATCACACACATAGATATACATAATTGAATTAAGAAATGAATAATCTCAAGCTCCATTGCCCGCCAATGGCCCTTGGGTCTAATGGGCATGTCCCATCCCAATAGGCGTGCGGGGTTTGCGGAGGTCTTGGTTTCGACCAAAAAGAAGCTCCATTGCCCTAATTAGACAATGAAATAAAAAAATTTCCCCATTTGACCGTTAAACATATATCGAAACCGAATCAATCGCAACATGAATCGGCATTAGGGCAAAATTAAGATTCTCAATTGAGAAAGTAAAGAGAGAAATGGGACCTGTTTGACGAGATTAGCGGCGATCCGATAGTAATAACGGAGCGGAATCCGATTATCGACATCGACCTTTCGAGCAAACGCGTTCACGTTGAACGGCCTCTCCGTAGCATTCATGTTGTCCGGCGATAACGGCCGGTTCTCTGCAACTCCGATCGATTTTCCGGCGATACAAAACGTGTTGTCTGACGGAGACGAAAACAGCGTTTTTGAAGTAGAGGAAATGAAGAATTGTTGTGTTGTCCGAGAGTGGCTAGCAAGGCAAGCTCGTCGTTTCGAAGGCTATGTCGACATTGTAGTGCTATGCACAAGGGGTTGAAGTTGTGTACGGTAGCGTCCATTGAGTTAATATAGAATGGGCTAATAACATCGGGGCACGCCAGCAATGGATGCTACCCTTACATTTCATCCTACACCTCCAATGTGTGCCCTAAATTTGGTAGGCCAGATCAAGAGACACATTTGGTTACATGATTTTTATGTCTCAAATCACACAAAATCCAATGATCTCATTATTATGTTAGTCAGATCACACAAGTTCTAATTATCTTATTGTGTTAGGAGACAATATGAATAGGGGAAAATAATTGTTTAATTATGTGAAAGTCTAAATGCTAAGCATAAGGTTGCTTTTGATAGAGTAGATATTTCCGAACGAGACAATCTATGGTACGGTTCTATCCCATCTAAATCGATAGAACTACATCGTTTTACAAACATATAGTGAGATCATATATTCATCAAGACTATTGAAATAAAGTTAATCACATTATAATAGATAAATGTTATAGTTTCACATGAATCAAAGGTACAAAACATTATAATCCTACGGGGTTGGTTGAGCGATTAGGTTAGGTTCTGAGTGTGCTTCTCAAATATTATGTAGGATGAAATACAAAAGAAAGAGGAAAAACAAACTTCATACATGCGTTACCATAAGATTTTTAACTATATAAGCGATTGTTGTCCAAAATTGCATTTCAAACGTAGCCTAACTTACTCACTTTTATAAGTTGGATGACTAAACAATGCTTGTAATAGACAAAATGCAGCTACATCAACATTCCTATTTTTTAGTTTTCGTATATTACTCTGCTTATGCTATGGTACTAGCTTGATTTATCAAAAACAATCTATACGACTACGAAACAATTAGTGACTCGTTCAAATTTTTGGGCAAAATTCTAATCTCGATTTTGTCCCCAAAAAAAAAAAAAAATTCTTCAAAAAATAGAGAATAAGAGTAGTTCTATTCTATTATCATGCCCACGCGTTTGTGTTTCAATTTAGAAGTATCAATTAAAATGTTGGGTCCAGATCGATGTAGCAGAAGAACCTAATCAATCGTACAATTGGAACTATATTAAAATTAAGTCTAAGGTAAGGTGGTTGCACTTTTCAAATGAAGCTAAATTGAACCAGAATTTCTGGTAAAATTGATCCATAAGGAAACCTTTGGATGGGAAGTCATGATCCCATTTTCACATGGGAAAAACGTATTTTAAAATGACCTAATTACGGGTTAGTGCACAAACGATTATTACCTTTCCCTCATTTGGTCCTGGCTTTGTCTTCATTTCTGGAAGCTGCCCAGAAGTTTGATGCATTAGACTTTTGGGGTTTGCTAATTAATATTCCACCAAACACAGTGGTTCACTGGAAGATAACTTTGTTAAAACAACCTGAATAATTTAGATTGGCTGATTTCATAATGATAATTTTGATAGAAAACATAACCCTTTCAATGACAAAGTTCCTCTCATTTCTTGATAATGATAAGAATTGCCTTTTTCTTTTTCTTTTTTTCTTTCCCTTTCCCTTACCTTCATCTGTACCACATCGGGAGAGACAAAGTATATTTTTACATCTTGATACTTGGAAAGCAAATAGGCAAGAGAGCGGACTGTCCTCCCATTTGCAAGATCTCCAACAAGACCGACTTTAATGCCATCCGGCTTTCCTATCTCTCTCTCAACTGTGTATACATCTAAAAGAGCTATGAAACTATGGGTGCGATTAATAATCACCAAAAGGAAAAAAAAATAAAAAATTAATCCCAATTGCGACATATCTTTTCAATTTACTGGGCATATAACTATACAAAGTAAAAAACCCTTCAAAAGAAATACTAAGAGAGAAGTGAGAATAGCCCCGACGTCTAAACAAAACATATCCCATACACATGGAACAAGCTTAATTGCAGTCAAAAGAAGATATATGGAAAGAGTTCGTGTGAGTACATTGTCTAATACATATATCGGGGGATGTAGGCCCTAGAGAAGATGTGATAAACATGCTGCTACCCATCTGTTGCTTAGCAATAAACCTGTTTAATGAACTTCGATAATAACTTTCCCCTCTAGTCATTGAATTCAATCATTTAATGGTTACTTCAAGTAAGTACATATATGTTTTGTTCAGGCTGCCACGTGACACATTTTTAAACTGCCATGTCATTATGGCATTTTAAACATGTAAGGGTTTTTTTTTTTTTTCCTTCCTTTTTAAAAACACAATAATTGAGGAATAAAATTGAATAGAAACAATTGTTCGTCTGTCACTATGTGGCAGACCCATTTACTCTCCAAATTTTAAAAACTAAGTCATTAAGGGCATATGCATCGTTTAGCCAAGCAATTATTTATTTAAATGAAGATCTCCAAACAATTATTTTTTTGCAATAACTTTTGCAAAGTGTTATAGTTCATTTGACATATAACTTAAATAATATTTTCCAAAATTATTATTGGCACTTTTGAATACGGATAATGGTGTGATGCCGTCTGATCAATTAAATATTTACTTGAAATATTGTAATGTGCTATGCCTTGTTTGTGATTTCAGAATTGTAGTGCTGATTAGCTCTTCTGACTTCCTTTATAAAAATCCTTTTCCAAAGTATTGAAAAATAATTTCATTACAGCATTGATAAAGTACTAATTTTGATTGAATAATATCTTTCTGTGACATAGTATGCGTGTTTCTGATTTAAACCACTTTGACTAGATGAGAACCGAGGTGAATAAAGTACTGGAGTTTGCTCGTACAGGGAAGTTGATTGGTTCTAGTTTAGAGGCAAAGGTTTATCTCCACACATCTGATGTCAGCCTGGCCTCTAGATTACAGGAAATGTGTGCAGCCAACAATGACGCAGACACATTACATCGCATATTCTTAATATCTCAGGTACATCAAATTCTGTGATTACTCACACCGACTTTTATCTGAGTGGCTCAATTTCATGATCTACAATTAAGGCTTTGTTATGCATCACTTATCTCCTCATAGCGAGGGGCCGCATTAATTAATGTTAGTTGGCATCTTTGTTGGCTTGCAAGCCAAAAATTTATTAGGGGAATATTTCAGATAGCCAATTGTTAATATAGGGTGGTCTGCATTATAAGGGTAGAACTTAAGGTTATACAGTTTATACTTGTCAGAGTAGTCACTAAACTACTACTGACTTACAGTTAGGACACTACTTTGATTGGTATTAAAGCTCAGGATACTAAAGTAAAATTCAACCTAAATTTTAACGAGCTTATTAAGGTCATTTCTAGTTTTCCGTTGACGGCATTGTGGATCATAAGGCATCGAATAGTTTTTGGACTACTTTGACTGGTTTTAAAGTTCAGTGTACTGAAGTAAAATCTTACTTAAAGTTCAGAGTATTTTTCTGAAATTTACCCTTTAAATAAATCATGCCT
The DNA here is from genome assembly GCA_039720395.1 of Liquidambar formosana. Classification (NCBI taxonomy): domain Eukaryota; kingdom Viridiplantae; phylum Streptophyta; class Magnoliopsida; order Saxifragales; family Altingiaceae; genus Liquidambar; species Liquidambar formosana. The sequence goes on along the minus strand of CM077822.1, from coordinate 288,096 downwards.
TTTTTATATATGGGATTTTTTCCCATTTTAAGTTTCATTTCTTTCTGGTGGTTGGTAATTGTTCAATTCAGGATTTCAGTGACTGACTTTATTTCTAATAGTTTAAGTGAACAGAACTTGTTTGCTATTTTTTAGAATCATCATCGGATCATTTCATATCCATATGGCTCATTGTGTCACACTAGGGAATATAAAAACCAGTGCATGAGGGAGATTAGGCACAATCTGCTTTGTTTGCTGGAACTTAGTGTCATCACCAAACTAAAGTACTTTGATAGGTGGACACTACACACCACAAACACGCTAAAGTTTTTTGTACTCGCAATTTTTCTATAAATTCTTCTCATGCCCATCCATTTAAATGGCAAAACACAGGCAGAAATTCTTTCGTCTTTGGAGAATGAAGTGACTGAAAATACAGCATACAGTGGAGAGTATCTCATTCAAGGGCAAAACAAAGTTTGGATTGGTGTGTCACGTGCAGAGGGCTTGAAATGTGAAAGATGCTGGAATTACTCACATCAAGTTGGTACATTTTCAGAGCACCCCACACTTTGTGCCCGTTGTAATAATGTTGTCGCTGGTCAACCACTTCCTGCTTTATCCGCGGTTAGCTGAGACTTCAAAATGAGATAGCCAAAACTGTTTTACACTAGCTAGCGGCGCATCGATCACATTTGGTCAAAGATATTCTTAGTGGTATCTATGCATCAACAACTGCTAAGCAGAGCTGCGTAAACCACACTTACATTATTTAGGCTCATCTTTGGTCTCATTGTGTTCAAAAAGGTTCATTTTTCCCTAGTGTAACGAGGAGCGTTCGTTCCATATGTTTGTTTGTACAGCATTATTTTGGGAGTTATCAGAAACATCGAAGGTTTAACGAAAATGAAAATTTCTCTTTTTTTGTTTCTCGAGAAAAAAACGAAAAATAGTAGAGAAACATCCAAGCCAATAGAAAATATTGGATGCTATATAAGTTTTAAAATTAGTGAATTCCATGTTATTCTTGGCCATCCTACATTTTGCATTGATGTTCTACCTCTTTACCAAAATAAATAAATACATCATCTGTCTTTCGGATAAGAGGATACAAGTTGGATGTACAATTATTATAATTATCTCTGTCAGCTTGTTTCGATACCACTGGATGGGTAAAAAAAAAAATATGTATTGTCCCCCAATTTTGACCTTTATATATATATAGTAGTACTTTACTACTATCAAAATTAAATATTTATGAAAAACATTTTACTACTAAAAATATCTTTTATCAACTTTAGTAATACTCATGGAACCCACAAGGCCACAACCTACGACATATGACCCACTGAATAACAATTGTTTTGTTCATGATCTCATCTTTTTAAAACTATTGACAGAGTGCTAACCTCTTTTGCCTTTTCCCTCATCTTCAACGTCTTAATAAAAAAAAAAAAAAAAAATACTCCATATATAATTCTATTTGAGTCATGAAACTTTTGCCTTTCCCATTGTTTTTAACATTACAATTAAATGCAACTTATTAATTTCTAAACGAGTCAAGATTCTAATTTAACTAGGAAGAAATATATATTCCTTTGTCCTGTAAAAATAATCAGCTTTAGTATTCCAATTTTGTCTTATACTTTAAGAGCGCACGTGCCCCATGCTAAAAAAATCCACAAAAGCTGTATAAGCCAACCCCGTGGGTCTTGGCTGAAGTGGAGAAAAACCAAATTTGACGGCAAACTGGACAAGAGAGTGCTGTCGGGATAATTATCCGATCATGTTGCTCAGCTATGACAATTATTGTGCACGTGCACAAGAGAAAACCAAGTTAGACAAACATCTCTTTAAGATAACATAATCACTTTGAATGTCAAAGATAGTTTACTGTGTAAGGCATTCGACCAGAAGACTTCAGGTATGATCTAGCCCCCTCACCACATAACCTGTTGGCTAGGGTTATGAACCTGCATAGCAAGAAACCAACACTAGCCTGTTGCAAAACTAGTGCCACCACCAGGGTATATAGCAGATTCCACACACCCAACAATAATGAATAGCTCACCCTAATAACAACAGAGAAGCCTAGATATGCCAAGCCGAATTCGATTATTTAGTTGGTTAAATCAGAATGAGATTGTACAGGGGATCCACCATGCAACTACTCTAACAATAAATAGTTGAATCATGTTGGTATAATTTACAGGGGATCAGCACCAATGCAAAGGAGGAGGAGAAGAGGAAATTGGGGGTGGGGGGGAGGGGTTTAAATAAGCTGAGAGGACTGATGCAGAACCCTCGTGCTTGGCAAGGGTGAAGCAGTTTTTATGATACAAACATGGAATTTTCTTGCACGCCTTTGAAATTCATACATATTCCATTAGTGACTTAATGGAATTGACCGCCAAAATTTTGTGAAGGTGATGGCTGCTGCATTAACTCAGATTCGTCTATCTCCTGGGATTGAATAGGTATATCCTGTTAAGGGGCAAACCAAGTGCTTTAACACATAATACAATAATAAAAATATTGATGTTGATGACAATGACCTAAGTGATTAAAATTTGTATATACAATGGTTTTGTCCAAGGTCTATTTTCTGGAAGTTTCACATATATGTAAGTTTGTCTTGTGGTTTTTACATGATATCTGATGTTCCAACTGCAGCTGCGACAATCACTTATTCATGGAGGACGTGAAAGTTGTGACAATTTTGGTTGGTATCTCACAAGAAGTGTCTTACTATTGACTTTTTGATTAGAATGAAGTGGGAGATGCCGAATAGATGAATTATGTGCAAAGAGGTGGAGGAAACCGTGGATCATCTTTTCATCCATTGTGAGACAGCTAGAAGCTTATGGGTTCTTATTTTCCATCTTTTCGGGGTCAAGTGGGTTCTACCATCCACTACTCATGACTTGCTTGTGAGTTGGTGGGTTAAAAGGGGCCGTAAAGATTCTAAAGTTGTTTGGAGTATGGTTCCCCATGCTCTTTTTGGTGTATTTGGAAAGAACATAACTTGAGAACCTTTGAAGGAGTTGAGTCATCCACGTTGGAGCTCAAATCTCTTTTGGTTAAATCATTGTATTGGTGGTTTTGTAGTTATACTAGAGGATGTAATCCCTCTTTTACTCTTTTTGTTGACTCCCTTAGCTTGTATTAGTTGTTTGGGGGTGTCTCCTTTTTTGTGGCTCTTTTTGTTTAGTGAGCCTTGGTGGTTTTTTCTCTTGTATATGTCTCATGTACGAGGGTTTTGGCCCCTTCTTTTTATCCCAATACATACATTACTTGATAAAAAAAAAAAAAAAAGAAAAGTTGTGACAATTTTTGTAATCCTGAGGTTGACAATGATAGTGATTACCCTGATTTTGGGCCACCTGATGTTGATATGCCACAGAATATGTGCATGGATGAAGATATACCTCTTGACCATGAAATGGTTAGGCATAACAGTAATTTGCTTTGAGATTTGTATCATCTGTCCACTTTCCACATTGATGCAGTAGGCAATTATATAAGGTTGCTTATTTGTTGATTTTAAGGTTGGTTTTTTGTTGATTTTACTCAGCATGATGGTGGTGCTGTTCACTTTGATACCAGTGAAGCATATGAACAAGAAGACCCACATTCTCATGCAAGCCTATCTTTGTCGCTCACACCTAGTAAGCATGGATTGCTCTAACTTTACATTTAGATTTACTAACAGAAACTTCTTAATTTGTGTGCTTTCTTTAACAGGTATTTACTCGTCTTCTCTCTCCTCTCTCTTCCTCTCTCTCTCTCCCTCTGAGCTCTTATGTCATAAAATTTTTTGTTCATTATTTTGGTGGATAAGTTGGGATTTGACCATATGTGGCAAACACATTAACATGTTGAGATCTAAGTCCCAGCTATTTTCTTTGAAATAATATTACACTATAGCTTTTCTGTTTTAGAATGTAGTCAAGGTTTGGGCATATCGATCGATCATGTTTCGATTTGATTTGAAATGTCTCAGCTGCATGCTTGCATCCAGATATGTAAAATACTAAGAGCAATGGATTATACCATGCCTACTTTTTGCAGCTGTAGCATTATTATTTGTATTTGTGGATTCCTGAGTTTGGTTTGTTGAGAAACAAGCAGGAACACATTGTGCTATTCTTTTCTGAAATGTGTTCTGTGATATCTGGAATTCTGCTTCCTATGGCTTTATTTTACTTTAAAATTATCCTTTTCATTTGATGTACTCAGCAGTGGGTAACCTACAGTCCATGCAAAGCCAGAATTTCAGGTATTGCAAGAAATAGATTGCAGAGGAATGGGCCTAAATAAAAAAACCAAACGGCATACAAAAAAGAAAGTAGGCAATTAAATAGTCTAGTTTATTTCTGTCAATTAAATATTCCAATATTGGATCCGACTAATCTCCTAAATAACCAAAAACCAAATGGCATACAAAAAAGAAAGTAGGCAAAATGTAAAAAATGCCTTACAATAATAGATTTTTGACGTTGCTCAACCGAGGAATTCTTATCCTTCTTACAAAAACATAGAATAATATTGCAGATGTTTTGACCTTATAGTAATTTGTGCATATTACACGGGAAAATATGGTTCATATCTACCGAACATACACAAAAACACTCCATATAAAAAATAAAAAAAAAACTTAAAAAGAAAAGAAAAAAGGGCCCAATTAAGGTCATTTTGGGCTGCACAGTAAACTTTCAAGGAATGTCAATTGTTTACCCCTCTTGCAAGTTTTTTTCTGCAAAAACTATAATATATATTAATTTCTCAATATATTCAATTTAATTTTTAATACCCTCTCGGGCATTCCTTCCTGGGAAAGTGGGTATGTATTCACATCCAAAAAGGTACAAAAGTTGAAGACTAAAATGGAGGTGAATGAAGGTGACATGGAATTTCCATGCTTTTGAGGTAGGCAGCAGTAGCCCCACAACCCAACTCCAAAGCATGGAAACTCCATGACACTACAAGTCACCTTGAAAAATAATTCTAAAAAGACGTCCCCAATGGCCCAATCTGTGTTGAAAATATCAAAATATCGTTGAAATCCCAAATTCTGAATGTAATTAGAGAGTACTTTAACCTTACGCTCTATTTGGTTTGTGGAAAGTATAAGGAAAAAAAAAGTGAGGGAAAAAAAATGACAAGGAAAAGATAAGGAAAAGAAAATATAAGACTTTCTAGTATGTGGTTGTTTAGGGAAAATTGAGAGGAAAGAAAATGGATTCCTCTCATTTTCCTTTGTTTGGTTGTTGAGAGAAAAGGAAAAAGAAAATATAGTAATGAGAGGGTATTAAGAAGCGAAAGTCCTGAATTCAATTTCGCACTCCCTCGCTAGTTACAAACCACCTTATTTATTAGAGAAGCAAAGGTCCTGAAGTGAACGCCCTGAATTATTTTTTCCCTTCTAACACGCCTTATTTACTAAGGATTTGATGAACAAAAAGCTATTTACTCATTGAACAAGGTACCTCAAATTACAGTAATAGATAAGAAAATCAGTACAACTAAACCTACTATTACTACTTGGAACGAAGAGTTTCCCTTCAAAGAGGGAGAGATGCTGCTAAGCCAACAAGCATTGGCAAAACATCAAATTGTCATGTGATTACCAACACCTGCACTATTTTCTTATCCACTAACAAACCTACAAACTCAAAAATACTCGGATTTAAAATTTTTTGAAAACACATTAGTTACAATTCCAAAACTCACCATCATCATAACCATAAACTTCCAATGTATTACAACCCACAACCCCCCTCTCATCCCCCCCCCCCCCCTCCCCAAAAACCAAAAACCAAAAACCAAAAAAAAAAAAAAAAAAAAGGGAAAAAAAATGAAAAAATGACAAGAAGCAAGCATCTGGCTGTTGGTCCGGATATAGAAAGGCATCATGAGTGCCTGTTTGGTGCTGCCGTGAGGCGGCTCAAAACAAAATAGTGCATTAACTTCCAATGTATTACAACCCACAACCCCCCTCTCATCCCCCCCCCCCCCCCCTCTCCCCAAAAACCAAAAACCAAAAACCCAAAAAAAAAAAAAAAAAGGGAAAAAAAAATGAAAAAATGACAAGAAGCAAGCATCTGGCTGTTGGTCCGGATATAGAAAGGCATCATGAGTGCCTGTTTGGTGCTGCCGTGAGGCGGCTCAAAACAAAATAGTGCATTCGGATTTGCTGCAGTTTGTTGCTTCTGCAGTTATCGTAGTGGGTGGACGCGTGGCAAGTGGAGGGATCTAACGGCTGCAGATGGAGGGAGATGGGAGGCGTTAAGGGCTTAACGCCGTTTGCCGGTAATTGGAGTGGGTATGCAGAAAAAGGGGGTGGAGTTGACCAGATACGGTTCGAGAGAGTCGAATCCAAGAACAATATCAGCCAAGTTTCCTTCAAATTCAGAGGATCCAAACATCAGTCACATTTCTCCGAACATTGATTAGGAGGAGGAGGAGGAGAAAATGAGATACCATATTTGTCAGGTACGGACAAGGAAGTTATGGTGGCACCATAGTTGGTGATCTTGACTTGCATTGTTCCATTGTTGAGTTCAAAGATCTCTGGCTTCTTCTGCTGATCGGCCATCAGTTTTTCACAACTGGATTTTCCACCCTACTTTCTCTTATATTTTTTTTCTACTCATTTTTCCGATGCAAAAAAAAAAAAAAAAAACCGCAAACCAAACAGAGTGTTAGGTTTCGTTCCGGGATTCCACAGAAACAAAAAAACAAAAAAAAAAAAGAGAAGATAAAGAATGTGGCTAGGGCAATATTCGAAACATTCCAAACAAAAAGCCATTCTGTAAAAGTTCTTTACAGTTCAAGAAATTACAAAACAAAATCCTAGAGCCGTGATTTAGATATGACAAAATAAAGTCTAAAAATCATCACTGACTAGTGAGCTAAGAACGTCTCACAAATAAAGCCTAAAATCATCGCTGACTAGTGAGCTAAGAACGTCTCACATTACCGAGAAACATCTCAAACCAGAAGACGGTTCGTCGTCGTCCGGCGGGTCCCTCCCGCTCTTCCCTCCTTACGTTTATCCGTCTGCGTAGCTCACCGGAGCGGTACAACTGAAACAGCCTCATCAAGGCCCAAATGAGGCCCAAGCCAGTGACGCCCATCGCCACCACCCTGTTGACAGTGGTGTAAGGGCGATTCTCTCCGCCCTCGTCGATGATGGGAATGCCTTCATCCTCGATCCAACCTTGCACCTCCTCCTCGCCTTCTTCATCCTCGATCCCACCTACCACCGCTTCGTCGTTGATGGCTTCCCACCTCCTCACCTTGCACATCCTCCTCGCCTTCTTCATCCTCGATCCAATCTTCTTCTGCATCATCGTCATGCTCCACTGCGTCGTTTGAAAACGCCATCAGCATGTTCGTCGGCGTCGTTTATGGCGCCATCAGCATGTCCTTCGTCGTCAAAATAATTTGCAAAGACCGGCCAGTGAAACCATCTTCTCCGAAACCATCAGCATGTCCTTCGTCCTCTCTGTCAAAAAAATTTTCAAAGATCGGCCAGTCAAAACCATCTTCTCCGAAACCATCCATTGGAGGAAAATAGGAAGAGGAAGCAAAAAAGTAGAGAAAGCTAAATAGGAGGAGGAAGCAAAAAGCAGAGGAGGCAAAAAAGCAGAGCGAGCTGAATAAGAGAACTGCAGGTTTTTTATAGGATTCACTTGGCGTCCGCCAAGCAAAAGGATTAAAAAAGCCAAAAAAAATTCAAGAGTCTGTTTGTATACTAAAATAACCCCTCGACGTTCAAATTGTTGCAATGTACCCCATGAAGCACATTGAACATGAGATTGAAAAAGCAGTGGTAATGGGAAAGTAAAAAGTCCGATTTGCCCCTCAGCCTCCTACACACGTGCTCCTAAATTGAAGCAGAATTTTTGGTAAAATTGATCCATAAGGTACCCTTTGGATGGGAAGTCATGATCCCATTTTCCCATGGAAAAATGTTGTTTTAAAACGACATAATTACTGGTTAGCGCACAAACAATTATTACCTTTCCCTCCTTTGGTCCTGGCTTTGTCTTCATTTCTGGAAGCTGCCCTGATGTTTGATGCATTAGACTTTTGGGGTTTGCTAATTAATATTCCACCAAACACAGTGGTTCATTGGAAGATAACTTTCTTAAAACAACCTGAATAATTGAGAGTAGGCTGATTTGATAATGATGATTTTGATAGAAAACATAACCCTTTCAATAACAAAGTTGCTCTCGTTTCTTGTAGCCAGCCGACTTCCCCTCTTATATGTTTTAACCATCGAGGAAAGGGTGAGAGTAAATCCTTGCTGCATGTGGACATGCCATAAAAGTGAAACAAATCTTTTTACAGGATTCTTAATGGGTCCACTTTGTCTTTCATATAATTAACTGTTTACACTTCGTTAATTTATTTCATGCCAGGGTACCTTAAAATGAGTCAGAAATAATGAAAACAAAGGGAATTTGTCAAAAGAGCCCCAAAAATAATATTATTCATTCATAGCCGACGCATCACAAAACTCATTGATTCTCGTGTTTTTTGTTATCATAATCTTGTTCTCTGGTTATAACCAGAGCAAAGCCAAGCACTGTTATGTCAAAATTTGAAAATGAAGATAAATGCTTCCCTCACCACCCAACAAGTAGAAGTTTCAAAAGAGCCATTCGAATATAGAGACCATTCTTTGCTTGTCTAAAATAGGCAGCCCTTGGATCCGTATCAACCTCCACAGTTATCTGATAATAATATGAAAATTAATAATTAAACCAATCATTACATCAGGAAAAATTCAATCTCATGTATATGATGCGTACATTATAATTTAACATCGAATCCTTACCTCATCAAGCCTTGGGAGTGGGTGCATGACCACAGCATGCTCCTGCATTACACCCAGCACATCCTCATCCACAATGTACTTGCCTCGGGCTTCTTCATAAAGGTCAATCCTCTCTCCAAACCGTTCGCGCTGAATGCGAGTTTGATACACCATATCACACTCAGAAGCCACTTCCATTAGATTGGCACTTTCTTCCCATTCAACTCCCTTTGATGTTAAATATTCTTTTATGTCATCCTGGAAAAGACAATAAAAAATGTGAGACCGAACCTCTAAATTTTCACAATCTTTTCCCTGACTTCTCTTTCTACCTTGTTATGGTTAAATCAACAAAATTTTAAAAATAAAAAATAAAAAATTTACAGAAAGTTCCTTTGCTGGTTAATGGTTGTTTAAGTTCAGGTCGTAGAACAAAGAAGGTTCATTTGTTATTTGAAATAAGAATTGCCCTTTTTTTTTTCTTTCCCTTTCCCTTACCTTCATCTGTACCACATCGGGAGAGACAAAGTATATTTTTACATCTTGTTACTTGGTAAGCAAATAGGTAAGAGAGCGGACTGTCCTCCCATTTGCAAGATCTCCAACAAGACTGGCTTTAATGCCATCCAGCTTTCCTATCTCTCTCTCAATTGTGTATACATCTAAAAGAGCCTGCTTGTGTATAAAAAAAAAAAAAAAAGAAAAGAAAAAAAAAAAGAAGGGGTAGTTATGAAATTATGGGTGCAATTAATAATCACCAAAAGGAAATAAAAAATAAAAAATTAATCCCAATTGCGAGATATCTCATCAATTTACTGGGCATATAACTATACAAAGTAAAAAAGCCTTCAAAAGAAATACTAAGAGACAAGTGAGAATGGCCCCAATGTCTAAACAAAACATATCCCATACACGTGACACATTTTTAAACTGCCATGTCATTATGGCATTTTAAACATGAAAGGTTTTTTTTTTTTTTCCTACCTTTTTAAAAACACAATAATTGAGGAATAAAATTGAATAGACACAACTGTTCGTCTGTCACTATGTGGCAGACCCATTTACTCTCCAAATTTTAAAAACTAAGTCATTAAGGGCATATGCATCGTTTAGCCAAGCAATTATTTATTTAAAATGAAGATCTCCAAACAATTATTTATTCTCAATTAGGGTCATGTAGACTGGGAACCCTAAACGCACCAAACAGAGTTTTAAAAACAGGGGAAACAAAGCCATAGGCAACACAGTTCAGACCCGTTGATCCAGAGAAAAGCAATGAGGCTTTCATTGCTTCCTCCTTTGCTTCTATCAATCCTCCTTTTCTCTCTATTACAAAGACCCACTCTTTCCGTAAAAAAATGCAAGCATGTTCTTAGCCTTTTTTTTATTTTTTTTATTTTATAAATATAATTAGTTATAATTATTCTTTTTTATCCCCTAGCAAGCTATGAAGCTTGATGTCATTTAATTATCAACAAAGGTAATAAGTTGTAAGCACATGAGCAAGAATCTTATGCCTACGGGTGGGCTTAAATGCTTGACAAACCACATGCAGCCCCCATTCTGCAAACATTGTTGATTAAAATCTTCTGTTACCTAGAACCCCACATATTTAAGGCTCTGCTATTAAACCTGTAGTCCTAAGCTTGCCTTGTTACAACTCCCCCCAATCCTTGAAGCATAGTTAAGATAAGGAAATTAAAAACTGTATAATTTCGATTCACTTTCTTTGCTCCTGCTGAGTTTTTTTTGTTTTTTTTTTTTTTTTTTTCGAAGATGGCTAATAAGAATATTATAAACAGTACCAAAAAACAAGAAATCCTGAGCTAGGATCTCCAATTAAAATAAAAGGTATAAAATAAGGAATTAAAATTACAAAACTTCAAGGACAAGCTATCAGATCTTATGTAGATATATTACCGCATCTATGCACTTAAGTACTTAACCTTCTAGAACCGAATTGGAAAATCAATTTTTTTCAGAAACTAGAAGCCTTGGAATCTTAGATTATTAGCTACATCAAAATATGATATTGACAAGCATAAGATGATGAAAATGTACAAAATGACTATGGAAATATTAACATGAAATTGTCAAAGGTTTACTAAATTACTTAGATTAATAAACATTGGGTCTCATCCACATGACCATCTATCTACTGTCTCATTGTTTCTGAAGTGTAGATGATACTGGATTATAGAATAACTTGTGCCTTATGTAGTAAAGTTCATTTGAGAAGAGATTGATGGAGGATTAACATCAGTATGAGGAAAAGCTTTAAGAAAATGACCAGGAGATGTGTATGGAATGACTAATAGTTTAAATTCTATATTTATACCCATATTCCAGTGCCCATGAGGGAGGAAAAAAAATCTTGACAGTCATTTAGGGGAAGTGTGAAAATCCTCATGCCAATGATCCTCAACAGATACAAACAGGGAAACTCCAGCAGAAAGGGGTTTTACAAACTGTGTCAAGCAAACAAACAATATAATTGAAGAAAACTTTGTGCACACCTGAGTTGGATGCTGTCCTGGACCATCCCCTGAATTAATAATAGGAATGCCAGCTGTGGCCGCTGCTCTTCTGGCAGCACCACTTTCAAAATGCCTCATCACAATTATATCTGAATACCCTTCAATCGTTCTAATGGTATCTGCAAATCAAGCTCCTAAAGTATAACTAAAATACAATAGAATTGCCTCGGAAACTTGATCAAGTAAATGAAAATAATTACCCTCAAGCGTCTCTCCTTTGGCCGCTGATGAAAACTCCCGCGCATTCTCTGTTATCAAAACTTCCCCACCCAACCGTTTCACAGCACGACTCAAATGAAAGCCTAGTTCTAGTTGAGGGCTCATAAAAGAGGGTAGCCATTAGGTAACCCTTAAGAATTTGACTTCTAGGTGAGTTCTTTTCAACCGTCTCCATCTCATGTGCCACTTCGAATATAGCGTCAAGAATATCTCTATCGAATTGTTGAGCTTCAATCACATACTCTAGTTGAAACTTATTTCCTACCAAAAATGAAGGTGTATTTTCAACTTCAAATGCATGGCACTGGATTCCACGCGGGGAGAGTCTCATAGTTTGTTCCCATTTGAATGATTTCTCATTGGGGATTAATCTTGAATGAGTCAGGTCAGTGAATACAGAGGTAAACTTAGATTGAACTGATTTTTTCATGAAGATATTCGTATAATTGCACATGAACTCTTTATTGCACTTCATTGCTTTGGGCGCCACTGCAACTCTGTGCAACATATATGTTGAAAATGAAGAGGATGAAGCCATTGCAATCAATAGAACTTCAAGCCTAAACCCTAATGACAAAACGACTAAATCAATTTTTAGACAAAGCAATGGATGATCAGATAAAGCTTTAGTTTAATATAAAAGAGACACAACTACAACAAAATTGAATCAATACAAGTTATAATAAGCTCTGATTTGAAATCATACCCAATAAACTTAACATTAGGGGGAGCTTGAATGTTCATTCAATGCTCTGTTTGGTTGCTGATAAAATGTAGGAAAAAAATTGATCAAAATAAAAACTTGGGTTTTCATTGGCGAAGCCTAAGACATGTCCTTGGGGGGCTCTGTTTTCTCATTAACCAAACAGAGGATAAATGTCCGAACATGGGATCCTGACAATCACAGACGTGAACCACAACCACAACAACATCGAATCAACACAGCTAAATATGCTCAGATTCGAAATCATACCCAAAAGACTAATGTTAGGGGAACCCGAATTTCCATTCAATGTTCTGGTCGGTTACTGAAAAAATGTAGGAAAGGAAAATTAATAAAATAAAATACAAGGTTCTCTTTAGCGAAGCCTAATACTAATATTTGAGCTTTGCAAAACCAAAAGAGACAATGAGAGTCTAGCTTTCGTACTTCCTTCTCCTTTCCTCTGTTTTCTCAGTAACCAAACAAAGGATAAATATCTGGATCAATATGGTCCCAGCAATCCCCAGACGATAGTATAATGACTTACTCCATATATATTTTAATAAAAAACAAAAGAAAAACAAAAATAGAGGGAAAGGGAAGAGAACAAGTGATTGGTACCTGGGAAGCCATTTTTCCGGAAAAGGGTTGTTTGTTTGCCGCGAAAATATAGTGCGAAGAGAGGGATAAAGAGGAATAGGGTTTTGGGAAAAAGAATTAGTGGAGTGAATAAATATAAGAGGAGACACAAGTCACACAACGCAGAAAGTGAAATTTTTTTTTTTTTTTTAGGTGGGGATAATCGGAATCCAATAGCAGGATCTTGGGAAGAGGTTTTTGGCCAAATTGGAAGAAACCAGTGGTATATGCTGAGGGTGCGTTTGGTATGCCGGAATGGATTAATGGGAATGGGCATCCCATTCTTGGGAATCAAACTCCTAGAAGTAGGATGCCCAAATAACATTCCCATTCTGTGGAAAAATGTCCACAGCTTGAAGTGGTAGTGGAGGCAACCATAATAGCACAAGCAACCATATCATAAACCTTCCAATGGTAGGATAGGTTTAGTGGAGTTTTCCTCAACTCTTACCACCATCGAGAAAGCACCTATCCATACTTCTCTGGCATACATCAATTACATATAGTTTTACCCTATGTCACTCAAACTAAAGGCAAAATGCCTCTTTGGAGAAGGCCATATCATCTATTACTGAAAAATCCTCAGAAGAAAAGAAATTCATTTTTCAATAGGTAAGCAGGTGAAGGGTTTTTTTGGGTAAAAATCAGGTCAAGGTGCTCAAGCTCAAGTGAAGAAATGTACACTATAATATAAGAAACATGATTTCTCACCATTTTCTCTACAGGAGGTGCCTAACATATATAAAATGATTCAACGTTCCCCATTGGTTGGGAGAAAAAAATCTCACGTCTAATCGTAATATACTAATCTCACACCTCACAACAAAACAAGATGCAGAGCAAGAAAAACCCCAGTTGCTTAGTCCAAATTGGGTGAATTAAACAGCAGATACAAACCAAGATTCCAAAATAATCATTGTAACCCCAAAAAATATTTTAGGATAAAAAAAAAACACATATTTGGATGCTTTACACATCAACTAGGAATAACATGCATTTGACTAATTCGCATAGTTTCCAAGGATACTGACAGCAGTTAATTGTATATTCTTTCTTGGATAATTAGCTAATTGTGTATTCAAATTGGCTGTATCACATCAAATTGCTCAACTCAACTTAATCTCAACTACTTGGCTGTCATATTAAATAAAAAACTTAGTGAAAACTAAATTAAAAGGTACCTGGGGAGTCTGAGTACCTTTTATTTGTTCTAGTTTTAGTCATGCCACAGATTAAACAAGAGTTTCATTTATCAAATATGTGAACATAGATAGTATACTATAACCAAAACAGATGACACATTAACATAAGCTGGCCATAAGGATATTGAAACACTTACATGAATCCACCCAAGAGGAAAAAGAGAAATTTTGTCTTGAACTTCAAATATTTCTTCTTCATTTAATGTCTGATACTGAACATAAGAGACATTTCAATGCATTATCATTAATAGGACATAAAGAAAAGCAAAAATACAAATAAAATCCACCAATGTGAAATTGATATATAGGTCTCAGAATCTAAAACCCTTAATACCTCCTAACATCTATGTGGTAGAGGCTTCAATTCATTCTTAGTTTTCTTTCAGTTATTCATTATTCAAGGTTGATAAACATGAAGCAATAGGGATCATGAGACAAACAATTTGAAACAATCCTGAAACCAGAAACAAAGAACAGAACCGCATACATTGAAGTGTGAAGAATTTTATCTTACCGAATCTGAAGTTGACACCTGCTTTGGGATTATAAGCGTAGTGATATGGAAAACCCAGTTTTTCTACAGCCAGATAAAATGGGAAGTACGAGAAACAATGCATTGACTTGTAACCCCTTTAACCTTTTCCCTTCTCTAGAATTTAATGGGCCTCTTACCAATGATCCAGCAAGAACACCACATGTCTCCAAATTTTTTGCAGTATTTTGCCGTGCTAATCTCAAGAATCATCCATCATCTTTACTGGCTGCAATGGAAGGTAAACGAAACTAGCATCACATTCATGAAAACCAAGAAACACAAAACCTTAAACATGAAATGGAAAATTGTCAAAAGAACCAAAAGTCACCAAGAAATTAGGCATTGTTTTAAAAAATTTATAAAATGCAAAACAGCACAGAGGGCCTACAATGTGTAAATGCTGATATGAATTAGAACTGGCAATCCCATCTGGAGAAGACTTTGCCGGTCCAGGTCTTGGATCAGCTACTTTTGATGGAGAAATTGGCAAAATTTCATGCTTCATTTGAGCGAGAACAGGGGGAGGGGAAGGTTGCCTGACATAGCCCAACCTGGAAATTATCTTCACTTGCTCCATTATTCAATGGAGGACATGACTCCTCAGCAGGACGTAACCATCTACCATCATTCAAGGACAGCACTGATTCCATCGTAGATCTATCCCCACCTGAATCACCATCTTTTACTGCCACAATACCACTTTGTCCAGCCTGATTCAGGCTATTACCATCAGTAACACCAAATAGAAAATGTTACAAGCAGCCATAATTTAGTGAGATATATCAAGGGATATACCGGAGTATCCAATTTATTAGTGTCATTTGCAGAGAAAAAAATGTATATATATATATAAATATATGAAAAACATAAAAAATGGTAAACCAAAAAACAAAAAAGAAACAACAAATTTGAAGCTGAAAAAAAATGAGCGAGTTCTGTAAAAATCCTGACCCTGAATATTCAGTTGGAATTAAGTCAGTATTGCTTCGATATTGAACCTGTATCACAGTATAAAATTGATCAGCTCACAGAGGTAGAAGTTCAGTTAAAACAAACAAAACAAAAAAAACAAAAAAAAAAAAAAACAAAAAAGGATCAATTTACCTTTATCTCTGCACTAGGTCCTAACCACTGACCCCGCAGACCATTTGGGCCTAAAAATGAGTGTCTGGACAATGTCTCCTTTTTTTGGAAGAGGGAGAAGAGATCAGCATGTTTCCAGGAATAATCATTAGAAGTCAATCTAACAGACATTGCCCTGCTATTATTAAGGGTAATCATGATTTTTGTCCATTCAACCACTATCAATTTTATTTGTTAATGATGATAGGATTATTGAACGATATACTCACAGCTTCTGTAATTGCTTGTCAATTTGCACAGAATTTGATGATAAAGCTTGAGTATGATCACTACTATACTTCCACAAAGATTGAGGTGCTGTGCTGGTTGACTGCAACCACATGAAAAAGAATAAATCTAAATCTAAATCAAAAGAAAAGGAAAATTGGAAAAGGACTAATGTCAGTCAAAATGAAATGAAGCTTCCTACTAACTATATAATTAAAAGTAAATGAATGATCTGCACATAAATTTCGTGAACTCATATGAACATGCATTCTAAAGGACATTATAGACTTCAAAGTAAAAGTAACCCATTCTCTCACAATCATGCATCAAGGCTCGAAGAAGCTCTTGAGCTCCTGCATGAGCTTTGTTCAATTCATTCACTCGACGTTGGAATTCTGGCTTCAATGATTCTAGCTCATCTAACACAGCTAACAATTTCTACACTAAAACATAACAGTAAAATGATACCTTGTTACCATCTTTTTTTTTTTTTTTTTTTTTTGATGAAGTAAAGGTATATTAATAACAAAAGGCTTAGCCCAAGTACATAAGACATATACAAGCACTAAGGAAAGACCCCTCTAAAGGTTAAAGGCATCTACAAAAAGAACAAAAGAACGGTTACAAGTATTAAAATAGTTAGAATGCCAAAGAAAGAGATTCATAATCAAGAAGGACTTCAACTCAATGATCGACTTCTCAATTCCTTCAAATGTTCTAAGATTTCTCTCTCTCCATATGCACCAAAAAATGGCATGGGGGATCATTCTCCAAATCTTCTTAGCTTCTTTTTTACCTCCTTTGATCCACCAACTAGCTAGAAGGTCATGAGTCGAAGAAGGAAGGACCCATTGTATTCCAAACAAATTAAAAATAAGCATCTAAAGACTATTAGCCACCATACAATGTATGAAAAGGTGATCCACCGTTTCCGCTTTCTCTTTGCATAAAATACATCTATTAGGCAAAAACCACCTTCTTCGCATAAGATTATCCAAAGTCAAACATTTGTTTCTTCCCACTAACCAACAAAAGAAAGCCACTTTAGTAGGAACCGATGAAATCCATGTAATCTTTGCCGGAATGAAAGGATCTCTATGTGGCCTCAAATATTGTAGAAAGATTTTACGGAGAATAAACCCTTAGAGTCCTTACGCCACATCAAGGAATCATTCTCACCCACCGAAATCTTACTATCATAAAGAATTTGAAAAAATAGCATAACACTTTCCAATTCCCAATCATTAAAACGCCTCACGAAACGAACATTCCAAGAGATGGTATTATTAGTCCCATCCAAGTAGTCATGAACCAATGCATCCCTGTGTAAAGCCATATCATACAAAGAAGGAAATTCCAACATGAGGGGTAAATTGGAACACCAAACATCTTTCCAAAATCTCACTCTATTACCTCCACCCACTTTAAAACCAACCCCTTTGATAAAATCATTCAAGCCTTGCATGATCGCCTTCCAAAGACCCAATTCATCAAAGATGCATCCTTGTTACCATCTTTGATGAATCATTAACGAATAAAATGAACTACAAGAACTAGAACACTCTACCCACCCTCTTGAAAAATGTTCTTTCTTTCGTAAGCAAAACCTGGTAATCTCGATGGAATGGAATAGTTTCAGACACCAAACTGAGAAAACTCAAAAATAAGCTTATATCACCAAAAATTATATCACAGATTCAGCTACTAATAGATCTGGAACTGTTATGCTTTCTTTACCTCGAAAATCTAAGAAGTATCATATAAAAGTCTACAAGATTCTTCTCCTCCCGATAAATACTTGCCTGAAAATGAAGAAAAGACAATTCGGCATAAAATTTTAACAGAATGAAAAACATAATATAAATGTAAATCAAAATACAGGTTGATACTTAATAATTACAATTACAATGCTCAATGAAATCGTCTTTACACTATAGACGACGTCTTCCATGTAAGAATTGTAGGAAAATAAAGCACCTGAAAGGCTAAAGATTGAGATGGCGAAAAAGCCATTGCTCACATTAGAACAAATATCTATGCCTGCTCTACACAAAAAGGATCCTTGTTTCCACTACTCAAGATAGAACATAAGGTCATCACCATTTAAAATTTTACGTGAAGTTCACAATCAAGACAGTTCAATATTGAATAGCCATGAGCCTCTGATCTGTGAAAACAGACAAGGGCATTGCATTTTGACAGAGACACAGAATTTCCAACCCCAGGACAAAACATATAAGGAAAATCTGGACACAGGAACACAGCTATCATTATAATTTTCTACTTAAGTGCATGTTGTGACAATGTCAAGTACTGAAGGTTAGAATCGTATCCAAATCACCCCTTCCCTGGACACCGCTTTCATGAGACCAACAGTGAGTAACAGCTCTTTTTTGGTTATTAATAGATAAAGAAAGAGTTAAAAATGTTTCTTTATATCAAACCCACTAACAATTATGCATTGGCTGCTCAATTTGCAAGCGGCAACATGTCCATATAGTATAGTATACATATCAGCCACAACACTATCAACTGCTTTATGTATGCCATCTGCTAATAAACTTAACAATCAATCATACCTAAAATTATAAGTTCTACATTTGAAATATATATATATATATAAAGATATTAGGGAGGCATCACCACCTCTCTATCACACACATAGATATACATAATTGAATTAAGAAATGAATAATCTCAAGCTCCATTGCCCGCCAATGGCCCTTGGGTCTAATGGGCATGTCCCATCCCAATAGGCGTGCGGGGTTTGCGGAGGTCTTGGTTTCGACCAAAAAGAAGCTCCATTGCCCTAATTAGACAATGAAATAAAAAAATTTCCCCATTTGACCGTTAAACATATATCGAAACCGAATCAATCGCAACATGAATCGGCATTAGGGCAAAATTAAGATTCTCAATTGAGAAAGTAAAGAGAGAAATGGGACCTGTTTGACGAGATTAGCGGCGATCCGATAGTAATAACGGAGCGGAATCCGATTATCGACATCGACCTTTCGAGCAAACGCGTTCACGTTGAACGGCCTCTCCGTAGCATTCATGTTGTCCGGCGATAACGGCCGGTTCTCTGCAACTCCGATCGATTTTCCGGCGATACAAAACGTGTTGTCTGACGGAGACGAAAACAGCGTTTTTGAAGTAGAGGAAATGAAGAATTGTTGTGTTGTCCGAGAGTGGCTAGCAAGGCAAGCTCGTCGTTTCGAAGGCTATGTCGACATTGTAGTGCTATGCACAAGGGGTTGAAGTTGTGTACGGTAGCGTCCATTGAGTTAATATAGAATGGGCTAATAACATCGGGGCACGCCAGCAATGGATGCTACCCTTACATTTCATCCTACACCTCCAATGTGTGCCCTAAATTTGGTAGGCCAGATCAAGAGACACATTTGGTTACATGATTTTTATGTCTCAAATCACACAAAATCCAATGATCTCATTATTATGTTAGTCAGATCACACAAGTTCTAATTATCTTATTGTGTTAGGAGACAATATGAATAGGGGAAAATAATTGTTTAATTATGTGAAAGTCTAAATGCTAAGCATAAGGTTGCTTTTGATAGAGTAGATATTTCCGAACGAGACAATCTATGGTACGGTTCTATCCCATCTAAATCGATAGAACTACATCGTTTTACAAACATATAGTGAGATCATATATTCATCAAGACTATTGAAATAAAGTTAATCACATTATAATAGATAAATGTTATAGTTTCACATGAATCAAAGGTACAAAACATTATAATCCTACGGGGTTGGTTGAGCGATTAGGTTAGGTTCTGAGTGTGCTTCTCAAATATTATGTAGGATGAAATACAAAAGAAAGAGGAAAAACAAACTTCATACATGCGTTACCATAAGATTTTTAACTATATAAGCGATTGTTGTCCAAAATTGCATTTCAAACGTAGCCTAACTTACTCACTTTTATAAGTTGGATGACTAAACAATGCTTGTAATAGACAAAATGCAGCTACATCAACATTCCTATTTTTTAGTTTTCGTATATTACTCTGCTTATGCTATGGTACTAGCTTGATTTATCAAAAACAATCTATACGACTACGAAACAATTAGTGACTCGTTCAAATTTTTG
Source organism: Liquidambar formosana (assembly GCA_039720395.1). Taxonomy (NCBI): domain Eukaryota; kingdom Viridiplantae; phylum Streptophyta; class Magnoliopsida; order Saxifragales; family Altingiaceae; genus Liquidambar; species Liquidambar formosana. The sequence goes on along the minus strand of CM077822.1, from coordinate 267,982 downwards.
GGCAAAATTCTAATCTCGATTTTGTCCCCAAAAAAAAAAAAAAATTCTTCAAAAAATAGAGAATAAGAGTAGTTCTATTCTATTATCATGCCCACGCGTTTGTGTTTCAATTTAGAAGTATCAATTAAAATGTTGGGTCCAGATCGATGTAGCAGAAGAACCTAATCAATCGTACAATTGGAACTATATTAAAATTAAGTCTAAGGTAAGGTGGTTGCACTTTTCAAATGAAGCTAAATTGAACCAGAATTTCTGGTAAAATTGATCCATAAGGAAACCTTTGGATGGGAAGTCATGATCCCATTTTCACATGGGAAAAACGTATTTTAAAATGACCTAATTACGGGTTAGTGCACAAACGATTATTACCTTTCCCTCATTTGGTCCTGGCTTTGTCTTCATTTCTGGAAGCTGCCCAGAAGTTTGATGCATTAGACTTTTGGGGTTTGCTAATTAATATTCCACCAAACACAGTGGTTCACTGGAAGATAACTTTGTTAAAACAACCTGAATAATTTAGATTGGCTGATTTCATAATGATAATTTTGATAGAAAACATAACCCTTTCAATGACAAAGTTCCTCTCATTTCTTGATAATGATAAGAATTGCCTTTTTCTTTTTCTTTTTTTCTTTCCCTTTCCCTTACCTTCATCTGTACCACATCGGGAGAGACAAAGTATATTTTTACATCTTGATACTTGGAAAGCAAATAGGCAAGAGAGCGGACTGTCCTCCCATTTGCAAGATCTCCAACAAGACCGACTTTAATGCCATCCGGCTTTCCTATCTCTCTCTCAACTGTGTATACATCTAAAAGAGCTATGAAACTATGGGTGCGATTAATAATCACCAAAAGGAAAAAAAAATAAAAAATTAATCCCAATTGCGACATATCTTTTCAATTTACTGGGCATATAACTATACAAAGTAAAAAACCCTTCAAAAGAAATACTAAGAGAGAAGTGAGAATAGCCCCGACGTCTAAACAAAACATATCCCATACACATGGAACAAGCTTAATTGCAGTCAAAAGAAGATATATGGAAAGAGTTCGTGTGAGTACATTGTCTAATACATATATCGGGGGATGTAGGCCCTAGAGAAGATGTGATAAACATGCTGCTACCCATCTGTTGCTTAGCAATAAACCTGTTTAATGAACTTCGATAATAACTTTCCCCTCTAGTCATTGAATTCAATCATTTAATGGTTACTTCAAGTAAGTACATATATGTTTTGTTCAGGCTGCCACGTGACACATTTTTAAACTGCCATGTCATTATGGCATTTTAAACATGTAAGGGTTTTTTTTTTTTTTCCTTCCTTTTTAAAAACACAATAATTGAGGAATAAAATTGAATAGAAACAATTGTTCGTCTGTCACTATGTGGCAGACCCATTTACTCTCCAAATTTTAAAAACTAAGTCATTAAGGGCATATGCATCGTTTAGCCAAGCAATTATTTATTTAAATGAAGATCTCCAAACAATTATTTTTTTGCAATAACTTTTGCAAAGTGTTATAGTTCATTTGACATATAACTTAAATAATATTTTCCAAAATTATTATTGGCACTTTTGAATACGGATAATGGTGTGATGCCGTCTGATCAATTAAATATTTACTTGAAATATTGTAATGTGCTATGCCTTGTTTGTGATTTCAGAATTGTAGTGCTGATTAGCTCTTCTGACTTCCTTTATAAAAATCCTTTTCCAAAGTATTGAAAAATAATTTCATTACAGCATTGATAAAGTACTAATTTTGATTGAATAATATCTTTCTGTGACATAGTATGCGTGTTTCTGATTTAAACCACTTTGACTAGATGAGAACCGAGGTGAATAAAGTACTGGAGTTTGCTCGTACAGGGAAGTTGATTGGTTCTAGTTTAGAGGCAAAGGTTTATCTCCACACATCTGATGTCAGCCTGGCCTCTAGATTACAGGAAATGTGTGCAGCCAACAATGACGCAGACACATTACATCGCATATTCTTAATATCTCAGGTACATCAAATTCTGTGATTACTCACACCGACTTTTATCTGAGTGGCTCAATTTCATGATCTACAATTAAGGCTTTGTTATGCATCACTTATCTCCTCATAGCGAGGGGCCGCATTAATTAATGTTAGTTGGCATCTTTGTTGGCTTGCAAGCCAAAAATTTATTAGGGGAATATTTCAGATAGCCAATTGTTAATATAGGGTGGTCTGCATTATAAGGGTAGAACTTAAGGTTATACAGTTTATACTTGTCAGAGTAGTCACTAAACTACTACTGACTTACAGTTAGGACACTACTTTGATTGGTATTAAAGCTCAGGATACTAAAGTAAAATTCAACCTAAATTTTAACGAGCTTATTAAGGTCATTTCTAGTTTTCCGTTGACGGCATTGTGGATCATAAGGCATCGAATAGTTTTTGGACTACTTTGACTGGTTTTAAAGTTCAGTGTACTGAAGTAAAATCTTACTTAAAGTTCAGAGTATTTTTCTGAAATTTACCCTTTAAATAAATCATGCCTTTTTTATATATGGGATTTTTTCCCATTTTAAGTTTCATTTCTTTCTGGTGGTTGGTAATTGTTCAATTCAGGATTTCAGTGACTGACTTTATTTCTAATAGTTTAAGTGAACAGAACTTGTTTGCTATTTTTTAGAATCATCATCGGATCATTTCATATCCATATGGCTCATTGTGTCACACTAGGGAATATAAAAACCAGTGCATGAGGGAGATTAGGCACAATCTGCTTTGTTTGCTGGAACTTAGTGTCATCACCAAACTAAAGTACTTTGATAGGTGGACACTACACACCACAAACACGCTAAAGTTTTTTGTACTCGCAATTTTTCTATAAATTCTTCTCATGCCCATCCATTTAAATGGCAAAACACAGGCAGAAATTCTTTCGTCTTTGGAGAATGAAGTGACTGAAAATACAGCATACAGTGGAGAGTATCTCATTCAAGGGCAAAACAAAGTTTGGATTGGTGTGTCACGTGCAGAGGGCTTGAAATGTGAAAGATGCTGGAATTACTCACATCAAGTTGGTACATTTTCAGAGCACCCCACACTTTGTGCCCGTTGTAATAATGTTGTCGCTGGTCAACCACTTCCTGCTTTATCCGCGGTTAGCTGAGACTTCAAAATGAGATAGCCAAAACTGTTTTACACTAGCTAGCGGCGCATCGATCACATTTGGTCAAAGATATTCTTAGTGGTATCTATGCATCAACAACTGCTAAGCAGAGCTGCGTAAACCACACTTACATTATTTAGGCTCATCTTTGGTCTCATTGTGTTCAAAAAGGTTCATTTTTCCCTAGTGTAACGAGGAGCGTTCGTTCCATATGTTTGTTTGTACAGCATTATTTTGGGAGTTATCAGAAACATCGAAGGTTTAACGAAAATGAAAATTTCTCTTTTTTTGTTTCTCGAGAAAAAAACGAAAAATAGTAGAGAAACATCCAAGCCAATAGAAAATATTGGATGCTATATAAGTTTTAAAATTAGTGAATTCCATGTTATTCTTGGCCATCCTACATTTTGCATTGATGTTCTACCTCTTTACCAAAATAAATAAATACATCATCTGTCTTTCGGATAAGAGGATACAAGTTGGATGTACAATTATTATAATTATCTCTGTCAGCTTGTTTCGATACCACTGGATGGGTAAAAAAAAAAATATGTATTGTCCCCCAATTTTGACCTTTATATATATATAGTAGTACTTTACTACTATCAAAATTAAATATTTATGAAAAACATTTTACTACTAAAAATATCTTTTATCAACTTTAGTAATACTCATGGAACCCACAAGGCCACAACCTACGACATATGACCCACTGAATAACAATTGTTTTGTTCATGATCTCATCTTTTTAAAACTATTGACAGAGTGCTAACCTCTTTTGCCTTTTCCCTCATCTTCAACGTCTTAATAAAAAAAAAAAAAAAAAATACTCCATATATAATTCTATTTGAGTCATGAAACTTTTGCCTTTCCCATTGTTTTTAACATTACAATTAAATGCAACTTATTAATTTCTAAACGAGTCAAGATTCTAATTTAACTAGGAAGAAATATATATTCCTTTGTCCTGTAAAAATAATCAGCTTTAGTATTCCAATTTTGTCTTATACTTTAAGAGCGCACGTGCCCCATGCTAAAAAAATCCACAAAAGCTGTATAAGCCAACCCCGTGGGTCTTGGCTGAAGTGGAGAAAAACCAAATTTGACGGCAAACTGGACAAGAGAGTGCTGTCGGGATAATTATCCGATCATGTTGCTCAGCTATGACAATTATTGTGCACGTGCACAAGAGAAAACCAAGTTAGACAAACATCTCTTTAAGATAACATAATCACTTTGAATGTCAAAGATAGTTTACTGTGTAAGGCATTCGACCAGAAGACTTCAGCAGGTATGATCTAGCCCCCTCACCACATAACCTGTTGGCTAGGGTTATGAACCTGCATAGCAAGAAACCAACACTAGCCTGTTGCAAAACTAGTGCCACCACCAGGGTATATAGCAGATTCCACACACCCAACAATAATGAATAGCTCACCCTAATAACAACAGAGAAGCCTAGATATGCCAAGCCGAATTCGATTATTTAGTTGGTTAAATCAGAATGAGATTGTACAGGGGATCCACCATGCAACTACTCTAACAATAAATAGTTGAATCATGTTGGTATAATTTACAGGGGATCAGCACCAATGCAAAGGAGGAGGAGAAGAGGAAATTGGGGGTGGGGGGGAGGGGTTTAAATAAGCTGAGAGGACTGATGTAGAACCCTCGTGCTTGGCAAGGGTGAAGCAGTTTTTATGATACAAACATGGAATTTTCTTGCACGCCTTTGAAATTCATACATATTCCATTAGTGACTTAATGGAATTGACCGCCAAAATTTTGTGAAGGTGATGGCTGCTGCATTAACTCAGATTCGTCTATCTCCTGGGATTGAATAGGTATATCCTGTTAAGGGGCAAACCAAGTGCTTTAACACATAATACAATAATAAAATATTGATGTTGATGACAATGACCTAAGTGATTAAAATTTGTATATACAATGGTTTTGTCCAATGCAATCCTGTTACTAGGCCAAAAACAGACTACTAAATTTGGTAGAACTTAAGGGCATGTTTGTTCGTATGGAATCAGGGGGAATCGGAATGGAATTGAATGGGATTTCTATAGTGAGCAGTGAGCAGTGAGCGTCAATGCTATATCAGTGCAAATGGGCAAAGAAAGTTGTTAGAGGAGTACAGGATTCTTAACCACTGGTAACCCAAGGTAAAAGATTTATGCTCAAGGGGAAGTAGCAATCAAGATAGCCAGTTCTGACTAATTCAGAAGAATTGAAACAAGATGACTGTTTTTCAATACCTGTCCTTGTACTAACTGATGTGATTGCTGATCTTGGGGAAATGAGTAGGCCTGTGGCTGAGACATTCTATAATAAGGCTCTTTAAGATCAAGTTTGCAAGATGATGCCTGAAGTATTCCTCCTTGTTCGGCGCCAGGGCCCCACATTTTAGCTATCAAGTTTGATCTATAACTTGTTAGAACACCAAGAAACAAATCAGCAACACGGATGCAAAAGAGTGAACAAAAAACCAACCTGCCATTGCAAGATGTATCGTATAACTCTGGGCATTGTGGGCAATCATGCGGAGACGGCCAGTAATTTCTTGTCCCGCCATGACATACAATGGCTGAGAAAGAACACAACGAATTTGGTACCAGTGGGTCGTTGGTGCACCAGGAGCAGTGCTAAGCCACCTCTGTACAGTACTGTTGAAAACAGAAGTTTGACGGTGAAAAAACATCAAATGAAGCTCGTAACTCCACATTGTAAAATGGTTATAAAATTATGCAAGCCCAACGCAATGCTAAAATAGACATGATTAATCAAGGCCAAATGACTACCTCCCATTAAACAATACATCAAACCAGCATGCCAACCCATGCACTCTAGTGCCCACAGAGGCTATGAATTTCAGTGGGATATCAATTTCATATAATTCTTCTTCCTGCAGAACGAATCAAAAATAAATAAATAAATAAAATTATGACCACTAGTATATTTTTTTTGTATTGTATTTGTACCAATATGTGTGTTGTGTGCGTGCGCATTTGTAATTTTGTACCAATAAGCACCAAAAGCAGACAACTTCCTTCCAAATAACAAGAAACTCAAACAAAGAACAGGATGGAGCTATGTTTGGTAAATTCCTAACCAAAGTAGTAATAAATTTTGAGGGTATAATGTAATGTATTCCTTTAATAAAAATATTGCACTGCTCAAACAATTTTAAAATGCTCCAAATCAACACTTTCTTCTAAAATTTATACAGAACTCAATCAGGCACACAAGGAATGAAAATACAGCTACTAAGCACAAAACAGTAATGGATAAATGACAGAGCCTGGTAGAGGATAAATTTCACAACCAAATATGAAGATATTCTTCAGAAGGATCATTTTACACGAAAACTGGCATGGAATCAAGATACATTAGTTGTGCCTCATGAAGCATAAGGGCTATTTAGCATAATAAGAAGACATACAGCAAATAACAAGTAAAATTTCCAAGAGATAGCTAATACCTTTATTTTCGTAAAGTCTATCACACGAGACATGGAGGGAGCCACCAATAACCTTGGATCGAAAGCATCTACCACGGGCTGTATAAAAATTTAAGCAGACCCCATTAAATAACTAGAAAAAATGAATAACATAACAAAATAACAGTTACCATGATAATATAAAAGAAGGTAAGCATAACGGCCAATCAAACATTTCTCCAATAAAATGTTTTCTATGGAAAAAGTTATGATGTTTACAAACTGAAGCAATCAAAACAATGAACTTGTCACGAGCAAATACGAATGAAGAAAATAAGCAGTAATTTAACGAAAACTTATGGAAGGGATGGCATAGAGACATTAGGAAAATTCAAGACAATAGTATCAAGAGCACCCGGATTGTAAAGAAAACGGTACAAGATATTATGAGCTGATATAATTTCTGGTTTGGCAAGAACCGGTTAAAAAGGTTTTTAATTTTAAAAAAATAGTTTCTCATTTGCAGTGAAAAACATACCGATGATGGTGAAACATATTAATGATGGTGAAAAACATGTTCAATAGCCCATAAAATGGTTTACAATGCAATTATAGGGAACAAAAACAGGGTTATATATTTCGATACACTTCAAAAATACTCATGTAAAACATACCTGAGAAAAGTATCCCTTGAATGCAGATCCATGCAAGGGTGTCAGATCAACCCCATAATAGTTTTGTTGCTGCCAAAAGAGGGCCTGAAAAAGTAGAGAATTGCAACAACTAAAACGTCAATCTTTCTTCCAAAAAGAAAGGGTTGGGGGGGCAATGATAATACAAGACAAACAAAATATTTACAATCTTATCAATCTAATAAAGGAAAATTATGAACTTTAAAAAGGGAAACTGGACTACAAAAGCGGTATTCAGATGCATATAATATGGCAGGACAAGTGGCCAAATTGGTCTAAACACCAAGACATCTTCATCCATTGAGAGTTCAGCCATCAGTATCACTAATAGTAGCTTTAATTTAAACATTTGGATTATCTACAGAGGCTATATTTCCTTAAAGTTAGTCAAGTGGTTATGGGCACTTTGCGTGTTGTGCAACTTAGGCTCCCCTAATTCAAACCCTTCGTACTATTTACACGCAAACACCAGACTACAGGAATTTCAACACGAGTCACACTGTATGCACTGGCTAGTTTTTTCACACTTTCCAAGCAGCCACAGTTGCCATTTTATACTTCCCAAACGGCCATTACAAAGAAGCAAAAGTTTTTATTTGACTTTCGTGCAACTAGTTTAGCTTATTGAGTCTCACATAAGTTTATTTTATATCTTTGCATTTGTCTCAGTAGAATGAATCATACAATTGCAACCCACATACAAATCAGTGTAACACAAACTCATACACAGTTTCTATGATTGCATTAGATATTGGTACAAAAAAAATTTCCACACACACACACAAAAGGATATCCCCAACTCAGTCACCGAGATATCTTAAATCATTTCATTCTTGGAAAGAAGTGGACACCACATAATACCAACAAAATCATAAAACACTTGAGAAAAAAAAAAACAAAGAATACATTACCTTATTTGCAATTTCAATAAATAAATATTCATCGCTGAATGGTGCCATATGTATCCTACAGAAGTAACGAACTTTAGATCATCAAAATTATGAAGTAACAAATATAAAACATCATAAAATCATATTTGAATGCTCAAGCACCGGGAACAAAAGGAATGTAGACACAAACGATCCTAACTATCGCATATATGAATCATATAATTGTATTTTTTAAAATAAATAAAAAACTGCAAATTAAAGGAATCAACAGGTACATGTGTGTATGCAACTTAATATCTGAGTCAACATTCTCACCGCCCTGATCTGCAAGGAGTTTTGGATGAGCATGGAGACTGCAACAAAGAAGACAACAAGTAGGCTAGAGGTGGGGAACGAACCCGGAAACCAAAGAGCTTCCGGTGATCAAATGGATCTTCATGTTTCAATATAGAACTCACTTCAGGTAAAATCTTAATCGAGTAGCATAGAAGCAATAATTGGGGTCTCCAACTTTGTCCATTGGGAAGCACTATTTCTCCATCTCCATTCTTTCTTGAAAATGGATGGTTCTCAATAAGAGACACTGGATTCTTTAAACAATCACTAATTGCTTGGCTAATGGACTGCTGAGCTACTTCGGATTGTTGAGCTACAAACATCTCGTGGCTTAGGGGTGAGCCAGATGGTCCATTAGGGAGAGCAGCAGCAGCATGCGTCAGAGTGATAATGGCACCTTGCCATATCGAAGAACCGAGAGAACTAGTGATTGACCTTAATAATGGTAGATCATTAATATCTCTGGTTTGGTTGTCTAAGCGATCAACATAAAGGATGACATCTGGAGGACACTTCTTCATGAACTTCTTTATAGACAACAATATTTTTTAGTTGAAAGCTTGCACCATTACAGAAGATCCAAGACCTAGTGTGTCAAAGACCTTGGTCTTAAGTCCATCTATTTCTCCGAGAATCTCTTTCACAACAGTTGTAGCAGGTTCAAATGCATCAACCATGGCTTTCTCATCACCAAAAATGGAATTTATGGTTGCACTCTTTCCAACTCCAGTTTTCCCAAGAACCAGAATGCTTAAAGAGAAGTCTAAATCATCTCTACACTCTGCTTCAAGCTTCATGGCCATCCTCTCAGCAGATTCAAGGCTAAATACTTTACTGAAGTGCTTCTCTACAGCAACAACCAGTTGATTCAAAACCTTTCCAGCTATGGATTCTTCAGGAGAATGGCCTAATATCTGGATAAGCCTCAAAAACTTCACTCTTATGAGCTATTTCTTCGCCATCTTCTTCTTTTCTTCTTCACTTAGGCTTTCCTCAGATTCATTCCCAGGATTAAGTTCTGAAGGAGTAAAAAGATTGGGATGGTTTGGTCGATGAGCAGGTCTTAGAGAGCGGAGCAAGGAGCCTAAACCAACGGGACACTCAATAGAGTAAACCATAGAAGCATCACCAGAGGTGATTATGACACTGCCACCATCCGATCCAAGACTAGCTGCCGCTTTCAAACGAGTAGTTAATGCAACAGAATCAAATAATTCTTTGCCTTCACCTTCCCCTTCTGTGTCTACTTCTTCGTCTATATCCATGACTATTGCTCCATCAATTCTCAGTAAATAGTCCTGTGAGCTCTCTGCACGCAAAAGAGAAGCAAGGGCCAATCTTTACGCCAATTCATTCATGATTATCTTGGCTGTGTCAGAGTTCCCAAAAATCAAACCTTCAGCACCTTCATTCGAAAGAGAACTGTTTTCTTCTTCTACTTTATCAAAACTGTGCTTTGCTTCATCTTCTTTGTCAAATTGTATTTCAGGGTCTAAATTGGAACTCGGTATCATGTTTTTAAGGGCAATGCATTTGCTATACAACTCATCTTCCAATCTATCAATCTCCACAGTTTTAGGCAAGTCACCATTCCCCGAATATTTAATTCTCCGATCTGGTCTTGGTTCTGAAAATTCACTATGAATTACATTCCCCTCAACAGCATTGTATAGGTCTTTAACCACATTAGCAACTGTGGCATGATGTGATACATCTCTCAAATCAGCTTCAAGCTCAATTTTATGCTCTAGTTTATTAATATTGTCACTGCATTGATCAAGAATAAAAATATCATTAACATTGACAGTACTAAACTCAACAGGTTCTTCAACAAGAAAACTTACTATATCTTTCCCATTAGCTAAATTTGTGCTTCCTTCTACTGCTTCACTGGTCTTTACAACACCTATTGTCAAACCTCTTTCGGCAGTAGAGTTCACATTTATATTCCTATCATTTAGTGCAATACCTTCCTTCTCCCGCTCATTAAGTACTCGCCTTTTTTCAATGGAATTCAAAACATCCTCGTCCAACTTTGAATTAACCACAACAACATTTTCGTCCTTCGCCATCGAAGACTCAACTTGAGCCTCTTCAGTAACACCGAGACCCTTATCTTCAATCAATTTAGCTGAAACAGATTGAATAAGAAACTACTTCACCGCAGATTGATCTCCTTCATCACTATAAATTCCACTTCCAACTTCGACAATTTTACAATTAAGCAAGCTTAAATGCCTTTTGCCTCAAATGAGGTCACGGATTGGTTAACAACAGATGAAGAACTTCTACACAACAATGAAAAATCCATTTCTCCTTCTTCTGCCTCCAAAACATTAATTTTAGGAACACCATCACTATTCTGCACATCCCCAATACTTGGAACCCTCACCGGACCAAAAAACCACCATCTTCCAATTCATTCTTTAACTCCTCATCACCCACCACATCATTGTCATCATCACCTTCCCCTGAAAATTGGGCAATCGGCATAACTCGGTTTAAATATGGATAATCCGACCCACCACTTTCTTCTTCTTCTTCCATGGGTGTTCCTAAGATTTCCTCATGTGGGTCTTCCACAAAAGGCATAGAAATCACATATTCCTCAACACCACTTTCCTCATGTGGGTCTGCCACAAAAGGTGGAGAGCACGTATTTCTCAACAATACCACTTTCTTCTAAGGTTTCCTCGTTTGGGTAGGCCACAAATGGCCCCTGCGACGGCGTTTCAAACTCCTCTTCACCACTCATAAATCCTTCGTCAGACTCAAACCCACTATCACTAAAACTACTACAGCTACTATTACTGTTAATGTTGTTGAGTTTATGACCGTTGATTTTTTTGGAGGTTTCAAAATCAGAATCATCAAGAGTAGGAAGAGCTCGGATAGGGAGTGGACTTGGTGAGCTAGAAAGAACACGCTCTTGTGGGTACACCTTTGTTGTGGAAAGAGAGACATGAGACTTTGAGTCCATGGATTTGAGCTCTTTGTTTCTATCTACTACGGAGGAGTAAAACACACGCAGGTGGCAAAACCAAAAAGGTTGTATTATGTCTTTATATATGATGGATTAGGATTTGTTTTCAATGATTCTTTTTTTTTTTCCCCGATAATTTTTAATGTTGGATATGTGGCCGTATGGGGTTCGGGCTTGCCGTGGGTACTAGAAGACAAAACACACGAAGTGGATAAAAAGGGATGGAGAAACACATGGCATTTTTTTTTTTTTGGCATGTTTTTTCTATAGCAAAATAAATAATAAATTAATTAAGAAAAATAAAGTTTTATTTTATTTTCTTAATTTTTGTTGATATGGATAAACAATTTATTACATCAACTTAATATTCTAAAGAATTAAACCCAAAACCTCCTACATGAAAGGGAGAAGTCCTATTAGGTCAAGAAGAGTTCGTTTTAATAGGGATCACACAAAATAGGCATATACAGTGCATTTTGGCAAGTGAAAAGGTAAAACGGCAATGTTTGTCAAAAAGAATTGTAACGGTGTTTGCGGGTAGATTGGATTGGATTTGAGGCTCACTCACAATCCGTCAACAGACAAGCGGGTGAATACAATTATCACCTACTTCCGCCCAAATAAAAAATTTAAAATTTTGTTTCGCCTAAAAGGATGTAGGCAATCTTCTTTCCAATGGTTAGGATGTTAAATCCTGCCATGGTTGATCCATTCTCCTCATGCTTCATCGAAACTGAGGAATCCAAGTGAATATTAAACTCCTTTTTATCCTTTATGATTTGAACAGCAATTCTTGCTGGAAACTGACAAGCAATAGCAAGATTCTCTTAAAGGCTGACCCCATCATATCCACAATCCTGTCCTAGCCATTTGTGTCCAAAACGGGCCTTGTAAGAAGCTGGGAGGTAGGCTCCAAAAACCAATACCTGTAAACAGCATTATCTCCATCAAAGGAAGGCAGAAGGACCATATCAATTGTTACTGGACTTCCATACTCCTGACCCCCATCTTCCCCCATGTAACTAAAATCTTTTTCGCCATCTTTGCCATTCTTCTTGATCTCCCTCAAACTCTTTATCTCCTCTCGCCACTGTTTCTTTAGAAGAAGTTTCACCCGATAGTCGTACTCCTCAAAATAAGCTGTCTTTTGCTCCCTGTTGAGCTTAGCAAGCTGAGACTTCCTTAGAGGCAAGAATGGTGGGAGCTAATCATACTCATCCTCGTCTTCTTTATTAGAATCTGAAAAATCCCCTAACTCAATATCTGAGTCAACATTCTCACCGCCCTTGATCTGCAGGGAGTTTTGGATGAGCATGGGGACTTTAACAAAGAAGACAACAAGTAGGCTAGAGGTGGGGAACGAATCTGGAAACTAAAGACCTTTCCGGTGATTAAATGGATCTTCATATTTCAATATAGAACTCACTTCAGATAAAATCCTAATCAAGTAGCATAGAAGCAATAATTGGGGTCTCCAACTTTGTCCATTGGTAAGCACTATTTCTCCATCTCCATTCTTTCTTGAAAATGGATGGTTCTCAACAAGAGATACTGGATTCTTTAAACAATCACTAACTGCTTGGCTAATGGACTACTGAACTACTTCGGATTGTTGAGCTACAAACATCTCATGACTTAGGGGTGAGCTAGATGGTCCATCAGGAAGGGCAACAGCAGCATGCGTCAGAGTGACAATAGCACTTTGCCATATCGAAGAACCGAGAGAACTAGTGATTGAGCTTAATAATGGTAGATCATTAAGATCTCTGGTCTGGGTGTCTAAGTGATCAACATAGAGGATGACATCTGGAGGACACTTCTTCATGAACTTCTTTATAGACAACAATATATTTTGGTTGAAAGCTTGCTCCATTACAGAAGATCCGAGACCTGGTGTGTCAAAGACCTTGATCTTAACTTCATCTATTTCTCTTAGAATCTCTTTCACAATAGTTGTAGCATGTTCAAATGCCTCAACCATAGTTTTCTCTTCACCAAAAATTGAATTTATGGTTGCAGTCTTTCCAACTCCTGTTTTCCCAAGAACCAAAATGTTTAAAGAGAATTCTAAATCATCTCTACACTCTGCTTCAAGCTTCATGGCCATCCTCTCAGCAGATTCAAGGCTAAATGCTTGACTGAAGTGCTTCCCTGTAGCAACAACCAGATGATTCAAAACCTTTCCAGCTATGGATTGTTCAGGAGAATGGCCTAATCTCTGGATAAGCCTCAAAAACTTCACTCTTATGAGCTGTATCTTCTCCATCTTCTTCTTTTCTTCTTCGCTTAGGCTTTCCTTAGGTTCATTCCCAGGATTAAGTTCTGAAGGAGTAAAAAGATTGGGATGGTTTAGTCGATGAGCAGGTCTTAGAGAGCAGAGCAAGGAGCCTAAACCAACGGGTCACTCAATAAAGTAAACCCTAGAACCATCACCAGAGGTGATTATAACACTGCCACCATTTGATCCAAGACTAGCTGCCGCTTTCAGAAGAGCAGTTAATGCAGCAGAATCAAATAATTCTTTGCCTTCACCTTCCCCATCTGTGTCTACTTCTTCGTCTGTATCCATGACTATTGCTCCATCAATTCTCGGTGAATGGTCCTATGAGCTCTCTGTACGCAAAAGAGAAGCAGGAGCCAATCTTTGCTCTAATTCATTCATGATTAGCTTGGCTGTGTCAGAGTTCCCAAAAATTAGACCTTCAGCACTTTCATCCGAAAGAGAATTGTTTTCTTCTTCTACTTCATCAAAACTATGCTTTACTTCATCTTCTTTGTCAAGTTGTATTTCAGGGTCTAAATTGGAACTCGGTATCTTGTTTTCAAGGGTAATGCATTTGCTATACATCTCATCTTCTAATTTATCAATTTCCACAGTTTTAGGCAAGTCACCATTCCCCGAATATTTAATTCTCCGATCTGGTCTTGGTTCTGAAAATTCACTATAAATTACATTCCTCTTAACAGCGTTGTATAGGTCTTCAACCATATTAGCAGCTATGGCATGATGTGATACATCTCTTAAATTAGCTTCAGGCTCAATTTTATGCTCTAGTTTATTGTCACTGCGTTGATCAAGAATAAAAATATCATTTACATTGACAGTACTAAACTCAACAGGTTCTTCAACAACAAAACTTACTATATCTTTTCTATTAACTGAATTTGTGCTTCCTTCCACTGCTTCACCGGTCTTTATAACACCTATTATCAAACCTCTTTCGGCAGTAGAGTTCACATTTATATTCCTATCATTTAGTGCAATACCTTCCTTATCCCGCTCATCAAGTACTCGCCTTTTTTCAATGGAATTCAAAACATCCTCGTTCAACTTTGAATTAAACACAACAACATTTTCGTCTTTCGCCATCGAAGACTCAACTTGAGCCTCTTCAGTAACACCGAGACCCTTATCTTCAATCAATTTAGCTAAAACAGATTTAATAAGAAACTCCTTCACCACAGATTGATCTCCTTCATCACTATAAATTCCATTTCCAACTTCGAAAATTTTACAATTAACCAAGCCTTAAATGCCTTTCGCCTCTAATGAGGTCTCGGATTAATTAACAACAGATGAAGAACTTCTGCACAACAATGAAAAATCCTCTTCTCCTTCTTCTACCTCCAAGACCTTAATTTTAGGAACACCATCACTATTCTGCACATCCCCAATAGTTGGAACCCTCATTGGACCCAAAAACCCACAATCTTCCAATTTACTCTTTAAGTCCTCATCACTCACCACATCATTGTCATCATCACCTTCCCCTGACAATTGGGCAATCGGCATAACCCGATTTAAATACGGATAATCCGACCCACCACTTTCTTCTTCCTCTTCCATGGGTGTTCCTAAGCTTTCCTCATCTGGGTCTTCCACAAATGGCCTAGAAAGCACAAATTCCTCAACACCACTTTCCTCATGTGGGTCTGCCACAAAAGGCCTGGAGAGCACGTATTTCTCAACAATACCACTTTCTTCTAGGGTTTCCTTGTTTGGGTAGGCCACAAATGGCCCCTGCGACGGCGTTTCAAACTCCTCTTCACCACTCATAAATCCCTCGTCAGACTCAAACCCACTATCACTAAAACTACTACAGCTACTATTACTGTTAATGTTGTTGAGTTTATGACCGTTGATTTTTTGGAGGTTTCAAAATCAGAATCATCAAGAGTAGGAAGAGCTCGGATAGGGAGTAAACTTGGTGAGCTAGAAAGAACACGCTCTTGTGGGTACACCCTTGTTGTGGAAAGAGAGACACGAGGCTTTGAGTCCATGGATTTGAGCTCTTTGTTTCTATCTACTACAGAGGAGTAAAACACACGCAGGTGCCAAAACCAAAAAGGTTGTATTATGTCTTTATATATGATGGATTAGGATTTGTTTTCAATGATTCTTTTTTTTTTTTCCCCGATAATTTTTAATGTTGGATATGTGGCCGTATGGGGTTCGGGCTTGCCGTGGGTACTAGAAGACAAAACACACGAAGTGGACAAAAAGGGATGGAGAAACACATGGCATTTTTTTTTTTTTTTTGGCATGTTTTTTCTATAGCAAAATAAATAATAAATTAATTAAGAAAAATAGAGTTTTATTTTATTTTCTTAATTTTTGTTGATATGGATAAACAATTTATTACATCAACTTAATATTCTAAAGAATTAAACCCAAAACCTCCTACATGAAAGGGAGAAGTCCTATTAGGTCAAGAAGAGTTCGTTTTAATAGGGATCACACAAAATAGGCATATACAGTGCATTTTGGCAAGTGAAAAGGTAAAACGGCAATGTTTGTCACAAAGAATTGTAACGGTGTTTGCGGGTAGATTGGATTGGATTTGAGGCTCACTCACAATCCGTCAACAGACAAGCGGGTGAATACAATTATCACCTACTTTCGCCCAAATAAAAAATTTAAAATTTTGTTTCGCCTAAAAGGATGTAGGCAATCTTCTTTCCAATGGTTAGGATGTTAAATCCTGCCATGGTTGATCCATTCTCCTCATGCTTCATCGAAACTGAGGAATCCAAGTGAATATTAAACTCCTTTTTATCCTTTATGATTTGAACAGCAATTCTTGCTGGAAACTGACAAGCAATAGCAAGATTCTCTTAAAGGCTGACCCCATCATATCCACAATCCTGTCCTAGCCATTTGTGTCCAAAACGGGCCTTGTAAGAAGCTGGGAGGTGGGCTCCAAAAACCAATACCTGTAAACAGCATTATCTCCATCAAAGGAAGGCAAAAGGACCATATCAAT
Organism: Liquidambar formosana; assembly: GCA_039720395.1. Lineage (NCBI taxonomy): Eukaryota > Viridiplantae > Streptophyta > Magnoliopsida > Saxifragales > Altingiaceae > Liquidambar > Liquidambar formosana. The sequence goes on along the minus strand of CM077822.1, from coordinate 251,222 downwards.
TGTTACTGGACTTCCATACTCCTGACCCCCATCTTCCCCCATGTAACTAAAATCTTTTTCGCCATCTTTGCCATTCTTCTTGATCTCCCTCAAACTCTTTATCTCCTCTCGCCACTGTTTCTTTAGAAGAAGTTTCACCCGATAGTCGTACTCCTCAAAATAAGCTGTCTTTTGCTCCCTGTTGAGCTTAGCAAGCTGAGACTTCCTTAGAGGCAAGAATGGTGGGAGCTAATCATACTCATCCTCGTCTTCTTTATTAGAATCTGAAAAATCCCCTAACTCAATATCTGAGTCAACATTCTCACCGCCTTGATCTGCAGGGAGTTTTGGATGAGCATGGGGACTTTAACAAAGAAGACAACAAGTAGGCTAGAGGTGGGGAACGAATCTGGAAACTAAAGACCTTTCGGTGATTAAATGGATCTTCATATTTCAATATAGAACTCACTTCAAATAAAATCCTAATCAAGTAGCATAGAAGCAATAATTGGGGTCTCCAACTTTGTCCATTGGTAAGCACTATTTCTCCATCTCCATTCTTTCTTGAAAATGGATGGTTCTCAACAAGAGATACTGGATTCTTTAAACAATCACTAACTGCTTGGCTAATGGACTACTGAACTACTTCGGATTGTTGAGCTACAAACATCTCATGACTTAGGGGTGAGCTAGATGGTCCATCAGGAAGGGCAACAGCAGCATGCGTCAGAGTGACAATAGCACTTTGCCATATCGAAGAACCGAGAGAACTAGTGATTGAGCTTAATAATGGTAGATCATTAAGATCTCTGGTCTGGGTGTCTAAGTGATCAACATAGAGGATGACATCTGGAGGACACTTCTTCATGAACTTCTTTATAGACAACAATATATTTTGGTTGAAAGCTTGCTCCATTACAGAAGATCCGAGACCTGGTGTGTCAAAGACCTTGATCTTAACTTCATCTATTTCTCTTAGAATCTCTTTCACAATAGTTGTAGCATGTTCAAATGCCTCAACCATAGTTTTCTCTTCACCAAAAATTGAATTTATGGTTGCAGTCTTTCCAACTCCTGTTTTCCCAAGAACCAAAATGTTTAAAGAGAATTCTAAATCATCTCTACACTCTGCTTCAAGCTTCATGGCCATCCTCTCAGCAGATTCAAGGCTAAATGCTTGACTGAAGTGCTTCCCTGTAGCAACAACCAGATGATTCAAAACCTTTCCAGCTATGGATTGTTCAGGAGAATGGCCTAATCTCTGGATAAGCCTCAAAAACTTCACTCTTATGAGCTGTATCTTCTCCATCTTCTTCTTTTCTTCTTCGCTTAGGCTTTCCTTAGGTTCATTCCCAGGATTAAGTTCTGAAGGAGTAAAAAGATTGGGATGGTTTAGTCGATGAGCAGGTCTTAGAGAGCAGAGCAAGGAGCCTAAACCAACGGGTCACTCAATAAAGTAAACCCTAGAACCATCACCAGAGGTGATTATAACACTGCCACCATTTGATCCAAGACTAGCTGCCGCTTTCAGAAGAGCAGTTAATGCAGCAGAATCAAATAATTCTTTGCCTTCACCTTCCCCATCTGTGTCTACTTCTTCGTCTGTATCCATGACTATTGCTCCATCAATTCTCGGTGAATGGTCCTATGAGCTCTCTGTACGCAAAAGAGAAGCAGGAGCCAATCTTTGCTCTAATTCATTCATGATTAGCTTGGCTGTGTCAGAGTTCCCAAAAATTAGACCTTCAGCACTTTCATCCGAAAGAGAATTGTTTTCTTCTTCTACTTCATCAAAACTATGCTTTACTTCATCTTCTTTGTCAAGTTGTATTTCAGGGTCTAAATTGGAACTCGGTATCTTGTTTTCAAGGGTAATGCATTTGCTATACATCTCATCTTCTAATTTATCAATTTCCACAGTTTTAGGCAAGTCACCATTCCCCGAATATTTAATTCTCCGATCTGGTCTTGGTTCTGAAAATTCACTATAAATTACATTCCTCTTAACAGCGTTGTATAGGTCTTCAACCATATTAGCAGCTATGGCATGATGTGATACATCTCTTAAATTAGCTTCAGGCTCAATTTTATGCTCTAGTTTATTGTCACTGCGTTGATCAAGAATAAAAATATCATTTACATTGACAGTACTAAACTCAACAGGTTCTTCAACAACAAAACTTACTATATCTTTTCTATTAACTGAATTTGTGCTTCCTTCCACTGCTTCACCGGTCTTTATAACACCTATTATCAAACCTCTTTCGGCAGTAGAGTTCACATTTATATTCCTATCATTTAGTGCAATACCTTCCTTATCCCGCTCATCAAGTACTCGCCTTTTTTCAATGGAATTCAAAACATCCTCGTTCAACTTTGAATTAAACACAACAACATTTTCGTCTTTCGCCATCGAAGACTCAACTTGAGCCTCTTCAGTAACACCGAGACCCTTATCTTCAATCAATTTAGCTAAAACAGATTTAATAAGAAACTCCTTCACCACAGATTGATCTCCTTCATCACTATAAATTCCATTTCCAACTTCGAAAATTTTACAATTAACCAAGCCTTAAATGCCTTTCGCCTCTAATGAGGTCTCGGATTAATTAACAACAGATGAAGAACTTCTGCACAACAATGAAAAATCCTCTTCTCCTTCTTCTACCTCCAAGACCTTAATTTTAGGAACACCATCACTATTCTGCACATCCCCAATAGTTGGAACCCTCATTGGACCCAAAAACCCACAATCTTCCAATTTACTCTTTAAGTCCTCATCACTCACCACATCATTGTCATCATCACCTTCCCCTGACAATTGGGCAATCGGCATAACCCGATTTAAATACGGATAATCCGACCCACCACTTTCTTCTTCCTCTTCCATGGGTGTTCCTAAGCTTTCCTCATCTGGGTCTTCCACAAATGGCCTAGAAAGCACAAATTCCTCAACACCACTTTCCTCATGTGGGTCTGCCACAAAAGGCCTGGAGAGCACGTATTTCTCAACAATACCACTTTCTTCTAGGGTTTCCTTGTTTGGGTAGGCCACAAATGGCCCCTGCGACGGCGTTTCAAACTCCTCTTCACCACTCATAAATCCCTCGTCAGACTCAAACCCACTATCACTAAAACTACTACAGCTACTATTACTGTTAATGTTGTTGAGTTTATGACCGTTGATTTTTTTGGAGGTTTCAAAATCAGAATCATCAAGAGTAGGAAGAGCTCGGATAGGGAGTAAACTTGGTGAGCTAGAAAGAACACGCTCTTGTGGGTACACCCTTGTTGTGGAAAGAGAGACACGAGGCTTTGAGTCCATGGATTTGAGCTCTTTGTTTCTATCTACTACAGAGGAGTAAAACACACGCAGGTGCCAAAACCAAAAAGGTTGTATTATGTCTTTATATATGATGGATTAGGATTTGTTTTCAATGATTCTTTTTTTTTTTCCCCGATAATTTTTAATGTTGGATATGTGGCCGTATGGGGTTCGGGCTTGCCGTGGGTACTAGAAGACAAAACACACGAAGTGGACAAAAAGGGATGGAGAAACACATGGCATTTTTTTTTTTTTTTTTTGGCATGTTTTTTCTATAGCAAAATAAATAATAAATTAATTAAGAAAAATAGAGTTTTATTTTATTTTCTTAATTTTTGTTGATATGGATAAACAATTTATTACATCAACTTAATATTCTAAAGAATTAAACCCAAAACCTCCTACATGAAAGGGAGAAGTCCTATTAGGTCAAGAAGAGTTCGTTTTAATAGGGATCACACAAAATAGGCATATACAGTGCATTTTGGCAAGTGAAAAGGTAAAACGGCAATGTTTGTCACAAAGAATTGTAACGGTGTTTGCGGGTAGATTGGATTGGATTTGAGGCTCACTCACAATCCGTCAACAGACAAGCGGGTGAATACAATTATCACCTACTTTCGCCCAAATAAAAAATTTAAAATTTTGTTTCGCCTAAAAGGATGTAGGCAATCTTCTTTCCAATGGTTAGGATGTTAAATCCTGCCATGGTTGATCCATTCTCCTCATGCTTCATCGAAACTGAGGAATCCAAGTGAATATTAAACTCCTTTTTATCCTTTATGATTTGAACAGCAATTCTTGCTGGAAACTGACAAGCAATAGCAAGATTCTCTTAAAGGCTGACCCCATCATATCCACAATCCTGTCCTAGCCATTTGTGTCCAAAACGGGCCTTGTAAGAAGCTGGGAGGTGGGCTCCAAAAACCAATACCTGTAAACAGCATTATCTCCATCAAAGGAAGGCAAAAGGACCATATCAATTGTTACTGGACTTCCATACTCCTGACCCCCATCTTCCCCCATGTAACTAAAATCTTTTTCGCCATCTTTGCCATTCTTCTTGATCTCCCTCAAACTCTTTATCTCCTCTCGCCACTGTTTCTTTAGAAGAAGTTTCACCCGATAGTCGTACTCCTCAAAATAAGCTGTCTTTTGCTCCCTGTTGAGCTTAGCAAGCTGAGACTTCCTTAGAGGCAAGAATGGTGGGAGCTAATCATACTCATCCTCGTCTTCTTTATTAGAATCTGAAAAATCCCCTAACTCAATATCTGAGTCAACATTCTCACCGCCTTGATCTGCAGGGAGTTTTGGATGAGCATGGGGACTTTAACAAAGAAGACAACAAGTAGGCTAGAGGTGGGGAACGAATCTGGAAACTAAAGACCTTTCGGTGATTAAATGGATCTTCATATTTCAATATAGAACTCACTTCAAATAAAATCCTAATCAAGTAGCATAGAAGCAATAATTGGGGTCTCCAACTTTGTCCATTGGTAAGCACTATTTCTCCATCTCCATTCTTTCTTGAAAATGGATGGTTCTCAACAAGAGATACTGGATTCTTTAAACAATCACTAACTGCTTGGCTAATGGACTACTGAACTACTTCGGATTGTTGAGCTACAAACATCTCATGACTTAGGGGTGAGCTAGATGGTCCATCAGGAAGGGCAACAGCAGCATGCGTCAGAGTGACAATAGCACTTTGCCATATCGAAGAACCGAGAGAACTAGTGATTGAGCTTAATAATGGTAGATCATTAAGATCTCTGGTCTGGGTGTCTAAGTGATCAACATAGAGGATGACATCTGGAGGACACTTCTTCATGAACTTCTTTATAGACAACAATATATTTTGGTTGAAAGCTTGCTCCATTACAGAAGATCCGAGACCTGGTGTGTCAAAGACCTTGATCTTAACTTCATCTATTTCTCTTAGAATCTCTTTCACAATAGTTGTAGCATGTTCAAATGCCTCAACCATAGTTTTCTCTTCACCAAAAATTGAATTTATGGTTGCAGTCTTTCCAACTCCTGTTTTCCCAAGAACCAAAATGTTTAAAGAGAATTCTAAATCATCTCTACACTCTGCTTCAAGCTTCATGGCCATCCTCTCAGCAGATTCAAGGCTAAATGCTTGACTGAAGTGCTTCCCTGTAGCAACAACCAGATGATTCAAAACCTTTCCAGCTATGGATTGTTCAGGAGAATGGCCTAATCTCTGGATAAGCCTCAAAAACTTCACTCTTATGAGCTGTATCTTCTCCATCTTCTTCTTTTCTTCTTCGCTTAGGCTTTCCTTAGGTTCATTCCCAGGATTAAGTTCTGAAGGAGTAAAAAGATTGGGATGGTTTAGTCGATGAGCAGGTCTTAGAGAGCAGAGCAAGGAGCCTAAACCAACGGGTCACTCAATAAAGTAAACCCTAGAACCATCACCAGAGGTGATTATAACACTGCCACCATTTGATCCAAGACTAGCTGCCGCTTTCAGAAGAGCAGTTAATGCAGCAGAATCAAATAATTCTTTGCCTTCACCTTCCCCATCTGTGTCTACTTCTTCGTCTGTATCCATGACTATTGCTCCATCAATTCTCGGTGAATGGTCCTATGAGCTCTCTGTACGCAAAAGAGAAGCAGGAGCCAATCTTTGCTCTAATTCATTCATGATTAGCTTGGCTGTGTCAGAGTTCCCAAAAATTAGACCTTCAGCACTTTCATCCGAAAGAGAATTGTTTTCTTCTTCTACTTCATCAAAACTATGCTTTACTTCATCTTCTTTGTCAAGTTGTATTTCAGGGTCTAAATTGGAACTCGGTATCTTGTTTTCAAGGGTAATGCATTTGCTATACATCTCATCTTCTAATTTATCAATTTCCACAGTTTTAGGCAAGTCACCATTCCCCGAATATTTAATTCTCCGATCTGGTCTTGGTTCTGAAAATTCACTATAAATTACATTCCTCTTAACAGCGTTGTATAGGTCTTCAACCATATTAGCAGCTATGGCATGATGTGATACATCTCTTAAATTAGCTTCAGGCTCAATTTTATGCTCTAGTTTATTGTCACTGCGTTGATCAAGAATAAAAATATCATTTACATTGACAGTACTAAACTCAACAGGTTCTTCAACAACAAAACTTACTATATCTTTTCTATTAACTGAATTTGTGCTTCCTTCCACTGCTTCACCGGTCTTTATAACACCTATTATCAAACCTCTTTCGGCAGTAGAGTTCACATTTATATTCCTATCATTTAGTGCAATACCTTCCTTATCCCGCTCATCAAGTACTCGCCTTTTTTCAATGGAATTCAAAACATCCTCGTTCAACTTTGAATTAAACACAACAACATTTTCGTCTTTCGCCATCGAAGACTCAACTTGAGCCTCTTCAGTAACACCGAGACCCTTATCTTCAATCAATTTAGCTAAAACAGATTTAATAAGAAACTCCTTCACCACAGATTGATCTCCTTCATCACTATAAATTCCATTTCCAACTTCGAAAATTTTACAATTAACCAAGCCTTAAATGCCTTTCGCCTCTAATGAGGTCTCGGATTAATTAACAACAGATGAAGAACTTCTGCACAACAATGAAAAATCCTCTTCTCCTTCTTCTACCTCCAAGACCTTAATTTTAGGAACACCATCACTATTCTGCACATCCCCAATAGTTGGAACCCTCATTGGACCCAAAAACCCACAATCTTCCAATTTACTCTTTAAGTCCTCATCACTCACCACATCATTGTCATCATCACCTTCCCCTGACAATTGGGCAATCGGCATAACCCGATTTAAATACGGATAATCCGACCCACCACTTTCTTCTTCCTCTTCCATGGGTGTTCCTAAGCTTTCCTCATCTGGGTCTTCCACAAATGGCCTAGAAAGCACAAATTCCTCAACACCACTTTCCTCATGTGGGTCTGCCACAAAAGGCCTGGAGAGCACGTATTTCTCAACAATACCACTTTCTTCTAGGGTTTCCTTGTTTGGGTAGGCCACAAATGGCCCCTGCGACGGCGTTTCAAACTCCTCTTCACCACTCATAAATCCCTCGTCAGACTCAAACCCACTATCACTAAAACTACTACAGCTACTATTACTGTTAATGTTGTTGAGTTTATGACCGTTGATTTTTTTGGAGGTTTCAAAATCAGAATCATCAAGAGTAGGAAGAGCTCGGATAGGGAGTAAACTTGGTGAGCTAGAAAGAACACGCTCTTGTGGGTACACCCTTGTTGTGGAAAGAGAGACACGAGGCTTTGAGTCCATGGATTTGAGCTCTTTGTTTCTATCTACTACAGAGGAGTAAAACACACGCAGGTGCCAAAACCAAAAAGGTTGTATTATGTCTTTATATATGATGGATTAGGATTTGTTTTCAATGATTCTTTTTTTTTTTCCCCGATAATTTTTAATGTTGGATATGTGGCCGTATGGGGTTCGGGCTTGCCGTGGGTACTAGAAGACAAAACACACGAAGTGGACAAAAAGGGATGGAGAAACACATGGCATTTTTTTTTTTTTTTTTGGCATGTTTTTTCTATAGCAAAATAAATAATAAATTAATTAAGAAAAATAGAGTTTTATTTTATTTTCTTAATTTTTGTTGATATGGATAAACAATTTATTACATCAACTTAATATTCTAAAGAATTAAACCCAAAACCTCCTACATGAAAGGGAGAAGTCCTATTAGGTCAAGAAGAGTTCGTTTTAATAGGGATCACACAAAATAGGCATATACAGTGCATTTTGGCAAGTGAAAAGGTAAAACGGCAATGTTTGTCACAAAGAATTGTAACGGTGTTTGCGGGTAGATTGGATTGGATTTGAGGCTCACTCACAATCCGTCAACAGACAAGCGGGTGAATACAATTATCACCTACTTTCGCCCAAATAAAAAATTTAAAATTTTGTTTCGCCTAAAAGGATGTAGGCAATCTTCTTTCCAATGGTTAGGATGTTAAATCCTGCCATGGTTGATCCATTCTCCTCATGCTTCATCGAAACTGAGGAATCCAAGTGAATATTAAACTCCTTTTTATCCTTTATGATTTGAACAGCAATTCTTGCTGGAAACTGACAAGCAATAGCAAGATTCTCTTAAAGGCTGACCCCATCATATCCACAATCCTGTCCTAGCCATTTGTGTCCAAAACGGGCCTTGTAAGAAGCTGGGAGGTGGGCTCCAAAAACCAATACCTGTAAACAGCATTATCTCCATCAAAGGAAGGCAAAAGGACCATATCAATTGTTACTGGACTTCCATACTCCTGACCCCCATCTTCCCCCATGTAACTAAAATCTTTTTCGCCATCTTTGCCATTCTTCTTGATCTCCCTCAAACTCTTTATCTCCTCTCGCCACTGTTTCTTTAGAAGAAGTTTCACCCGATAGTCGTACTCCTCAAAATAAGCTGTCTTTTGCTCCCTGTTGAGCTTAGCAAGCTGAGACTTCCTTAGAGGCAAGAATGGTGGGAGCTAATCATACTCATCCTCGTCTTCTTTATTAGAATCTGAAAAATCCCCTAACTCAATATCTGAGTCAACATTCTCACCGCCTTGATCTGCAGGGAGTTTTGGATGAGCATGGGGACTTTAACAAAGAAGACAACAAGTAGGCTAGAGGTGGGGAACGAATCTGGAAACTAAAGACCTTTCGGTGATTAAATGGATCTTCATATTTCAATATAGAACTCACTTCAAATAAAATCCTAATCAAGTAGCATAGAAGCAATAATTGGGGTCTCCAACTTTGTCCATTGGTAAGCACTATTTCTCCATCTCCATTCTTTCTTGAAAATGGATGGTTCTCAACAAGAGATACTGGATTCTTTAAACAATCACTAACTGCTTGGCTAATGGACTACTGAACTACTTCGGATTGTTGAGCTACAAACATCTCATGACTTAGGGGTGAGCTAGATGGTCCATCAGGAAGGGCAACAGCAGCATGCGTCAGAGTGACAATAGCACTTTGCCATATCGAAGAACCGAGAGAACTAGTGATTGAGCTTAATAATGGTAGATCATTAAGATCTCTGGTCTGGGTGTCTAAGTGATCAACATAGAGGATGACATCTGGAGGACACTTCTTCATGAACTTCTTTATAGACAACAATATATTTTGGTTGAAAGCTTGCTCCATTACAGAAGATCCGAGACCTGGTGTGTCAAAGACCTTGATCTTAACTTCATCTATTTCTCTTAGAATCTCTTTCACAATAGTTGTAGCATGTTCAAATGCCTCAACCATAGTTTTCTCTTCACCAAAAATGGAATTTATGGTTGCAGTCTTTCCAACTCCTAGTTTTCCCAAGAACCAGAATGTTTAAAGAGAAGTCTAAATCATCTCTACACTCTGCTTCAAGCTTCATGGCCATCCTCTCAGCAGATTCAAGGCTAAATGCTTGACTGAAGTGCTTCCCTGTAGCAACAACCAGATGATTCAAAACCTTTCCAGCTATGGATTGTTCAGGAGAATGGCCTAATCTCTGGATAAGCCTCAAAAACTTCACTCTTATGAGCTGTATCTTCTCCATCTTCTTCTTTTCTTCTTCGCTTAGGCTTTCCTTAGGTTCATTCCCAGGATTAAGTTCTGAAGGAGTAAAAAGATTGGGATGGTTTAGGTCGATGAGCAGGTCTTAGAGAGCAGAGCAAGGAGCCTAAACCAACGGGTACACTCAATAGAGTAAACCCTAGAAGCCATCACCAGAGGTGATTATAACACTGCCACCATTCGATCCAAGACTAGCTGCCGCTTTCAGAAGAGCAGTTAATGCAGCAGAATCAAATAATTCTTTGCCTTCACCTTCCCCATCTGTGTCTACTTCTTCGTCTGTATCCATGACTATTGCTCCATCAATTCTCGGTGAATGGTCCTATGAGCTCTCTGTACGCAAAAGAGAAGCAGGAGCCAATCTTTGCTCTAATTCATTCATGATTAGCTTGGCTGTGTCAGAGTTCCCAAAAATTAGACCTTCAGCACTTTCATCCGAAAGAGAATTGTTTTCTTCTTCTACTTCATCAAAACTATGCTTTACTTCATCTTCTTTGTCAAGTTGTATTTCAGGGTCTAAATTGGAACTCGGTATCTTGTTTTCAAGGGTAATGCATTTGCTATACATCTCATCTTCTAATTTATCAATTTCCACAGTTTTAGGCAAGTCACCATTCCCCGAATATTTAATTCTCCGATCTGGTCTTGGTTCTGAAAATTCACTATAAATTACATTCCTCTTAACAGCGTTGTATAGGTCTTCAACCATATTAGCAGCTATGGCATGATGTGATACATCTCTTAAATTAGCTTCAGGCTCAATTTTATGCTCTAGTTTATTGTCACTGCGTTGATCAAGAATAAAAATATCATTTACATTGACAGTACTAAACTCAACAGGTTCTTCAACAACAAAACTTACTATATCTTTTCTATTAACTGAATTTGTGCTTCCTTCCACTGCTTCACCGGTCTTTATAACACCTATTATCAAACCTCTTTCGGCAGTAGAGTTCACATTTATATTCCTATCATTTAGTGCAATACCTTCCTTATCCCGCTCATCAAGTACTCGCCTTTTTTCAATGGAATTCAAAACATCCTCGTTCAACTTTGAATTAAACACAACAACATTTTCGTCTTTCGCCATCGAAGACTCAACTTGAGCCTCTTCAGTAACACCGAGACCCTTATCTTCAATCAATTTAGCTAAAACAGATTTAATAAGAAACTCCTTCACCACAGATTGATCTCCTTCATCACTATAAATTCCACTTCCAACTTCGACAATTTTACAATTAAGCAAGCTTAAATGCCTTTTGCCTCAAATGAGGTCACGGATTGGTTAACAACAGATGAAGAACTTCTACACAACAATGAAAAATCCATTTCTCCTTCTTCTGCCTCCAAAACATTAATTTTAGGAACACCATCACTATTCTGCACATCCCCAATACTTGGAACCCTCACCGGACCAAAAAACCACCATCTTCCAATTCATTCTTTAACTCCTCATCACCCACCACATCATTGTCATCATCACCTTCCCCTGAAAATTGGGCAATCGGCATAACTCGGTTTAAATATGGATAATCCGACCCACCACTTTCTTCTTCTTCTTCCATGGGTGTTCCTAAGATTTCCTCATGTGGGTCTTCCACAAAAGGCATAGAAATCACATATTCCTCAACACCACTTTCCTCATGTGGGTCTGCCACAAAAGGCTGGAGAGCACGTATTTCTCAACAATACCACTTTCTTCTAAGGTTTCCTCGTTTGGGTAGGCCACAAATGGCCCCTGCGACGGCGTTTCAAACTCCTCTTCACCACTCATAAATCCTTCGTCAGACTCAAACCCACTATCACTAAAACTACTACAGCTACTATTACTGTTAATGTTGTTGAGTTTATGACCGTTGATTTTTTTGGAGGTTTCAAAATCAGAATCATCAAGAGTAGGAAGAGCTCGGATAGGGAGTGGACTTGGTGAGCTAGAAAGAACACGCTCTTGTGGGTACACCTTTGTTGTGGAAAGAGAGACACGAGACTTTGAGTCCATGGATTTGAGCTCTTTGTTTCTATCTACTACGGAGGAGTAAAACACACGCAGGTGCCAAAACCAAAAAGGTTGTATTATGTCTTTATATATGATGGATTAGGATTTGTTTTCAATGATTCTTTTTTTTTTTTCCCCGATAATTTTTAATGTTGGATATGTGGCCGTATGGGGTTCGGGCTTGCCGTGGGTACTAGAAGACAAAACACACGAAGTGGATAAAAAGGGATGGAGAAACACATGGCATTTTTTTTTTTGGCATGTTTTTTCTATAGCAAAATAAATAATAAATTAATTAAGAAAAATAAAGTTTTATTTTATTTTCTTAATTTTTGTTGATATGGATAAACAATTTATTACATCAACTTAATATTCTAAAGAATTAAACCCAAAACCTCCTACATGAAAGGGAGAAGTCCTATTAGGTCAAGAAGAGTTCGTTTTAATAGGGATCACACAAAATAGGCATATACAGTGCATTTTGGCAAGTGAAAAGGTAAAACGGCAATGTTTGTCAAAAAGAATTGTAACGGTGTTTGCGGGTAGATTGGATTGGATTTGAGGCTCACTCACAATCCGTCAACAGACAAGCGGGTGAATACAATTATCACCTACTTCCGCCCAAATAAAAAATTTAAAATTTTGTTTCGCCTAAAAGGATGTAGGCAATCTTCTTTCCAATGGTTAGGATGTTAAATCCTGCCATGGTTGATCCATTCTCCTCATGCTTCATCGAAACTGAGGAATCCAAGTGAATATTAAACTCCTTTTTATCCTTTATGATTTGAACAGCAATTCTTGCTGGAAACTGACAAGCAATAGCAAGATTCTCTTAAAGGCTGACCCCATCATATCCACAATCCTGTCCTAGCCATTTGTGTCCAAAACGGGCCTTGTAAGAAGCTGGGAGGTAGGCTCCAAAAACCAATACCTGTAAACAGCATTATCTCCATCAAAGGAAGGCAGAAAGACCATATCAATTGTTACTGGACTTCCATACTCCTGACCCCCATCTTCCCCCATGTAACTAAAATCTTTTTCGCCATCTTTGCCATTCTTCTTGATCTCCCTCAAACTCTTTATCTCCTCTCGCCACTGTTTCTTTAGAAGAAGTTTCACCCGATAGTCGTACTCCTCAAAATAAGCTGTCTTTTGCTCCCTGCTGAGCTTAGCAAGCTGAGACTTCCTTAGAGGCAAGAATGGTGGGAGCTAATCATACTCATCCTCGTCTTCTTTATTAGAATCTGAAAAATCCCCTAACTCAATATCTGAGTCAACATTCTCACCGCCCTGATCTGCAGGGAGTTTTGGATGAGCATGGGGACTTTAACAAAGAAGACAACAAGTAGGCTAGAGGTGGGGAACGAACCTGGAAACTAAAGAGCTTCCGGTGATTAAATGGATCTTCATATTTCAATATAGAACTCACTTCAGATAAAATCCTAATCAAGTAGCATAGAAGCAATAATTGGGGTCTCCAACTTTGTCCATTGGTAAGCACTATTTCTCCATCTCCATTCTTTCTTGAAAATGGATGGTTCTCAACAAGAGATACTGGATTCTTTAAACAATCACTAACTGCTTGGCTAATGGACTACTGAACTACTTCGGATTGTTGAGCTACAAACATCTCATGACTTAGGGGTGAGCCAGATGGTCCATCAGGAAGGGCAACAGCAGCATGCGTCAGAGTGACAATAGCACTTTGCCATATCGAAGAACCGAGAGAACTAGTGATTGAGCTTAATAATGGTAGATCATTAAGATCTCTGGTCTGGGTGTCTAAGTGATCAACATAGAGGATGACATCTGGAGGACACTTCTTCATAAACTTCTTTATAGACAACAATATATTTTGGTTGAAAGCTTGCTCCATTACAGAAGATCCGAGACCTGGTGTGTCAAAGACCTTGATCTTAACTCCATCTATTTCTCTTAGAATCTCTTTCACAACAGTTGTAGCATGTTCAAATGCCTCAGCCATAGTTTTCTCTTCACCAAAAATTGAATTTATGGTTGCAGTCTTTCCAACTCCAGTTTTCCCAAGAACCAGAATGTTTAAAGAGAATTCTAAATCATCTCTACACTCTGCTTCAAGCTTCATGGCCATCCTCTCAGCAGATTCAAGGCTAAATGCTTGACTGAAGTGCTTCCCTGTAGCAACAACCAGATGATTCAAAACCTTTCCAGCTATGGATTGTTCAGGAGAATGGCCTAATCTCTGGATAAGCCTCAAAAACTTCACTCTTATGAGCTGTATCTTCTCCATCTTCTTCTTTTCTTCTTCGCTTAGGCTTTCCTTAGGTTCATTCCCAGGATTAAGTTCTGAAGGAGTAAAAAGATTGGGATGGTTTAGTCGATGAGCAGGTCTTAGAGAGCAGAGCAAGGAGCCTAAACCAACGGGTCACTCAATAAAGTAAACCCTAGAACCATCACCAGAGGTGATTATAACACTGCCACCATCTGATCCAAGACTAGCTGCCGCTTTCAGAAGAGCAGTTAATGCAGCAGAATCAAATAATTCTTTGCCTTCACCTTCCCCATCTGTGTCTACTTCTTCGTCTGTATCCATGACTATTGCTCCATCAATTCTCGGTGAATGGTCCTATGAGCTCTCTGTACGCAAAAGAGAAGCAGGAGCCAATCTTTGCTCTAATTCATTCATGATTAGCTTGGCTGTGTCAGAGTTCCCAAAAATCAGACCTTCAGCACTTTCATCCGAAAGAGAATTGTTTTCTTCTTCTACTTCATCAAAACTATGCTTTACTTCATCTTCTTTATCAAGTTGTATTTCAGGGTCTAAATTGGAACTCGGTATCTTGTTTTCAAGGGTAATGCATTTGCTATACATCTCATCTTCTAATCTATCAATTTCCACAGTTTTAGGCAAGTCACCATTCCCCGAATATTTAATTCTCCGATCTGGTCTTGGTTCTGAAAATTCACTATAAATTACATTCCTCTTAACAACGTTGTATAGGTCTTCAACCATATTAGTAGCTATGGCATGATGTGATACATCTCTTAAATTAGCTTCAGGCTCAATTTTATGCTCTAGTTTATTAATATTGTCACTGCGTTGATCAAAAATAAAAATATCATTTACATTGACAGTACTAAACTCAACAGGTTCTTCAACAACAAAACTTACTATATCTTTTCCATTAACTGAATTTGTGCTTCCTTCCACTGCTTCACCGGTCTTTATAACACCTATTATCAAACCTCTTTCGGCAATAGAGTTCACATTTATATTCCTATCATTTAGTGCAATACCTTCCTTATCCCGCTCATCAAGTACTCGCCTTTTTTCAATGGAATTCAAAACATCCTCGTTCAACTTTGAATTAAACACAACAACATTTTCGTCTTTCGCCATCGAAGACTCAACTTGAGCCTCTTCAGTAACACCGAGACCCTTATCTTCAATCAATTTAGCTAAAACAGATTTAATAAGAAACTCCTTCACCACAGATTGATCTCCTTCATCACTATAAATTCCATTTCCAACTTCGAAAATTTTACAATTAACCAAGCCTTAAATGCCTTTCGCCTCTAATGAGGTCTCGGATTAATTAACAACAGATGAAGAACTTCTGCACAACAATGAAAAATCCTCTTCTCCTTCTTCTACCTCCAAGACCTTAATTTTAGGAACACCATCACTATTCTGCACATCCCCAATAGTTGGAACCCTCATTGGACCCAAAAACCCACCATCTTCCAATTTACTCTTTAACTCCTCATCACTCACCACATCATTGTCATCATCACCTTCCCCTGACAATTGGGCAATCGGCATAACCCGATTTAAATACGGATAATCCGACCCACCACTTTCTTCTTCCTCTTCCATGGGTGTTCCTAAGCTTTCCTCATCTGGGTCTTCCACAAATGGCCTAGAAAGCACAAATTCCTCAACACCACTTTCCTCATGTGGGTTTGCCACAAAAGGCCTGGAAAGCACGTGTTTCTCAACAACACCACTTTCTTCTAGGGTTTCCTCGTCTGGGTAGGCCACAAATGGCCTCTGCGATGGTGTTTCAAATTCCTCTTCACCACTCACAAATCTCTTGTCAGACTCAAACCCACTATCACTAAAACTACTACAGCTACTATTACTGCTAATGTTGTTGAATTTATAATCGTTGATTTTTATGGAGGTTTCAAAATCAGAATCATCAAGAGTAGGAGGAGCTCGGATAGGGAGTGAACCTGGTGAGCTGGAAAGCGCGCGCTTGTGTGGGTACACCCTTGTTGTGGAAAGAGAGACACGAGGCTTTGAGTCCATGGATTTGAGCTCTTTGTTTCTATCTACTACAGAGAGTAAAACACACGCAGGAAACCAAAAAAGTTGGATTATGTCTTTATATATGATGGGTTAGGATTTGTTTTCAATGATTCTTTTTTCTTTTTTTTTTCCCCGATAATTTTTAATGTTGGATATGTGGCCGTGTGGGGTTCGGGTTTGCCGTCGGTACTAGAAGACAAAACACACGAAGTGGATAAAAAGGCATGGTAACACATGGCAAATTTTTTTTTTTTTTGGGCATGTTTTTTCTATAGCAAAATAAATAAATAATTAATTAAGAAAAATAGAGTTTTATTTTATTTTCTTAATTTTTGTTGATATGGATAAACAATTTATTACATCAACTTAATATTCCAAAGAATTAAACCCAAAACCTCTTACATGAAAGGGAGAAGTGCTATTAGGTCAAGAAGAATTCGCTTTAACAGGGATCACACAAAATAGGCATCTACAGTGCATTTTAGCGGGTGAAAAAGGTAAAACGGAAATGTTTGTCACAAAGAATTGTAACGGTGTTCGCGGGTAGATTGGATTGGATTTGAGGCTCACTCACAATCCGTCAACAGACTAGTGGGTGAATACAATTATCACCCACTTCCGCCCAAATGATCAGATGGTTTCAACTCACACATTACATCAGATTGATGGATGGGTTTCGGGTGAATTGGCAAATTAGGCTTTAGTTAGGCCTTACTCTATTTTTTTTAATATGTCCATACTATTTTGATCTAGTGGGCCTTTCAATCATATATAATTGTAGTATTTCAATTATATATATTGTTTTAATGCCACATAAAATAATAATTAACTTGGAAAAAATATAAACTTAAACAAGTATAAAATTAGAAAGAAAAATATATAACCTTGAACAATATGTAAAAAATTGATTCAGTGTTATTACACTAATTAAATATTACTAAATATCATGAGTAATATGATTCAAAAGATTATTTGTCATACTAATTGTAAAGGAGTAGAAAAGGAAAAGAGAGTTCGTGTCTAATCTTATCAAGTATTCCGTATTGAAAGACATGTGGGCAGCCGTGTTAGGATCAGGCTTTTTTTTTTTTTTTTTTTTTTTTTTTTTTTTTTTTTTTACCATTAATTACCCAAAAAAAAAAAAAAAAAAAAAAACAAAAGAGGCCTAAATCATTACCCGTTCACCCAATCGATTAAATTCGCCCAAATGTCATATGGTGGGGTCAGATCCGGCGGATTTGTTGGGTTATGCGGGTCTATGAGCACCTCTAAAGAATTGATGGAAAGACGATTACAAAATTGGGGTACAGAAGGCTGTGCGGTTTTGGTTCGTTTATCCGCCAGAGGCGCACACACGCACAAACGCATATAAAATGCAGAAGCTCTGCAAATGAATGGCAGCGCCATGTCCTTCTTCAAATCCTTCGCCACAAACTCATCCGTCTTCAATCCCTCCGAAGCCAAAATGGCGATGTTGCAAACGTCTTCTTATAGGGTATGCCCGTATATATTCTGTTGGTGATTATTCTTAGCTTTGTCTGAGCTTATTCTCAGTCCGCACTTCATTTTAAACTGCAAGTTTACCCCCTGTTTGGTTGCTGAGAAATCAAAGGAAAAAGGAAAGGAAAGAAAACCCAGAATCTTACAACGGTCAGATCAATGCCTACTGCTTATAAGATATTCCCTGTTTGATTTTTCTTTTTCCTACAACTTCTCAGTAACCCTTCAAAATTCGAACGTATTCAAGTGGCATATATGTTTGCGATTCACACACTGGATAGAATTATTGTCATTTGTTTTGCTTACCTCTAGAGCTTGTTCTTGATGTCAAGTGGTTTGAAGATTACTAGTAATGAAATTGTTAGGGCCTTTATATTGTAATTGATTGGCAGATGTGTTCTTTAGAATGATATAACGATGCATATACGTTTTGACATCAGTATATGAGCTCCAGAGTTACTGGAAGGGTTATTTCTGTGGTGAACCAACTGTTTGATGAAATGTCCTATTGGGGAGTTGAATTGTTTTTTTCTATGGGCAATGCCATGCGAAAAATCTATTCCAAAAACGATAGAAACTCAAGGGGCTACCATTATTATGTTTCACTTCTTAACTGACCAGCATCACCTGCCCCTATTAATTATAGAAGCCCCCCTTCCCACTTTAGTTTGTATGGGTTTTTGGTTCAGATTGTTAGTAAGACTAGCATTTTTATTTTGGTATTATTAGAATCTCTCCTAGCATTTTTCCATAGAAAGAACTTTTGATTGTGAAACCAATACTGGGAATGGTCACAGGACAGGAAAAGTAAACTTGCAATATTACAACAGCCACTGCAAGTGGACTTGATTGATGATTTTGTTTCTTTTTTTATGCCTCTTGGCGATCAAATGGAGTATAAAGGTTTAGTTTGTTGGAAAGTAAATTCCAAGAGTTCCTCGAGCCAGTCTGAGAAGAATAATTAGTGGTCACCCATTTGAGGTTATACTTGTGTGAGGGTATAGTGAAACTAAAACTTATTTGGTGCTTTTCTAGCAATATAAACTCACTAGATATTGATGCATTATTTAGGGTAGGGTATGTACCCCTGAATGGTTAGCAGAGAGTACTGGAGACCAAAACTGTGAAGTTGGGGGGGGGGGGGGGAATCTTCTAATGTTAAACTTGTAAGACCTGGTGAAGCTGATTCTGTGGAGGTTGATCCTTTTTTTAATCTAAATCTCACTTCAACTGAAATGAATTTTAAGCACTTGATATAGCAACATGTTTATGTTATGGACATAAAGTTTTCACCCTGAAGGTGGCTATGTAGGAGGCTCCTTCTCGTTAAATAGTATTCCGTCTGCAGCTCCATAATTTCATGAAATATTTATCCTTTTCAGAGAGGAGGGGGTGGCCTATTTTGGCTTAGGGGAAATGCTTGAATCTGTAGGATTTCCGAATGTGGACAGATCTATGTGATGCTTTTTTTTTTTCCTTTTCTAATTTTACATTGTAAATCCGTGTAACAGCCTGGTATGTCTATTAAAATATTCACATTTTCATTTTGACTGCTTACCTTATATTTATTTTGAATAAAGCAAACTGCAAGGAAAAAGCTGATTTATAATGTAGAGTAAGTTTATCTTTAGCTTGACTGTTTAAGCATTGAGTTTAAAACTCATTCTAAATCTATCTGGAATGCTGATAGTATCTTTTTAGTTGCAACTGATACACTGTTGCATATGTTCAGGCTTTGTCGCAAAGAACTTGCTCATCTTTTAGGAAAACCACTTCTGTTCGCTTATTTTATTTCAGAGGAAGCTCTTCAGTTAAAGTCTTCTCTCTCTTGAATGTGACACACTATTCTACTGATTCTGGTGATGAATTTTTCTCTTCATCAAAGCGAAGATCTCGAGGACCTGTTATGGCAGCAAAGAAAGCATCTGAAGGTATACATTGTGTTGACTTTCTTAGTTGGAAGACAATGATCACATTTTTCAAACCCATGGTGCTTTGGACTTGTTTCTGTCATGGCATGACTTTTGATTTTCTTGTTGTACTATCTTTCTCTTCCACCTTCCTCCACCCAGAAAAAAAAAAAAAAAAGAGACAAGTATGCAATTCCTTTCTTCTGATTGTTTGGCTTGCTTGAGTTTGTCCAGGGGCAAAGCAAGAAGATGGAAGATACAAGCACACAGTTGACCTGCCTAAAACAACATTCGGCATGAGAGCAAATTCTTCAGTGAGGGAACCTGAAATTCAGAAATTATGGGATGACAATCAGGTGTTCAAGAGAGTTATTGAAAGGAATAATGGGGTGAGTTCCATAGGGAAATTTCATTCTTCGTGATGTTTGCCTTGGGTTCCTGTTGTAGTTATATAAACTTATCAGCTGATGTTTTGATTACTTGCATAGGGAAATTTCATTCTTCATGATGGTCCCCCATATGCAAATGGTGATTTACACATGGGTCATGCTCTAAATAAGATTTTGAAGGATATAATTAATCGTTATAAGGTATGATTCTCTCCTACTTTAGAAATTTGATCTCTTACTCTTGCATAGAGAATGATATTCATTTCCATAACATCAGCAAGACACACATGTATTAAATGAATATATGTTTGCATGCGTGGATGCACATGCATGTATACACCCATATTATAAGCATAGACACAAAAATATATGTATTAGGCAACACATCCACGAAGAAAATTTTTTTGTCACCTCTTTTAATCTTCACACTTTTTTATTTTTATTTTTTATTTTTTATGTTGGATTTTTTTCATATGGTCTTCACTCTTTTCATCTTTATTCTCTTTCTTTGGCCAGCTACTTCAAAATTATAAAGTTCAATATGTACCTGGTTGGGATTGTCATGGACTACCAATTGAGTTGAAAGGCAAGTATTGGTTTGATTGCTGGTTTTGTTAGTCTTGGCTTCTGTTCCCAAATCATTTTGTAAGCTGTCAATATGACTTTGCATTGATCTGTCTTGATGCTTATTACAATGAAACGCAAACAATTGAAAGTCTGCCACCTAGAAATTATTTATAGTAAGCAAAAGTTGAGAAAACTTTGCTTTTAAAATTTGGGGATTTTCTTGATCATGAAGCTATGTATGATATATATATATATATATATATATATATATATATATATATAGGTTTCTTTGTTGACAAAACAGTTTTCCTTCAGAATTCTTATCTAGTAATCATTGAAGTAGCATTTTTTTTTCTTAAATGGTATTAATCATGTCAGGGAAACGATTGAAGTGGCTTAAATGCTTAATATCATAATATGCAACTTTAATACTTTGGTCAAATTATAATTTATATGGCCTCCTAAGTTCTCAAAAATTTGTGTTGCTCCCATTGATTTAATAAACTTTGATTTCAGTCACTTCAGAATTGGCCTTAGTTCATGGATTCTAGAATTAAAACATTACTACTGGATTTATGTGAAAATTTATACCAGAACTCATAATAAATATATTGGATAACTTGACTGTTGTATTAAATAATTTCAGTTCTGCAGTCATTGGATCAAGATGCTAGAAAGGATCTCACACCATTAAAGTTGAGAGCAAAGGCAGCCAAATTTGCAAAAGCAACTGTTAAGACTCAGATGGCATCATTTAAGGTCATACTTTTATCTGCTCTTAGAATTTTAGTTATGTGTGTTTTGTATCCATTTTATCACTTCACAGTTATTTATTTATTTATGACTTATTTAACCTTTTTAAAGTTGATTTATTGACATTGATATAATATGGCAATTTTGTCTAGAATAAACAATTTCATTTTTTGTTACAGGTACATACTGATATATACACATGCTGGTATAACTTATATCAACACCCGCATTGGGAGTTGTACCTTGTGTATTAGTGGTATATGAGGTACATTGGACCAATGCAAGGGGTACAACCCCCAATGCATGGTGCTGATATAACTTATATCAACACATGCTGATGGGTATATATATATATTTTTTGCTGCTCATTGAGTATGTTCATTGAATGTTTGCAGCGCTATGGAGTATGGGCAGACTGGAATAATCCTTATCTAACTCTCGATCCAGAATATGAAGCTGCACAGGTAGCTGGTATAGTTTTTTTCCATATTAATTTTGTAGGTGTTAGAAATTAAATGTAACTTGTAAACTTCTGGATGTTCTGTCTCTGTACAACTTGTAGATAAGATAAATTGTTGAGGAAAAATTATGACTACGTATACAGCCATAAGTTATGTGATTTGTATAAACTTAGTATCAACTAAAAGTGGTGCATTTATACCTTTGTATTATACTGTACGTTGACAAAATGTCTACAGGTAGGCGTGGATAGATCTTGCAGGAAAAAATTAATGGTGTCTCTAACTATTTTGTGTTGACAAATTTATAGTTGAGTTACTAAGAAATTGTTTCTTGTCCATTGTTTCATCCACAAGATTGAAGTGTTTGGTCAGATGGCCTTTCAAGGCTATATTATAGAGGCAGGAAACCAGTTCACTGGAGTCCCTCATCACGTACCGCTCTTGCAGTGGCTGAGTTGGAGGTAAATTAACTTTCCATTTTATTTATTTTTTCTTTTTCCTCCTCTTCTACTGAATCTCATATTGAAAACATTATCACTATGACTTTTTTAGAGTAAAGAATTAATGTAACTTCTTGTTTCTTATATTGATGAATCTTTAAATAGATTCTATTAAGGTTAGACTTATCTTTTGAGGTTTTTACAAATTTTCAATTATGTTCATTGTTGATTCTATTTTGTTGCTGTATCCTAGAAAATCCCTCTTTGGGTTCATAGTAATGTAAATGAATATTCAGATTTTCCTCTTATTGACATTCTACACTATATTCAGCTTTTTTAAAAATGCGTAGCTTCTGTTTTATCTGGTCACTCTGGTGTTTCCATGACTCAAGCTTATTATAATGAGCCTCATGCTTAAACCTATAATTGGTGTCACTCACTAAATTATCTTCTAGGATTGGCATGGTTCCTATCTGTTAACTGGAAGTTTTTATGCAGTATCCAGAAGGGCATGTTTCAGAGAGCATGTATGCCATTTTCAGATTAGTGAGTGTGTCTCCAACTTGTGATGGCTTATTGAAAGAATCTTTTACAGATGTGTGCTTGGCCATATGGACTACAACTCCCTGGACTGTTCCAGCCAATGCTGGTAAGGTTTCATTGTGTTTAGTTTCCTATATTATTATCATAAATTGATTTAGTCATTTACTATATATTTGTTTCATACAGATGAAAATGTTTGTTTTAATATCAATACTTAATAAAAAAATGGTACATATTCATAGATTTCATGGTGATGATAAAATAAGTGCTAAAACTATGGTGTTTACATTGTTTTTACTTAAAATTTTATCTACAATATTTCATTCAATGTTTCCATTTTGAAACATTGTATTCTATCAACCTAGGCTTATTTTTTTGCCCTCCATATATCATACATTCCTCTACAAACTAGTTGTTGTACAAAGTTGTGGCTGATTATGCTGGTGTTTGAAAATTGATCTAGCCTAGAAACCAGGCAACACAGTTACCATTGTTCTTCAGAATTTGTTTTCAAGTCATCATTCAGCATTCATCATCGCAGTTTTGAGTGTATTGCATTTTATTCTACCAAAAGACTAGTCAAAGTCAAGAATTTGGAATAATGCTGGATTTTGAGCAGATATTCTCTTTTAGATTAATGTGCAAAACAGGCATCAGCCTGAGTTGGCAGGGCGCATAAAATAACTACTAATTGGATAACAAATAAATAAAGATAAAAACTTTTAATAGTGTAGAAAAAAGTTTAAATTTTTGTGTGAGGGTCTTGTGATTATAAAATATGAATTTTTCCTGTACACCTTTCAAATATTACTCAAATCCTGTTACCCTATTAGTAAATCATTTGTATTCCATTCATGCTTCTAGGTAAAATAAACTTGTCTGTGTATTACATAATTACTCAATTGGTATATGTTTACTTGGGGTCACTAATTCACTGTAGCAGAAAAGTTTCTGTACACATTGAAGGCGGAGTTTTGGAAGAACCACAACTAGAGAGAAATTACACATGTGCGTTCTAGATGATGCTTATTTAATATCCTTAGTTCTTAGGCTAAAACCCAACAATGGATGATCAAAATTTTCATGGTCTTTTTATGTATGATTTATCCATGCAGTTATTGGGAACTAGAAATGGTGTTAAGAAGTTGTAATAATGCCAGGGGAATAATGATGCCGCTGTGTATAGATTAGAAATTATTATTATGTCAATATGTGCATACTCTTCCTTGGCTATGGAACTGTTATGTGTATTCTGTTTCAAAAATTATCCATCCTGATAGTTACAACATTACCTTAAGGAAAGACTATTGTGCACTAGTTAGATTTAGAAGCTGCTAATCCCTTAATTCTATATCCCTGTGTTACCCCATTTGTAAAATCTTGATGTTCATGTGCTTAATTTATCCATTTAATATATGCCACCTTGATCTACCAAATACATATGTTGCTTGCACTCATAAGAACATTCATCTCCCCCCCTCCCTTCCGGATAAGGTATGCACTAACTTTTTTTTTTTTTGGGGTCCTATTCTTAGCTGTTGCAGTGAATGCTAAGCTTCAATATGCCTTGGTTGAAGTGCAGTCACTCTTGGGAGATGCTTCTATATCCCCTGGAAATGGAAATAGAAGGCTTGGAAATGTGCTAAAGGAACAGAAAAAGCCTTTCGTCATAGTAGCATTAGACCTTGTACCAACACTGGAAGCAATATGGGGCATGAAGTTTGTTGTCAAGAAAATACTGTTGGGTTCAGATCTTGAAAACTGCAGGTTACAGATGAAAATATAAACGCTGAACTGAAAAATGCTATTAAATACACACACACACACACACACACACACACACATATGTATGTATGTACGTATGTAAAAGTAAAGGATTTTTTGGTGTGCAATTGCTCAGTCATTATTTGCCTATAGTTATGTAATTAGTCTTGTTAAAATTTACATAAATAACTAGATCTTATCAATTTAAATTATTAGTTGATGAATTGGTAGCATTACATATCCTTAATATATGGTTTTTAAACTGTGGTTTCAGGTATATCCATCCAATAGATAACAGGGAATGTCCTGTTGTCATTGGAGGAGATTATATTACTACAGAGTCAGGAACTGGAATGGTCCATACAGCGCCTGGTCATGGTCAGGAGGATTATGTGACTGGCTTGAAATATGGACTGCCTATACTTTCCCCTGTAGATGATGATGGAAAATTCACTGAAGAAGCTGGACAGTTTAGTGGGCTGGATGTACTTGGGGATGGTAATATTGCCGTTGTCAAATATTTGGATGAACACTTGTCAATTCTCATGGAAGAACCATATGGTAAGTTGTATTACTGTATTCTTTCGAAATAAATTATTGAGAAAGTCTTTTATTGTTCTCCTTCCTGAAGCTACAAAGAAATGTAAAGTAGCCATGTCACTTTATAAAGCTTTTGCATCTTTTCTCTTATGCAGGACACAAGTATCCTTATGATTGGCGTACAAAAAAGCCTACAATATTTAGGGCAACTGAGCAATGGTTTGCATCAGTGGAAGGGTTTCGCCAGGCTGCTATGGATGCAATTGGCCATGTAAAATGGATTCCATCTCAGGTATCTGGTCTTTAAATGCATGAGAGGTATTCTAACCTTGTATTTGACTATACAGGTTCCTACTTTTGGCTCTTTCCGTGTTCTGATTCTTAAAAGATCATATCGATATAATTTTGCCATGTTACTATGCTCCGTACATAAAGTAACTCATGTTTTGTCACCTAGGTGTTAAAGCCTTATCAGCATGGTACTAGAGGCCTGGGTCCAAACCCATTGTCATGCTCATGCACTAACATCTAACCATAGCATTACTGACATTGCTGTCATGGTAGTAGTGGTAACAACCTGATCAATGATCATCATCTGGGGTTCCTGCATATGTTTGGAAGGAGGAATTTCCTGGAAGGTGAAACTCCCTCGAAAATCTTTTTGCCAATTTTAGGTCCAATCTTTCTGAGGATAAGAAGTGGGCACTTTTGAAAGATTCAAAATGTTTTGAGTGCTGTGACTTTTTTCATTGGTCATTTTGTTGGACAATGTAGAGCTAGACAAGAATAAAATTTTTGGAATCGTAAAAAGTGGACAAGACTACTAAGTTGACATACTATTTGAACCTTTTTTTGAAAAAATGAAGTATTCTTGGGGTTGCCAATGTGTTAATTGTCAGGAAACATCTGGAGGACCAGTCGATGACCAGCTGTACTTGCTATATCAGATGTACATTAAGGTTCTATGGTCTCCATTTTTCACTGTCCCTGTTTTTATAATTTTTGTTTCATAAATCATAATATTATCAAAGTTGTCACTACTTTACATTTCACATTCTAAATTAACCACCATGCAACTTTTCAGAGGAATATTGAGAATGTTTTAAATGCAGAAAAGGAGTAACTTTCCTTTTCCTCTTAGAATACTGGGCGGAGATGTCTGTTTGAAACAGTGAGTTAATGAAGTAGAAAAAAGACAAGATTGAGAGTGACAAAGAGAGCACATATGAGTATCTGCAATTTCTATATTTAAGAAATATAAAAATGGGAATTATAGGTTGAACCAGTGTAAGGACAAGAATGAGTCTGCTAGTTTTTGAGACTGATGTAAGGTGTCCAAATGGCAATGTAGGAAAAGTTTGCTTGAGCTTGTAATAATGGCCATAGAGTCCATCAAGGCCAAAAAAGGAAAAAGGATCCTAATATAGTGGTGTCACTTTATTGACATGAGCTGATTAAGTTTTGTTATCAGCTAGTTTCTACCTTGTGCTTGGGTACTTGCATCTTTGCCTCACTGGTTCACCATATCTTGCCCAGATTCAGACCATTTGGACTGTCTTGCTAAATTCTGCTTAATTGAACTTGCTAAGACAATTTGGACTGTCATGCTAATAACTTATTTTGGTTTTGTCTCATGCTTTTGAAATTATTTCTTATTTTATGTGTTGCACTTGTTGTTTTATGAAGATTAGACTCAGAAATAAGTGGAGCTATTTTTTGAAGCTTTAGCAATTTTCTTCTTTTACATGGTGGTGATTATTTTATGCATACTGTTCATGAATACAGAAGCTGATGTAAGGGTATTTGAGGATCAATCCTATCAAAGCTTTCAATTGTACTTGTTTGCGAACGTGTTCTAACAAGCAGTTTCATATATCTTATTGGTGCTTTTTTGTTTAAATGCATGACCATCGTTCAGGCGGAAAATAGAATTTCTGCAATGACTTGTAGCCGCTCTGATTGGTGTATTGCTCGACAAAGGACATGGGGTGTCCCCATTCCAGTATTTTATCATATTCAGTCCAAGGAACCGCTAATGAACGAAGAGACTATTGATCATATCAAGTGTAAGAGCCTGTTATCATTCCCCTTGTCTTTATTCTGGTAAAGATTTAGTTTAATTTAAAATTCATTATCATTCATTTCAGGGTTCGTTTGTTTGGTTGAAATTGGGGGGAATCGGAATGGAATGAGATTTCAATGGTTAGCACAGCTGCTCACCATTGAATCTTATCCCATTCCATTCCAATTCCAACCAAACAAACGTGCCATCAGAGTTTTAGTATATAGTAATGATGTATTCGTATGAATATAATAGTTTAGTTTCTTTTATTTATTATTTCCCTCTTGTTCTGGTCTTTTATATATTCATTTGTAATAAATTGTATGCCTAGAGTGCTGAATTGTCCAATTTTACGTTTGAATCTCTAGTCTCGTTGGAGCTATTTATGTTATGGGGTTTAACTTTATGGCTCTGATTATTGTTTTTGGCAGCTATAATTGCCCAAAAGGGTAGTGATGCATGGTGGTACATGACAGTAGAGGACCTCCTCCCTGATAAATATCGAGATAAAGCATCGGACTATGAAAAGGGGACTGATAAAATGGATGTCTGGTTTGACTCAGGTATTATAAGATATTTTAACCACTCACCTTGCATTAGAGGAAAAAGACAGCTCACCTAATGAATGGAAGAGATAGACCTTGCAACAGAAAAGGGACTCCTCCCCCTCCCCCGCTCTTTTCTTTAACTCAGCTGGAAGTCTAGTCATCTCATTTGGTGCTGTACAATGACTGCATATTTTAATCTACTTCAGGATCTTCTTGGGCTGCTGTGTTGGATAAAAGAATTGGCCTCAGTTGTCCTGCAGATTTGTATCTTGAAGGTACGGATCAGCATCGTGGGTGGTTCCAAAGTTCTTTGTTGACAAGTGTTGCCACCAAAGGTAATGAGCATCTGAACATTCTTTAGGTCATGGTACATGTAATTTTTTTAGATTCAACATTCTTTCACTGTGAACGTTGTAATATGTTCAATATCATAGGAGATTTATGTTCTGTCTCAAAAGTTTATTAATTGAATTATGTAACATAGTTATGTTTGTTTCTAATTTACAAATACCGTAACTGACATGATAACAACTTACCCTGGAAGGAGAAAAATTTTAAGTTTTCTGTATATGTCATCTTTCCAGAGCACCATTCCCTTTTGGCTTTAATGTCAAATACTTACGTTAGAAAACCGCGGGGTTAATGTGGATGTTGTTGGCAAGTGATGAAGAATTATGCATGACAGTTCATTCTGTCACCAAACCAACAAATAGATTAAATTCTTTTGTTGTTAGGAATTTAAATAACTCTTCTGTGTATAACTTGCCTTAGAAGTGGCTATTGGAGAGCTCTAGATTTAATAGAGAAGGTGGGTCATAATGAGAAAATTTGATTACTGCATTGTAGTTTTACAGCTTTCCTCTTGCTAGAGAAGGTAAGAGGAGAACTGCATTGCGTTAGAATTTAAAATTTTAAATCATGGTTTATCGTACGCTGTAGACCTATTTGTTGTGGGTATACATTCCTCTTTTCATTTTGGAAACCTATGTGGATGATTGTGCATTAACATATGACGATATGTGTTAATTTAGAAAGATGCTTTATGATTCTTTGTCTATTTTGCTTTAGTGCAGGAAAGGCTCCATATTCTGGTGTTGTAACCCATGGATTTGTACTGGATGAGAAAGGTTTAAAGATGAGCAAATCTTTGGGTAATGTCGTTGATCCACGTTCTGTGATTGAAGGGGGGAAAAACCCGAAGGTTAGTCACTGGTGGTTATCTTTCAAAACTTATTTTCTTGTAGTTGAATACTTGAATGGTTAATTATATTGTTTTCTATTGGCAGGAAGCACCTGGCTACGGAGCCGATGTCCTCAGACTCTGGGTTTCTAGTGTAGATTATACGGGTGATGTAATGATTGGCCCCCAAGTCCTCCGTCAGATGTCTGACATATATAGGAAGCTGTGAGGAACACTGCGATACCTTTTGGCGAATCTGCATGATTGGAAAGTATGTTCATGTTCTCTAATAAGAAATTTCCAGGTTTTGGTTCTTTTGGAAATCATCAAAGCTGACCCTAGGATGGAGAAGACTCTTTTTAAACATGCCCAAATCTGTTTATTGTTTATCACTTCTTCCATTGAGTAATGATATTTCCATGCTGATATGGCTTCTACTTCCTTGCTCTCTCTGTCTCTCTCTCTCTTAGAGAAGACGCTTGCATTGCATTCTATAGTTTCACCTTTTGTCTACCTCTTCATCTAGATATCTTTTTGCTTCTCATTTTTCAGTTTCAATATGAGTAGCAATATTTTTTTGTGCAGTTTCATCTCTATGTGCCGCTTTTATTGTTTTGATAATACTTCCATGTGCAGGCTGATAATGCAGTTCCATACCATGATCTTCGCATGATTGATCAGCATGCACTGTTTCAGCTTGAAAATGTTGTAAAGAACATCAGAGAGAGTTATGAAAGCTATCAATTCTTCAAAATATTCCAGGTAAGTTCTTCTGCAATCCCAAATTTTTTATATATTTTATTTTCGTTCTGCAATCCCATTGAATTTAAGCAATTAGAGTACTATTTAAAGTTGTTGCTCAATGAAATAATGGTTAGTGTTGGGAAGCAGAATTGTTGTCTTAAAACCACCGATGTCAAAATGTATAGCCGCTGATAAACATCAAACTTCAAATCCTTCTGTCTCCTGTCCCCTACCTCAACCCACCACCACCAAATTTTTTTTTAGTTTCTTTTTTTTTTTTTTTGGGGGGGGGGGGGGGGGCAGAAAATGGAGAAAAGTGGAAGGAATTAGCATCCTATTTTAAATTATCAGAGGGACAGAGAGAGAGAGATATTGATTTTCCAAAGCAATCATTATGATCAACAAGGCGAACAAGGCAAGACTAACATAGTTTGGACTTGTTTATTGTAAATATTTTCTTGTGAGAGTTACTTCTGAAGAATGATTTTGTTAAAATGTGGATACATCTGTAACACTGCATCTGGTTCGTTATAGATGAGTGAAAAGACAAGAGAAAATAAAGAAGAGAAAGGAAGGGAGGAGAACAAAAAGAAAAAAAAAAAAATTATTATTTTATGAGAGGGAGGAAAGAGAAAGGGAGAAAATATAAGTCCATTGTAAATTAGTTGTAACTTCTGCTAAAATGTTGAACCCAACAAGCATTATAAGTTTCGGTGAAATTTCTGGCTGGCCAGGAGAGAAGTATTTCTTCTCTTACTCCTCCCTTTGCTTCTCATCTCCCCTGATTTAATTAAGCAAATGATTGAAATGGAAGGACTTTTAAAATTCCTTTTCTATCCTCTTCTCTTCCCCAGAATCCCTACTGCCCAACAGATTGCAAGTGTGGGCCAACTTTCAGACATAGTAATGCCTAGTTCAAACCTAGTTCAAGGTTTTAAGCTTTGAGTACAGAAAAAACCCCAAGTAAACATCATATTGTGTGAGGTTTTGAACTTCTGCTTCGTTTTATATCGTTCACACTGAGTGTGGAATTAATTTGTAAAAAAATTAGAAAATCATAGGGAAAAAAAAACCATGATGCCGTTGGTTAACAGCAGTTGCACTAGTCTAGATATGGCCAAAATACTTTTGCATTATGCTGTTTTCACAGTTTGTTTCCATTTTGAAAATGATGTGGATGTTTGGTTTATGTGCCTAAAATGGCATGCATTTTGACCCTGCCGGGAGGCGGTGGGAATACAAACTAACTTTATGCCGGTTTCAAAAGCTTAAGTGGGTTCACACCAGGCAGGTCAAAATAGTGAGACATACAACCAGCCTCCTAGAAATGCTTGTAAACTTTACTTTCCCTTTTTTTTATTTTTATGATGCAAAATCTTAATTTCTTACTGGTTGTTGCAACATAAATTTTGTTAGTTCATGTCTATATAACCTTAATTTAGCTGAAGTTATTCAACACTATAATATGCTTATTGTGAGATATTTTGTATAGATTTTTATTTTCTATCTCAGATTATACAATGGTTTGCTATTGTTGATCTATCCAATTTCTATTTTGATGTGGCCAAAGATCGGCTTTATGTTGGGTAATTCTTTCCTTACTTCATCCCCATTCTTATAGAAATTGCTTAATTCCATGTTTCTTTTATCACTCTGCACCGTCTCAATCTTTATTTTTAAACTTGTGAGCACGTGCACTCACATATTTTTGCAGCAAATTGTTATGCGATTAAATTTTATGAAAACTTCGTATATTTTTCATAAAATCTTTTAAGTGTAAAATAAGTTGGGATGAAAAATAAGTCTTTGGGTACCAATAGAGGTCTGTTTCCCTGAGCCAATTCATAAGGGTTATAATTAGGCCCTAGTCCGGCCCAAACTAACAAGGGTGCCCTACTATAATTACAATTAGAAAATATTAATACTATGACAGCGATGACCACATCAACCCAATATAAATAGTTATTCTTTTAGTGACATTTTTAATTGGTTAATCAAATTACTACATCATTTAGGTAAGTGAATTTGGGCAAAAAAAATTTTGGGTTTTGTGGGATTGCCCAACTAATAATTATAAGAGCTTTTCTGTGTTTTGTTATCCTATTTTACTTAGCAAAAATAAAAAATAAAAAATAAAAAATTGTAAGAGTAATGCTACATTTCCAAAATGACGGGGCAATTAGTCTAAAAAAACAAAATAAAATAAGTAAAGTTAAAAAAATAAGTAATTATAGTGATTGGTGTGGGAGTTGCGTCGTCAAACTGTGGGCAATTGGATAAATTCTTTGGGTGAGTTCGGATTTTTCTAATTGTAACTACAACCATGACTTATTTTTCAATTAGCTATTAAACCTCTGCTTAAGGTAATCAAGCGAACTTATAGATATGGGCTTAATTCTATGGGCCTTTTTAATTTTACAAAAAAAATTATAACTGACGTAGAATACATTTATATGACTAACAATGCCACTGATCTTGGTTGGAAAAGTCTTTCGGTGTCGTACCATAAACTGATGTTTGAATTCCCTTAGGAACACCCATTTTGATCCTTTAATCACTAATTATGAGATGATTGTATATTGTGTTTTTTTATCTACCACCAGAAAATAAAAATTTCATAACCATTATAGTTTTTTTTTTTTTTTTCTTTTTCGGTTCAAGTAACCATTTTAGTTATTCAAAATATAAGCATAAGCAATACCTATGGTAGAGCTTTTCTTTTTATCACATTGGGTAATGCTAGTTTACCAACCCAATTGCCATTTCCCTTACGGCCTTAGACACGAGAGATGGGATCCATGCTAATATAAAAAATAAATAAATAAAAAGAAAGAATGGATCCACAATCATGTGGGACCCACATGGGTCTTGGCTCTTGTGATTGAGGCATTAATTGAAGCAATAAGATATTCTTATATGCATCCATTTACTGTGCATCATCCTCTTTTAATTCAAAATCAAGGTGGCATTTAACCAAATTTCTAAGAATATTAATTGGCATTTATAACATGACACAATGTGTTTGAGGCATTAATTGAAGCAATAAGACAAGCATTTT
Organism: Liquidambar formosana; assembly: GCA_039720395.1. NCBI lineage: Eukaryota > Viridiplantae > Streptophyta > Magnoliopsida > Saxifragales > Altingiaceae > Liquidambar > Liquidambar formosana. The sequence continues at coordinate 218,595 of CM077822.1, read as the reverse complement.
TCGTTGTTCTTATATGCATCCATTTACTATGCATTACCCTCCCTTAATTCAAGGGGAAATTAGCCAAAAATATACTTTTAGCATAAACATCCGGCCAAGAGTCCACATATATTTCTTTTAATGCTTTAAGTCTACACCCTCGCTAAAACAATCATATTTTGGGTTGATATTAGGAATCATCTTCTTACGGATACCATATACGCATTTCTCGTAAGATATGGTAAGCAATAAAAGCACGAGATTACTTGATTTTTGTAAATTTGATACCATATTCAAACACAATATAATTATGGCTATTTCTTTTTATTTTCTTCTATTTTTAACGCACAAATTTACTTGATTTTTGCTAATTTGATACCATATTCAGATATGGTATAACTATGATGATTTCTTTTTATTTTCTTCCATTTTTAACGCACGAGATTACTTGATTTTTACCAGTAATCTTTGGTTTATATGTAATTATTGTTACACAAAGTACATGTAACTTTTGTGCATTTTTTTTGAATTTTCAAGTTATTTAAAACAGCTACAAAAAAAAAAAAAAAAAAAAAAAAAAAATCAAAACCCAAGTGTAAATGTTTTCAAAACCCAAAAAATAATGTCTACTTAAAAAATAAAATACATTTCAATTTTTCAAAAAAAAAAAAATTAAAACAATTAAAAAGTATTGTTCCAATTTTAAAATAATTACACATTTTATTATAATTTCCGAATACAAACCCGAAAATCTGCAATTTAAAATAGTTACACGATTTATGTGGAGAGAGACGTTTGTTTGCCTTTAATTCAATTATAGAATCTTCAGATATGAGGGGACATGATTTTTGAAAATTTTGAGACGAAATATTCTCCGAGTATCATGGAAAATTTATTTTTAAAAAATTTTAAATGGAAAGTGTTAATAGTGACTAGGGCATTTTTGTCTTGACATTATAAAGAGGACTTGAGGTTTAACTAGTTTTTGCAAAGGGACTTGCACCTATATAAGTTTTGAAAATAGGACTTATCCCCAAACGCCCCTTTAAAAATCAAAGTGGCATTTAACCAGATTTCTAAGAATATTAATTGGCATTTATTATCATGACATAATTTTTTTCTTCTTATTTAGAAGTTAGGCTAGCACGAGATTTCAAATTTTTAAATATGTATATTAGGTTCCTAGCAAAGCTGTTATATGTTCCTATTTGACTGTCACATTTGAAAAAACACGAATTTTAAGGAAATTCTTTTAAATGATATCACATCAATATAACTATTTTAACATATCAATTTTATCTATGAAAATACACATTTTTTTAACGAAATCCTTGTATTAGGTTCCCAACAAAACAACACTCATTCCAAAATCATGATTGTTCAGAGATCCTCAGAAGTCATTATTTCAACTCTTTACAGTTATCATTGCTTAATTGTGTGAGTATACGGTATCTCACACGGGTTACTAAGGGATCAGTCTAGGGTTGAAACCTTATGGGAGTAAAGTTTAGGATACTCTTAATCATTAATAATAATAAATAAATAAATAAAAGGGAGAGGGGGGGCTATTATTGAATAAAATGAGGGTGCCCTCATCATAGCAGTAATGACTTCACAATTGCAATGCCACTTTTTGTTTTCCTTTAATTTTATACAGGTCACATGTAAAAACAATATCTTGTATTTTCTATGCTTATATAACATGTGTAGTGGAGATTTTGGTGCTCATTATGTTCTTCTTCTCTCTTCTTTGTATTCCACAAAAGAGATATGGCTCTAATAAAGGTTGGTTTGGTGTTTTTTCTATGTTATGCTTTATTTTTTTTCCTTCGTGGTAATGGGGAGTAATATAGAGGAAGAGGATTTGATTCACAACATATGCAACAAAACACGTCTCTACGACATGTGTGTTTCTACAATTGAGTCCGATCCTCGCAGTGATTTCTAGTCGAATCCAAGAGACTTTGTTTGTATCATTATCGACCAGGCCTTTGTCAACACTACAGCTGCCAAGAATTACATTGCTGATCTTGGTAAGACGTACAAAGACCATTTCACCAAGGAGTGCCTTCGTATATGTCATGATCTATATGATGCTGGCCTTTATCACCTTAATGATGCGCTAGGGCTGATATACTTCTAAGACCATATGGGTTATTTGGAGTTGAATATGAGACTTGCACAATGTAATCAGGAACCCTACAATTGTGAAAATAGTTTCGCTCAATTTCCTGCTATTAAGTCGCCATTAAAAAGAGAGAACAGTTACTTGTACAATCTCTCAGACCTTGCCTTGGAGATCGTGAATCTTATTGAATGTAATCATATTGAAGTATGCGTGGAGGCCTCTCCTTCTGTGGGTGGTTAGTCGATAATTGCATTTCTAGCTACAATCTTAAAATTACGAATCTTATATATAATTTGAGAAGTGTGGACAATAGTTAATATTTAAGTTATTAACATTGGACCTATATTGTGTATTTTGAAATCTTATTTTGTTTAATAAAATTCTGAAAAATTAGAAACCAAGTAGTAATTTGATAAATGGACACAAAGTGATTTTGATGAAAAAAAATTTGTATTGACGATGAAAAATTATTATTGGTTCTATATTATTTTTTAGAGCTATTTAATCATTGAGCATATTAAAGTTATCTTAGTAATTGAAATTATATGTATATGTATTTCGTGTTCATGACACTTAGAATTTTCACAAGTCTTTGGAATTGTTCGTGATAAATTTAAAGTGTTAAGGAAAGTTATCATGATGTTGTTAACTATACATTCATCTACAAGTACCCTATGTTGGATTTGTGTCTATGCGGGATCTACATCCACGTTTGTAATGGAGTTACACTTGGAATCCAGGTACATGCCCAAATCTTGTGTCCTTAACTATAAAATTGTCTGATTTTTTTTTTAAGTCAAGTTGAGTTACATAGTTGCAAAATATGATGACTTAATTTTAGTAGGTAAAATCTAGTTAGGAAAAAATTATTTTATTATCACGATTAGTGTTGGATTTCTCTTTGCCATATAGTACTAAATGTGTTCCCATGAAGATTGTATGTTACAAATTGGAATGAACATGTTATTAATGTTGTATAATGTTGATCCAATTATATAACTTTATCATGTTTAACTTTTACAATCTCTTTGAAAACTCTACTATTCAATTTGGTTGATTGAGAAATATGATGATGGTTATTGTTATTAAAATAAAATAAAAAAAGGAGTACTAAAATTTTAAATTGATAATAGAAAAGGAAAAAAAAAATGTCATTGAATTGTTAAATTGCTAATTGCAATTATATGTAATGTAAAACAATATGATTATGATGTACGTGGCCCATCGCCTAAAAATATGAAGTTCAAATAAAATAATTTTGATGTGGGGGTTGTCATCGAACAATCCTGATTGTGGAATTTAAAAAAAAAATAATTTCAATGTGGGGGTTTATAATAGAATAATGTTCAGAGCAGTAACATAAATTATTTTTTGTACGTGGCAATTGCAATTTGATGTAATAGATTTATAATTGTCTATATTATTTGGATATCATGTGCTAATTTAGTCGTTGAACATCTTTAGAAGAGAAATTGTGGAGGTTCACAATTTGAAATCTTGATGATGGATTTATGGTTATTATGTAATATTTTATTATTCAGATTTAATCTTCTGTTTAATTTTTGTTTGAGAATACATAAGTGAAAGCACATACATTGTTGGACCATATATGTAAAACACTTATTTGAAATGCATAATATGGTACATAAAATACAGCTAAAAGCCATGTAAAAAGAATGAAAAAAGAGGCATTATAAAAATTATATAACTCTTGTTGAGTGATTGCCTCAGGATTAGCATGTTGGCTAAATCCAAATCATCGAGGGGAATGTGACTGAAACTTATAAATTAGTCATCGCAGTAAACACCCAACCTCTATGATTGGAGATCCCATGAAGGGGGTTCAATGGGTAAGAACGAAACTATAGGGTAACTAAGAGTAGCACTAAAATGTTTTGAGGGGTATCCCCTATTCCATGCCTATGATGATAGTGCTCAAAATTGTAATGGTTTAGAAGAGTTTGGCTTTAAACGAGTTCAAGGCAGAAATTCTGCGAAGTGTTGATCACAGATCACCTTTGAAGGTCTCACCTAAATGAGTATAGTAGTGGAGTTGCTACTGTAAGAAAATAGGCTACCTCTTAAAAATACTCATAATACAAGATACGAACGTATGACCGTTTAAAGCACCAACCAGACTAAAACTAACTAAATTACCCGTACTGTGTGTGTGGTAAGTAGAAGTTTGAGTCTAAGAACGTAATTTAAGATTAGTTCACTATAGCTCCTTTAGACAGAAACTTGTTAACACTAAGTGTAGGTTCAAACCCGGAAGGTACCTATACCCACTGTGCAGTAAAAATATTCCTTATATATATTATTTTAATTTTAAATCATATGGGGGATTATTGTAAATATTTGATTTAAAATTAATTTATTTTTATTTATTGTTATTTGTGATTTTTATTTTTATTTATTGTATTTGATTAGTGTAGGTGTAACCTACATTTGTGTTTTATTTTCCTACTTTATTTTAGTTTATAGTGGTGAATTAGTGGGTGGAGGTAACTCCCACACCACTAACTCACTATACCATTCTAGTTGAAGGTTACTCATTTTTATTTATATGTATTATGTATGGAGATGAAAGGGAATGAAAAAAAGTTTGTTCATGATGAAATTTTCAGCACCTATCTCTTCATGCTTGTGATATGTTTTGATTTCTTTTCATATGTTTTATAATTATATTTTGTGTATTTGGAGCATATGGGTGATTCGAGGTTTGTGAGAAGTTTTAGCTGCGCACAAGGCTATCTGGAAGATCATTGTATCTTGGAAAAGAAACGTCATGCAAATCTAGTGCAGACGGAGGTGTATTTTCTCTAAAGATAGTGCTTCACAACGTGCCTTGATCCAATTACAGGCTATTTTAAACTCTATATCTTATAATATTATTATTGTTCATTATTATTGACTAAATCCATGTTGATATTTATTATGTTGTTATTTATTTAAATAGAAATTCCTAACAATATATCAAACAGAATTCCCATAGGAATACTCATTTTGATCCTTTAACCATTAATTATGAGATGATTGTATATTGTACTTTTTGTCTACTACCAAAAAATAAAAATTTCATAACCATTATAGTTATTCATAATATAAGCATAAGCAATATTTATGGTAGAGCTTTTCTTTTTATTGCATTCGGTAATGCTAGTCTTACTGCCTTACTTGCCATTTTTTTACGGCCTTAGACACGAGAGATGGGATCTATGGTTATAAATAAATAAGAGATGGGGCCCACAATCATGTGGGACCTACATGGGTCTTGCCTCTTGTGTTTGAGGCTTTAATTGAAGCAATAAGATAAGCATTTTCCTTGTTCTTATATGCAACCATTTAGTGTGCATCATCCTCCCTTAATTCAAAATCAAGGTGGCATTTAACCAGATTTCTAAGAATATTAATTGGCATTTATTAACATGACATAATTTTTTGTTCTTATTTAGGAGAAGTTAGGCTAACATGAGATTTCATTTCAAATTTTCAAATATCTGTATTGGATTCCAGCAGAGCTGCCATCTATTCTTATTTGACTTTCATATTTGGAAAAACATGTTTTTTAAAGGAAATTCTTTTAAATGATATCACATCAATAAAACTATTTTAACATATCAATTTTATCTTTAAAAAAACAAGTTTTTTAAGGAAATTCTTTTAAATGATATCAAATCAATGCATTAATTGATTTTCTTAATCTACATGTTTTTTTTTTTTAAATGCCTATATCTTTGTGAGACAGAGGAGTATTAAGTTCCAATCAAAACAACCAACATTTATTCCAAAATAATGATTGTTTATAGAAGGGGGTCTCCAGTCCTCAAAGGTCATTGTTTCAACTCCTTATAGTAACCATTGCTTGTGTGAATATACGACATCTCACACAGGCCGTTAAAGGTTAGTCTGGATTAAAATCTCGAGGTGAGTAAAGTTTAGATTACCCTTAATCGTTAATCAAAAAAAGGGGGAGGGAGCCTATATTATTGAATAGAATGAGGGTGCCCTTATCATAATATTAAGGGTAAAATACATCTACACCCCTTGTGTTTACTGACTATTACACTGACACCCCTTATACTTTCTGAAATTACATTGTCCTCCCCTGTCAGAACGGCTAAAGTTAACGGGTTAACGGAAACATGAAATGACAATTTTACCCTTTAATAAAACACAGTGTTTTGCACAAAGAGCAGATTGAAAGCCAAAAAAAAAAAAAAAAAATGCACGAGGAAGAAGCAGCAGCACTCATGGTTGCCGCTGGAAAACCCCCATTTTTCATACGGTGGACAAACCCCACCCATCCTCGAACACCAAACCCCATCCACCGCCGGCGGCCTGTCACGGGCTCTGGCCATAGCATTTTTTTCCAATAAAAAAACCCCAAAGGAGCAGATTGAACAAAGCAAAAAAAAAAAAAAAAAAAAAAGGCACGAAGAAGAAGAAGAAGAAGAAGAAGAGAAGAAGCAGCAGCAGCACTCATGGCTGCCGCCGGCAACCATGGATGGTACCCACCCTCGAACACCAAACCCCACCCACGATGTCCCACCGGAAACCCCCATCCCCACCCACCCTCGAACACCAAACCCCACCCACGACGTCCCACCGGAAACCCCCCTCCCCACCCACCCTCGAACACCAAACCCCTCCCTCCGTCGAGCTCTCGTGCCTCCCCCCACTGCCATCACCGACGAACCCATCAAACCCACTGTTTTCCAAACCCATCAAACCCTTGTGCCTTCTCCCCTCTGTTTTCCATTTTTTTTCTTTTTTTTTTTTCTCTCTCCAAACCCTTGTGCCTCCCCCTACCACCAGATCTCCGGCGGATCTGGCGTTTAGATCTCGTTTCAACCATGGCCTCAGCCACGTTTGTAGGAGGGGACGGCGACGGCGCGGCGCGGCGCGGCGACGGCACGGCGCGGCGAGGCGAGGCTAGGCGCGGCGAGGCTAGGCGACGGCGATGGCTGCCATTCGCTGGGCTTACAAGTGCACCGTGGTTTGTGGAGAGCTGCGGCGAGGGGCTTGCTGGCGGTGGGGGTTTGTGCGGCGGTGACAGGTCACCGACGACGAAGGCTCGTCACTTTCCCCTGTTTCGCTCCCTTCGTTTTCCTTCGATCCGACGCCGTTTTCGCCATCTCCGCCTCCATCGACCCGTCTCCATGCCTTTCCGTTTACTGGTTTCCATCGAGAAGAAGAAGAGAAATAATGGCACCGACGCTCTTCATCTTCTTTTCTTGTTTTTCTTTTTTTTTTTTTTTTTGCCTATGCCGGAAACCTATGGTTCGACGATGTGGTGAAGGAGGGAACAAAAAAAAAAAAAAAAAAAAAAAAAAAAAAAACGAAGAACGGAGAACGAAGAACGAAGAAGAAGCAGCAGCTTTTGAGCCAAACCCCACACACTCTTCATCGAAATCTGACGATGTGGTGAAGGAGGGAACAAAAAAAAAAAAGAATAAAAAAAACGAAGAACGGAGAAGAAGCAGCAGCAGCGTCGTTTTGGCAAGTCCAAACGATGCGTTTTGGCTTCACTAAGGTCAAAGTGGGTATTTTGAGCCCATATTTCCATGACGTCAGCAATCAATGCTAACGGCTCTCAACGGCGGGTTGACGGATGGGTCTAAGTGTAGATTATTTTCCAAAGTAGGGGAGGGTAGTGTAATTTCAGAAAGTATAGGGGGTGTCAGTGTAATAGTCAGTAAACACAAGGGGTGTAGATGTATTTTACCCTAATATTAATTACTTCATATTTGTAACGCCACTCTTTGTTTTTCTTTAATCACATGTCTTTCCCAACTCTTAGCCACGGGCAATCAAAGTTGTACTTTCCATGTAAAAACAACAATATCTTGTATTCTCTATGCTTATGTATTACGTGTAGTAGAGATTTTCGTGCTCATTCTCGTCTTCGTATTCCACAAAAGAGATGGCTCTGATAAAGGTTGGTTTGGTGCTTTTTCTATCTTTTTTCTTCGTGGGAATGGGGGCTAATGTAGAGGAAGAGGATTTGATTCACAACGTGTGCAAGAAAACTAGTCATTTCGATATGTGTGTTTCAACAATTGAGTCCGATCCTCGCAGTGATTTCAAGTCGAATCCGAGAGGCTTTGTTCGTATACTTATCGACCGGGCCTATGTCAACACTACAGCTATTAATAATTACATTGTTGATCTTGGTAAGAAATACAAGGATCACTTCACCAAGGAGTGCTTTAGTATATGTCACGATCTGTATGATGCTGGCCTTTTTCACCTTAATGAAGCTCTGGGGCTAATATACTTCAAAGACTATATGGGTTATAGAGACTTGGATATGACACTTGACCAATTTTATAGAGAACCCTATGATTGTAAAAAGAGTTTCGCTCAATTTCCAGCTATCAAGTTGCCCTTAACAAGAGAGAACAACTACTTGCTCAATATCTCAGATCTTGCCATCGAGATCGTAAATCTTATTGAATGTAATCATATTGATGCATGTGTGGAGGCAACTCCTCCTATGAGTGGTTAGTAGATAGTTCTATTTCTTGAAATGTACTTTCTCTAAAAATATGGTTCGAGGAAATAAAAATAAAAAAAGAAAAAAAAAGTCTAATGTTGGTCATTCTTCTTTTTCCTTTACCCTAAAGCAATTTTTGTTTTGTTTTTCCCGTCATCTTACATTTGTTTATATTTTTTTATTCTTTAATAATGACAAGTCCCAAATATAGAAAGACATCTCGTTGCTTAGCGCAAAATATATATATATATATATATATAGAGAGAGAGAGAGAGAGACGGTATGGAATGATGCATGGTTAAAGACGACCGATATAAGCATTGAATTGAGATAATGTTAAAGCTCAGAGATTTGGAGTTCCTTAACTCTTTGAGCTATGGATTGTGCCAATAGGCCTTATTGTCGGTCTTGGTTCTGTGGTGGGTGGGTGAGTTATTAGTCAATTGGGGTTTGAGGTATTGGTTTTTTTTTTTTTTTTGGCAATCTTGAGATTATGTTAAGAAATAAGGATGAGCTAAACTTTGTTGCTCAATGCAAATATTAGTAGGGCTACTGGGTTAGGCTATTATCATCACATAAAATACTGTAAGCCTCCTATTTAATTTATGTTTTTTAATTTTTATGAAAAAAAATAAAAAATAGTTTATGAAAACGAAAAAATATCATTCTGGACATCTTTGTAAAAGAATTTGTTTTCAAAATTTGCCATTTAGGTACACTTTTTGGCCATTTTTCATGGAAAATGAAATAAAAATTATAAATGGCCAAAAATTCGGCTTAAATGATAGATTTTAAAAAAACTTCCTCCTACTAAGTTGTTTAGAACGATGTTTTCTAATGAACAATATGATTAATTTTCATAAAAACTTTTTATATTTTTTATAAAATCTTCAAAAGTATAAACTAATTGGGGACTTAGAGAATTTTATGGGGTGGCAATAGCCCCATCTTTATGTATCTAAGTTTACCCAAAAAATAAAAAAGAGATAAGGATGAGAGCTTTGGGTCTGCATTTCAATGGCGGATGAAGTCCCAGTGCTTGAAGTTGTGGCCCACGGCGCATACTAGCAACAATCTGACGTGGACGTAGTCCACGTTTCCTTGGGAACGTGTTTTTCCTTTTTCATAATTGTATTTGTATTTTTTTAACCTTTTTAATCGGCTGGGCTAATGGTCATTTCATATCCATATTAATTCCGTTTGGCATCTGTTGAAATGAATGGGGCAAAGAAAAAATGAGATGAATTTAAATTTTAAGGAGTAAAGCGTAATTTACTAAAAAAAAATAAAAAAACAAAAAAACAATGCAAAAAGGTTTTATCCATGTATTAGACATTAAATCCCCAAATTAATTCATCGTTCCAGACAAATAAAACCGTATAAAACTATAGTGATTAAAGCCTTAGTGGCATGATACTACCCATATAGGAGACTACCGTTGTAGGGAATCTCAGTTTTTGGAAGCCAATAATCACCCTGGATAAATTTGGAGACTGTGTAGGGCATTACGTCGGATGTGTCGTTTAGCACTTTGAAGCTTGGCCATTTCACCTGGCAATCGTATTGGCACCCAGTCCAGTGTTGTTGAACTCGCAGTAGGTCAAGTTGTCCAAAGGCACATCCCACGGACTCCATCCGGCTGGGTCAATGATGTCATCCAATAGAGATTCCATCACAACTACGGTGGAGTACACCCCCCATGGTCGTCCCAAATACCCTTTTATTTGTGTTTTATTGGCTTTCTTTGTGTCGGGTGAGGCAGTTATGGTACAATTTTGAATAATGAACCCTGTAGTAGTTATTGGTTCGTCTTTATCCTCGGCAGTGATAGTGAAAGGGTGATCGGGTTGGTGAACATACAAATTGCAGGTTTGAAAAACAACAGCAGCATCCCCACATATGTAATCCACCGTACCGTATACGTCGCACTCTCCATAAAATTGGCTACCCCTTCTAAGATAGAGACTGTCTGGGTACCCTATGAACACGCATCGGAAGAAAGCCGAGCGACCTGACTCGCTCACTAGTGCGGCTGCTTGCCCTTGTTCAAGTTGAGCTGAGTTTTCAAATGTCATGAACTTGGCCACGAACCCATTAGCCCAGACAGCTAGAAATAAAAAAATAAAAAAAATCACAATGTTACAAACCATCCATAATGAACTACTTTGAGACTATATATTACAGTCAAGTAAAAAACACTGCATTTCCAAAAAAATAGCAGGTTTACCCTCATTGCAATGACCGAATATACCTTACATGAAAGATAACTTAAGAACACAGTTATTAGGGCCACCAAGGCCGGAAATATAAATTCGGTTATGAACCTAGTACCATATTGAGGTGAAATAAACCACTGGATGAGAATTTAGACAGCTTGGATTTACTGATCAAAACTTCGCACCGAATTTGGCCGTTCCCATATATTTAGTTTTGAGAGTTTACAGCTGCTATGATGTATTTTTTGTTCTTTATTGGATGTTTTCTTCTAGCATTAAGTGGTTACTAGGAAAATTCATATCCTGTTTACTTATCGGATATTGGGTCCAATTATCCGATCTGGGCACTCTGCAAAAAATCATTTGCAGTGCACTAGGAATAATCAAAACTTCCAGCTCATATATGATATACCCATTATTTTGATTGAAACCTAAAATTTAGTCAGGTTTTTATTTTTTATTTGGGTACGAGGGAATGGGGGATATATACAAGAAAGATTACGGATAGTTGAAATTAGTAGTATGAGTTGTTTTATGTAAATGCATCACACACAGAGATTGTTACTTGAGAGGTGAGAAGTTGGGAGATGCAGCAATGGTGCGAATGACGATGTGAATGGTAGATGACTGGATGGCAACCAGAAACGGCAGTGCCGGGACTCGGGAGGATCGTGGAATGGTGGAAGTTTAGAAAGCTTTACCAAATCTACTAAGAGACGAGAATGTTTTGGAATACAAACCCGTCTTTTTATATATCACCCTTAGATCCAAGGCAATCTAACGGTGAATAAAATATGAAACTTAGTTTGTAATATAATTTTATGGGACTAGATCCTTGACCTAAATTTGCATTTGATTTGTTAAGTAAATGGATTATCGGATTAAGAACTTAAATCTATATATCCCACTAATGAATTGTATTCAGGATTAAAATCCAATTCATTGACTAGTGTAAAATAGGCCGGGCTGAACTGTGTTGGGCTACCCTTCATGTGGCTCGGATCGGGCCTAGTCTGGCTTTGCTATTATTTGGCCCAGGCTTAGGCTGTGCAACAAAAACCTAAAACCAATGCCGGTCTCAGACTTAAAACATATTTTGGACTTATGTCAAGCCTTGGGTTGGGCCTAATTCGGACAAACTTTTTGTTTATGGTTTCTTCTTGATGGGCCAATAATACTGACAACAATGATCTTCCTTATATAATAAAGATTAAAAAAAAAAAAATATTTACTGACAATAATTAATTTTTTGTTAAAATGAAAAAACACAAAGTCATAGATTTCAATAACATGACTAATATTACTCCGTAAGTCCGTGTTAACAAGGGCGAAGCCAAGAATTAAGTACACGTAAGGCAAATTTTGATTGTATAGCTTTTAGTACTCTATCCTAATTCAAAAAATTGAATAAGTTTTAATTAAAAAAATTTCCCGTTTTGTTATTTTACAGTATAAAAAATTGCAAAAAGTTGTAATCTTATTTATAAAATATGCAAAAAAAAAAAAAAAAAAATCGAGGGAGAGGGAATGAGAGATTAATTGGGGTAGGTGTGGGAATTGGGGGGGTACTATATGGTGGAAAAAAGAAAAAGAAAAAAAAGAGGTGTGAGAAATAATAATAAAGGGGTTAAAAGAATTAAAAGGTGGCAAATATTTAATTTCAAAATACTCTAAGACAAAATAAAATGAAAAATTTCTGGTGAGGCTCTTGCCTCACCTGACCCTTTCATGGCTTCGCCCATGCGTATTAATAAGTATACATACACAAATTTCAACATTCATAAAGTAATATTTGGATTTTACTTACAGAGTGTCCCGGTGTACATAGTTCCATAGCCAGTGGCATTGCTGTGATCTGCGGTAACTATGGTTTTATCCGCATCATCCCCGACGAAAACAATGTTTGGCTTATCACTGGGAATTGTGACGTTCTCGCTGTAAATTCCTGCTTTAACATGGAAAGTGTAGGGAGAGACGCTATTAACAAGAGCACCATCCATGGCTTCTTTGATTGTAGTGTAGTTACCGGTGCCATGGGCAGCAACAGTAACGTTGAATATAATAGATTGTGCAACGCACTGCTGGGCAGTGAAAAGAAGAAGAAGAAGAAGAAAAATTGGGAGAATGAAAAATGTTGGGTTAGGATTGGATCTTCCTTGGGCAGCCATGATCGATAATGGAGAAGGTAAGTAGCAACAGATACTGTATTGTAAGCATATTTATACACACACGGCTGAACTGCATGCATGAAACACAAGTGGAACCATCAACATTGTGAACTCATTAGGCTTACTCTTTTTTCGTATATTCCATTTAACCAATTAGGAGGCACTAAATGGTAAGTGGACATGATTAAGGTACCATCTTGTTCAATTTTGTCCAAACTTATACCAATAAAACAGGTGTTTTGAGTCCACTAAACCGCTATTTGTTACGTCTAGATAAGCCAGCTCCACCTAGTGGACTGATCAAGTAAGAGAAAACGAAATCAACAGTGTGAACTCATTAGGCTTACTCTTTTTTGTATATACAGGAGGCACTAAATGGAAAGTGGACATGGTTAAGGTACCATCTTGTTTAATTGTGTCCAAACTTATTTGTTACGTCTAGATAAGCCAGCTCCACCTAGTGGACTGATCAAGTAAGAGAAAAATCAACAGTGTGAACTCATTAGGCTTACTCTTTTTTGTATATACAGGAGGCACTAAATGGTAAGTGGACATGGTTAAGGTACCATCTTGTTTAATTGTGTCCAAACTTATACCAGTAAAACAGGTGTTTTGGGTGCACTAAACAGCTATTTGTTACGTCTCGATAAGCCAGCTCCACCTAGTGGACTGATTAAGCAAGAGAAAACGAAATTTAAAAGGGATCAGCCAATTATTTTAAAAATAAAAAAATTTGACCACCAGGCCCGCGAAAATGGGCCAAACCTGCCCCAAGACTAGTTTAGGCTCGACTCAGCATTAGCTCAATTAGTAAGATGGGCGGGCCTAGGCTTTAAGGCCTTGTCCAAAGGCCACTGGGGCTGTTAATTTAACCCAAAAAAAAAAAAAAGAAAAAAAAAACTGACCTTTAAGAGGTTGACAAATCCCAAGCACGAGTAAGGAGGCTGATTCAATCAATTGCGAACGTAAATGTATGCCCATTTTAGTGCATATAAATATGGACAGCTTTATTTCTTTAGAAGATGTAGCAAAAAAATGGCTTATAAAAAGAATGAAGCATGTTTTGGCCAGTGATATGGATTCATACGACATGAAGGTCAACAAGCTAAGGGGTTCTTGCTAGTGAAACTAGTCCAAAATCCAAAAGCAAAACTAGTTTAACGGGTCTGAGAGATTCAAACTCCAGAATTTCTAACTCCTACACATGCATCTTCTTTTCCTCACTCCAGCGTCGTCTCACATCTCCTAACTTAGACAGTCAGACAGCCCTTGGACCTATGCTGGCTCTATTCAATTTGTTATTTTCTCCTTTGCCCCAAACATGACTAATCGAGCAGTGCTCTCACTGGATGGCCTTGCAGGCATCCAATTCCGATATGCCTCTTCTATGGCGTGCTATTCTTCCTGTCTTGAGGGACATTCTGTGTTGGCCGACTTCTCCTCAATCACCATAGTATAAAATTGGTGGAGAATTATGGCCACAAGAGCCGTAGCATATGTTCATATATACTTCTTGATTGCAGTAATTAAAACAAACCAATACTAAGACAATCATGACTAAAAATAGAAATTTTGTTGCATAAATCGGCCAAATAATATGTCACGCCCCAAAAATAGCCTTCTCATAGCCTAATGAGGTGGTGACAGAACTAACATTTCTCCACAACTAAACATTCACACATATATCAAACTAATTAACTGGTAAATACCTTCATTTACAATATAACTACTTAAAGGTATTACAACTTCTCAAAATACAAACAACTAAACAGTTCAAAAGTTCAAATTCTCTGAACTTATATTTACATAAACAAAAGTTTGTCCACACTTTTAAATTTGCTCGATCTCCCTTCCATTACTGGTTCTCTACTCCTATAGGATGTTATTAAAATAACATCGTGAGCTATTAATGGCTCAATGAGGTTTATCACATAATAAATCACATATCAACTCAATATAAATCATTTTAAAAAAATACAACTCAATATGCATGTTCTCAATGCAACTACTCATACCTGCCTCTTGCTCATCTTGAACAACCTGAAATAAAATTTAATAGCATGCTTGTCTACTCATACAAAACATAATATTTACGACCACAGCACACACCGCTCATCATGTGTGTATACCATATCACTGGCCTTGCCCTAAAAAATGATATGGCATATTAGTGCACTAACTGTAGGGTAATCTCTACCCAGTCGTCTCTTCTCAACTTCTCAACATATATCATTTTCTCAATATAAATGAATAAATTGCTCATGCATACTTCTCATGCATTATCAAATATACTCAACTTCTCAACAACATGTAATAACTTCTCAATGTAAATATATAACATGCTCATGGGTATTTCTCAAAGTTCTCATGCATAATCAATTCCAAAACAACAATCTAACAATATATCAATAAAAGAAATTTTATGGTTTAAGAAAACTAAATTTGGAGTTCATTTATACCATTTTCATACAAAAAGGGCAAAATGGTCATTTGATTCAATAAATTTCAAACTTCATGAAATTTAGTCAAATTGAACTAGATTGTAGTGCTCTTTAATAAGAGCATTACGGTTCAAGTTTCAACATTATCGGACTTAATATGAATATTTTATGTACTTTTAATGTAAAATACATTTATGTTCAACCAAACAATGCCTTAACCTTCCAATAAACTATTATTTTTATTTTTATAGAGATTTAAAAATAATTCTTGGTCAAACCAGGTCAAAATTGGCCAAATCGGGTCAAAATTTCCCAAACCGGATCAAATTGGGTCAAAATTAATCAAATCGGGTCAAACCGGCCAAAATTGGTCAAACCCGAGTCAAACCGGGTCAAATCAAGTCAACCGGGTCAAAATAATCAAATCGGGTCGGACCGGTCAAAATTGGTCAAACCCGAGTCAAACTGGGTCAAATCAGGTCAAATCGGGTCAAAATTGCCCAAACCGGATCAAATTGGGTCAAAATTAATCAAATCGGGTCAAACCGGTCAAAATTGGTCAAACCCGAGTCAAACCGGGTCAAATCATATCAACATATATATATATCAAGGGAAGGAGTGGTCGGTGTTCATGCACCACTGCTTCCCCTCCTCCCTCCACGTCCTACTTGCTTGTAATACCCGTAATCTTTAAATAGGGTATTAAGGGTTTAATCTATAGTTAGCGTAGCTAATCCCTTGATTTTTTCGAATGACTTCATGCATGGGTAATGCATGTGTATAATATTATGATGTTGGATGTGTTTTGATGCTTGTTTTGTGCATCGAGTATCTTTCGGGTGCGTTTAGCCTTAATTGCAACTTAAGGATTTAAGCTGCTGAAATTTGGCTAAGTGTGGGGAAAAAAGTGAATTTTCGTAAATCTTCATTTTAAAGGATAATTTTTTGCGGTAATGGAAGTTTATAATATTATAAGACATTGGTGATTTTATGGGATTTTATTAGCATGTTTGGATTAGTTTCCTCACATGTTTGTTTTAGGAAAATCTGTTGGGCGACGGATTTTGTACTAAAACTTGGAAATGAGATTTTGATATATTAGGTATTTGATTTTTCTGATATTTTATTTGGATTCAAATGGGGGGTTATTTGTTTATTTTCATTAAATAACTTAAAGTAAAAGGATAATATAAGGCTGATGTGTGTGCTGATGGAGAGTTGCTGACTCACTGTTTATATTTGGCTGTCTGGGTATTTCAGACGGCTGAAACATGTTTCAGCCGTCTGAAAGTCAATTTTCAGCCAGCTGAAAGTTCATGTTAGCCGGCTGAAAATTCCAGAGAAGGGTTATTTTATGTTGGGCACTTTCAGCCGGCTGAAAGTATTTTTCAGCCGTCTGAAAGTGTCGGCGGACAGTTTTAATATATGGTTAAAATGACCCTTTTTGCCCCCTTTTTCTATATAAACCCCTTAACCCATGGAATTCTAGACTCTTCCCCTTCTTTCCAGCCAAATAGAGAGAGAGAGGGGATAAGAGAGAAAGAGAGAGGGGACGGTGGAGAGAGAAAGAGCTTCTCCCTCCATTTTTATGGGTTTTCATGCATAGGGGGCTTGGATTTCGACATTTCTAGCTTGGATTCACTCATAGTTTACCTCTATTTCGGATTTGAGAGGTAATTTATTATGTATAAAGTTAGGGATTTCATTCCTTTTTGGGATTGGGTTATCATATCCTTACATTTTGTGTTTGTTCATGGTATTTGTGAGGTTTGGTCCCATTTTGGAGTTGGAATCTCCATTATTTTCATCAAGCATGGCACTTGGGAGCTAGGGCTTGGATTGGGGGCATACATGTGCATCCTAGGCTTGGATCTACACACTCACCACATCAAGATCGCATTTTTCTATACGTTTCATGGAGGTAGGTGCAATTTACATAGGTTTAAACTATTGACATGATAATATGGTATATATTATCATAATATTTGGTACTCTTGGGTCTACAATATGTGTATAAATGAATTGCGGAATAAATCTTGGAACGAGATTATAGGTATTTGACATTCTAATTTGGGGATTATGTTCTTTACGGATTTTGGTATATTTATACATTCTATGGAATATAGATGTATGGATTTTATGGTTAATTTCCATGTTTAATTGGGGTTTTCGATTAGGATTTTAAGGCTATAATCATAATGAGAGTTTATGTTGTTTATCATGATTTTGGGTATAATTATGATGTTATTTGATTCTGGGTTATATACCATATCTTGGAGATGATTTTGGCTTAAAAGAATCATTTTATGGTTTATTGCACTGCATGTTGGGCATAACCATGCATTAAATGGATTTAATGAATACTGGGTAAAAGTATTGCATAAAAAGGGGTCATTGGAATTGGACTACTTGCAGTCAATGGGACTTTGCGATGTTTTCCATTCCTTTGGTCCTGGGGTACTTTCCGGTTCCAGGTAGGAACCCTTGTGTTCCCGAATCAGAGGCTACTTTCCGGTTCCAGGTAGGAACCCTTGTGTTGTCCTCTTGGAGGTTGGGTTTAAAATCCTCCGTTTCCGCGCGAAGACTCCTGCGGGAGTGGTTGGTAATAAATGGATTTAATGTAAATTGAACATGAGTCACATGCATTGGGCATTATGCATTATTTATTTTAAGTTATGGGTTATAACTTATTTTGGGAATTGTAATATACTTGGTTAGTATATTTTGATTTAAATGATATAATGGGTTTTATTTATATCATTGCTTTAGTTTACTATGTCAAATTGTATCTACTGAGTCGTCGGACTCACGCCTATTTATTTTCATGTTTTTTAGAGATTATTTTCAGGTGGAATTATGCTTTTACACGGGGATGCTCTTAACTGGAAATTACCTATGTTAATTATTGATAAATTTTCACGGGAAGAATATGTATTAATTCATTTTATTGGGCCAATGTAAATGTAAATTGAATCGGGGCTGTAATTGTAATTATTTAATGTTTTGTATACGTGGAATGCGATGCATGAGATGATACCACTTTCATGGATGACAGGAAATTTTTATGTATGGATTTTCATAACAGGTTTTCACGATGGTATGTCCTATCTACAGATGGGTCATGCCCAAAAAGGGAAAATTTTTAAAATGGTTGAGATTTTAACACGTGTCATCCACGTTTTATCAAAGGATTTATTAAAGAAAAAGCTTGTTTTATTATTATTGATCACGGCTTAATTAATTTGGGTCGTGACATTGCTTGACAGCAAAATTTTTTTTTTTTTTTATATATATATATATATATTCATAGGTTATTACACAATACTTGTTGTCATTCGATTCAAAACTTGTATTTCTAATCAATAAAAATCTCACGTATACAAGAGAAACCCAAGAATTCAAATAGTAATGGTTATTCAATCAATAACCTCAATTCTCAACATAATTCATTAATATTTAACAAAATTCTTCTTCTATTCAACATTCCAGTAAAATTTTTAAAAAGGGGGTGAAGGAAAGGAAAATGCTGAAATTTTGATATAAGTTAAATTCCATTCTAAAGCATTTTCAAATTTTTTGCCTTTTTGTTCCCTTCAGGTTTTTCGAGTTTCAAATGGAAGCAAAATGTAGAAAGATTTATCAGACTATAATATTAATGCAGGAGAAAAAGAAGAAAAAAGAGAAAAAAAGAGTAGAGAGTTAAGCTCATATTGTAAAGGAGAGTATCGGTTTGTCACATGCGGCTTGGGACGTGTAGGGTTATATAATTGTACTGTTCATCTCATTAATACCCAAAATTTTCTTGGGTAACATCTACAAATAGGTACCATGATAATTATGCTACAAATTATCAGATCCACTGATCTGAATCACAATAGCTGCATAAGTTTTAATAATGGAACAAAACTAGACATTGTTAAGATGATGGAATGAGATGGTGGCTGGAAAATGCTAAAACCTTCGTCTTTTAATAGTGGACTACTAACTGAATCAAGGAGAAATATGCCTAGGATGTTGAGTTTCTCCCACTGGACCCAGGAAAGATTCTCCTAAAGATTCTCCTAAAGATGGAGATGGCAATCGGAACAATACCAATGAGTGCGATCTGGAGTAGATTTGTCACGCCCCGACTCGGAGAGTCGACACGTGGATAAAAGTCAAAGTAAAAAGGTGTACACGTGGATAAGTCAGAGTATAAAAGTTGCGGAAGACTTAGTCAAATCCACGTGTATTTTTTTTTTTTAATATTTTTAATAATTATGGTGCCAGCTCATCAATAATACCCAAATAATTAATATGAAATGTTATGCTCACACATCATGCCCATAATAATATATGGTCCCAAAATAATGCCAACATCCCTGGCACATAGGTTGGATTCAAACTATTCAAGGTTCATTAAGTAATAATGGTAATAACAATAATAATAATAGAAATGTCCATACATCAAAATAACATAGTCTCTATATAATGCACGTGCATCTATCCTCATCCATGACTATGTTAGTATGCCACCTTCAAGTTCCAACCTCAGATTATGCCACTAGGCATCCGCCATCGGCAAACCCTCACTCATCACCTGATCATCTGAAATAATAATAGGATGAGCTGCAAAGCCCAATAGGAAATATGTGTGGATTCTATGCAATTAATATATGTGCAGATACATGGTATATGAATTAAAATTATTTAATAACTCAAAATCAAATATTAGTCACAAATCAATACTTTGTGTGGGTTTTGAGTTAATTTCCCAAAATTCTCATAGTATCTCCAATTCCCAAGACTATGGGATCAAACCATGCATCAACCGTCGCTAATCACAGGTTACGTCGTCACGTCAACCCCCGGCTCAGCCAAGCACGAAAATAACCAACACCTACGCGGCGTTCTTCCTCGAGGGTTTCAGGGTCTTTCACCCAACTTGCTATTCGCGGAGTATTCTCAACGCAGGACACCACTTCATTGTGATGCCCCCACCCGTTTGATGCATACCAAGACCCAAGGTCCATATATCCAAAGCATTTTCCATCATTCAAATAAATATCCGAGTGTCCAAAAGTATCCATAAACATGTTTGATAAATTTCTAGAATTTCAGTAACATTTCTAAAGCATTTCCAAGTAACCAACATTTATAAAGCATTTTTCCAAGATCCAAGTATCATGAAAATTCCACATATTTAACAGATATTTCACAATAACATTTAAACGAGTATATAACCATGTATCTTTAAAGAACAATATAAAACAGTCGTATCAAATGATATATTGAAGGATTCCCTAAATTTGAACAAGTAATAAAAATATTTGGTTATAAATCAGTGGGAAAATCCAAAAATATCATTAAAGCATTTAAAATCACATTTATAGAACAACACCATATTAAATGTAAAGAAGCCACATTTCCTACCTCAATTGCGAGCAATACCAACCCAAAACCACGTGATAGACACTGACAATGCGAATGCAGCGTTAATGCTCCCTAGGGTCCTCCCGAGGACCGATAAAATCTGATAATTATGCATACGTAATCTTTAGGTAAGTTTCAAAATAAATATAACACACTCAAAAATTTCTATTGGCCTTCTAACAGTAAACTATGGTCCCAAAATCATCAAAATAATTTTTAAAACATTCTCTATAATTTCTGGGAATTTTCTGTAATTTTTGGAATTTTCTGATATTTTCTGGAATTTTTAATAAATATTAATTTGGCCAAAAAGTCAAACTACAGTCAAACTTGGTCAAAATGATCAACTAAGGGTCCCACATGGTAGGGCCTTCCAAGACGAGTCCAACGGTCAAATTTGGGGTTCATATGATTATCGTATGGCTTTTAAATGCGTGAGAACACGGTAAGGTACACAGATGCACCCACACAGGATCATAGACCTATGGGATCATCTTCAACCTCCCGCGAGTTGAATTGTGTAACCGGGTTACACCGTGTGTTCAACGGGCCAACTTCGACGATTAATATCTCCCTTGTTTCTTAACCGTTTTCAGTGATTCAAGTGTCGAATCGAAGCTCATGCGGAGTACTATGTGCGACTATAAATTGTTCATTCAGAATCCTATAAAATCATATTCGTTTTTAAGCCTAAAGTTTCGGGTTTTCATGATCCAAAATTCTAAAATTTCTAAAACTTCAACCTACAGTCAATTTCTCTAAAATTTGACACTACCATGGTGTTCCTTGGTCCCAAAAACATAAAATATGATCATCATTTCTAAGAATAACATAAGAAAATAAAATTGCATATACATATATATATATATATACACAGTACGTGATATATATATATATATATGAAATCAACGATAGAGGAGGTGAGGATTTTACCTCACTGAGAGAGTTCCACGAACTCAGCCAAAAACCTCTACCAGACCACTCTGTTTTTTTTCTCCTCTGTTCTTCCTCAATTTCTCTCTCTCTGTTGCTCTTTCTCTAACTCTCTGTCTCGATCCCTCTATACATATAAATATAACCAAAGCAGATGCCAGTGGTAGGTGCAGCTAATGATTCCTCTATACATATATATATATATCCAAAGCAAACGCAAGTGGTGGGTGCGGCTATGGGTGCGGCTAATGATCCCTCTATACATATATATATATCTGAAGCAAATGCAAGTGGTGGGTTCAGCTAATGATCCCTCTATATATATAAATAATTCAGGTCATCACAAGATTAGAGCTGCTTGTCCTAACAGTGATCTGCCCACTCTGCTTGTTGTTCAGTCCAACGCGGACAGCCATTTTAGTACTCCGCCCAATGGAAAACTGAGACTGGAGGTTGGCCATTATTGCCAGTTCACCCCTCCACTTCATCAGAGATAGACCGAATGTGGATTGGTCCTGCCCCATGGGATAATCCTTCTCCTTGAGGCGCACTTCCAAGTTGGCTCCATATGCTGCATCACCCTGAGATTGAACTACTCCGGTGCTTCCCACCAAAACTAAGTGTTTTCCCACTGCAATCTCATCCTCAATTTTGAGTCCAGTGGCCACGTTTTCACCCAAGGAAGTAATGGATACCCCAGCAGCTGTTCTGTTCATTTTTAAATTTTTAAGTTTTGTTTCGCCTGAAAGGATGTAGGCAATCTTCTTTCCAATGGTTAGGATGTCGAATCCCGCCATGGTTGATCCATTCTCCCCATGCTTCACTGAAACTGAGGAATCCAAGTGAATATTGAACTCCTTTTTATCCTTTGTGATTTGAACAGCAATTCCTGCTGGAAACTGACCAGCAATAGCAAGATTCTCTTCAAGGTTGACCCCATCATATCCACAATCGTGGTCCCAGCCATTTGTGTCCAAAATCGGCCTTGTAAGAAACTAGGATGTGGGCTCTAAAAACTGGTACCTGTAAACGGCATTATCTCTATCAAAGGAAGGCGGAAGGACCATACTGAGCTTAGCAAGCTGAGACTTCCTCAGAGGCTTGAATGGTGGGAGCTGATCATACTCATCCTCGTCTTCTTTATTAGAATTTGAAAAATCGCCCAACTCAATATCTGAGTCAACATTCTCACTGCCCTGATCTGCAGGGAGTTTTGGATGAGCATGGGACTGCAACAAAGAAGACAACAAGTAGGCTAGAGGTGGGGAACGAACCCGGAAACCAAAGAGCTTCCAGTGATCAAATGGATCTTTATGTTTCAATATAGAACTCACTTTAGATAAAATCTTAATCGAGTAGCATAGAAGCAACAATTAGGGTCTCCAACTTTGTCCATTGGGAAACAGTATTTCTTCATCTCCATTCTTTCTTGAAAATAAATGGTTCTCAACAAGAGACACTGGATTCTTTAAACAATCACCAACTGCTTGGCTAATAGACTGCTGAACTACATTAGATTGTTGAGCTACAAACATCTCATAGCTTAGGGTGAGCCAGATGGTCAATCAGGGAGAGCAGCAGCAGTATGCGTCAAAGTAACAATGGCACTTTGCCATATCGAAGAACCGAGAAAACTAGTGATTGACCTTAATAATGGTAGATGATTAAGATCTCTGGTTTGGGTGTCTAAGCGATCAACATAGAGGATGACATCTAGAGGACACTTCTTCATGAACTTCTTTATAGACAACAATATTTTTTGGTTGAAAGCTTGCTCCATTACAGAAGATCCGAGACCTGGTGTGTCAAAGACCTTGATCTTAACTCCATCTATTTCTCCGACAATCTCTTCCACAACAGTTGTAGCAGGTTCAAATGCATCAACCATCGCTTTCTCTTCACAAAAAATGGAATTTATGGTTGTACTCTTTCCAACTCCAGTTTTCTCAAGAACCAGAATGTTTAAAGAGAAGTCTAAATTGTCTCTACATTCTGCTTCAAGCTTTATGGCCATCCTCTCAGCAGATTCAAGGCTAAATACTTCACTGAAGTGCCTCCCTGCAGCACCAACCAGCTGATTTAAAACCTTTCCAGCTATGGATTCTTCAGGAGAATGGCCTAATCTCTGGATAAGCCTCAAAAACTTCACTCTTATGAGCTGTATCTTCTCCATCTTCTTCTTTTCTTCTTCGCTTAGGCTTTCCTCAGATTCATTCCTAGGATTAAGTTCTGAAGGAGTAAAAAGATTGGGATGGTTTGGTCGATGAGCAAGTCTTAGAGAGCAGAGCGAGGAGCCTAAACCAACGGGACACTCAACAGAGTAAACTTTAGAACCATCACCAGAGGTGATTGTGACACTGCCACCATCCGATCCAAGACTAGCTGCTGCTTTCAGAAGAGCAGTTAATGCAGCAGAATCAAATAATTCTTTGCCTTCACCTTCCCCATGTGTGTCCACTTCTTTGTCTATATCCATGACTATTGCTCCATCAATTCTTGGTGAATGGTCCTATGAGCTCTCTGCACGCGAAAGAGAAGCAGGGGCCAATCTTTGCTCCAATTCATTCATGATTAGCTTGGCTGTGTTAGAGTTCCCAAAAATCAGACCTTCAGCACCTTCATCTGAAAGAGAACTGTTTTCTTCTTCTACTTCATCAAAACTGTGCTTTGCTTTATCTTCTTTGTCAAGTTGTTTGTCAAGTTGTATTTCAAGGTCTAAAGTGGAACTCGGTATCTTGTTTTCAATGCATTTGCTATACAACTCATCTTCCAATCTATCACTCTCCACAGTTTTAGGCAAGTCACCATTCCCCAAATATTTAATTCTCTGATCTGGTCTTGGTTCTGAAAATTCATTATGAATTCCATTCCTCTCAACAGCATTGTATAGGTCTTCAACCACATTTGCAGCTGTGGCATGATGTGATACATCTCTCAAATTAGCTTCAAGCTCAATTTTATGCTCTAGTTTATTAATGTCACTGCATTGATCAAGAATAGCAATATCATTAACATCGACAGTACTAAACTCAACAGGTTCTTCAATAACAAAACTTACTATATTTGTTCCATTAACCAAATTTGTACTTCTTTCCACTGCTTCACTGGTCTCTACAACACCTATTATCGAACCTTTTTCAGCAGTAGAGTTCACATTTATATTCCTATCATTTTGTGCAATACCTTCCTTCTCCAGCTCATCAAGTACTCGCATATTTTCAATGGAATTCAAAACATCCTCGTCCAACTTTGAATTAACCACAACAACATTTTCGTCCTTCGCCATCGAAGACTCAACTTGAGCCTCTTCAGTAACACCCAGACCCTTATCTTCAATCAATTTAGCTGAAACAGAGTTAATAAGAACCTTCTTCACCGCAGATTGATCTCCTTCATCACTATAAATTTCACTTCCAACTTCGACAATTTTACAATTAAACAAGCCCTCAACGCCTTTCGCCTTCAATGAGGTCTCGGATTGGTTAACAACAAATGAAGAACTTCTACACAACAATGAAAAATCCTCTTCTCCTTCTTCTACCTCCAAAACCTTAATTTTAAGAACACCATCAGTATTCTGCACATCCCCAATACCTGGAACCCTCACAAGACCCAAAAACCCACCATTTTCTAATTCACTCTTTAACTCCTCATCACTCACCACATCATTGTCATCATCACCTTCCCCTGACAATTGGGCAATCGGCATGACCCGGTTTAAATACGCATAATCCGACCCACCACTTTCTTCTTCCTCTTCCATGGGTGTTCTTAAGCTTTCCTCATCTGGGTCTTCCACAAAAGGCCTAGAAAGCACATATTCCTTAACACTACTTTCCTCATGTGGGTCTGCCACAAAAGGCCTGGAGAGCATGTATTTCTCAACAACACCACTTTCTTCTAGGGTTTCCTCATCTGGGTAGGCTACAAATGTCCTCTACGACGCCGTTGCAAACTCCTCTTCACCACTCACAAATCCCTCCTCGGACTCAAACCCACTATCACTAAAACTACTACAGCTACTATTACTGTAAATATTGTTGAGTTTATGACCGTTGATTTTTATGGAGGTTTCAAAATCAGAATCATCAAGAGTAGGAGGAGCTCGGATAGGGAGTGAACTTGGTGAGCTAGAAAGCACGCGCTCATGTGGGTACACCCTTGTTGTGGAAAGAGAGACATGAGGTTTTGAGTCCATGGATTTGAGCTCTTTGTTTCTATCTACTACAGAGGAGTAAAACACACGCAGGTGCCAAAACCCAAAAAGTTGGATTATGTCTTTATAAATGATGGGTTAGGGTTTGTTTTCAATGATTCTTTTTCCTTTTTTCGTTTTTTTTTTTTCCGGGTAATTTTTAATGTTGCACATGTGGTCGTGTGGGGTTCGGGTTTGCCGTGGGTACTGGAAGACAAAACACACGAAGTGGATAAAAAGGCATGGTTCTGTTCTACACATGGCATTTTTTTTTTTGTTTTTTTTTTGGCATGTTTTTTCTATAGCAAAATAAATAAATAATTAATTAAGAAAAACAGAGTTTTATTTTATTTTATTTTATTTTATATGGATAAACAATTTATTACATCAACTTAATATTCCAAAGAATTATACCTAAAACCTCTGGCACAAAAGGGAGTAGTGCTATTAGGTCAAGAAGAGTTCTCTTTAACAAAGATCACAAAATAGGCATATACAGTGCATTTTGGCGGGTGAAAGGGTAAAATGGCAATGTTCGTTGCAAAGACTTGGAAGGGTGTTTGTGGGTAGGTTAGATTGGATTTGAGGCTCACTCATAATCCGCCAACAGACTAGTGGGTGAATACAATTATCACCCACTTTCGCCCAAATAATCAGATGGTTTCAATCCACATGCACACCACATTAGATTGATTGGTGGGTTTCAGGTGGGTTCACGAATTAGGCTTTAGTTAGGCCTTACTCTATTTTTTTTTTAATATGTCCATACTATTTTGATCCAGTGGGCCTTTCAGTCATATATAATTATGGCATTTTAGTTATATATACTGTTTTAATAAAAGCATGTCACATAAAATAATAATTAACTTGGAAAAAATGTAAACTTAAACAAGTATAAAATTAGCAACCAAAATATATAACCTTGAACAATATGCAAAAAATTGATTCAGTATTATTACACTAATTATATATTACTAAACATCATGAGTAATATGATCCAAAAGATTATTTGTCCTACTAATTGTAAGGGAGTAGAAAAGAAGAAGAGAATTAGTGTCTAATCTTATCAAGTACTTTGTATTGAAAGACATATAGGCGGGTGAGTTGGGGTTAGGTTTTTTTTTGTTTCAAAACCATTAATAGCCCATAAAAAAAAAAAAAAAAGAAAAAGAAAAAGAAAAAAGGAAAAATCCCAAATCACTACCCGTCCACCCTATAGGATGAATTCGCCCATATCTATACTACTATATTAAGCCAATTGCCTTTGTGGTTGGATTGCACCTGAAAATACTAAAATACCCTTATAAGTTAATAAAGTTAAGAGATGATTTGGTAATTTTACTAACTTTGAAAAACCGACCATAACCTGCTACCTTTAAATCTCTCTCACACACACATGCGGTTTAAAAACTTTGAAACTGACATTGCAGTTACATTAATAAAGTAAAAATTTGAAAAGATGTGTTTTACACGTATCGCGTGTGCTCGATTACTAGTGTCATATGATGGGATTGGATGAGACGATTTGTTGGGTCATGCGGGTCTATGAGCACCTCTATAGAATTGATGGAAAGACGATTACAAAATTGGGGTATATAAGCCTGGTTCATTTATCCACCACACACACACAGGCGCACGCACGCACAAACGCATATAGAATGCAGAAGCTCTGCAAATGAATGGCAGCGCCATGTCCTTCTTCAAATCCTTCGCCACAAACTCATCCGTCTTCAATCCCTCCGAAGCCAAAATGGCGATGTTGCAAACGTCTTCTTATAGGGTATGCCCATATATATTCTGTTGGTGATTATTCTTAGCTTTGTCTGAGCTTATTCTCAGTCCACACTTCATTTTAAACTGCAAATTTACCCCGTTTGGTTGCTGAAAAATCAAAGGAAAAAGGAAAGGAAAGAAAACCCAGAATCTTACAACAGCCAGATCAATGCCTGCTGCTTAAAAGACATTCCCTGTTTGATTTTTCTTTTTCCTACAACTTCTCAGTAACCCTTCAAAATTCGAACGTATTCAAGTGGCATATATGTTTGCGATTTACACACTGGATAGAATTATTGGTCATTTGTTTTGCTTACCTCTAGAGCTTGTTCTTGATGTCAAATGGTTTGAAGATTACTAGTAATGAAATTGTTAGGGCCTTTATATTGTAATTGTTCGGCAGATGTGTTCTTTAGAATGATATAACGACGCATATACGTTTTGACATCAGTATATGAGCTCCAGAGTTACTGGAAGGGTTATTTCTGTGGTGCACCAACTGTTTGATAAAATGTCCTATTGGCGAGTTGAATTGTTTTTTTCTATGGGCAATGCCATGCAAAAAATCTACACCAAAAATGATAGAAACTCAAGGGGCTACCATTATTATGTTTCACTTCTTAACTGACCAGCATCACCTGCCCCTATTAATTATAGAAGCCCGCTTCCCACTTTAGTTTGTATGGGTTTTTGGTTCAGATTGTTAGTAAGACTAGCATTTTTATTTTGGTATTATTAGAATCTCTCCTAACATTTTTCCATAGAAAGAACTTTTTGATTGTGAAACCAATACTGGGAATGGTCATAGGACAGGAAAAGTAAACTTGCAATATTACAACAGCCACTGCAAGTGGACTTGAATGATGATTTCGTTTCTTTTTTTATGCCTCTTGGCAATCAAATGGAGTATAAAGGTTTAGTTTGTTGGAAAGTAAATTCCAAGAGTTCCTCAAGCCAGTCTGAGAAGAATAATTAGTGGTCACCCATTCGAGGTTATACTTGTGTAAGGGTAGAGTGAAACTAAAACTTATTTGGTGCTTTTCTAGCAATCTAAACTCACTAGATATTGATGCATTATTTAGGGTAGGTATGTACCCCTGAATGGTTAGCAGAGAGTACTGGAGACCAAAACTGTGAAGTTTGGGGGGGGGGGGGGGGGGGGGAATCTTCTAATGTTAAGCTCGTAAGACCTGGTGAAGCTGATTCTGTGGAGGGTGATCCTTTTTCAATATAAATCTCGCTTCAACTGAAATGAATTTTAAGCACTTGATATAGCAACATGTTTATGTTATGGACATAAAGTTTTTGCCCTGAAGATGCCTATGTAGGAGGCTCCTTCTCGTTAAATAGTATTCCCTCTGCAGCTCTGCCACTATTAACTTCACTGTACCTTTTCCATTTGTCCTTTTAAGCATCTGGATAGCCCCTTAAAGCCACAAACAAAGTTTCTTAACTGTGTGACAGTTAATGAGGTCCGTTTGGCAAGATAAAGGTTTCATAATTTGATGAAATATTTATCCTTTTCAGAGAGGAGGGGGTGGCCTATTTTGGCTTAGGGGAAATGCTTGAATCTGTAGGATTTCCGAATGTGGACAGATCTATGTGATGCTTTTTTTTTTCCTTTTCTAATTTTTCATTGTAAATCCGTGTAACAGCCTGGTATGTCTATTAAAATATTCACATTTTCATTTTGACTGCTTACCTTATATTTATTTTGAATAAAGCGAACTGCAAGGAAAAAGCTGATTTATAATGTAGAGTAAGTTTATCTTTAGCTTGACTGTTTTTTGATGAAGTAAATTATGTATTAATAACAAAAGAGATCTTTAGCTTGACTGTTTAAGCATTGAGTTTAAAACTCATTCTAAATCTATCTGGAATGCTGATGGTATCTTATTAGTTGCAACTGATACACTGTTGCATATGTTCAGGCTTTGTCGCAAAGAACTTGCTCATCTTTCAGGAAAACCACTTCTGTTCGCTTATTTTATTTCAGAGGAAGCTCTTCAGTTAAAGTCTTCTCTCTTTTGAATGTGGCACACCATTCTACTGATTCTGGTGATGAATTTTTCTCTTCATCAAAGCGAAGATCTCGAGGACCTGTTATGGCAGCAAAGAAAGCATCTGAAGGTATACATTGTGTTGACTTTCTTAGTTGGAAGACTATGATCACATTTCTCAAACCCATGGTGCTTTGGACTTGTTTCTATCATGGCATGACTTTTGATTTGCTTGTTGTACCATCTTTCTCTTCCACCCTCCTCCACCCAGAAAAAAAAGAAAAAAAAGAAAAAAAAAGAGACAAGTATGCAATTCCTTTTTTCTGATTGTTTGGCTTGCTTGAGTTTGTCCAGGGGCAAAGCAAGAAGATGGAAGATACAAGCACACAGTTGATCTGCCTAAAACAACATTCGGCATGAGAGCAAATTCTTCAGTGAGGGAACCTGAAATTCAGAAATTATGGGATGACAATCAGGTGTTCAAGAGAGTTATTGATAGGAATAATGGGGTGAGTTCCATAGGGAAATTTCATTCTTTATGATGTTTGCCTTGGGTTCCTGTTGTAGTTGTATAAACTTATCAGCTGATTTTTGATTACTTGCATAGGGAAATTTCATTCTTCGTGATGGTCCCCCATATGCAAATGGCGATTTACACATGGGTCATGCTCTAAATAAGATTTTGAAGGATATAATTAATCGTTATAAGGTATGATTCTCTCCTACTTTAGAAATTTGATCTCTTAGTCATGCATAGAGAATGATATTCATTTCCATAACATCAGCAAGCCACATGTATTAAATGAATATATGGTTGCTTGCGTGGATGCACATGCATGTATACGCCCAATTTATAAGCATAGACACAGAAATATAAGTATTAGGCAATACATCCACGAAGAAGACAAATTTTTTAGTCACCTTTTTTAATCTTCACACCTTTTTTTTTTTTTGATGTTGGATTTTTTTCATATGGTCTTCACTCTTCTCATCTTTATTCCCTTTCTTTGGCCAGCTACTTCAAAATTATAAAGTTCAATATGTACCTGGTTGGGATTGTCATGGACTACCAATTGAGTTGAAAGGCAAGTATTGGTTTGATTGCTGGTTTTGTTAGTCTTGGCTTCTGTTCCTAAATCATTTTGTAAGCTGTCAACATGACATTGCATTGATCTGTCTTGATGCTTATTACAATGAAACACAAACAATTGAAAGTCTGCCACCTAGAAATTATTTATAGTAAGGTAAAGTTGAGAAAACCCAGCTTTCAAAATTTGGGGATTTTGTTGATCATGAAGCTATATATGATATATATATATAGCTTTCTTTGTTGACAAAGCTGTTTTCCTTCAGAATTCTGATCTAGTAATCATTGAAGTAGCATTTTTTTTTTCTTAAATGGTATTAATCATGTCAGGGAAAGGATTGAAGTGGCTTAAATGCTTAATATCATAATATGCAACTTTAATACTTTGGTCAAATTATAATTTATATGGCCTCCTAAGTTCTCAAATATTACCTACCCTTGGGTAGCCCAGTTGGTAAGAGCGAACTTGTGATTTTGTGGTTACGCGCACGGTTTCAGGTTCGATTCCCCGCTAGGACAACGCAAGATTTAAGTGGGGGCCATGGCAATGGGTTGTTGCGCTAGTCTCCCCTGGGGTTTAGGTTCCATGGGTGGGTCCAAAGGGCCCTGCTGTGGGATGGTTCCACCGTTATCAAAAAAAAAAAAGGTTCTCAAATATTTGTATTGCTCTCATTGATTTAATAAACTTTGATTTCAGTCACTTCAGAATTGGCCTTAGTTCATGGATTCTAGAATTAAAACATTACTCCTGGATTTATGTTAAAATTTATACGAGAACTCCTAATAAATATATTGGATAACTTGACTGTTGTATTAAATAATTTCAGTTCTGCAGTCATTGGATCAAGATGCTAGAAAGGATCTCACACCATTAAAGTTGAGAGCAAAGGCAGCCAAATTTGCAAAAGCAACTGTTAAGACTCAGATGGCATCATTTAAGGTCATACTTTTATCTGCTCTTAGAATTTTAGTTATGTGTGTTTTGTATCCATTTTATCACTTCGCAGTTATTTATTTATTTATGACTTATATAACCTTTTTAAAGTTGATTTATTGACATTGATAATATGGCAATTTTGTCTAGAATAAACAATTTCATTTTTAGTTACAAATACATACTGATATATATATATATATATATATATGATAGATAGATAGATAGGATGATGATCAGGGTAAGCACGTGCTAATATAACTTATATCAACCCCCGCATTGGGAGTTGTACCTTGTGTATTAGTGGTATATGAGGTACATTGGACCAATGCAAGGGGTACAACCCCCAATGCAATGTGCTGATATAACTTATATCAACAAGTGCTGATGGGTGTGTGTGTATATATATATATATATATATATAGTTTTTTCTGCTCATTGAGTATGTTCATTGAATGTTTGCAGCGCTATGGAGTATGGGCAGACTGGAATAATCCTTATCTAACTCTCGATCCAGAATATGAAGCTGCACAGGTAGCTGGTATAGTTTTTTTTCCATATTAATTTTGTAGGTGTTAGAAATTAAATGTAACTTGTAAACTTCTGGATGTTCTGTCTCTGTACAACTTGTAGATAAGATAAATTGTTGAGGAAAAATTATGGCTATGTATACAGCCACAAGTTCTGTGATTTGTATAACTTAGTATCAACTAAAAGTGGTGCATTTATACCTTTATACTATACTGTACGTTGACAAAATGTCTATAGGTAGGCATGGATAGATCTTGCAGGAAAAAATTAATGATGTCTCTACCTATTTTGTGTTGACAAATTTATAGTTGAGTTGCTAAGAAATTGTTTCTTGTCCATTGTTTCATCCACAAGATTGAAGTGTTTGGTCAGATGGTGTTTCAAGGCTATATTTATAGAGGCAGGAAACCAGTTCACTGGAGTCCCTCATCACGTACTGCTCTTGCAGAGGCTGAGTTGGAGGTAAATTAACTTTCCATTTTTTTTCTTTTCTTTTTCCTCCTCTTCTACTGAATCTCATATTGAAAACATTATCACTATGACTTTTTTAGAGTAAAGAATTAATGTAACTTCTTGTTTCCTATATTGATGAGTCTTTAAATAGATTCTATTAAGTTTAGACTTATCTTTTGAGGTTTTTAAATATTTTCAATTATATTCATTGTTGATTCTATTTTGTTGCTGTACCCTAGAAAATCCCTCTTTGGGTTCGTAGTAATGTAAATGAATATTCAGATTTCCCTCTTACTGACATTCTACACTTTATTCAGCTTTTTTAAAAATGCGTAGCTTCTGTTTTATCTGGTCACTCTGGTGTTTCCATGACTCAAGCTTATTATAATGAGCCTCATGCTTAAACCTATAATTGTTGTCACTCACTAAATTATCTTCTAGGATCGGCATGGTTCCTATCTGTTACTTAAATGGAAGTTTTTATGCAGTATCCAGAGGGGCATGTTTCAAAGAGCATATATGCCATTTCAGATTAGTGAGTGTGCCTCCAACTTGTGATGGCTTATTGAAAGAATCTTTTCCAGATGTGTGCTTGGCCATATGGACTACAACCCCCTGGACTGTTCCAGCCAATGCTGGTAAGGTTTCCTTGTGTTTAGTTTCCTATATTATTATCATAAATTGATTTAGTCATTTACTATATATTTGTTTCATACAGATTAAAATGTTTGTTTTAATATCGACACTTTATAAAAAATGGTACATATTCATAGATTTCATGGTGGTGATAAAATAAGTGCTAAAACTATGGTGTTTACATTGTTTTTACTTAAAATTTTATCTACAATATTTCATTCAATGTTTCCATTTTGAAACATTG
The DNA here is from genome assembly GCA_039720395.1 of Liquidambar formosana. Classification (NCBI taxonomy): domain Eukaryota; kingdom Viridiplantae; phylum Streptophyta; class Magnoliopsida; order Saxifragales; family Altingiaceae; genus Liquidambar; species Liquidambar formosana. Next base: position 184,966 of record CM077822.1, on the reverse strand, counting down.
TATTCTATCAACCTAGGCTTATTTTTTTGCCCTCCATATATCATACATTCCTCTACAAACTAGTTGTTGTACAAAGTTGCGGCTGATTATGCTGGTGTTTGAAAATTGATCTAGCCTAGAAACCAGGCAACACAGTTACCATTGTTCTTCAGAATTTGTTTTCAAGTCATCATTCAGCATTTATCATTGCAGTTTTGAGTGTATTGCATTTTATTCTACCAAAAGACTAGTTAAAGTCAAGATTTCGGAATAATGCTGGATTTTGAGCAGATATTCTCTTTTAGATTAATGTGCAAAACAGGCATCAGCCTGAGTTGGCAGGGTGCATAAAATAACTACTAATTGGATAACCAAAAAAAAAAAAAAAAAACTTTTAATAGTGTAGAAAAAAGTTTAAATTTTTGTGTGAGGGTCTTGTGATTATAAAATATGAATTTTTCCTGGTACACCTTTCAAATATTGCTCAAATCCTGTTACCCTATTAGTAAATCATTTGTATTCCATTTGTGCTTCTAGTTAAAATAAACTTGTCTGTGTATTACATAATTACTCAATTGGTATATGTTTACTTGGGGTCACTAATTCACTGTAGCAGAAAAATTTCTGTACACATTGAAGGCGGAGTTTTGGAAGAACCACAACTAGAGAGAAATTACACATGTGCATTCTAGATGATGCTTATTTAATATTCTTAGTTCTTATGCTAAAACCCAATAATGGATGATCAAAATTTTCATGGTCTTTTTATGTATGATTTATCCATGCAGTTATTGGGAACTAGAAATGGTGTTAAGAAGTTGTAACAATGCCAGGGGAATAATGATGCCACTGTGTATAGATTAGAAATTATTATTATGTCGTTTTGTGTATACTCTTCCTTGGCTATGGAACTGTTATGTGTATTCTGTTTCAAAAATTATCTATCCTGATAGTTACAACATTACCTTAAGGAAAGACCATCCTGCACTAGTTAGATTTAGAAGCTGCTAATCCCTTAATTTTATATTCCTATGTTACCCCATTTGAAAAATCTTGATGTTCATGCGCTTAATTTATCCATTTAATATATGCCACCTTGATCTACCAAATACATATGTTGCTTGCACTCATAAGAACATTCATCTCCCCCCCTCCCTTCCAGATAAGGTATGCACTAACTTTTTTTTGGGGGTCCTATTCTCAGCTGTTGCAGTGAATGCTAAGCTTCAATATGCCGTGGTTGAAGTGCAGTCACTCTTGGGAGATGCTTCTATATCGCCTGGAAATGGAAAGAGAAGGCTTGGAAATGTGCTAAAGGAACAGAAGAAGCCTTTCGTTATAGTAGCATTAGACCTTGTACCAACACTGGAAGCAAAATGGGGCATGAAGCTTGTTGTCAAGAAAATACTGTTGGGTTCAGATCTTGAAAACTGCAGGTTACAGATGAAAATATAAACGCTGAACTGGAAAATGCTATTAAATACACACACACACACATATGTATGTATGTATGTACGTAAAAGTAAAGGCTTTTTTGGTGTGCAATTGCTCTCAGTCATTATTTGCCTATAGTTATGTAATTAGTCTTGTTAAAATTTACATAAATAACTAGATCTTATCAATTTAAATTATTAGTTGATGAATTATTAGCATTACATATCCTTAATATATGGTTTTTAAACTGTGGTTTCAGGTATATCCATCCAATAGATAACAGGGAATGTCCTGTTGTGATTGGAGGAGATTATATTACTACAGAGTCAGGAACTGGACTGGTCCATACAGCGCCTGGTCATGGTCAGGAGGATTATGTGACTGGCTTGAAATATGGATTGCCTATACTTTCCCCTGTAGATGATGATGGAAAATTCACTGAAGAAGCTGGACAGTTTAGTGGGCTTGATGTACTTGGGGATGGTAATATTGCCGTTGTCAAATATTTGGATGAACACTTGTCAATTCTCATGGAAGAACCATATGGTAAGTTGTATTATTGTATTCTTTAGAAATAAATTATTGAGAAAGTCTTTTATTGTTCTCCCTCTTGAAGCTACAAAGAAATGTAATGTAGCCATGTCACTTTATAAAGCTTTTCTATCTTTTCTCTTATGCAGGACACAAGTATCCTTATGATTGGTGTACAAAAAAGCCTACAATATTTAGGGCAACTGAGCAATGGTTTGCATCAGTGGAAGGGTTTCGCCAGGCTGCTATGGACGCAATTGGCCATGTAAAATGGATTCCATCTCAGGTATCTGGTCTTTAAATGCATGAGAGGTATTCTAACCTTGTATTTGACTATACAGGTTCCTACTTTTGGCTCTTTCCGTGTTCTGATTCTTAAGAGATCATATCGATATAATTTTGCCATGTTACTATGCTCCGTACATAAAGTAACTCATGTTTTGTCACCTAGGTGTTAAAGCCTTATCAGCACGGTACTAGAGGCCTGTGTCCAAACCCATCGTCATGCTCACCCACTAACATCTAACCATAGCATTACTGACATTGCTGTCATGGTAGTTGTGGTAACAACCTGATCAATGATCATCATCTGGGGTTCCTGCATATGTTTGGAAGGAGGAATTTCCTGGAAGGTGAATCTCCTTCGAAAATCTTTTTGCCAATTTTAGGTCCAATCTTTCTGAGGATAAGAAGTGGGCACTTTTGAAAGATTCAAAATGTTTTGAGTGCTGTGACTTTTTTCATTGGTCATTTTGTTGGACAATTTAGAGCTAGAAAAGAATAAAATTTTTGGAATTGTAAAAAGTGGACAAGACTACTAAGTTAACATACTATTTGAACCTTTTTTGAAAAAATGAAGTATTCTTGGGGTTGCCAATGTATTAATTGTCGGGAAACATCTGGAGGACCAGTCGATGACCAGCTGTACTTGCTATTTCAGATGTACATTAAGGTTCTGTGGTCTCCATTTTTCACTGTCCCTGTTTTTATAATTTTTGTTTCATAAATCATAATATTATCAAAGTTGTCACTACTTTACATTTCACATTCTAAATTAACCACCATGCAACTTTTCAGAGGAATATTGAGAATGTTTTAAATGCAGAAAAGGAGTAACTTTCCTTTTCCTCTTAGAATACTGGGCGGAGATGTCTGTTTGAAACAGTGAGTTAATGAAGTAGAAAAAAGACAAGATTGAGAGAGACAAAGGGAGGACATATGAATATCTGCAATTTCTATATTTAAGAAATATAAAAATGGGAATTATAGGTTGAACCAGTGTAAGGACAAGAATGAGTCTGCTAGTTTTTGAGACTGATGTAAGGTGTCCAAAATGGCAACGTAGGAAAAGTTTGCTTGAGCTGTGTAATAGTGGCCATAGAGTCCATCAAGGCCAAAAAAGGAAAAAGGATCCTAATATAGTGGTGTTGCTTTATTGACATGAACTGATTAAGTTTTGTTATCAGCTAGTTTCTACCTTGTGCTTGGGTACTTGCATCTTTGCCTCACTGGTTCACCATATCTTGCCCAGATTCAGACCATTTGGACTGTCTTGCTAAATTCTGCTTAATTGAACTTGCTAAGACAATTTGGACTGTCATGCTAATAACTTATTTTGGTTTTGTCTCATGCTTTTGAAATTATTTCTTATTTTATGTGTTTCACTTGTTTTATGAGGATTAGACTCAAAAATAAGTGGAGCTATTTTTTGAAGCTTTAGCAATTTCTCCTTTTACATGGTGGTGGTTATTTTATGCATACTGTTCATGAATACAGAAGCTGATGTAAGGGTATTTGAGGATCAATCCTATCAAAGCTTTCAATTGTACTTGTTTGCGAACGTGTTCTAACAGGCAGTTTCATATATCTTATTGGTGCTTTTTTGTTTAAATGCATGACCATCGTTCAGGCGGAAAATAGAATTTCTGCAATGACTTGTAGCCGCTCTGATTGGTGTATTTCACCACAAAGGACATGGGGTGTCCCCATTCCAGTATTTTATCATATTCAGTCCAAGGAACCGCTAATGAACGAAGAGACTATTGATCATATCAAGTGTAAGAGCCTCTTAGAAATAGTGGTTTCTTTCCCCTTGTCTTTATTATTATTATTATTTTTTTTTGATAAAGGTAAAAATTGTATAAGGTCAAAAATAGGCAAAAGCCATGTATACAGGGAGTATACCAAAAGGAAAACAAAGGGTCCTTGTCTTTATTATGGTAAAGATTTAGTTTAATTTAAAATTCATTATCATTCATTTCAGGGTTCGTTAGTTTGGTTGAAATCGGGGGGAATCGGAATGGAATGAAATTTCAATGGTTAGCACAGCTGCTCACCATTGAAATCTCATCCCATTCCATTCCAATTCCAACCAAACAAACATGCCATTAGAGTCTTAGTATATAGTAATGATGTATTCGTATGAATATAATAGTTTAGTTTCTTTTATTTATTATTTCCCTCTTGTACTGGTCTCTTATATATTCATTTGTAATACATTGTATGCCTAGAGTGCTGAATTGCCAATTTTACGTTTGAATCTCAAGTCTCGTTGGAGCTATTTATGTTATGGGGTTAACTTTATGGCTCTGATTATTGTTTTTGGCAGCTATAATTGCCCAAAAGGGTAGTGATGCATGGTGGTATATGACAGTAGAGGACCTCCTCCCTGATAAATATCGAAATAAAGCATCAGACTATGAAAAGGGGACTGATACAATGGACGTCTGGTTTGACTCAGGTATTATAAGATATTTTAACCACTCACCTCGCATTAGAGGAAAAAGACAGCTCGCCTAATGAATGGAAGAGATAGACCTTGCAACAGAAAAGGGACTCCTCCCCCTCCCCCCCTCTTTTCTTTAACTCAGCTGGAAGTCTATTCATCTCATTTGGTGCTGTACAATGACTGCATATTTTAATCTACTTCAGGATCTTCTTGGGCTGCTGTGTTGGATAAAAGAATTGGCCTCAGTTGTCCTGCAGATTTGTATCTTGAAGGTACGGATCAGCATCGTGGGTGGTTCCAAAGTTCTTTGTTGACAAGTGTTGCCACCAAAGGTAATATGAGCATCTGAACATTCTTTAGGTCATGGTACATGTAATTTTTTTAGATTCAACATTCTTTCGCTGTGAACGTTGTAATATGTTCAATATCATAGGAGATTTATATTGTCTCAAAAGTTTATTAATTGAATTATGTAACATAGTTATGTTTGTTTCTAATTTACAAATACCTTAACTGACATGATAACTACTTACCCTGGAAGGAGAAAAATTTTAAGTTTTCTATATATGTCATCTTTCCAGAGCACCATTCCCCTTCGGCTTTAATGTCAAATACTAATGTTAGAAAACCGCGGGGTTAATGTGGATGTTGTTGGCAAGTGATGAGGAATTATGCATGACAGTTCATTCTGTCACCAAACCAACAAATAGATTAAATTCTTTTGTTGTTAGGAATTTAAATAACTCTTCTGTGTATAACTTGCCTTAGAAGTGGCTATTGGAGAGCTCTAGATTTAATAGAGAAGGTGGGTCGTAATGAGAAAATTTGATTGCTGCATTGTAGTTTTACAGCTTTCCTCTTGCTAGAGAAGGTAAGAGGAGAACTGCATTGCGTTAGAATTTAAATCATGGTTTATTGTACGCTGTAGACCCGTTTGTTGTGGGTATACATTCCTCTTTTCATTTTGGAAGCATATGTGGATGATTGTGCATTAACATATGACGATATGTGTTAATTTAGAAAGATGCTTTATGATTCTTTGTCAATTTTGCTTTAGTGCAGGAAAGGCTCCATATTCTGGTGTTGTAACCCATGGATTTGTACTGGATGAGAAAGGTTTAAAGATGAGCAAATCTTTGGGTAATGTCGTTGATCCACGTTCTGTGATTGAAGGGGGGAAAAACCAGAAGGTTAGTCACTAGTGGTTATCTTTCAAAACTTATTTTCTTGTATTTGAATACTTGAATGGTTAATTATATTGTTTTCTATTGGCAGGAAGCACCTGGCTATGGAGCCAATGTCCTCAGACTCTGGGTTTCTAGTGTAGATTATACGGGTGATGTAATGATTGGCCCCCAAGTCCTCCGTCAGATGTCTGACATATATAGGAAGCTGCGAGGAACACTGCGATACCTTTTGGCGAATCTGCATGATTGGAAAGTACGTTCATGTTCTCTAATAAGAAATTTCCAGGTTTTGGTTCTTTTGGAAATCATCAAAACTGACCCTAGGATGGAGAAGACTCTTTTTAAACATGCCCAAATCTGTTTATTGTTTATCACTTCTTCCATTGAGTAATAATATTTCCATGCTGATATGGCTTCTACTTCCTCGCTCTCTCTGTCTCTCTCTCTCAGAGAAGACGCTTGCATTGCATTCTATAGTTTTATCTTTTGTCTACCTCTTCATCTAGATATCTTTTTGCTTCTCATTTTTCAGTTTAAATATGAGTAGCAATATTTTTTTGTGCAGTTTCATCTCTATGTGCCGCTTTTATTGTTTTGATAATACTTTCATGTGCAGGCTGATAATGCAGTTCCATACGACAATCTTCCCATGATTGATCAGCATGCACTGTTTCAGCTTGAAAATGTTGTAAAGAACATCAGAGAGAGTTATGAAAGCTATCAATTCTTCAAGATATTCCAGGTAAGTTCTTCTGCAATCCCAAATTTTTTTATTATTTTATTTTCATTCCGCAATCCCATTGAATTTAAGTAATTAGAATACTATTTAAAGTTGTTGCTCAATGAAATAATGGTTAGTGTTGGGAAGCAGAATTGTAGTCTTAAAACCACCGATGTCAAAATGCATAGCCGCTGATAAACATCAAACTTCAAATCCTTTTGTCTCCTGTCTCCTACCTCAACCCATCACCACCAAATATTTTTTTTGTTTTTTTTTTTTTGTTTTTTTTTTGGTGGGGTGGGGACGGAAAAGAAAATGGAGAAAAGTGGAAGGAATTAGCATCCTATTTTAAATTATCAGAGGGACAGAGAGAGAGAGATATTGATTTTCCAAAGCAATCATTATGATCAACCAGGCGAACAAGGCAAGACTAACATTGTTTGGACTTGTTTATTGTAAATATTTTCTTGTGAGAGTTACTTCTGAAGAATGATTTTGTTAAAATGTGGATACATCTGTAACACTGCATCTGGTTCGTTATAGATGAGTGAAAAGAGAAGAGAAAATAAAGAAGAGAAAGGAAGGGAGGAGAGCAAAAGGAAAAAAAAAAATTATTATTTTATGAGAGGGAGGAAAGAGAAAGGGAGAAAATATAAGTCCATTGTAAATTAGTTGTAACTTCTGCTAAAATGTTGAACCCAACAAGCATTATAAGTTTCGGTGAAATTTCTGGCTGGCCAGGAGAGAAGTATTTCTTCTCTTACTCCTCCCTTTGCTTCTTATCTCCCCTGATTTAATGAAGCAAATGATTGAAATGGAAGGACTTTTAAAATTCCTTTTCTATCCTCTTCTCTTCCCCAGAATCCCTACTGCCCAACAGATTGCAAGTGTGGGCCAACTTTCAGGACATAGTAATGCCTAGTTCAAACCTAGTTCAAGGTTTTAAGCTTTGAGTACAGAAAAAACCCCAAGTAAACATCATATTGTGTGAGGTTTTGAACTTCTGCTTCGTTTTATATCGTTCACACTGAGTGTGGAATTAATTTGTAAAAAAATTAGAAAATCATAGGGAAAAAAAAACCATGATGCCATTGGTTAACAGCAGTTGCCCTAGTCTAGATATGGCCAAGATACTTTTGCATTATGCTGTTTTCACAGTTTGTTTCCATTTTGAAAATGATGTGGATGTTTGGTTTATGTGCCTAAAATGCATGCATTTTGACCCTGCTGGGAGGCGGTGGGAATACAAACTAACTTTATGCCGGTTTCAAAAGCTTAAGTGGGTTCACACCAGGCAGGTCAAAATAGTGAGACATACAACCAGCCTCCTAGAAATGCATGTAAACTTTACTTTCCCTTTTTTTTATTTTTATGATGCAAAATCTTAATTTCTTACTGGTTGTTGCAACATAAATTTTGTTAGTTAATGTCTATATAACCTTAATTTAGCTGAAGTTATTCAACACTATAATATGCTTATTGTGAGATATTTTGTATAGATTTTTATTTTCTATCTCAGATTATACAACGGTTTGCTATTGTTGATCCATCCAATTTCTATTTTGATGTGGCCAAAGATCGGCTTTATGTTGGGTAATTCTTTCCTTACTTTATCCCCATTCTTATAGAAATTGCTTAATTCCATGTTTCTTTTATCACTCTGCACCGTCTCAATCTTTATTTTTAAACTTGTGAGCACGTGCACTCACATATTTTTGCAGCAAATAGTTATGGATGATCAATATGTGATGTGGGTTTGTGATTCTAAGCTATGTGCATATATGGTTCTTGCATCTTTCGCTGGCATGGACAAAATTTTTTGCTTTCCTCAATTTTCTCTGGGGAAAAAAAAAAAAATCAGGTCTAAAAGCCTTGCACTCTACTTGGTGTGACTCACTTATTCTCTGAAAATTGTATTAGCTATGGTAATTCTGAAAAAGAAGTAGCAGCTTTTTCATATATAGATAAGGTATAACCAAAGTGTTCTCTAATCCTAATGGAAGAAAACTTCTTAAACAAGCTGATGAGCCACCTCAACTCTGAAGGTTTTATAAGATTACATCCGTGTTCAGAATTGTGCTACTTGGCTAAGTGCACATGCTTCCAAAATTCTACATTACAAAGTTTGGGTTGGAACAGAAAGTCAGCTAAGAAGTTATCTTAAAATGGTTAGGTCTTGGCACCTTGTGCGATGTTGTTTTTATCAAAACTCTGTTTATCTATAGAAACTTATCCGGGTGAAATGTCTATTGACATTTATGGTTGATCTGAGCTATATTCTTACAAGGATTGCCACAAGCAGTCTCAGGCTTGCAAGGCTCATATACTTTTGATACCAATGCCTCAAAAATCCAAGGCACATGATCAAATGTTAGACTTCCAATTGTAGCCTTATATTGGAGGTTCATTCATTTCCTAAAACTACATTTTTTCCATGTCTTTAAAATTAAGAATTAGTTTTCTGTTAGCTTTACTCTTTAAAATTATACTTCTTTTATTGCATTGAGCTTATTGTTAGCTTAAAAATCTCTTCATGCATTGTCACATGGTAAATTATCCTATTAACTGAATGACTTTTTTGTATATTATTTGTGATGAACACACATTCAGTTTGTTACTGTCACTTGTTCTGTGTCTCTCTTTTATTTTATTTTATTTTATTTATATAGAGTATATATAATTTTTTTGAAATTATATGGGACGTTATGAGGCCTACACCTATTCTTAGTCCTAATGTATTGCATCCACACATTTTTAAAACACTCTCAGACAATTCCCAGGAATATCCATTACTATCCGGGTGGGGCTATTTCCACACCCTTTCTTGCTAAATCTACACCCCTCGTGCCTTATTTTCACACACTATTCCTTACTTTTACTCATGAAGGGGTGTGGATTTACCATTAACGGGTGTGGAAATAGGCCCATCCTATCCTATCCATTTATCTTGAAATACATTAGTGAATTTATGTACAATAAATAGAACCCACTGGAATGATACTAATAAATCAATCTTATTTTTCAAGGCAAGATTTTTATGACTTCATTTTTTAAAAACATCAAGAAGTTTATAGTCGGGATTGTTTGGACAATACTTAATATTTGCTGAATTTTCATGCTGAATTTTTTCTAGACTCTCGGATATGGGATTTTGATGTTCCCAATTGGAGTCCCAATAATTGGTGATTGTGTAAGTTCATTTGAGGATGCTCTCTCTCTCTCTCTCTCTCACTCTCACTCATGTGGATATTTTCTTTTAGGGGCACAACAAGTTTTACAAGGAGAAGTTGTCAAACGGTTCTTGCAGCACATCTTCTTTCCATTGTGAGGGCGGTCGCTCCAATCTTGCCTCATTTGGCCGAGGATGTATGGCAGAACCTTCCATTTCAGTACACCATTGAGGACAGTTCTATTGCTGAATTTGTTTTTGAATCAAGATGGCCAGCCTTGAATAAGAAATGGCTTGCTTTTCCTATCGAAGAAATTGATTTCTGGGGAAAACTTCTTGAGGTAATCACTCTATTTTTAACTAACGATAAAAGTTGTCCAGGTGAGCTCATTGAAAATGTCAAGTTTGAGTATATGCCTTAATTCAAGGATTGACTATATTTATGTGATTGTTTTCACAATTGCATTTTATTTTGCAAAGGATTGTTTCAATGGGATATTTTACATCCCTATGGAGTGAAATGTCCTCTATTCTTGGGTTTTGGCCTTGATTAGTGGTTGTAAAATTTCCCTTATGGAGTTTTTATATTCCATTGTGATGGGTTGAAGCGTACAGGTTGTTTTTTCTTCTCCTTTTCATTTTCTTTGTACATTGTGTTCACCGGTTCACCCCATTATATTTATTATTAATTAACTTTCTTAATTATCCAAGAAAAAAATTGTTTCCCCATGTAGTTTTGGAGAAAATAGGCAACACAGTTCAGACCCGTTCATCCAGAGAAAAGCAATGAGGCTTTCATTGCTTCCTCCTTTGCCTCTATCAATCCTCCTTTTCTCTCTATTACAAAGACCCACTCTTTCCGTAAAAAAATGCAAGCATGTTTTTAGCCTTTTTTATTTATTTATTATAAATATAATTAGTTATAATTATTCTTTTTTATCCCCTTGCAAGCAATGAAGCTCGATGTTGTTCAATTATCAACACAGGTAATAAGTTGTAAGCACACGAGCAAGAATCTTATGCCCTACGGGGCTTAAATGCTTGACAAACCACATGCAGCCCCCATTCTGCAAACATTGTTGATTAAAATCTTCTGTTACCTAGAACCCCACATATTTAAGGCTCTGCTATTAAACCTGTAGTCCTAAGCTTGCCTTGTCACAACTCCCCCAATCCTTGAAGCATAGTTAAGATAAGGAAATTAAAAAATGTATAATTTTGATTCACTTTCTTTGCTCCTGCTGAGTTTTTTTTGTTTTTTTGTTTTTTTTCCGAAGATGGCTAATAAGAATATTATAAACAGTACCAAAAAACAAGAAATCCTGAGCTAGGATCTCCAATTAAAATAAAAGGTATAAAAATAAGGAATTAAAATTACAAAACTTCAAGGACAAGCTATCAGATCTTATGTAGATATATTACCGCATCTATGCACTTAAGTACTTAACCTTCTAGAACCAAATTGGAAAATCAATTTTTTTCAGAAACTAGAAGCCCTGGAATCTTAGATTATTAGCTACATCAAAATATGATATTGACAAGCATAAGATGATGAAAATGTACAAAATGACTATGGAAATATTAACATGAAATTGTAAAAGGTTTACTAAATTACTTAGATTAATAAACATTGGGACTCGTCCACATGACCATCTATCTACTGTCTCATTGTTTCTGAAGTGTAGATGATACTGGATTATAGAATAACTTGTGCCTTATGTAGTAAAGTTCATTTGAGAAGAGATTGATGGAGGATCAACATCAGTATGATGAAAAGATTTTAGAAAATGACCAGGAGATGTGTATGGAATGACTAATAGTTTAAATTCTATATTTATACCCATATTCCAGTGCCCATGAGGGAGGAAAAAAAATCTTGACAGTCATTTAGGGGAAGTGCGAAAATCCTCATGCCAATGATCCTCAACAAATACAAACAGGGAAACTCCAGCAGAAAGGGGTTTTACAAACTGTGTCAAGCAAACAAACAATATAATTGAAGAAAACTTTGTGCACACCTGATTTGGATGCTGTCCTGGACCATCCCCTGCATTAATAATAGGAATGCCAGCTGTGGCTGCTGCTCTTCTGGCAGTACCACTTTCCAAGTGCCTCATCACAATCATATCTGAATACCCTTCAATCGTTCTTATAGTATCTGCAAATCAAGCTCCTAAATTATAACTAAAATACAATAGAATTGCCTCGGAAACTTGATCAAGTAAATGAAAATAATTACCTTCAAGCGTCTCTCCTTTGGTCACTGATCAAAACTGCCGCGCATTCTCTGTTGTCCCAGCAATCCCCAGACGATAGTCTAATGACTTACTCCATATATATTTTAATAAAAAAAAAAAAAAAAAAAAGACAAAAATAGAGGGAAAGGGAAGAGAACAAGTCAGTGGTACCTGGGAAACCTTTTTTCCGGAAAAGGAGTGTTTGTTTGCCGCGAAAATATAGTGCGAAGAGAGGGATAAAGAGGAATAGGGTTTTGGGAAAAAGAATTAGTGGAGTGAATAAATATAAGAGGAGACACAAGTCACACAACTTATTAATTTACAAACACATCATAGGCTCAAAGGCCTCTTTCAATTCTAGGGTTAGCCTAGTGTCGAAGGAGGGTGGATTAAAAATAGAAGTAGTTAGGATAGATTCAGGATTAAATCCGTCCCATTGTGTGAAAAAAAGAAGAAAAAAAAAAAGGCCTCTTTAAAGTTTAGGCGTAGATAATTTTGGCACCGATTTTTTTTTATTTATTTATTGGACAAGTGGGGGTGGGGTATGGGGTTGATGGATAATGTTTTCAAAAAGTTGAAAAAGAGAACTTCTAAGATGGGAGTGTGTTTTAAAAAATAGTACGGTTGCTAAGACTGCACCTTTATCCTTCTTCCATGAGTTTAATTTTTCAGCTATCTTGGATATGTAATTTAAAATATGCGTTATGTTACCAACTTTAATAATTTGAGTTCAAAAAATTCAATAAAAAATATGTTCAATGAAGTACACACGCATTGGTCAAAATAAACAAAAAATTTTGGTCAAACATTATTGAATGAGGGAGTTTCAAGCTTTGAGTTTCAATATCAAAATATTGAGTTTTTTCCTTTTTTTTTTTTTTTTTTTTTTTTTTTTTTTTTTTGGACATTTGATAAAAGCTACCCTTGCAAATGCATGCTCAAAGGTATAATGGCATGGAGAGAGACATAATTTGAAAACTATTTAAGGTGTTAATAATATTAAGTAATGCCGTTGATGTTATGATAGTCTAAAGATATTTCTAATTTGTTAAATGAGTGATCTCAGGTACAAGTTCATGAAAAAACATTGATACCCGTTGTTGATATAAGAAGATATTAAAGGTATGGTAGGATCTTATAAACTGTAAAATAAAAATAAAAAAAATAATAAAAAAAAAAGTGGAGGAAAAATACACTAAGAGCAACCACTAAACCAATAAGTGGGACTTGGGTATTTATTGAAATTGGATGAGATTCTTCTCTGGCTTGGCCACCCCACCCCAACACACCAGCCCAAAAAAAACAGAAAAAAAGAAAAAAAAAAAAGGGTTATGCCACTGAAATGACAAGCCTGCCCCTCGAACCTTGTGCTGATGAATAAGCAATTACGGAGTAATTCTTTACCTATGTGATACTAGTGGAAACCTCGGGCGATGCCTAGGAGCCAAACGTAAAACTACAAACTTTAGAACAAAAATCACAAAATAAGAAGAAAAAAAGAAGAAGAAGATCAAAATCAATACAAAAACACTATACAAAACCCAAATTTGGAGCTCAAGATTTGGGGTTTTGGATCGAAATCCATACCAAGTTCTGATAGAGGACGATGAAACTTTGAAATCCACTTTTAAATGAAGATATTGAAAGAGACAGAGAAAGCCAGAGAGGAGAGAGTGGAAAGAGAGAAAGTGTGTGTGCTTGTGTGAATACAGGGGAAGTGGATATGGAGAGAGAAGACATGGTTTTTTTTGGGGGGGGGAGGGGAGAGACAATGTGTGTGTGAAATGAGTTTGAATTTCAAATTTGAAATGGGTTAAAGGGAAGGAGAGAGAGAGGGAATAGGTTTCTGCTAGAGAGAGAGAGAGAGAGATAGGCATATGGGAGAAGGTAGCAAAAAGAGTGCAAAACAAAAGAGAGAAAAAATAGGGGCTGGACACATCAGCCGTTCACTGTTCACCAACAGTGTCCAGACCCCCGAGTTATATTATAGGTAGAATTAAATCTCAGTTCATGAAGGGGGAAAAAACCCTTTAGAAACAAAATTCTAGAGGAGTACATAGGTCTTTAGAAACAAAATCAAAATTAGCACTCCAATTCTAAGTACAATGGTCTTTAGAAACAAAATCACTGTTAACATTTCAATCGAAATTACAATCTACAACATTAATGGGAAATACCAAAAACCGAAGGGCGATAGAAACAAATAATGCATAAGAATACCTGGTAAGATCAAATTTAGATAAATAATTGAAATCACTATTCCAATTTGGATTACAATCTACAACTAAAACCCTACAGCCAAACCAAAGAAAACACCAAAACACATTGGTGTAGGCTGGAATTTGCGTGCGGGAAGATAAAGGAAGCTTGAAACTCTGGCCAAGTAATAACATTATTAGGGGTAAATTAAATACAAAACTCCAAACCTTAGAACAAAAATCACAATTAGGAAATCAAAATCAATCCAAAAATATAGAAGGGTTATATGGGCTGGGTTAGCCCAAAGGGTTTCTTTGCAATGAAAAAAAGATATTGAACAAAAAAAAAGAAAAAAATTGTACCTAACTATATAGAAGCAAACAAAATCATAAGTTAAGGATGTAAAACTTCTTCAGTTCTTCTATTTTTCCCACATTGTCCAGCAACCGAACAAATCTAAAGGATTCAATCTAAATGATCACAATGCAATACCCTTTTAGGGTCTCCCTGACTGTGCTAGTTCCACCTCTGAGCTCCATACTCTGTGTATCCACACAAAAATAAATTAATTGATTAATTAATAAAAAAAATTAATTGTAAACTAACAATTTAAAGCCAACAAACCTTACTTAGGTTCCCAGTCGTCAAATAGAAGCCAAATTCTATCCCAAACATTCCCATTCCAAACTTGATTGTCCTGGAAAAATAGGAACTCCTAACATCAATTTCCATTCCAATCTTTTTAGTATCAATTTGATAACGTATTAAATATTTTTTGTCATATATAGCATGAAGCACCAAAATTTCAGGGGAAGTCAAGCAAACCAATTTAAGGGTTGAATGGCTGAGATATGAGCCAATTTCCCTTTTATTTTATTTATTTATTTATTTTTTTGTCTAACTTGGAAGAACAAATTTGTAAATAGCTTTGTGTAGTTGCTCAAGTTTTCAGTTGAGAAGAAAATTCTATATTCTAATTTAGAGTTAGATATTCCATGTAAAAGTGAGAGAAAGATGAACAAAAAACACTAAAATCAAATTCAAAAACCCTAAAACTTGAATCAAACCCATTTCAGGGGAGGGACCGTACCTGGATAGCAGAGGCAGCGTGAGTGTTTGAAGATGAATCAAAACCCTAAAATGGAACCAAGAAGGAAAAAAAAAATATCAATGAGAAGGAGGAAACAGGAAAAAGAAGAAGAGGAGAGAAGGGGGCGACATACCTGAGCTGTGGAGGACGTGATTGAGAGGCCATCGATCAAAGAGGAAGCCATTGATCAAAAAAAGAGATGGATTTCAAAACTCCAATTTCAAAATTTGAAATGAGCTTCAGAAAGAGAGAAAGAGAGAGAGAAGGAGATGAATTTTGAGGGGGAGAGAGAAATAGCGTACCTGATAAGAGAAGAAAGGAGGAGAGAGAGAGAGAGAGAGGCAACAGGCGTATGGGAGAAGGCAGCAAAAGAAGAGGGAAAAAACGTTGGAGTTGGGTATAGTAAGGGCTGCTCGCCTGCTCCCCTTTTGCCTTTCCGTTCTCCCCTGCCTTTTCAAATATATTTCCATACTTTTTTAACCAAGAAAAATAAGGAGAGTGTCCACGTCAGCGGAGTACTGTTCACCTACAGTACGGCAGTACCCAAGCCCCTCCGGCTTATAATAGAGAGGAAGATGCTATTTGAAGCCATAGTAAGTAGTAAACACTTTCAACACCCCATTTCTCATTCTATAAATACCACCCCATCTTCATGATCCATCTCAATCCAATACTTCTCCGTTTTCCAATTTATCCATTTTCTTTCTTTGATAATTTTCCAATTATTCAAAAGGTGATCATGTCTGTCGTCACTTTCACCGACGAGTTCACTAGCCCAATCCCAGCACCAAAGTTGTTCAAGGCCTTGATCCTGGATGCCGACAACCTCATTCACAAGCTCATGCCTTAGGCTATTAAAAACATTGAAATAATCAAAGGCAATGGAGGCCCTGGAACCATCAAGCAGATGAACTTCGCTGAAGGCCAGTAATTGTCTTATAACATAAATTTTCACTGGGCATGGTTTTTATCATTTTATACTTGCAATTAAGTGATAATTGTACACTTTTTTTTTGCCCCCATCTCCATGCAGGTAGTCAAATGAAACGCTTGAAGCATAGGATTGATGCATTAGACAAAGAGAAGATGACTTACAGTTACTCATTGATCGAGGGCGATGATCTGATGGACAAGATCGAATCGATTTCTTATGAAATCAAGTTTGAGGCCTCTCATGCTGGGGGATGCATTGTTAAGAATGTAAGCAAATATCATCCCAAACCTGGTGTTGTGATCAATGAGGAGGAAGTCAAGGCTAGCAAGGAAAAGGCAATGGGTGTCTACAAGGCTGTGGAGGCTTACCTCTTGGCAAACCCTGATGCCTATGCTTAATGTTGGGATATTGAGACACTACTGTATTGCATATCTACCCATCTATGATCATGGGTATAATTTCCTTCTCTAGCTACCCAATATGCCAGTGTGGCTTGATAATAAAAAGTTGGTGCTTGTTGTATCAAACTTTAATGGCCTAAATTCTAAAACTACTTCTAAATTCATATCAATTACAAATTGATAAAATATTACGAAATCCCACATTTCACATTGCTCAAACATTAGATCCGATACGGTTTCATATAATACCTATTTAAGTTCTCCATCTAAAAGGTTTAGATTTTGGGTTGATTTCTCCTAATGTGGTATCAAGGTATAATCGCTCATGTGACGTCAATTTTGTCTTCCACTTCAGAGATGAAAATCTCCTAACTTGCCCACTGCGATATGATACTTTAGTAAGTAGATGCTTATTGCTAATTTTTCATCTATGATCATGGGTATGCAACAATCTCTTTCATAACTAGTACTCTTTTTTCCCATTGCTGATGGCAACTAATTGGTTAAACAGTGAGACAATTAAAAAATTATAAAGGAGGTGTTGTTTCATTTAAGATATATCGAAATTTAAGTTAGGATGCGGTTTCAACACCTACCGAAGACGTTGAAAGTAATTCTTAATGAAAAAATTGTATATAAAGATCTTACTTAATTGATGCCCAAAAGGCCCCCAAAAAAAAGAAAAAAAAGAAAAGAAATAATTGTGAAAAATAGGTGAAGAAATGAGAGCGATGCTCTTCCCCCACCCACCCCCTCGCCTTTTTTTTTTTGTTTGTTTGTGCTGCGGATAAAAACAAAATGCAAAGGTTCTTGTTTATTTTATCTTATCTCATATATATGGGTGAAAGGTACTGACATCAGATTTTTGTTGCAATAATGGGATCTGTGCACCGTTGTATTTTCTATCCGTTCGTTAGAGGCAGTGTAGGTCTCCAACGCCCTTAATTTATTAAGATATGGCACGTGGAAAAGTCTTAGATATTTTTTTATTTTTTATTTTTGGTCGGTCAAGCGATAAAAGAAATTGCATTAAACAAACGGATGAAGATTACATGACATCTTTCTTCAAGATTAAGATTAACCAATTAGGAGGATATTCTAACCAGATTTTCTACTCATCTACAACAAAGGTATGTTTAACAACTGCATTAACTGCTCTGTTATAAACTCTTGGGACAACAAAAAAGTTGAACACTTTTACACTTTGTGCTAGACTAATAATATCACAGATGAGAACTTCAATCTCAAAACCCCTTCCGCCATAGCTCTTTACAGCCTTCACCACAGCCTGAGCATCTCCTTCTACCTCAACATTCTAGATACCAATATCCATACAGAAATTAAGCCCCTCCCGAATTGCCATTGCTTCCACCATCTCTGCTGAAGCCAGATGAGGATACCGTTTGGCCAAACCTGCCATAGACTCACCCTTCTCTTTGCGAATAACAATACCCACCCCTCCATTTTTGCTACTACGGCACCGTGTCCCATCCACATTTACTTTATACCTAGATACCGAGGGTACCATCCACTTCAACCCGTCATCTCCTTCCCTACTATTTTCTTGCACCATAGTCTAGTTGGTAACTTCAACTAGACCTCCGGCTTGGGTGAATTCATTGCAATCCTCCATTGCTTTTTGCACAACTTCAAGAGGATTCCATTGTTTGTAGAAAACAAACAATGGAAAATTGCTACTTAGTTATCTTATTTGAAAATTGAGATATTTTAATGTAGAAAAGTGCTACTTAGTTATCTTATTTTCAAGCCGATGCATGATAGTTTAGTAATAATATTTTAATTCATTCAGTAGTTAAGTGAGTGATCTTCATTTTAAATTTATGAAGAAGCATTGGTACTCATATGCATAATGACAATAAGGAAAGTTAAGGTTAAAGGTAGGGGTAAGTTCCACCAATTGTCGATCAATAAAAAAAAAAAAGGCAAAAAAAAATCCTATCAAAATTCAGTCCAACATTAATCCTCTATTTGGTTATCGATTTCTAGCAAGGAAAAAAAAAAGGAAGGGAAAAAAAATAAGGAAAAAAAATGAAAAGAAAAGATGATTATATCATATCAAAATTATCAAATTATTCATTTTCTTCTAATTTTTCATTGCAACCAAATAAGGAAAAGTACAGTTCTTTATATATATATATATCTTCTTGAATTTAAAATTATAAATAAAAATAAATAAATAAAATCCTATGAGAGGGAGAGACCCATGTGTGAGAGGGCGAGACCCATGTGAGTCTAACATGAGTGTGTGTCCGCTGCATGTAGGGTAGACGGATGTTCGTGGAATTTTGTGCGGGTAAAAGCACAGCCCCTTATTGTAATTTCAAGTTACCCCTTCACAGTTAAATAATTATCCATATTCTTCCATGCAATTTCTTGATTCACTTCAAATTCAACCTTAATCAAAAAGTTCAGTGACCTTTGGACCCATCTCTCCCCTTTCAGCAAGAAAGTTATGGTTTCGAGTCGTGTTAAAATAGGCTTCTTTATATGTTGTACCTCTCTTCATCTTGATGTCAGAGATGATTAAAATAATGATATTGAATATCATTCACCCGGTCGAATGATATTCTATTTACCCAAAAAAAGGAAAAAGGAATGATATTCCAAATGCCATAGATTGCAAGGGAGGTGTTTGACGATACACTATTTTTTTACTCTCATAGTTTAGAATTACTTAGCCGAATAATCATATCACAGTATTATAAAATTGGAATTAGAGTTTATCCCGGTTTTCAGATCCATGATATTGTCTTTGCATGAACACTACGTCCTATGAATTCAATACAATAATGTGTTATGAGTTTATGATGATCGAAACTCTATTTGGAGCCAAGTGGTTTGTAATCTTGTTAAAATTTGTCTTTCACAATTGACTTTTCCAATTTATAAATGCCATCTCCAAACTCTCACCATTTCCTCCCCCAATCAAGATGTGATTGGTGTTAGAACCAAACGGACCTCAGTATGTAATTGGGCAATTTGTTCTTAACCACTTAGATTTTAGTTATATATAAAAGATGGATGCCGGCCTTAGTTTCAAAAATATTCTCTTCATTGTTCCTTGATTTGGATCTCAAGCTAGCATAAAGAGATATCTAGCTATCGTTTGTTGGGTTTTCTGGCCAGACTTGTCAATGAGATCAGAACTCTATTCGGAGCCAAGTATTTTGTATTCTTGTTTAAACCTCTCAACAAAGCTAGATTCTTTCCTGGCGCTTCATTAGTAAGAAAAAAAGAAGGGGATTAAATTCCACAATCGGCACCCCTTGTAAGGTGAGGTCTCAGTTTCAAGTACCGAGCCTAACAAAAGAAGAGAAGGAAAAATAAAAAGATATTTCCACCAAAAAGAAAAGAAAAAGATGTCAATGTTACTCTTTCGTTTATTATTGTCACTTTATTATTACCAATGAAATCACCTAATTATTATGGGCCACAAGAACGACATGTTCTAATATTATTCATGTTAAGTTTACAATTTAAAAATCGAGATTATTAAGTGGATGATCCGATCAAGTGTATGAAGTCATATCAAATTAAATGATGTAAGCTGTGAGACTTGTCAATGGGGAAATTTTTTTATTTCATTGTCTAATTAGGGCAATGGAGCTTCTTTTTGGTCGAAACCAAGACCTCCGCAAACCCCGCACGCCTATTGGGATGGGACATGCCCATTAGACCCAAGGGCCATTGGCGGGCAATGGAGCTTGAGATTATTCATTTCTTAATTCAATTATGTATATCTATGTGTGTGATAGAGAGGTGGTGATGCCTCCCTAATATCTTTATATATATATATATATATATATATATATATATTTCAAATGTAGAACTGATAATTTTAGGTATGATTGATTGTTAAGTTTATTAGCAGATGGCATACATAAAGCAGTTGATAGTGTTGTGGCTGATATGTATACTATACTATATGGACATGTTGCCGCTTGCAAATTGAGCAGCCAATGCATAATTGTTAGTGGGTTTGATATAAAGAAACATTTTTAACTCTTTCTTTATCTATTAATAACCAAAAAAGAGCTGTTACTCACTGTTGGTCTCATGAAAGCGGTGTCCAGGGAAGGGGTGATTTGGATACGATTCTAACCTTCAGTACTTGACATTGTCACAACATGCACTTAAGTAGAAAATTATAATGATAGCTGTGTTCCTGTGTCCAGATTTTCCTTATATGTTTTGTCCTGGGGTTGGAAATTCTGTGTCTCTGTCAAAATGCAATGTCCTTGTCTGTTTTCACAGATCAGAGGCTCATGGCTATTCAATATTGAACTGTCTTGATTGTGAACTTCACGTAAAATTTTAAATGGTGATGACCTTATGTTCTATCTTGAGTAGCGGAAACAAGGATCCTTTTTGTGTAGAGCAGGCATAGATATTTGTTCTAATGTGAGCAATGGCTTTTTCACCATCTCAATCTTTAGCCTTTCAGGTGCTTTATTTTCCTACAATTCTTACATGGAAGACGTCGTCTATAGTGTAAAGACGATTTCATTGAGCATTGTAATTGTAATTATTAAGTATCAACCTGTATTTTGATTTACATTTATATTATGTTTTTCATTCTGTTAAAGTTTTATGTCGAATTGTCTTTTCTTCATTTTCAGGCAAGTATTTATCGGGAGGAGAAGAATCTTGTAGACTTCTATATGATACTTCTTAGATTTTCGAGGTAAAGAAAGCATAACAGTTCCAGATCTATTAGTAGCTGAATCTGTGATATAATTTTTGGTGATATAAGCTTATTTTTGAGTTTTCTCAGTTTGGTGTCTGAAACTATTCCATTCCATCGAGATTACCAGGTTTTGCTTACGAAAGAAAGAACATTTTTCAAGAGGGTGGGTAGAGTGTTCTAGTTCTTGTAGTTCATTTTATTCGTTAATGATTCATCAAAGATGGTAACAAGGATGCATCTTTGATGAATTGGGTCTTTGGAAGGCGATCATGCAAGGCTTGAATGATTTTATCAAAGGGGTTGGTTTTAAAGTGGGTGGAGGTAATAGAGTGAGATTTTGGAAAGATGTTTGGTGTTCCAATTTACCCCTCATGTTGGAATTTCCTTCTTTGTATGATATGGCTTTACACAAGGATGCATTGGTTCATGACTACTTGGATGGGACTAATAATACCATCTCTTGGAATGTTTGTTTTGGGAGGCATTTTAATGATTGGGAATTGGAAAGTGTTATGCTATTTTTTCAAATTCTTTATGATAGTAAGATTTCGGTGGGTGAGAATGATTCCTTGATGCGGCGTAAGCACTCTTAAGGGTTTATTCTCTGTGAAATCTTTCTACAATTTTTTGAGGCCACATGGAGATCCTTTCATTCCGGCAAAGATTGCATGGATTTCATCGGTTCCTACTAAAGTGACTTTCTTTTGTTGGTTAGTGGGAAGAAACAAATGTTTGACTTTGGATAATCTTATGCGAAGAAGGTGGTTTTTGCCTAATAGCTGTATTTTATGCATAGAGAGAGCGGAAACGGTGGATCACCTTTTCATACATTGTATGGTGGCTAATAGTCTTTGGATGCTTATTTTTAATTTGTTTGGAATACAATGGGTCCTTCCTTCTTCGACTCATGACCTTCTAGCTAGTTGGTGGATCAAAGGAGGTAAAAAAGAAGCTAAGAAGATTTGGAGAATGATCCCCCATGCCATTTTTTGGTGCATATGGAGAGAGAGAAATCTTAGAACATTTGAAGGAATTGAGAAGTCGATCATTGAGTTGAAGTCCTTGATTATGAATCTCTTTCTTTGGCATTCTAACTATTTTAATACTTGTAACCGTTCTTTTGTTCTTTTTGTGGATGCCTTTAACCTTTAGAGGGGTCTTTCCTTAGTGCTTGTATATGTCTTATGTACTTGGGCTAAGCCTTTTGTTATTAATATACCTTTACTTCATCAAAAAAAAAAATGGTGACAAGGTATCATTTTACTGTTATGTTTTCGTGTAGAAATTGTTAGCTGTGTTAGATGAGCTAGAATCATTGAAGCCAGAATTCCAACATCGAGTGAATGAATTGAACAAAGCTCATGCAGGAGCTCAAGAGCATCAACTAGATGGTCTGGAAAGGATTGCATATGGTTCAGAGACAGCGTCTTTGCAATGGCCTCTTAATAATTGGAAAGCTTCTTCGAGCCTTGACATCAGGAGGGTAAGAAACCAACAGATGCTACCTTAATGCATGATTGTGAGAGAATGGGTTACTTTTGCTTTGAAGTCTATAATGTCCTTTAGAATGCATGTTCATATGAGTTCACGAAATTTATGTGCAGATCGTTCATTTACTTTTAATTATATAGTTAGTAGGAAGCTTCATTTCATTTTGACTGACATTAGTCCTTTTCCAATTTTCCTTTTCTTTTGATTTAGATTTAGATTTATTCTTTTTCATGAGGTTGCAGTCAACCAGCACAGCACCTCAATCTTTGTGGAAGTATAGTAGTGATCATACTCAAGCTTTATCATCAAATTCTGTGCAAATTGACAAGCAATTACAGAAGCTGTGAGTATATCGTTCAATAATCCTATCATCATTAACAAATAAAATTGATAGTGGTTGAATGGACAAAAATCATGATTACCCTTAATAATAGCAGGGCAATGTCTGTTAGATTGACTTCTAATGATTTTTCCTGGAAACATGCAGATCTCTTCTCCCTCTTTCAAAAAAACGAGACATTGTCCAGACACTCATTTTTAGGCCCAAATGGTCTGCGGGGTCAGTGGTTAGGACCTAGTGCAGAGATAAAGGTAAATTGATCCTTTTTTTTTTTTTTTTTTTTTTTTTGTTTTGTTTGTTTTAACTGAACTTCTACCTCTGTGAGCTGATCAATTTTATACTGTGATACAGGTTCAATATCCAAGCAATACTGATTTAATTCCAACTGAATATTCAGGGTCAGGATTTTTACAGAACTCGCTCATTTTTTTTCAGCTTCAAATTTGTTGTTTCTTTTTTGTTTTTTGGTTTACCATTTTTTATGTTTTTCATATATATATATATATATATATACATTTTTTTCTCTGCAAATGACACTAATAAATTGGATACTCCGGTATATCCCTTGATATATCTCACTAAATTATGGCTGCTTGTAACA
This sequence comes from Liquidambar formosana, assembly GCA_039720395.1. NCBI lineage: Eukaryota > Viridiplantae > Streptophyta > Magnoliopsida > Saxifragales > Altingiaceae > Liquidambar > Liquidambar formosana. The sequence continues at coordinate 161,216 of CM077822.1, read as the reverse complement.
TTTTCTATTTGGTGTTACTGATGGTAATAGCCCGAATCAGGCTGGACAAAGTGGTATTGTGGCAGTAAAAGATGGTGATTCAGGTGGGGATAGATCTACGATGGAATCAGTGCTGTCCTTGAATGATGGTAGATGGTTAAGTCCTGCTGAGGAGTCATGTCCTCCATTGAATAATGGAGCAAGTGAAGATAATTTCCAGTTGGGCTATGTCAGGCAACCTTCCCCTCCCCCTGTTCTCGCTCAAATGAAGCATGAAATTTTGCCAATTTCTCCATCAAAAGTAGCTGATCCAAGACCTGGACTGGCAAACTCTTCTCCAGATGGGATTGCCAGTTCTAATTCATATCAGCATTTACACATTGTAGGCCCTCTGTGCTGTTTTGCATTCTATAAATTTTTTAAAACAATGCCTAATTTCTTGCTGACTTTTGGTTCTTTTGACAATTTTCCATTTCATGTTTAAGGTTTTGTGTTTCTTGGTTTTCATGAATGTGATGCTAGTTTCGTTTACCTTCCATTGCAGCCAGTAAAGATGATGGATGATTCTTGAGATTAGCATGGCAAAATACTGCAAAAAATTTGGAGACATGTGGTGTTCTTGCTGGATCATTGGTAAGAGGCCCATTAAATTATAGAGAAGGGAAAAGGTTAAAGGGGTTACAAGTCAATGCATTGTTTCTCATACTTCCCATTTTTATCTGGCTGTAGAAAAACAGGGTTTTCCATATCACTACGCTTATAATCCCAAAGCAGGTGTCAACTTCAGATTCGGTAAGATAAAATTCTTCACACTTCAATGTATGCAGTTCTGTTCTTTGTTTCTGGTTTCAGGATTGTTTCAAATTGTTTGTCTCATGATCCCTATTGCTTCATGTTTATCAACCTTGAATAATGAATAATTGAAAGAAAACTAAGAATGAATCGAAGCCTCTACCACATAGATGTTAGGAGGTATTAAGGGTTTTAGATTCTGAGACCTATATATCAATTTCACATTGGTGGATTTTATTTGTATTTTCGCTTTTCTTTATTTCCTATTAATGATAATGCATTGAAATGTCTCTTATGTTCAGTGTCAGACATTAAATGAAGAAGAAATATTTGAAGTTCAAGACAAACTCTCTCTTTTTCCTCTTGGGTGGATTCATGTAAGTGTTTCAATATCCTTATGGCCTGCTTATGTTAATGTGTCATCTGTTTTGGTTATAGTATACTATCTATGTTCACATATTTGATAAATGAACTCTTGTTTAATCTGTGGCATGACTAAAACTAGAACAAATAAAAGGTACTCAGACTCCCCAGGTACCTTTTAATTTAGTTTTCACTAAGTTTTTTATTTAATATGACAGCCAAGTAGTTGAGATTAAGTTGAGTTGAGCAATTTGATGTGATACAGCCAATTTGAATACACAATTAACTAATTATCCAAAAAAGAATATACAATTAACTGCTGTCAGTATCCTTGGAAACTATGCGAGTTAGTCAAATGCACGTTATTCCTAGTTGATGTGTAAAGCATCCAAATATGTTTTTTTTTTATATCCTAAAGTATTTTTTGGGGTTACAATGATTATTTTGGAATCTTGGTTTGTATCTGCTCTTTAATTCACCCAATTTGGACTAAGCAACTGGGGTTTTTCTTGCTCTGCATCTTGTTTTGTTACGTTGATTTCTCACCTCCTGTAGAGAAAGTGGTGAGAAATCATGTTTCTTATATTATAGTGTACATTTCTTCACTTGAGCTTGAGCACCTTGACCTGATTTTTACCCAAAAAACCCTTCACCTGCTTACCTATTGAAAAATGAATTTTGTTTCTTCTGATGGTTTTTCAGTAATAGATGATATGGCCTTCTCCAAAGAGGCATTTTGCCTTTAGTTTGAGTGACATAGGGTAAAACTATATCTAATTTATGTATGTACATGTGTCCATTTAAGCAGCAATATTGGGGGAAGATTCTCGCGGAAAATCCACCTGTTGGTCTCTATGTTTTGGCAATTATCCAATATTTTGTCATATCTTAATATTCATCTTGTTCTTCCTCATATTCCTTTACTGTGTTGCGTATATGATCCCTTTGGCTGGAATATTTGTGGTGCTTTTTTAAAAAATAAAAAATAAAAAATAAAATAAATTTATTCCTCCAAAAATAATATATAGGTTTCACATGAATAAAATAGGTTATAGTTTTGTTTTTATTCTTGTTGAAGTTGATCTGATTCAGTGGTCAGCTACATTTTTTTATGCCTGGATTTTGCTTCTCAAAGACTTCTTCAATAGTGACACGCTTGTACCAGTGGAGCCTGGACTAAGATTCTTATGAATAAAAAAAGGGAAAATAATGTTGCTTGTAAACCGATCTTTGTGTCCAATAGATATAACTGAGGAACAAACTCCGTTTAGAATACGGGGTTGACGCCAGCTTTATTTTATTTTACTGTTCTTTTTTCTTGTAAAATTGATTATTATTATTATTATTATTATTATTTCTGTCTTTCTCTAAGCAACTGTTTTATGTTGTTTATGAGTTTACAATTTTTTTGTTATTGTTGTTTTAATTTTCAGACACACCCATCACAAACATGTTTCATGTCATCAGTTGATCTGCACACTCATTGATCTTCTGCATGTTATTTATTTCCTGACTTCCAGTTTCTGGTTTTTGATTTTGCTTTTGTTTTAAGTGATTTACCTGTAAATTTTTTCTATTTTTTTTATACTGTGGTACAACTTTTAAAAGTTTGTTTACCGCATGCTTCTTTATTTTATTTTATTTTTTAAAATTTTGTTTTATGAGTGATTTATGTATATAGTTGGATTCAATGCATGGAACACTGAAGTGCATTTCTGGTGCATTTGTAACTTTATTGGATCCTAGCTGGTAGGGGTCATCAATACGAGTTTCTGTGGTTAAGCTATTTCAATGTCCTGCTCCCTTTTGAGAATTTCAGAACTTAGGGCTTTCAGCTCTATCTTCTTCTACTTCTCCCTATGAACCTCCCTTTGCAGGTTTAGCCACCCATTCTACTACTTGACATTTACAGCATGCTGCTTAGAGGCAGTTTCCTTTCACATGTGTTAGTTTAGAAACAATCTTGATTATAGTAAATTAGTAATCACTTAAAACTGAAACTTTTTGATTATTCAATGGAGCATATTAGTGGTAATGTCACTTTCAAAAAAAAAATAAAAATAAATAAAAGAACTTATAAAACGTGTTGAGATAGGAAAAAAAAGAAGAAGAAAAAGAAGTAAATAAATATAAGAATGAACTCTAAGTGGTCCCATAGTCATTAGCATTCTTCCACAATAGGATTTTTTTTTTTAGAAAGTTAATTCCACAATCAAATAGCTGCTTATGGCCTTTAACCTATTGTTGTTCTTTTTCCTCTTGTTCCTTTTGTTTTAATATTACTTCGCTGAAACACTGGTTTGTGGTTTCTTGTTAGATCATGTTACCAGAGGCAGTTGCAATTGTTATGGCTCCAACAGATACATCCAGGTAGATCTCCCACACACACACACACATTAATCATTTTCCATGTGTTCATTTTTGTTCCATAGTGTTGTGCGGAATATCCTAGACTATCCTGCATGATCACCACCATTCGTGGACAATCCTACATGATTGTACAAGATATCCTGCACATGATCAGAGCTGTATATATATATATATATAGATATATATTTGACTTCCATGTTTATATATCTTTTGTGCTACTACAGTCCACATGGCATATTTCATCTGTCCGACCCAGGTGGGGTGTCTGTGATTCGTAATTGTCAAGAGCATGGTTTTCATCCTTATGAAGAGCCATCGGATGGAAGCCCAATTTATGAGCACTGCTCTCATGTCTATATGAACCCTAAATTGAAGTTTGAAGTTGTTGATCTTCGGTCGGTTTGTCATTCCTAAACCTTATGAGGTATATAAGCAAAATAATTTCAGACAGAAGGAAAAAATATATATATCAACAAATCTCTGTTTAGTTGACAATTACAATGTAAATTCAACTGTTTTTTGGATGAACATTTAATAGAAATACAGCGCATTTGTTTGTTTGTACACAATCAGATAGAGAACATCAGCAACCACCTTATTTGTTGGAACATTAATTAGACTTCTATGTATTATTAAATATGATAGATTATCGGTGGGGCCCTTTCCAAAGTTTTTTGTTGAATATTGATAATGAAATTAATTACTTGCTTGATGAAGAACCGCATTGTTAGCTTATCAGCTCAATCTTCATTTGAGGGAGTTGGGGGCATTTTATTTACAAGAAAGTGGCTCTTGCATCCTAGCCTCAGATATGATTAGTTTGTAACCAGATATTTTAAAGTAGAATCAATTAATGGCATCCTTTAAGAACTGTCAAAGTTGATAAAAATTAGTTGTGCTTGAAGGTGATTGCTTAGATACTGCTGGCGATGGTGGGGAATTAGAGGCATATCTGGTACAGTAGTTTGCTCGCTCTTGTCAATATAGGGATGCTTTTATTATCTTTATAATTTGAGTTATCTATTAAATGTTATATGATTGCAGTTAGCCACCAACGACCTTTACCGAGATTTTATTCCAGTAGACCCATGTAATGCGGTTGCAGTTCGTGATTTTTTGAAGGGGGATGGAGCTGATAAAGGGCACAATGGTGCCTATAGAGGCAGCTCTTTGAACTCGAAGATTCGGAAGGGCTTTCAGTCTCCCACGAGACGTTCGGGCGGAACTGCCCATAAGTCCGGAAAAAGACACGATGCCAATCTCAATCAATCTCCTTGGGTAAATTGCAGCTTTGATGTTAATGATTGTAATTTGGGGCCTGACCCTCCTGCCTGTGATATTCCTGCAAACAGTCATGGTGGATTTCATATGGATGATGAATTTTCAGAACAGGGGGACCTGGATGATTCAGATTATGATGATGATGATCTGTGGAAGCCTTTGAATCCCCATGAACCTGGGAACTTGAAAGCAAAACCTTCTAAAAAAGGTTGCTAAAACTATTGTTGCTCTTACTTAATTTTCCTTTATTATTATTGCACCTAATAATGTTGTGCTTCTCTTTTATTTTTCATCCAAGCAGTGAAAGTTAGAGCAAGGCATGGGTTAAACTCGACCAAGCGGATCCCTATAACTAAACAGTTTCCTCCAGCAAAATGCATGGAACTACTAGTCCAGAGCTCACAGCAATCTGGGAGAGACAACGTCAGGCCTGTGAAAGACAACGGGAATCTCCTCCATTTTATGAGCAGGTCTATTTTCTGGAAGTTTCACATATATGTAAGTTTGTCTTGTGGTTTTTACATGATATCTGATGTTCCAACTGCAGCTGCGACAATCACTTATTCATGGAGGACGTGAAAGTTGTGACAATTTTGGTTGGTATCTCACAAGAAGTGTCTTACTATTGACTTTTTGATTAGAATGAAGTGGGAGATGCCGAATAGATGAATTATGTGCAAAGAGGTGGAGGAAACCGTGGATCATCTTTTCATCCATTGTGAGACAGCTAGAAGCTTATGGGTTCTTATTTTCCATCTTTTTGGGGTCAAGTGGGTTCTACTATCCACTACTCATGACTTGCTTGTGAGTTGGTGGGTTAAAAGGGGCCGTAAAGATTCTAAAGTTGTTTGGAGTATGGTTCCCCATGCTCTTTTTTGGTGTATTTGGAAAGAACATAACTTGAGAACCTTTGAAGGGGTTGAGTCATCCACGTTGGAGCTCAAATCTCTTTTGGTTAAATCATTGTATTGGTGGTTTTGTAGTTATACTAGAGGATGTAATCCCTCTTTTACTCTTTTTGTTGACTCCCTTAGCTTGTATTAGTTGTTTGGGAGTGTTTCCTTTTTTGTGGCTCTTTTTGTTTAGTGAGCCTTGGTGGTTTTTTTCTCTTGTATATGTCTCATGTACGAGGGTTTTGGCCCCTTCTTTTTATCCCAATACATACATTACTTGATCAAAAAAAAAAAAAAATTGTGACAATTTTTGTAATCCTGAGGTTGACAATGATAGTGATTACCCTGATTTTGGGCCACCTGATGTTGATATGCCACAGAATATGTGCATGGATGAAGATACACCTCTTGACCATGAAATGGTTAGGCATAACAGTAATTTGCTTTGAGATTTGTATCTTCTGTCCACTTTCCACATTGATGCAGTAGGCAATTATATAAGGTTGCTTATTTGTTGATTTTAAGGTTGGTTTTTTGTTGATTTTACTCAGCATGATGGTGGTGCTGTTCACTTTGATACCAATGAAGCATATGAACAAGAAGACCCACATTCTCATGCAAGCCTATCTTTGTCGCTCACACCTAGTAAGCATGGATTGCTCTAACTTTACATTTAGATTTACTAACAGAAACTTCTTAATTTGTGTTGCTTTCTTTAACAGGTATTTACTCTGTCTTCTCTCTCTCTCTCTCTCTCTCTCTCTCCCTCTGAGCTCTTATGTCATAAAATTTTTTGTTCATTATTTTGGTGGATAAGTTGGGATTTGACCATATGTGGCAAACACATTAACATGTTGAGATCTAAGTCCCAGCTATTTTCTTTGAAATAATATTACACTATAGCTTTTCTGTTTTAGAATGTAGTCAAGGTTTGGGCATATCGATCGATCATGTTTCGATTTGATTTGAAATGTCTCAGCTGCATGCTTGCATCCAGATATATAAAATACTAAGAGCAATGGATTATACCATGCCTACTTTTTGCAGCTGTAGCATTATTATTTGTATTTTGTGGATTCCTGAGTTTGGTTTGTTGAGAAACAAGCAGGAACACATTGTGCTCTTCTTTTCTGAAATGTGTTCTGTGATATCTGGAATTCTGCTTCCTATGGCTTTATTTTACTTTAAAATTGTCGTTTTCATTTGATGTACTGAGCAGTGGGTAACCTACAGTCCATGCAAAGCCAGAATTTCAGGTATTGCAAGAAATAGATTGCAGAGGAATGGGCCTAAATAACCAAAAACCAAACGGCATACAAAAAAGAAAGTAGGCAATTAAATAGTCTAGTTTATTTCTGTCAATTAAATATTCCAATATTGGATCCGACTAATCTCCTAAATAACCAAAAACCAAATGGCATACAAAAAAGAAAGTAGGCAAAATGTAAAAAATGCCTTACAATAATAGATTTTTGACGTTGCTCAACCGAGGAATTCTTATCCATTCTTACAAAAACATAGAATAATATTGCAGATGTTTTGACCTTATAGTAATTTGTGCATATTACACGGGAAAATATGGTTCATATCTACCGAACATACAAAAAACACTCCATATAAAAAAAAAAATTTAAAAAGAAAAGAAAAAAAGGGCCCAATTAAGGTCATTTTGGGCTGCACAGTAAACTTTCAAGGAATGTCAAATTGTTTACCCCTCTTGCAAGTTTTTTTCTGCAAAAACTATAATATATATTAATTTCTCAAATATATTCAATTTAATTATTTAATACCCTCTCGGGCATTCCTTCCTGGGAAAGTGGGTATGTATTCACATCCAAAAAGATACAAAAGTTGAAGACTAAAATGGAGGTGAATGAAGGTGACATGGAATTTCCATGCTTTTGAGGTAGGCAGCAGTAGCCCCACAACCCAACTCCAAAGCATGGAAACTCCATGACACTACAAGTCACCTTGAAAAATAATTCTAAAAAGACGTCCCCAATGGCCCAATCTGTGTTGAAAATATCAAAATATCGTTAAAATCCCAAATTTTGATTGTAATTAGAGAGTACCTTAACCTTACGCTCTATTTGGTTTGTGGAAAGTATAAGGAAAAAAAAAGTGAGGGAAAAAAAATGACAAGGAAAAGATAAGGAAAAGAAAATATAAGACTTTCTAGTGTGCAGTTGTTTAGGGAAAATTGAGAGGAAAGAAAACGGATTCCTCTTATTTTTCCTTTGTTTAGTTGTTGAGAGAAAAGGAAAAAGAAAATATAGTAATGAGAGGGTATTAAGAAGCGAAAGTCCTGAATTCAATTTCGCACTCCCTCGCTAGTTACCAACTACCTTATTTATTAGAGAAGCAAAGGTCCTGAAGTGAACGCCCTGAATTAATTTTTCCCTTCTAACACGCCTTATTTACTAAGGATTTGATGAACAAAAAGCTATTTACTCATTGAACAAGGTACCTCAAATTACAGTAATAGGTAAGAAAATCAGTATAACTAAACCTACTCTATTACTACTCGAAACGAATAGTTTCCCTTCAAAGAGGGAGAGATGCCGCTAGGCCAACAAGCATTGGCAAAACATCAAATTGTCATGTTATTACCAACACCTGCACTATTTTCCTATCCACTAGCAAACCTACAAACTCAAAAATACTCGGATTTAAAATTTTTTGAAAGCACATTAGTTACAATTCCAAAACTCACCTACAAACTCAAAAATACTCGGATTTAAAATTTTTTGAAAGCACATTAGTTACAATTCCAAAACTCACCATCATCATAACCATAAACTTCCATTGTATTATAACCCACAACCCCCCTCTCCTCTCCCCCCCTCCCAAAAACCAAAAACCAAAAAAAAAAAAAAAGAAAAGAAAAGAAAAAATGACAAGAAGCAAGCATCTGGTTGTTGGTCCGGATATAGAAAGGCATCATGAGTACCTGTTTGGCGCTGCCGTGAGGCGGCTCAAAAGACCTTTTGTGTCCTAAAACAAAATAGTGCATTCGGATTTGCTGCAGTTTGTTGCTTTAACTGCAGCATGCAGTTATCGTAGTGGGTGGACGCGTGGCAAGTGGAGGGATCTAACGGCTGCAGATGGAGGGAGATGGGAGGCGTTAAGGGCTTAACGCCGTTTGCCGGTAATTGGAGTGGGTATGCAGAAAAAGGGCGTGGAGTTGACCAGATACGGTTCGAGAGAGTCGAATCCAAGAACAATATCAGCCAAGTTTCCTTCAAATTCAGAGGATCCAAACATCAGTCACATTTCTCCGAACATTGATTAGGAGGAGGAGGAGGAGAAAATGAGATACCATATTTGTCAGGTACGGACAAGGAAGTTATGGTGGCACCATAGTTGGTTATCTTGACTTGCATTGTTCCATTGTTGAGTTCAAAGATCTCTGGCTTCTTCTGCTGATCGGCCATCAGTTTTTCACCACTGGATTTTCCACCCTACTTTCTCTTATATTTTTTTTCTACTCATTTTTCCGATGCAACCAAAAAAAAAAAAAAAAAAAAAAACCGCAAACCAAACAGAGTGTTAGGTTTCGTTCCGGGATTCCACAGAAAAAAAAAAAAAAAAAAAAAAAAAAAAAAAAAAAGAAGATAAAGAATGTGGCTAGGGCAATATTCGAAACATTCCAAACAAAAAACCATTCTGTAAAAGAAATTGAAAACAAAATACTAAAGCCGATTTTAGATCTGACAAAATAAAGCCCAAAAATCATCACTGACTAGTGCCCTAATAGCTAAAGCTAAGAAGTCTCACATTACCCAGAAACACCTCAAACCAGAAGATAGTTCGTCGTCGTCCCTCCTCGTCCCTCCTCATCTGTATCCGTCTGGGTAGCTCACCGCTCTGGTACAATCTAAACACCCTCATCAATGCCCAAATGAGACCCAAGCCAGTGACGCCCATCGCCACCACCCTGTTGAAGGTGGTGTAAGGGCGATTCTGTCCGCCCTCGCCGTCTTCATTGTTGATGGGAATGTCTTCTTCATACTCGATATCTTCCTCGATCGCAGCATTCGCAGCATCTTCCTCCTCATTTTCGTTGTTAGCAACATTTTCTTCGTCCTCGACCCACGGCCACGCCAAAACATCTACGTTCTGCGGCGCAACACTTCCATCATCCATTGGAGAAAACAGGAGGAGGAAGCGGAAAGCAGAATAAGAGAACCGTAGGGGTATTTTATAGGATTCGCTTGGCTTGACGGCAACGCAAAAGGGATTAAAAAAAACAAAAAGAATCAAGAGTTTGTTTGTATGGGCTGTACTAGCGTCAGTCGATTGGGTCTTCGCGAATTGACCTTCGCCCTTGTTTGTATACTAAAATAACTTTTAAAAATAACTTTCGATGCCAGTTACTTTCAATTAGGGGTGTGAGTGGTTTAAGTTAAAAGCAAGAACCAAATTGAATATTTTTTGTCATTTGGTTTAGTTTTGGTTCTAATTTTAAAAAATCGAATTAAATTGGTTTGGTTTTGGTTTTCATGTTTAAAATACTAAAACCAAATCGAAAAAACTGAACCAAACCGAAAAATGTATAAAATATATATATAATTTTATATATTATATATCAAACTTTAGTTTGTAAATTTACTATTCTAATAAGGGCAGAATATGTAATAAATTCAAAATAGTAGTACTGAACTTACTAAAGTACAAAACCTACTGAATAGTGAGTACTAACTAAGTGACTAGTGATATTGGCATGTATTAGATTGAAGATTTGAACTTCGATTGACATATGTCAATATGTTTCCATTTTGATACAATGTTTAATGGTTTTTTTTAGTTGCTAATGTAATGTTTTTATTAAAAATGTTTTTATTTGGAGTTTAGCATGTCATTTTTTTTATTTTCAATTATTTTGTTGCTACTTAATAGGTTAAAACCGAAACCGAACCAAACCAAACCGAAATTTTTTGGTTTGGTTTGGTTTGGTTTTTTTATAATATGGTTAGGTTTTGGTTTGGTAAGAACAAAACCAAAGTATAATGGTTTGATTTGAAATCTATCCTAAAACTGAACCAAACCGAACCACTAACACCCCTACTTTTAATTATGAAAAGGTTGTTAGGATTGTCTCAAATATATCTATATTTATATCTATATCTATACTACCTATAAAAAGATGAATGTAAGAAAAACTTTTGATTGACTAATATACCCTTATTTTAATTTTTAAATACACAACTACCCACCCTTCTGCATATATAGGAAATATAGCAATATGGAAACTATAATTTTAAAACACATACCTTAATATATTCTAAAACACATACCTTAATATATAAAACACAAATAGGAATTCAAAGGAAATGGAAACTATAATTCCTATATAATAAATAAAAATATATAGGAATATGGAAACTATAATTTTAAAACACATACTTTAATATATTCTAAAACACATACCTTAATATATAAAACACAAATAGGAATTCAAAGGAAACGAAAACTATAATTCCTATATAATAAATAAACAGCCGGAACACATACCTTAATATATTCTAAAACACATACCTTAATATATAAAATACAAATAGGAATTCAAAGGAAACGGAAACTATAATTCCTATATAATAAATAAACATTCGGATTGTAAATTCCACTTTCTCCGTCACTTCTCCCATAAGTTTTGCTCTGCAAATTATAATATATATATATATGGTACTGTTAGAGAATAAGTTAGATTTTTGATAAATTTATAAGTTAGATAGATGAATTTATAATCATAATAGGTACTGTAATTAAAGAAAGAAAAATCATTCGAAACGTAAACTAAGAAACAAAAATGCATAGATTAGTGAAAAAAAAATACATAGATTAGTGAAAAAAAAAAATAGAAACTAAAACTGAGAAACAAAGACAGACGGAGAGAAAGGAGATGAGGTAGAGAGAGAGAGAGAATAGATCTGGAAAAAAAAAATTAAACATAAATCAAATTAGAAAGAATTTTGTACAACAACAAAACAAGACTGTTAGATAGAGATTGTTGTCTTGGATATGTGCTATACTTGGTTGGACCTTGTCTCCATTTAGTACAATTGCTTGCAAACTTGCAGTGAAGAAAAAATAAAATTCACCATATAATCGTTCCCAATAATACTTGGCCAATTTATACCGTGAAAAAAAAAATTAAACTAAAAGAGAATAGATCTGGAAAAAAAACAAAAAAAAAAAACTCATATCCAAATACTTATATCAGTGAATAAAAAAAAGAAAAATCTAAAAAACTGAAAGAAACCCGAGAGAAAAAACCCAGAAAAATAACTGGAGAAAAAAAAATACAAAACAAACTCATTATTTGATGATATGTAATGATTTCAAATTATTTACTGATATGCAACTATAATGATTTAAACATCTCTCCAATTGCAGAAATTCTACTGCTGCTTCAACGGAACAATTAGTCACATCACTAATTAGAAGACTCCATACTATAGCTGTACAATATGTAACAGCAAGATCACAGGTAAGGCGGAGAAATCAAAATGCCCAAAATGCAAAAAAGAAAAACCAAAGTACACTCCAAGGTAAAAACATTCTTTATGCTATAAAATGTAAAAAATTTAATACATCCAACTAACACTACGTTTTGACATGGAAATAGGTATATGGTCCAAATGGAAGCTGTGGATGAAAAAGGAAAGGTTTATATTACTTTATTCAATGATGTACAAAAGTTAACTGGTTCTACAGTTTTAGAATTTATCGAATCACATGAAAAGGTAATCAAATAATGCCAAAATTTAATTATATGCCAAATAATTACAATGTTACTAACTTTGTTTACGTTTTATGGCAGAATAATACGAACTCCAAGTTCTACATGAAACTGATTCGTCAAACTGGCCGAAAATTTAAGTTCATCATAAAATTGAAGAAAATTGATGACTTCATTCGAGCAAAAAATAGTTACATTGCTGAAGAAATTGAAAAAATACCAGATGAAGAGTCAGAAGGAAGTGAAGATAACAGAAAATCAAAGAGGCAGAGAAAAAAAAAATAGATTCAAAGATAGAATACTTAGATTATTTCTTTCATATTAGAATTTCCTTATAAACATATGTTTATCTAATTTAATGACACTTTTTGGATGTTTTGGAATTTTTATAATTTTAAAACAATTATTATTTATACATTTAAATACATAGAATTCATACTATTACAGTTAATGCATAAATGTTCAATTGAATGTAGTTTATTTTTCAATATTGTATTTATGAGCTTAAAATTCACAGCTCAATTTCTCTGAAAAATACATAACCGTAGGTATGATAAATTGGTAATTAAAAATTAGTAAATATCGACACGTGCAATGCACGTGTGCACCAACTAGTAAAAGTAAATGGCAGAAAACATCCCCCTATCTATGGGGGTTCTTTACATAACCCCTTAATGTTCAAATTGTTGCAGTGTACCCATGAATCTCATTGAACGTGAGATTGAATAAACAGTGGTAATGGGAAAGTAAAATGTTCGATTTGCCCCTCAGCCTCCTACACACGTGCTCCTTACATTTTTTTCCCGGTCACCCACACTAGCCCAATCTCTTCGCCCAATGCCATTTTCCTAGCCAATTCCATTTTTTTTTCTAGCGACTTCATGATCACATACCCAACCTCTTGGCCAACCCATTTTTCTAGCCAACTCAAATTTTCCCAGCTAATTTCATACTTCATCATCCAACTCCAAAAAAGGATTGGAGACAGCCCAAACCATTAGAAAAAAAGAAAAAGAAAAAAAAGCACGAAGAAGAAGAAGAAGAAGAAGAAGCAACAACCATGTCTGCCATGGTCGCAACCATATACGAACTTAAGATTTACCCCGAGGCAACCCCTCTTCTTCTTCTCCTTCATCTCTTTCATTTTTTTTTTTTTTTTTTTTTTTGGCACCATGTTTAGATCTTCTCCTTCATCTCTCTCTCTCTTCTTTTCTTTTTTTTTTTTTTTTTTTTTTGTGCCTCCTGTTGTGACTTGCGACTACCCTGTTCAGTCTTCTTCTTCTGCATTTCCTTTTTTTTTTTTTGGCCCTTGTTGAGGAGAAATGAAGAAGCAGATTTGGAATTCAGATCCTGTTCAGATGATGGTAGCCATGGATGCTACATCTTAAATCTTCATCAATCTAGAGTCGTGGCTTCACTATAGGTCGTCAATCTTCATCGATCGTGGCTACTCAGTGCAAATCGAGTCATCGGTCATGGTTGCCAACGCAACTTAAAGTCACGATAGCGTCAGATCTGACAGGGCAAGGTCGAAATTCGACGATGTGGTGAAGGAGGAAACAAGTTTAATTGCAGATGGGGCTTGCATTCATGGTTCTCATCCCGATTAGGTTACTGTTGAAGATTGAGCTATGGGGGTTTGGGTTTAATTGCCATCACGAGTGTAGAGGGAGAGTGGGATGGGCGATGGGAGCTATCCAACCATGGCATCTACCACGATCACCGGCGGTGAACCTGTCTTCGTATTCATCCATTTTGCAAAGGCACGATCTTAGCACTCAAGAACCCCTTAGACGTTGCTGTTTTGGAAATGCAAAGAGCAATTGTGACATTTTGTGAGTGTAAGACTATCACGTGCCATCACGTGACAGTTTTTTGTGTATTCTCTTTAACAGTGATTAACGATGGGGGTTGATCCCAAAGTATTAAAAACTTTGGGAGGGACATTGCAACTATTTATATTTTAGGGAGGGCATGTGAAAAACCCCCCATACATAAGGGGGTTTTGTGCATTTTACCCTAATGGTAATGCATGCATGAAGTTTGTTTGTTTTTCTCTTTCTTTTGTTTTTCATCTTACATAATATCTGGGAAACACACCCAAAACCTAACCGCTCAATCAATTCTGTAGGATTATAATGTTTTGTATCTTCGATTCACGTGAAATTAAAAATTTATCTATTTTAATGTGATTAATTTTATTTCAATAGTCTTAATGAAAATATAATCTCACTATTTGTTTATAAAAAGATGTAGCTCTTATCAATTTAGATGGGATATTCAATAAAAATATATATATATATATATATATATATATATATATATATATTTAGATAGCATAGAACCATACCATAGATTGTCTCATTCGAAAATATCTACTCTATCAAAAGCAACCTTATCTTGTCTCGTTCAAAAATATCTACTCCGTCAAAAGCAACCTTATCCTCAAGGACCTTTAACATTTAGACTTTCACATAATTAAATGATTATTTACCCCTATTCATATTGTCTCCTAACATAATAAGATAAATAGAACTTGTGTGATCCAACTAACATAATAATGAGATCGTTGGATTTTGTGTGATTTGAGACATAAAAATCATGTAACCAATTGTGTCACTTGATCTGGCCTACCAAATTTAGGGCATGTATTGGAGGTGTAGGATGAAATGTAAGGGTAGCACACATTGCTGGCGTGCCCCGGTGTTATTGGCCCACTCTATATTAACTCAATGGACGCTACCGTACACAACTTCAACCCCTTGTGCATAGCATTACAATGTCGGCATAGCCTTCGGAACGACGAGCTTGCCTTGCTAGCCACGCTCGGACAAGACAACAATTCTTCATTTCCTCTACTTCAAAAACGCTGTCTTCGTCTCCGTCAGACAACACGTTTCGTGTCGCCGGAAAATCGATCGGAGTTGCAGAGAACCGGCCGTTATCGCCGGACAACATGAATGCTACAGAGAGGCCGTTCAACATGAACGCGTTTGCTCGAAAGGTCGATGTCGATAATCGGATTCCGCTCCGTTATTACTATCGGATCGCCGATAATCTCCTCAAACAGGTCCCATTTCTCTCTTTACTTTCTCAATTGAGAATCTTAATTTTGCCCTAATACCGATTAATGTTGCGATTGATTCGGTTTCAATATATGTTTTAATCGTCAAATGATGAAATTTTTTTATTTCATTGTCTAATTAGGGCAATGGAGCTTCTTTTTGGTCGAAACCAGGACCTACGCAAAGCCCGCACGTCTATTGGGATGGGACATGCCCATTAGACTCAAGGGCCATTGGCGGGCAATGGAGCTTGAGATTATTCATTTCTTAATTCAATTATGTATATCTATGTGTGTGATAGAGAGGTGGTGATGCCTCTCTAATATCTTTATATATATATATATATATATATATATTTCAAATGTAGAACTGATAATTTTAGGTATGATTGATTGTTAAGTTTATTAGCAGATGGCATACATAAAGAAGTTGATAGTGTTGTGGCTGATATGTATACTATACTATATGGATATGTTGCTGCTTGCAAATTGTGCAGCCAATGCATAAGTGTTAGTGGGTTTGATGTAAGGAAACATTTTTAACTCTTTCTTTATCTATTAATAACCAAAAAAGAGCTGTTACTCACTGTTGGTCTCATGAAAGCGGTGTCCAGGGAAGGGGTGATTTGGATACGATTCTAACCTTCAATACTTGACGATTCTAACCTTCAATCTTATTATTCTTGTTTGGGTTCTAACTCGGTTGTGTTCCCTCCGGCTAAGAGCATTTGGATCCCTTTGGTGCCTACTAAAGTTGCATTCTTCTCTTGGTTGGTATCTCACAAGAAGTGTCTTACTATTGACATTTTGATTAGAATGAAGTGGGAGATGCCTAATAGATGTATTATGTGCAAAGAGGCGGAGGAAAATGTGGATCATCTTTTCATCCATTGTGAGACAGCTAGAAGCTTATGGGTTCTTATTTTCCATCTTTTCAGGGTCAAGTGGGTTCTACCATCCACTACTCATGACTTGCTTGTGAGTTGGTGGGTTAAAAGGGGCCGTAAAGATTCTAAAGTTGTTTGGAGGATGGTTCCCCATGCTCTTTTTTGGTGTATTTCGAAAGAACGTAACTTGAGAACCTTTGAAGGGGTTGAAACATCCACGTTGGAGCTCAAATCTCTTTTGGTTAAATCATTGTATTGGTGGTTTTGTAGTTATACAAGAGGATGTAATCCCTCTTTTACTCATTTTGTTGACTCCCTTAGCTTATATTAGTTGTTTGGGGATGTCTCCTTTTTTGTGGCTCTTTTTGTTTAGTGAGCCTTGGTGGTTTTTTTCTCTTGTATATGTCTCATGTATGAGGGTTTTGGCCCCTTCTTTTTATCTCAATACATACATTACTTGATCAAAAAAAATACTTGACATTGTCACAACATGCGCTTAAGTAGAAAATTGTAATGATAGCTGTGTTCCCGTGTCCAGATTTTCCCTATATGTTTTGTCCTGGGGTTGGAAATTCTGTGTCTCTGTCAAAATGCAATGCCCTTGTCTGTTTTCACAGATCAGAGGCTCATGGCTGTTCAATACTGAACTGTCTTGATTGTGAACTTCACGTAAAATTTTAAATGGTGATGACCTTATGTTCTATCTGGAGTAGTAGAAACAAGGATCTTTTTGTGTAGAGCAGGTATAGATATTTGTTCTAATGTGAGCAATGGCTTTTTCACCATCTCAATCTTTAGCCTTTTAGGTGCTCTATTATCCTACAATTCTTAAATGGAAGACGTTGTCTATAGTGTAAAGACGATTTCATTGAGCATTGTAATTGTAATTATTAAGTATCAACCTGTATTTTGATTTACATTTATATTATGTCTTTCATTCTGTTAAAGTTTTATGTCAAATTGTCTTTTCTTCATTTTCAGGCAAGTATTTATCGGGAGGAGAAAATCTTGTAGACTTGTATATCATACTTCTTAGATTTCGAGGTAAAGAAAGCATGACAGTTCCAGATCTATTTGTAGCTGAATCTATGATATAATTTTTGGTGACATAAGCTTATTTTTGAGTTTTCTCAGTTTGGTGTCTGAAACTATTCCATTCCATCGAGATTACCAGGTTTTGCTTACGAAAGAAAGAACATTTTTCAAGAAGGTGGGTAGAGTGTTCTAGTTCTTGTAGTTCATTTTATTCGTTAATGATTCATCAAAGATGGTAACAAGGTATCATTTTACTGTTATGTTTTAGTGTAGAATGTTAGCTGTGTTAGATGAGCTAGAATCATTGCAGCCAGAATTCCAACGTCGAGTGAATGAATTGAACAAAGCTCATGCAGGAGCTCAAGAGCATCAACTAGATGGTCTGGAAAGGATTGCATATGGGTCAGAGACAACTTCTTTGCAGTGGCCTCTTAATAATTGGAAAGCTTCTATGAGCCTTGACATCAAGAGGGTAAGAAGCCAACAGATGCTACCTTAATGCATGATTGTGAGGGAATGGGTTACTTTTGCTTTGAAGTCTATGATGTCCTTTAGAATGCATGTTCATATGAGTTCACGAAGTTTATGTGCAGATCGTTCATTTACTTTTAATTATATAGTTAGTAGGAAGCTTCATTTCATTTTGACTGACATTAGTCCCTTTCCAAATTTCCTTTCCTTTTGATTTAGATTTAGATTTATTCTTTTTCATGTGGTTGCAGTCAACCAGCACAGCACCTCAATCTTCATGGAAGTATGGTAGTGATCATACTCAAGCTTTATCATCAAATTCTGTGCAAATTGACAAGCAATTACAGAAGCTGTGAGTATATCGTTCAATAATCCTATCATCATTAACGAATAAAATTGATAGTGGTTGAATGGACAAAAATAATGATTACCCTTAATAATAGTAGGGCAATGTCTGTTAGATTGACTTCTAATGATTATTCCTGGAAACATGCAGATCTCTTCTCCCTCTTCCAAAAAAGGAGACATTGTCCAGACACTCATTTTTAGGCCCAAATGGTCTGCGGGGTCAGTGGTTAGGACCTAGTATGGAGATAAAGGTAAATTGATCCTTTTTTTTTTTTTTTTTTTTGGTTTTGTTTTGTTTGTTTTAACTGAACTTCTTCCTCTGTGAGCTGATCAATTTTATACTGTGATACAGGTTCAATATCCAAGCAATACTGATTTAATTCCAACTGAATATTCAGGGTCAGGATTTTTACCCAACTCGCTCATTTTTTTTCAGCTTCAAATTTGTTGTTTCTTTTTTGTTTTTTGGTTTATATATATGTATATATATGTATATATATGTATATATATACATTTTTTTCTCTGCAAATGACACTAATAAATTGGATACTCCGGTATATCCCTTGATATATCTCGCTAAATTATGGCTGCTTGTAACATTTTCTATTTGGTGTTACCAATGGTAATAGCCTGGATCAGGCTGGACAAAGTGGCCTTGTGGCAGTAAAAGATGGTGATTCAGGTGGGGATAGATCTACAATGGAATCAGTGCTGTCCTTGGATGATGGTAGATGGTTAAGTCCTGCGGAGGAGTCATGTCCTCCATTGAATAATGGAGCAAGTGAAGATAATTTCCAGTTGGGCTATGTCAGGCAACCTTCCCCTCGCCCTGTTCTCGCTCAAATGAAGCAGGACATTTTGCCAATTTCTCCATCAAAAGTAGCTGATCCGAGACCTGGACTGGCAAAATCTTCTCCAGATGGGATTGACAGTTCTAATTCACATCAGCATTTACACATTGTAGGCCCTCTCTGCTGTTTTGCATTCTATAAATTTTTTAAAACAATGCCTAATTTCTTGCTGACTTTTGGTTCTTTTGACAATTTTCCATTTCATGTTTAAGGTTTTGTGTTTCTTGGTTTTCATGAATGTGATGCTAGTTTCATTTACCTTCCATTGCAGCCAGTAAAGATGATGGATGATTTCTTGAGATTAGCACGGCAAAATACTGCAAAAAATTTGGAAACATGTGGTGTTCTTGCTGGATCATTGGTAAGAGGCCCATTAAATTATAGAGAAGGGAAAAGGTTATAAGGGATTACAAGTCAATGCATTGTTTCTCATACTTCCCATTTTATCTGGCTGTAGAAAAACAGGGTTTTCCATGTCACTATGCTTATAATGCCAAAGCAGGAGTCAACTTCAGATTCGGTAAGATAAAATTCTTCACACTCCAATGTTTGCGGTTCTGTTCTTTGTTTCTGGTTTCAGGATTGTTTCAAATTGTTTGTCTCATGATCCCTATTGCTTCATGTTTATCAACCTTGAATAATGAATAACTGAAAGAAAACTAAGAATGAATTGAAGCCTCTACCACATAGATGTTAGGAGGTGTTAAGGGTTTTAGATTCTGAGACCTATATATCAATTTCACGTTGTTGGATTTTATTTGTATTTTCTCTTTTCTTTATGTCCTATTAATGATAATGCATCGAAATGTCTCTTATGTTCAGTGTCAGACATTAAATGAAGAAGAAATATTTGACGTTCAAGACAAACTTTCTCTTTTTCCTGTTGGGTGGATTCATGTAAGTGTTTCAATATCCTTATGGCCAGCTTATGTTAATGTGTCATCTAATTTTGTTATAGTATACTATCTATGTTCACATATTTGATAAATGAAACTCTTGTTTAATCTGTGGCATGACTAAAACTAGAACAAATAAAAGGTACTCAGACTCCCCAGGTACCTTTTAATTTAGTTTTCACTAATTTTTTAGTAATATGACAGCCAAGTAGTTGAGATTAGGTTGAGTTGAGCAATTTGATGTGATACAGCCAATTTGAATACACAATTAACTGATTATCCAAAAAAGAATATACAATTAACTGCTGTCAGTATCCTTGGAAACTATGCGAATTAGTCAAATGCACATTATTCCTGGTTGATGTGTAAAGCATCCAAATATGTTTTTGTTTTTTTTTCCTAAAATATTTTTTGGGGTTACAATGATTATTTTGGAATCTTGGTTTGTATCTGCTCTTTAATTCACCCAATTTGGACTAAGCACCTGGGGTTTTTCTTGCTCTGCATTTTGTTTTGTTGTGAGGTGTGAGATTAGTATATTACGATTAGACGTGAGATTTTTTTCTCCCAACCAATGAGGAACATTGAATCATTTTGTATATGTTAGGCACCTCCTGTAGAGAAAATGGTGAGAAATCATGTTTCTTATATTATAGTGTACATTTCATCACTTGAGCTTGAGCACCTTGACCTAATTTTTACCCAAAAAAAACCTTCACCTGCTTACCTATTGAAAAATGAATTTTTTTTCTTCTGACGGTTTTTCAGTAATAGATGATATGGCCTTCTCCAAAGAGGCATTTTGCCTTTAGTTTGAGTGACATAGGTTAAAACTATATCTAATTTATGTATGTACATATGTCCATTTAAGCAGTAATATTGGGGAAAGATTCTCATGGAAAATCCACCTGTTGGTCTCTAGGTTTTGACAATTATCCAATATTTTGTCATATCTTAATATTCATCTTGTTCTTCCGCATATTCCTTTACTGTGTTGCGTATATGAACCCTTTGGCTGGAATATTTGTGGTGGTTTATCTATATATATATATATATATATATATTTTTTTAACATGACTTAGTTACATGTTTTGATACATGAAAATGGAATCCTTATTTCATTGGTTAAAAAATAATGGATTGTTTGGTTGACCAAATGAAAAAATCTTTATTCCCTTAAAATTCATTATTTATTTATTTATTGGAATCAACATTCCTTTCATAACACAAACCAACCTAGTCATTTTCGTTTTAAATTTTTAATTAATTGCGATGGCTACGCAGACCCCTCCAAATCCATGACATGAATGATGTTGCTCTCTCAGCGTATACCACAGGTTTTGTTCAATTTGACCCAAAACCTCTTCCCAAGATCCCGCTATAGGATTCCGATTATCCCCCCAAAAAAAAAAAAAAATCACTTTCTGCGTTGTGTGACTTGTGTCTCCTCTTATATTTATTCACTCCACTAATTCTTTTTCCCAAAACCCTATTCCTCTTTATCCCTCCCTTTGCACTATATTTTCGCGGCAAACAAACACCCCTTTTCCAGAAAAAAGGTTTCCCAGGTACCAGTCACTTGTTCTCTTCCCTTTCCCTCTATTTTTGTTTTTCTTTTGTTTTTTTATTAAAATATATATGGAGTAAGTCATTAGACTATCGTCTGGGGATTGCTGGGACCATATTGATCCAGATATTTATCCTTTGTTTGGTTGCTGAGAAAACAGAGGAAAGGAGAAGGAAGTACGAAAGCTCGACTCTCATTTGTCTCTTTTGGTTTTGCCAAGCTCAAATATTTGTATTAGGCTTCGCTAATGAGAACCTAGTATTTTATTTTTATTGATTTTCCTTTCCTACATTTTTTCAGTAACCAACCAGAACATTGAATGGAAATTCGGGTTCCCCTAACATTAGTCTTTTGGGTATGATTTCGAATCTGCGCATATTTAGCTGTGTTGATTTGATGTTGTTGTGGTTGTGGTTCACGTCTGTGATTGTCAGGACCCCATGTTTAGACATTTATCCTCTGTTTGGTTAATGAGAAAACAGAGGAAAAGAGAAGAAAAACAAAACTCTGATTCTCTTTTCTCTTTTTTTTTGCCCCACGCGCGCGGGGGGGGGGGGGGGGGGATTTGTTTTTTCGGAGCCCAAGGACCTGTCTTAGGCTTCGCTAATGAAAAACCCAAGATTTTATTTTGATAAATTTTTTTCCTACATTTTATCAGCAACCAAACAGAGCATTGAATGAACATTCAAGCTCCCCCTAATGTTAACTTTCTTGGGTATGATTTCAAATCAGAGCTTATTTTAACTTGTATGGATCCAATTTTGTTGTAGTTGTGGTTATTTTATATTAAACTAAAGCTTTATCTGATCATCCAATGCTTTGTCTAAAAATTGATTTAGTCGTTTTGTTATTAGGGTTTAGGGTTTAGGGTTTGAAGTTCTATTGATTGCAATGGCTTCATCCTCCTCATTTTCAACATATACGTTGCACGGAGTCACAGTGGCGCCCAAAGCAATGAAGTGCTACAAAGAGTTCATGTGCAATTACATGAATATCTTCATGAAAAAATCAGTTCAATCTAAGTCTACATCTGTATTCACTGACCTGACACATTCAAGATTAATCCCCAGTGAGAAATCATTCAAATTGGAACAAACTATGAGACTCTCCCCGCGTGGAATCCAGTGCCATGCATTTGAAGTTGAAAATACACCTTCATTTTTGGTAGGAAATAAGTTTCAACTAGATGATGTAATTGAAGCTCAACAATTCAATAGAGATATTCCTAACGCTATATTCGAAGTGGCACATGAGATGGAGATGGTTGAAAAGAACTCACCTAGAAGTCAAATTCTTAAGGGTTACCTAATGGCTACCCTCTTTTATGAGCCCTCAACTAGAACTAGGCTTTCATTTGAGTCTGCTATGAAATGGTTGGGTGGGGAAGTTTTGACAACAGAGAATGCACGGGAGTTTTCATCAGCGGCCAAAGGAGAGATGCTTGAAGGTAATTATTTTCATTTACTTGATCAGGTTTCCGAGGTGATTCTATTGTATTTTGGTTATAATTTAGGAGCTTGATTTGCAGATACTATAAGAACGGTTGAAGGCTATTCAGATATAATTGTTATGAGGCACTCTGAAAGTGGTGCTGCCAGAAGAGCAGCGGCCACAGCTGGCATTCCTATTATTAATGCAGGGGATGGTCCAGGACAGCATCCAACTCAGGTGTGCACAAAGTTTTCTTCAATTATATTGTGTGGGGAATATTTGAAGTTGTTTGCTTGACGCAGTTTGTAAAAACCCCTTTCTGCTGGAGTTTCCCTGTTCGTATTTGTTGAGGATCATTGGCATGAGGATTTTCGCACTTCCCCTAAATGACTGTCAAGATTTTTTTTTCTCCCTCATGGGCACTGGAATATGGGTATAAATATAGAATTTAAACTATTAGTCATTCCATACACATCTCCTGGTCATTTTCTTAAATCTTTTCCTCGTACTGATGTTAATCCTCCATCAATCTCTTCTCAAATGAACTTTACTACATAAGGCACAAGTTATTCTATAATCCAGTATCATCTACACTTCAGAAACAATGAGACAGTAGATAGATGGTCAAGTGGATGAGACCCAATGTTTATTAATCTAAGTAATATAGTAAACCTTTGACAATTTCATGTTAATATTTCCATAGTCATTTTGTACATTTTCACCATCTTATGCTTGTCAATATCATATTTTGATGTAGTTAATAATCTAAGATTCCAGGGCTTCTAGTTTCTGAAAAAAATTGATTTTCCAATTTGGTTCTAGAAGGTTAAGTACTTAAGTGCATAGATGCGGTAATATATCTACATAAGATCTGATAGCTTGTCCTTGAAGTTTTGTAATTTTAATTCCTTATTTTTAGACCTTTTATTTTAATTGGAGATCCTAGCTCAGGATTTCTTGTTTTTTGGTACTGTTTGTAATATTCTTATTAGCCATCTTCGGAAAAAAAAAAAAAAAAAAAAAAACTCAGCAGGAGCAAAGAAAGTGAATTGAAATTATATATTTTTTAATTTCCTTATCTTAACTATGCTTCAAGGATTGGGAGAGTTGTAACAAGGCAAGCTTAGGACTACAGGTTTAATAGCAGAGCCTTAAATATGTGGGGTTCTAGGTAACAGAAGATTTTAATCAACAATGTTTGCAGAATGGGGGCTTCATGTGGTTTGTCAAGCAATTAAGCCCCGTAGGCATAAGATTCTTGCTCGTATGCTTACTACTTATTACCTGTGTTGATAATTAAATGACATCGAGCTTAATAGCATGCAAGGGGATAAAAAAGAATAATTATAACTAATTATATTTATAATAAAAAAAAGGCTAAAAACATGCTTGCATTTTTTACAGAAAGAGTAGGTCTTTGTAATAGCGAGAAAAGGAGGATTGATAGAAGCAAAGGAGGAAGCAATGAAAGCCTCATTGCTTTTCTCTGGATCAATGGGCCTGAACTGTGTTGCCTATGGCTTTGTTTCCCCTGTTTTTACAATTCTGTTTGGTGCGTTTAGGGTTCCCAGTCTACATGACCCTCATTGAGAATAAATAATTGCTTGGCTAAACGATGCATATGCCCTTAATGACTTAGTTTTTAAAATTTGGAGTAAATGGGTCTGCTACATAGTGACAGACGAACAGTTGTGTCTATTCAATTTTATTCCTCAATTATTGTGTTTTTAAAAAGGTATTAAAAAAAGAAAAAAAACCCTTTCATGTTTAAAATGCCATAATGACATGGCAGTTTAAAAATGTGTCACGTGGCAGCCTGAACAAAACATATATGTACTCACTTGAAGTAACCATTAAATGATTTAATTCAATGACTTGAAACATGAAGAGGGGAAAGTTATTTTCGAAGTTCATTAAACAGGTTTATTGCTAAGCAACGGATAGGTAGCAGCATGTTTATCACATCTTCTCTAGGGCCTACTGCCCCCCCATATGTGTATTAGAGAATGTACTCACATGAACTCTTTCCATATATCTTCTTTTGACTGCAATTAAGCTTGTTCCATGTGTAAGGGATATGTTTTGTTTAGATGTCGGGGCCATTCTCACTTCTCTCTTAGTATATCTTTTGAAGGGTTTTTTATTTTGTATAGTTATATGCCCAGTAAATTGAAAAGATATGTCGCAATTGGGATTTATTTTTTATTTTTTATTTTTCATTTTGGTGATTATTAATTGCACCCATAATTTCTTAGCTACTCTTTTTTTTTGGGTTACACAAGCAGGCCCTTTTAGATATACACACAATTGAGAGAGAGATAGGAAAGCTGGATGGCATTAAAGTCGGTCTTGTTGGAGATCTTGCAAATGGGAGGACAGTCCGCTCTCTTGCCTATTTGCTTTCCAAGTACCAAGATGTAAAAATATACTTTGCCTCTCCTGATGTGGTACAGATGAAGGTAAGGGAAAGGGAAAGGAAAAAAAGGAAAAAAAAAAAAGAAAAGAAAAAAAAAAAAGGCAATTTCTTATTTCAAATAACAAATGAACCTTCTTTGTTCTACAACCTGAACTTAAACAAACATTAACCAGCGAAGGAACTTTCTGTAAATTTGTTATTTTTTATTTTTAAAATTTTGTTGATTTAACCATAATAAGGAAGAAAGAGAAGTCAGGGAAAAGATTTTGAAAATTTAGAGGTTCGGTCTCACATTTTTTTATTGTCTTTTCCAGGATGACATAAAAGAATATTTGACATCAAAGGGAGTTGAATGGGAACAAAGTGCCAATCCAATGGAAGTGGCTTCTGAGTGTGATGTGGTGTATCAAACTCGCATTCAGCGTGAACGGTTCGGAGAGAGGATTGACCTTTATGAAGAAGCCCGAGGCAAGTACATTGTGGATGAGGATGTGCTGGGTGTAATGCAGAAGCATGCTGTGGCCATGCACCCACTCCAAGGCTTGATGAGGTAATTAAGGATTCGATGTTAAATTATAATGTACGCATCATATATATGAGATTGAATTTTTCCTGATGTAATGATTGGTTTAATTATTAATTTTCATATTATTATCAGATAACTGTGGAGGTTGATGTGGATCCAAGGGCTGCCTATTTTAGACAAGCAAAGAATGGTCTCTATATTCGAATGGCTCTTTTGAAACTTCTACTTGTTGGGTGGTGAGGGATGCATTTATCTTCATTTTCAAATTGACATAATAATGCTTGGCTTTGCTCTGGTTAATAACCAGTGAACAAGATTATGATAACAAAAAACATGAGAATCAATGAGTTTTGTGATGCATCAGCTATGAATGAATAATATTATTTTTGGGACTAATTCCCTTTGTTTTCATTATTTCTGACTCATTTTAAGGTACCCTGGCATGAAACAAATTAACAAAGTATAAACTGTTAATTATATGAAAGACAAAGTGGACCCATTAAGACTGCTGTAAAAAGATTTGTTTCATTTTTATGGCATGTCCACATGCAGCAAGGATTTACTTTCACCCTTTCCTCGATGGCTAAAACGTATAAGAGTGGAAGAGATACTGTCGGCTGGCTACAAGAAATAAGAGGAACTTTGTTATTGAAAGGGTTATGTTTTCTATCAAAATTATCATTATCAAATCAGCCTACTCTCAGTTGTTCAGGTTGTTTTAAGAAAGTTATCTTCCAATGAACCACTGTGTTTGTTGGAATATTAATTAGCGAACCCCAAAAGTGTTGGGGATTCTCAATAAAATATAAATAAAAATCACAATAAAAATAATAATGAAATAATGTTACCGATAGAAGCGAAGTGGTGGGTTGAGGTACGGGTATCTTACCCTCTTTAAGACGATTCGTGCCTTTGCGGAAGCTAGTTCGTTGCAGCAGGTTCACTAGCACGTCGTCCCTAGGATACAACAACCCAATCACTTATACTGTAAACTCAACGAATCTGCATCATTCGAAGAGCAAAAAGCTCCACAAAATACACCTTTTCTTCACCCTTATAAAACTAATATAAAATTGTGTATGCCTCTATCAATGAAACTTTTCAAGTAAACTATACACACACCCATATGTAAATATTCTATCCGGTTATATATACAAAAGCTAGTAGCCATTATCTCTAATGAATATGCGCATTACTAATGCAATAAAGTATAGATTAAATGTATATTTGTAACTCTTGTAATAACCTGCACATGAAATGGTTAGAATGAGTAAATACAATATTCTAATGGCACAACATGAGTTACAAAACCAAATGGTCAAAATTATAATATATTAATATATATTATTTTTTATTAAAATACTCCAACAATCCCCCACTTATTTTAAGAAAAATAAAATAACACATATCGGGTGAAGATAGACCATCATGCTCAATGAAGGTAGTAATGCCTTGAACCTTCACTTAGTGAGTAAGCAATTCTTGTACCAGAGCCAATAGTAAATCAAGTCTTGAACTATGACTGCTTTTGGGATACAAAAAATTGCGTCACACACATGACAATCTAGGTGTCAACTTGAGCTTTTTAAAGCTAGCACGTTACGGCCCTGTGCTTAATCCTAGTTGTGAACGCTATGTCCTTTCACCACGCCGGCTCGGGAGTACGCCACTAACCACGGATGATTAGGGCGGAGAGGGAGTTGCCACTCGATTTTGGCCTTGGGAACCGATTGACCCCTAGTAAGGGCCCAACTCGTTATTACCAAAAGAACCAAGGTTCGAAGCTAGGGTATACAAATGGGAAGGTGTTAGGCACCCATATACGCCCGGCTGAAATCCGGTCCCCACACATATTTTATTGGCTTTAATTAAAATGGACTTAATCGAATTCAATCGTTAACCAAACATTTATGCAGAATCACACGATGGCATACGATGATAAGAGGTAACAAAGAATTAACAGGAAAATATACGTACAGGAAAGAAAACTCGAAATTAAAAGAAACACTTACACTACATACAAAAGAGAAAAATGCGATTAATCCGTAAAAATAGGGTCATGCATGCACGTGCATATGTGATGCACGTACGTGCATCTCATATGTGCGTACGTGCATGCCCTCTGGCTACTATGCTCCATGCCTCAATTACGCCTATCATGCCCTTATGATATGCTCGAAAGCCAACGAATGATCCAAGCATGCTCTGAAAATGGTGAAAATGCCTTAGATCTAAATATCATGGGTATACGGTGAGATCGGAAATGAATCGACATAGCTGTACATATGAATGGGCGTGTCAGGATGAAAATATAGCATATGTGCTGGAGTTAATAAACGAATATGCTATGGAATGAATGAGAAATCTATTCCCAATTCTTAAATTCAGAAATGAATCAATGTGGGTTAATCCTAAATGCATCTTAAATGCAGGTTATGAATGGAGAGCATTATGAAGCCAATATTACATTCATTTCATGCGATATCTTAAATGGTGATCATGAATCATCAATAAAACGAAATAGAAGGCTAAGAACCGTTACTCTCAGGTATGGACAACAGCAATTCCTTCGTGAACTCGACTTCCGGACTTCATGCAGACACGGTTTGGCAATTTCGGGTTTTTTTGGGGTGGAGGCTGGGTAAAAAGTTCTGTCCTTCTCTTGAGTGAAAATGGGGTATTTATAGGCAGGGATTAGGGTTTAGGTTGGAGTTCATTAGGGTTTTTTGGCTGCCATCCAGCAACTGTCAGCGCGGTGTCTTCATAAGGTAAGAGCTGATTTGGGGGGAAAGACGTTGGAAATTCAAAATGGAAGGCATGCACGTACATGCCTAGAGTATGCACGTACGTGCATAAGCCATACACGTACGTGCATGGGGTTTCTCAAAACGTTAGAAGTCTTGTTGGGCCTGCGTGAGTTCGTTGGGCTTGTCCGTGATAGTCTTGTTGCTGTTGCCCTTCATCACTGGGCTTAAAAAGTGGCTTGTGGTGTTAAGGGGTACGAAATGGGGTCTTAATAGTTTGCCCCTTCTTTTGATTTTGCTCGTACAACGAACGAAATTAAAAGACCTGAAAACACTCATTTTGGACCAATTGGCCCCACAAACCTAGAAGATGCAAATGCGTGTATGAGGTTGGATTAGGGGGTGCCCAACTTCCTATGTACCTCTTGATGAGGATCAGACCTATCGTAGTTCATGATGCATGGTAACGTTCCTATGGGGCAATCGAAAGGTGACGCGTGGCCTTCTGGAAATTCGCGGGGTGAATTTCAACAAATTCGAGTTGATCATAATCAAATTAGAAATTCGCAGGGTGAATTTTAATTTAATCCAGGTTGATTAAGTTCCAATTTAGAAATTCGTGGGATGAATTTCAATTTAATTCGGGTTGATTAAATTTCAAGTTGGGAATTCGCGGGGTGAATTCCGATAAATCCGGGTTGATTAGAAATTCGCGGGGTGAATTTCAACAAATTCGGGTTGATTAGAATCAAATTAGAAATTCGCGGTGTGAATTTTAATTTAATCCGGGTTGATTAAGTTCCAATTTAGAAATTCGCGGGATGAATTTCAATTTAATCCGGGTTGATTAAATTTCAAATTGGGAATTCGCGGGGTGAATTCCGATAAATCTGGGTTGATTAGAAATTCGCGGAGTGAATTTCAACAAATTCGGGTTGATCAGAATCAAATTAGAAATTTGTGGGGTGAATTTTAATTTAATCCGGGTTGATTAAGTTCCAATTTAGAAATTCATGGGATGAATTTCAATTTAATCCGGGTTGATTAAGTTTTGAATTGGGAATTCACGGGGTGAATTCCGATAAATTCGGGTTTTGGAAGATCTATCTGATTGCACATGCGCGCGCGGGGTGTGCGCATGGCTCGAATTAAATGGATTATTAAAACGGCACCGTTTCAAAATTGATTGTGGGGAATACGAAGAGGCACGTGTGAACCCTAAAAAAGAGTGGCCCACAAGGATTTAAAAGTCGCTAGTCTGTGGACCCAGGAAAGCGGGCCCACGAATAGGTTTAAAAGAAAATCTTGAAGTTTGAAAAAGGAAAAGGAGTCGCCACCTTATTTTTTAAAGGAAACAAGGAAAACCCTAAAAACAGTTTTGTTTTAGGAAAACAAAAGAATGACTCCATGTTTAAAAATGGTAAGGCAAAAGATCTTTTGGAAACCAAAGAAATCGGGGATTCGGAGGCTAAGTTACGATATGGGAAGGTTCTAGGCTAAGCCTATAGGCATTCATATCGCCCTAAACGGTCTCTTAATTTAATTAGGCTAAATCAAAGTCTTAATCACACACAAATCAACAATTATCATAAAAAAGATAGCATGCATATCATTCATTCATTCATCCATATAATCAAGTAAATCAAAGAAAAACAGAAAAAAGAAAGAGGGGAGAGAAAACCTAGGATACTAACCTAGGATACTTAGTATCCTAGGGCGGACTTGAACCTCACGAAGAGCGCCTACGTACCATGTATGGAAATACATGGATCAAAGTCCACGTAGTTCGAAAGGGAATAGGGTTATAACCTAATAGAGGCCTATGGTAAACCCTAAGTTTCCTTTCAAGAAAAACATGGTAAGTTTCCAAAAATAAATGATTCTCAAAAGATCTTTAGTAAATATGGAATTTGATAAAGATGGAAACTTTGATTTAAAAGGTATTTTTTAATGAAAGGAAACTATAAGGATTGCCATGTTCCCCTATTAGGAAATAACCCTAGGAAGGAGAAAGGGAAAGTTTCATGGAAAGGAAAGAAGGGTGAATTGGGGCACCCTCATACCCTACTTACCTTTAAGCAAAAGCAACCTGTCAAAATAACCACCCTATTGCATAGGATAATTACTTTATTTGCAAGATTTCATCTTACCATAGCCAAAATAACCACCCCACATTGGTGGGGTAGTTGCACCTGTTATACCTATCAAAGCACCTGCAATTTGCATGCAAAACATACCAAGAATACCAACCAACCAAGCTAGGTTCCAATCAAGCAATTATCATGCTTAAACATAGGCTAACACATGCTCAAAATATCATACCAAGGACAAATAACAGATTTGGACAGAATTGAAATAGGGCTTAAAATCAACCACAAGTCATGCCAACAACATGAATCATGAAATAACATAAACCCTAATTCAGCCCTATATGCAATGACATGCGAAAACCCTAAAACCAACTACCAAAAATGTCATATTTATCTAATATGCAACACATATGCAGCAACCATGAAGAAAAGCAAAGAAAAATCCTAAGCTACATGCAACTTTCCTAACACAAGGATGAATGAAACCCTAGAATCACACTAGTGCATAAAATCCCATGAAATTACTCTAAATCATGCAAAACAGAATGTGAACAGCATTTAATCCATGCATATTAACCAATAGAATGATCCACACATGATAAAGACATAGGCTTTCACATGAAATAATGCTATTCCAAGCATAAACTCAATTTCAGCACAAGAGAGACCCTAGAATCTCAAACATGCAGTAAATCTCATGAAAAAACACTCTAGCATACTAAACAGTCCATGAATATCATCCTAAACATGCATACTAGCTAATAGAAGTAACAAAATATGATAAAAACATAAGCTTTAATATGCAAAAGAGTTATTTCATGCAGAAAACCAATTTCAGCACTAGGGAAACTTAGAATCCCAAACATGCAGTAAATCACATGGAATAACGTCCTAGCATGCTAAACAGCCCATGAATATCATCCTAGACATGCATACTAGCTAATAGAAATAGCAAAACACAATAACAATATATGCTTTATCATGACATAATGCTACTCTATGCAAAACCCTAATTTAAAAGAGAGAAGAGGAAAAGAGAGGGTATACCTATGGTGAAGTCCCCTTTTGCTGCTGTAGAGAGTCTTCCTTCTCTTGTGCACTGCTGGGAATTCCTTCCTTCAAGCCTTCAAGCCAAACTCCAGCCCTCCTTCAAGCTCTCTCTCTCACTCTCTCACTCTCTCACTTAAAGCTTAGGTTAAACTACCTTAAGGATGGCTGTCATAGCCTCTAGTGTGCCTCCCACTTCAGAAAATTCCCCCCCATTGCTGAAGTATAAGGGGGTATTTATAGGGTTTGAGGGAAAATCCTCAATGGTTGGGATTAAAACCCTAGGTATTGATCCAAGGGCTCTTAGAGGTTCCCTTGGGGCTCAAGTAGGTCAAATAGGGCTGAAAATAGGGTTAAATAGCGGCTGGAGGCGAGCAAATCTGAGGAAATAGGGAGGGAGCCGCGTCAAAACTCAAAAAAGGAAAGTGGCTCGGGTGACCACCTGGGGCTGGGTGGTCACCCGAGGCCATGTCAGCGTCAGCCCATTTTTTGACCCTTTCGACTTCTAAATGTGTTTCAGGGCTCAAATCAACTCCGATTTTGACGAAACGAAAGCCAAAACGACCGTGTTTCAAAAGGGAATGTAATTTGAGTCACTTGAGGGCAAGAAACCCTAGCCATGGCTGCATGGTTAGGTCCTACAAAGGTGGTTAACCGCTATGCCTCACTATCGCTTAGCTTAGGTATGCACATAGGGTCGCACTGAATGCTTTCCAATTCAAAATTCAACCTCCCTAAACACATTTGGGGATGAAATTAAGACTAACCAAGGTCAAATGAGTAGTCATAGAGTGAAAATCATGAGCCGATTCAAGCTAACCCGAAATAGGTCTTTTAACCAACCTGAGCTTTGTTGAGCCATTCTAATCCCGAACCATCAATTCATCGAATTGAACCCATAAATACCTCAAATGCATCCATATGAACTCCAATTGGCAACTTGGAGATCATTTCAAGGTTAAATGGAAAGTTTGTGGCCTAAAAGACGATTATGCCCCTCAAGTCACAAAAGTTCTGATTAACCTTCAAGATCAACTCCAAATCGAACCAAAATTCATACACACCATCCTCAAGACTCTAAAAACTCAATG
Organism: Liquidambar formosana; assembly: GCA_039720395.1. Lineage (NCBI taxonomy): Eukaryota > Viridiplantae > Streptophyta > Magnoliopsida > Saxifragales > Altingiaceae > Liquidambar > Liquidambar formosana. The sequence goes on along the minus strand of CM077822.1, from coordinate 128,332 downwards.
CAAAAGACTAGACTCAAAAAGGAAACAAAAAGACACATGAAATGACAAACCCTAGCTAAGGTGGCAAAAATGGGGTGTGATAGCGCGAAATCGTTAGTATTCCACCCACGTTCATCCTTCCCAACGTCTCTATATATTAATCACCTTTTTCTCCGTTCTCCTCACCTCCTCTAAAACTCCTCCATCTTCTTAACTTCCGCACTCCTCCATCTCCTTAACCTCCTCTGTCCTTCTCCCATGGTACCAAAAAGGCAACGCACCGCTGCCAAGGTTGGCCCTTCACGACCAGGCACGGCACCATTGTGGGAGCTGAACGAACTTGGGAGACCCGCCATCTAGCGGTGGAGGCCTCACCCACGCCTCACACGAAATGAGGATGGCATCTTGTTGCGCCCCACAGAGCACCTCTCTCACCTCGCCGCCCAAGGATGGGTAAGTGAAGAACTTTCGATTTTTCATTCCGAACCTGTTTATTTTGTGCAAAGTTTGAATTTTTTTACTTGAATCCTCTTCCTTTTGGACACTATTAGGATTATGCCCTAGAGCCAATCATAGAGATGATTGTTTAGGGATTAGGAACAATCATTTGATTTCATTTATGTATGTCACATTTATTATTGATTTAATAAAAGGGCTTATTCTATTATGTTTATATGCATCATTTATATTTACATAATATGTCCATGGAGTTAGAGTTGAGAATATGGAATTACAAAGAGTTGTAATTTTGAGACTATAGATATATCTCTGTAATAAACTCCTAAAGCATTTCTAGTTGAAGGTTCACTATGATGGACAGTAATGAACCATAGGACTAGCACTTGTTAGGTTGACTCTATAAGAAGATAGCTAGTCTCAAGCTATTTGTGTGGAGACACTACAACCAACAAGTGGGTGCCTATCGCAAGAATAGGTACACTGAATGTGACCAAAGATATGAGATAAACTGAATGGAGTTTTATCCTGCCTGTCAATCAGTTTCTCATTGTTATAGTGGTACAAGTAATCCTTAGACCTGAGACACCATAGTTGCCTTATGCATGTAGCTTTAGAAGTTTGATAACACTAAGTGCAAATCCTATTCAGGGGTCTGCAAAGGTGTTCATTGGCCCTACTGCTATGTGTATGAAGGCATGTGAGTGATCAACAAGGGATCCATCACTCTCAGGAAAAAGAGAGAGAATGTCTCATATAGCATTTATAATATAACTCATTAAATCCATGGCCATGGTAGGATGAATATGAAAAGAGTTTCATGAGTTCATCAATGAGTTGATATTCATGATTGAGTATAAAGTAATTAAACTAGGGACTTGACAGACTTCCATGTCCTATTAGTTTAATTGGAGACATTGTGTTGAAGGAAGGATGCAATTGTAACCTATAAACTATAACAGAAGGGTTCTTTGTAAATGACTATTCACCTCATTAAGGACCACACCATGAGCCATATGCTAGGTGTTACTCATGGTTAGTAGAAGCCCTAATTGATATAAGTGATTTATAATCAATTAGGGAATTGGAAGGAGTTCCAGTTAGACCCTAAATGGAAAGAGTTCCATTGTGCACACTTCGTGCTATTCCTACTACTTGATGATGTGAACCCAATGGGTCACACACTGATCATGCAAGATGAGCTTTTAAGTCTATGAGAGAAAGGGTATGAATGCATAAAGAATAGTTCTTTGAGGCCATGTTTGTATTTGATATAAACAATAGGGGTTATTGTGCAATTTAGGGAAATTGCACAAAACCCTAAAAGGATTTCCCCCCTAGGGCCGGCCCCTTTAGTGTGGACTATTTAAGTCACACTATGATGTGTGACATCATCACTTTTTAGAAGACACCAAGGGCTGGCTAGAATTTCCAGCCTCCCTCTCTCTCTCTCCTCTCTTCTCCTACTCTAGCAACAACATGGGAAAGAAGGAAAGGACTCGAAGCTCTAGCTAGGTGTGGATACCGTTGGAGGCAGCACACTTGGGCTGCTCATTCACCGCTGTCTGGAATCAAAGCTTGGAGCAAAAAGGAGAAGACAAAAATTCTGTAAGTGTTCTAACCCTCTTTGTAGTTAGGGTTTGATTTTGTGTTATGCATAGTTAGATTCATGGGCTGTGGAATCGTAGGAAAAATTTTTATATTCCGCACTTCAATTTTTCCCTCTTGTATGATTCCCAACACACAGCACAGGTATGAGATCGTTTGACCATTTTTTCCCTTCCCTTTCCTCCCTCCATCATTTTTCCACTTGTATTTGCCAAATTCCTGCGCAAAATCATAGGACGTGCACGTACGCACATACCTAATGCACGTACGTGCATTAGCTAGGCACGTACGTGCCTCGGCCTGAGATTTTTCCCCCTACGCCTTCCTCCACATGTCCAAACCCCTTTTTAACCATTTTTTACTCAAATGCAAGACTAAAAATTGAAGCTTTGTCTATTGGGAATCGATCAAGAGGGAAAAATAGAAGTGCGGAATATAAAAATTTTTCCTACGATTCCACAGCCCATAAATCTAACTATACATAACACAAAATCAAACCCTAACTACAAAGAGGGTTAGAACACTTACAGAATTTTTGTCTTCTCCGTTTTGCTCCAAGCTTCGACTCCGGACAGCGGTGAATGAGCAGCCCAAGTGTGCTGCTCCAACGGTATCCACACCTAGCTAGAGCTTCAAGTCCTTTCCTCTTTTTCCTTGTTGTTGCTAGTGTAGGAGAAGAGAGGAGAGAGAGAGAGAGGGAGGTTGGAAATTCTGGCCAGCCCTTGGTGTCTTCCAAAAGTTATGATGTCACACATCATAGTGTGACTTAAATAGTCCACACTAAAGGGGCCGGCCCTAGGGGGGAAACCCTTTTAGGGTTTTGTGCAATTTCCCTAAATTGCACAATAACCCCTATTGTTTATATCAAATACAAACATAGCCTCAAAGAACTATTCTTTATGCACTCATACCCTTTCTCTCATAGACTTAAAAGCTCATCTTGCATGATCAGTGTGTGACCCATTGGGTTCACATCATCAAGTAGTAGGAATAGCACGAGGTGTGCACAATGGAACTCTTTCCATTTAGGGTCTAATTGGAACTCCTTCCAATTCCCTAATTGATTATAACTCACTTATATCAATTAGGGCTTCTACTAACCATGAGTAACACCTAGCATATGGCTCATGGTGTGGTCCTTAATGAGGTGAATAGTCATTTACAAAGAACCCTTCTGTTATAGTTTATAGGTTACAATTGCATCCTTCCTTCAACACAATGTCTCCAATTGAACTAATAGGACATGGAAGTCTATCAAGTCCCTAGTTCAATTACTTTATACTCATTCATAGATATCAACTCATTGATGAACTCATGAAACTCTTTTCATATTCATCCTACCATGGCCATGGATTTAATGAGTTATATTATGAATGCTATATGAGACATTCTCTCTCTTTTTCCTGAGAGTGATAGATCCCTTGTTGATCACTCACATGCCTTCATACACATAGCAGTAGGGCCAATGAACACCTTTGTAGACCCCTGAATAGGATCTGCACTTAGTGTTATCAAACTTCTAAAGCTACATGCATAAGGCAACTATGGTGTCTCAGGTCTAAGGATTACTTGTACCACTATAACAATGAGAAACTGATTGACAGGCAGGATAAAACTCCATTTAGTTTATCTCATATCTTTGGTCACATTCAGTGTACCTATTCTCGCAATAGGCACCCAGTTGTTCGTTGTAGTGTCTCCACACAAATAGCTTAAGACTAGCTATCCTCCTATAGAGTCAACCTAACAAGTGCTAGTCCTATGGTTCATTACTGTCCATCATAGTGAACCTTCAACTAGGAATGCTTTAGGAGTTTAGTACAGAGATATATCTATAGTCTCAAAATTACAACTCTTTGTAATTCCATATTCTCAACTCTAACTCCATGGGCATATTATGTAAATATAAATGATGCATATAAACATAATAGAATAAGCCCTTTTATTAAATCAATAATAAATGTGACATACATAAATGAAATCAAATGATTGTTCCTAATCCCTAAACAATCATCTCTATGATTGGCTCTAGGGCATAATCCTAACAGTGTTTACCTGTGATGTAGCTGCCAGATTTTCCCGTTACCCGTGGTAGCATGGGGAACACAAAGGCTTGGTGGGGTCGACTCACCAAAGAGACGAAGGCTCTTGTATTTGGGGCCGGGTTTGGTACAGTCGTTGCAGGGCTCGCGGATAACAGCGATCGCGCCCTCGTGCATTACCTAGCCGAGAGGTGGTGGGACACTACCTACACTCTCCATATCACGGGTCGGGAGTTGACCCTCACCCCCCACGACTTTTATCGGTTGACAGGCTTGCGTATGGATGGTGTGCCCCTTCCCTTTGACCACGACGAGAAGGAACAGACAGTCATCTCCAGGGAGCTACTAGGGATAGAGTATGATGGTGCATCCATCTACATTCTAGATGTCCATGACAATTTTGCCGTGCGAGGCTAGGGCACAGCAGCTCAGCGGATTCAGATGGCCCGTGCATACATCCTATTTTTTATAGGGGATATCTGATCCTGAACTCATCTCAGACTGTGCCATTTGGTTGGTTATTGGCCTTGCGACACCTAGGCCGAGTGCGCGAGTACAGCTGGGGCTCAGCGGTGTATGGCCACGTAATTTCAGCTATGGATTCCATGAGTCGTATGGCCACCAAATTTGTGGTTAGTCACTGGCGTGTCTAGATGGTGAGTATCTTATTTTGCCCTTTGCTTTACTTTATGCATTTAAATTGGCGTGCTGAACCCTTATGTTTTCTTGTTTGCACCTTTTTAGCTGTGGGCGCGTCAGTATCTCCACGACAATCCTGACTCGCCGGTGAACAAGCATGACTACTGGAGTTTTGGAGGTTTCTGGATGAGATTACCGTTGACCGAGTATCATTTTATTTCTCTCCTTTTTTTTTTTAAAGAGAAATAATAATGATATTCCCATGTATACAGATTGTTCCTCGCCCTTGGGTTGGCCAACCAGTACGTGTTCCCGTCGAGTGGGATGCCGCAGCCTAGACTCTTTCCACCTTGTCTACCGTCTTCGAGTGCCTCGGGGTCTGTTCCTTTTATTTGGCGGAGAGAGTGGTCTGGCAGATTTCTGATATAGGCGCTGCAGACCCCCCTGTTCTGGTGGATCCCCCTCGCTTCGTAGCGTTCCCTGCCGAGGCCACTGCACATGACTTTGCGACTTGGCGGGCCATGATCCCATATACTGACAAACTCTCTACCGAGGAGATTGACTATGCTTCCTTTGCGAGGGAGCGTCTGATGGGCAGCATTTTCATCGCTCTGGTATCACCATCCTTTTCCAATGCTTTTTTTTTTTTTTCTTTTTGCCTAAAACAATCGTTTCATGCATTTTTTTCCTTTCGAGTGCAGGCTGCGCCACCCGCAGATGCTTCGGCAGGTCGGGATTCGCTCATCCCCGAATGGACCATCCCTATGCATGGTGGAGGTCGCTCGCCCGGTGAGTTTATTTCCTGCATTTATTAGGATGTATGTACAAAATAAACAAATATGCAAGTATTAATGGTTTTCCCTTGTCCCTTGCTCACAGCTCACTTGCGAGGAGGCATTGAAGCTCATACGGATGGTGGGGAGTTTAAAGGTTATGGTTACAGGCCTATCACGCAAGTTGGTGATTACGGAGCAGGCCCCTGCAGGAGACGACTGGGATGGGTTCGGGGATGACTACGATGGAGACCGCAATGGTGAAGGTGATGGGGATGGTGATGGTGATGATGGAGGCGATGGTAACGTCCCCATGTCACCTGTTCAGACACCTCTTCATGACCCGCGTTGACTTGTCCTTATTTGGACTTAGACATTTTGGGTTTATTTTTTATTTTTTTTATTTTTTTGTTTTGTTTTGTTTTGTTTTTGTTTTGTTTTGTTTTTTGGACATGTACTTAATAGCTCATTTCTCCTTCCCTTTCTGTAGACTTTGGACATGACAGCTACTTCTTTCTTTATTATTATGCTATGCTTTTTGTTTTATCACGCGCAATCTTCTTTATTGACTCTATGGTGTCCAAGCGAATTAATAAACCAACAACAGGTAACCCATAACAAAACTTGCAAATCTTTTCACCAAAGGAAGGAATCCACGGAACTAAGCATGGCTGTAGTGCGAGAAAGGGATACGGGTTAAGTTTTGATAGAAATACATGCTTAAGGAGAGAAATAGGCATATGACTAGGACACACTGTGCATGTGTGTGCATGGCCTAGGCACGTACGTGCTTGGGTTATGCACGTACGTGCATGATGGCCCTCTGTTTCCTTTTTTGATTCTTGCGAGTTTGGCAACTTTTCCCTATAAAAAGCAAAGCGCCCATACTTCCCCTATACTTCTAAACCCTATAATGGATGATTCTCCCTTTGTCAAGGCCGTCAAACAATGGCTCTTATCCTTCGATGTACGCGCACAGGAGGATTTCAACGATGCCTTCGGCCTCCCCTGTGTTTTTGATTACTGCCGAGTGAGGATTAATTACACCTTCCTGTTGGTTGCCGCAGAATATTGGAAACCCAAGCGTCATGTCTTTTGCTTTAACTTTAATGAGCTACGCCCGACATTGGAAGACTTCGGGGGCATCCTTGGGCGGACTAGCTTTAGGGGATTGCTCCTTCCTGCCACGGAAAAGGTCCCGGCCAGAGAAGTTGCTCAGTTCCTAGGGCTTTCCACACGTTTAGTTCAAGGGTGGACAAAAGACTTTATGGTTGACATGGCGAAGTTGTCCGAATATTTCATTGCTCGCCCTATGCCCCTTGCGGGTCAACTCCGAACCTATTACTTGCGCGTGGCCTGTTACTGTGCATTGGCTGCCCTTTTTTTCTTGGACGAAACACCTCGGCTAGAAATTTTGGTCGTTCGCATGATTCCTGAGCTCAAGGAGTTCAATCCTAGTATGATGATCCTGGTGGATACCCTTAATGGTCTGGACAGTGTGGTGCGCAGCGAAAACTTCTCCTTTGGTGGCATCCCCCTCCTTCTACAGGTTTCTTTTCCCATGTCAACGTGCTTTTTCACTTTTTTTTTTTTTTTTTTTTGCTATGATCGTACGTGCATAGACTATGCACGTACGTGCATTGTCCATCACGTACGTGCATTGTCCATGTATGTACGTGCATGGGCTGTTGAAACCTGATTCTCCTTCTTTTGTGGCGTAGATTTGGTTGTTCGAACGCCTAAAACTGATCGAGGACCCATCCATGAGTATCTGGACATACCACCCTCAGCATTATCGCTATAGGAAGGTCATCAAACCCTTCCCAAACATTGAACAAACTCGTAACTTATTGGAATCCGTTTCTTGCCACAACATTCGCTGGCTCTGCCCTTGGTGGAAAGTTTCTTACGTTGTCCGGAACCTGATTCTCCCTCACAGTGTTATGCTGATTGGCCTGAAAGAAGTTTCCTTCTACTCCCCCATACGTATCTACCGTCGGCAAGGTCTACGCCAAGATCCAGTTAAATGGGGACACCATGGTTACACATGCTCTTGGAAACCCAACATTGTAGATCGAGTCAAGAATGACTGGTACAACAAAGTGGTCTATTGGGCCGTCACCCCTTCTGAAGTGATTAGTCCCCCTGGGTCTTACTACAATTGGCTGTTCGCTGACATAGAAAGAGAAGAGAAAGAGGAAGAAGAACACAAAAGGAAGAGGGAAGCAGAAGATGGGACAGAGGCTAGGAAGAAGTGACCCAGATTACCCCACGTGACCCTATCAACTATTGTACCCATGCATTACTTTTAATCTCTTATGAGTTAATGAATAAGCATAAAAAAGATGTAATGATCTCCTCCAATTAATAAAAAGCTATTATTATTAATCTTGAGCACTTAGAAATTGTTCAGTGCTTTGCCAAATTGTCAGTACTCTGTTCATACATAGTATTTGCGAAGTCTATCCACATTAATTGGGTTTACTAACTCATTCCCATCACTATCCATCAACTTTACTGCACCACCTGGGTAAATCGTCTTAATGATGTATGGCCCGACCTAATTGGGCTTAAATTTCCCTTGAGGGTCAAGCACGGGCACCTTGAATTCTTTAAGCACCAAATCTCCTTCCTTCAAATTCTGCAGTCTGACCCTTTTATTGAAAGTTCTAGCTATTTGGCGCTGATAGCCTTGCACATGGTATAATGCTTTGAGTCTCTTTTCCTCCAACAGTGATAGCTGCTCATATCGCTTTCTTGCCCATTCCACCCCTGGAATTTAATTCTCCAATGTGACTCTGAGGGATTGTACTTCCAGTTCCATAGGCAATATAGCTTCCATCCCATATACCAATGAATATGGCGTAGCACCTGTGGAAGTTCTTACGGACATTCGGTATCCCCACAAGGCATAAGGAAGTTTCTCCACCCAATCCTTATAGGTCACTGCTTGTCACACCCCATTTTTGCACCACCTTACTAGGGCTCATCATTCCATGCATGTTTTTGTTTTGTTTTTGAGTCTAGTCACTTGCATTAGTTTTCTAGAGTCACAAGGACAATGGATATGAATTTTGGTTCAAATTGGAGTTGATCTTGAGGGATAATAAGAGCTTTTGTGACTTGAGGGGCATAATCGTCTTTTAAGTCCCAAACTTTTCATTTGACCTTGGAATGATCTCCAAATTGTCAATTGGAGTTCATATGGATGCATATGAGGTACTTAAGTCCCGTGGCCCTGATGATGAGTTTAGTGTGGTTATTTACGGATTATCCTTGAAGAATTAGTGCGAATCACAGCATGAGATTTTTGGTTAAAATGAAAAGAAAATTATTTTATTAAATTAGCCATTTTTATCATGACACTAACACGTGTACGTATGTGATGAGTGTGTGTACGCACATACGATACATGTGCATGCGTGTTAGCGGTCAGTCTCCCAATTTTTATAAAAGACAATTTCCTTTTCCTATTCAGATTAGAAGTCTTTTATCATTATAAAATACCTTTTGATTATTCTCCAAGGAAACCTAGTCCAGGAAGGAAAGGGAAACTCCAGATTTCAGCTATAAATACTCTCTTAATGTCTTTAAACAAGGGAGAGGAGAAGAGGGTTTGGAGGGAGTGAAATTCGTCATAATTCAGCAGCAGATTTTCTGAAAACCAGCAGTCGTATTTTAATCATAACTTTTTCATCCGAAGTCAGAATTTGATGAAATTGGTCTTTTTAGAAAGATAATTCAATTCTCTACAACTTTGTATTTCACAAGCTTTGTCCAAATCCAACGTTTTCATACCCAAAAACGCGATTGAAGTTGCTGCTGCTGCAAAGTGACGAAAATCACTTTTCTTTTCTCTTGTTCTCTTTTTGTTTTCTATTTCTTTTCAAAGTTGAGTGAGTTTTGATCTCTTTGCTGTGATACCACTTTGACAAAGAGGAGGATTCGTGTTGGTTTGATTCACTCTAAAGACCTGAGGAGCCACGAACAATTACAAACACAAAGGAAGGCCCTTCCTAAGGTATTCTCCTTCTCTATTCAAGCTTAAACTAGGTTTTCATATAGGATAGGCCTATTGCATGTTAAAGGTAACTTTTTTATCATGTATTAACACTCTAGCTAGTTAATATACATGGAATATCTATTTTTTATCTACTGTTTAGCATGCTTTAGGGCTGTCCTTTAGGTTTTTAATGCATAGTTATGATTCTTGTGCTCCTGTTTGTCCTTGTGCTAGGATTAGTGTCATTGCATGTTAGAGTTAGGATTTTCATCATGTTATATTGCTTTAGTTAGTTAATATGCATGATTTAATTTCTGTTTAGTTTGGTTTTAGCATGATTAAAGTATGTCTTGTGAGTTCTTAAGCATATTTGTGAGTTTAGGGTTTTAGAGTCATTGTTTTGTGTTTGTTTTCATATAGCATGATAAAGTAGACTTTTTTATTGGTTTTTCTTTGTGTTTGCTGTATATGTTTTTCATATGGAGTAAACATGATAGTTTTGCATGCATGTTAGTATGTTTTAGGGTTTTTATGCATGATATGGTTCTAGGAATATGTTAGGACTTATTATTGTTCGTTGTTTTTGCTATTGGCATGCTTAGTGGATGATTTTAGGTCATAATACTATTCTGTCCAGATTTGCATGTTAGTGTTTTTGCATGGTTTTGAGCACTTGTAAGGGTGCAAATAGGTGTGGTATTTGTCATATGGCAAATAGGGCTGCTTATGTCTGAAATGGCTAATGTTTGGAGTAATTGCGTTCAGGTAAGTGGGTGTGAAGGTGCCCCAATTCACCTTTCTTCCTTATCCCTTCTCTTCTCCCTATTTAGGGTTAATTTTTAATATGATCCTATGGTTTAATTAGAGGTTTCCTTCATAAACAAAATTCTGGTTTTTATTAAGGTTTCCATTTTGTGGATTTCTTTCCTAAAATCAAACTTTCTATCAATTCTCTTTTGATCAAATAAGGAAACCTAGGGTTTTTACCATAGGTTTGTATTAGGATTTAACCTTAGTTCTAATCGAACTACGTGGACTTTGATCCATGTATTTCGTTGCATGGTACGTAGGCGCTCTTCGTGAGGCTCAAGTCCGTTCTAGGATCCAAGCATCCTAGGTTTATTTTTGTTTTGTTTTCTTCTTTTTGTTTTCTGTTTTTATGTGCTTATTATGCATGGATGGATGAATGAAATATATGATATGCATGCAATTCTTGTGATGATATACTTGCTGATTTTTGTATGGAAAGATCTTAATTTAGCCCAAATGAACTGAGAGACCGAAAGGGTGACATGGGTGCCTATAGGCTTTGCCTAGAACCTTCCCATGTCATAACTTAGCCTCCGAATCCCCGATTTCTTTGGTTTTCAAAAGATTGGTTTTTGCCTTTCCTTTTTTATGGAGTCATTCAAATTGTTTTCCTAAAACAAACTATTTTTAGGGTTTTCCTTGTTTCCTTTAAAAAATAAGGTGGCGACTCCTTTCATTTTTCTTTTTCAAACCCATTTTCTTTCAATCCCTTGTGGGCCCAATTTCCGGGGTTCATAGTTTGGCGACTCCACTGGGGATTTGTGGGCTAGACTTTATAAAGTTTAAATGGGCTAGGTTAATTTCTTATGTTTAATTAAAATCAATCACATTGCATCCGCTTGATTGTGTGCTTTCATTTATTGCATTGTGTGCGCAAACTCTTGCATGTTAGGATCGATGTCCCTCGATGTATCCTTGCCAACGATCGGCCTAGTCTCAACCTTGGTTTTCCTGATTCCATGTGTTGGGGCGAAAGCTATCAACCTCTCTTGCCTAGTACCCTTGGGTATATTAAATGAGTTAATCACGTACTGCTGGACCCACGCGGCGTTCCTGATGCCACATGTGGTTAGGTATAAGGATTGCTCAAGCAAGTGAAGGACCCTAGCCTACCCTTATCATTAGTCCATATAGACAGACTTGTAGGACACTACGGTCTCACCTTTATGCACCCACAATTGTTTGTAATGATGCTATGCTGTGTTTGTGGTGTGAGGCTTTATATCTTATGCCCTTAATATAGACCTTTAAACCCTAGCCTTCGTTAAGGCCATGGGTTAGGAGGAATAAATTAAGGAAATAGGATGTAAAGCTATGTTTGTGATGTGCTAGTCCTAGGGGATTAATTAAACCTAGTTGAAGGACTCTATGCCCTATTCTTTAAAACATACCCTTAATCCATGATCCCTGTAAAGGTAATTGGATAAAAGGAATGAATTAATTGAACATGGTGTAGAGACCGAGTTCATCAAGGAAAATATGGAGGTTTAGGACAAGTCTTTAGGCTAAAGGTTAAAACTTTTCTATCCATAGATGTGCTGGGTTGGATCCGCAATCCACAAGGGCGTCTAGTGAGTGTTGAGTCTACCCATCAGACAGACATGGCCGACGAAAGAACTAGTGAGGGGCACTTTGACCTTGAGGCTTGCCTGAAAGCCATCATGGCCAAGCTTGACCATACTGCCGAGACATCCGATACCGCATTGAAAATGGCTCAAGAGAACCAACAGAAGATGGCGGATCTTGAACAAAATGGCTCTAAGGCCCATTCCTCGGGTATACCTCATGGGGCTGGCACCGAAGAGGGACCTCAATCCAATGAGAACACCAAGACAAGGGGGGAAAGTAGCTCGAAACCTGAGGTCACCAACCTAGAAGGGGAAGCCAAGGGGAAAGGTACTAGCAGTGATTCCGTGTTAGCTAGCAAGGTAGAAGCTTTGGAGAGAACCATAAAAGGGATTCGCAGGGCTGATGACATGGTCGATGTGCGGACTCTATCCCTGTTTCCAACGGCTCGTATTCCACTACAATTCAAGATGCCGGAGTTAGAAAAGTTCGATGGGACAGGTTGCCCTAAGACTCATTTGAAGATGTACGTGCGAGCTATGCACCCTCGAGGGGCTACTGACGAGCTTTTAGCTCAAATGTTCCATGAAACCTTGGCCACTTCCGCTTTGAAATGGTTCTTATCCTTGGATGAGAATAGAACCCGGACTTGGGAAGACATATGCAATGAGTTTTCAGAGCACTACAAGTATAACACAGAGGTGGACGTTACTCGAAGGGAGCTAGAAACTACCAAGCAAGGGGCTCATGAAACTTTCTCCGCTTACATTACAAGGTGGAGACAAAAGGCATCGAGAATGACGGATAGGCCGAATGAGGAGGACCAAATTCAGTTAGTGGTTAAGAACCTGCTGCCCGTGTATCACAAGCACCTATTTGCCCACTATTTCCCAAATTTCAAAGCTCTCATTGGGGCTGGCACGCAGGTTGAAGATGCTATCAATGATGGGACAATCAAGACTGAGGAAGTGAGGAGTCGCAAGACAAACTTTACTGGGAAGAACAATGTCGAGGTCAACACCATAACTCAACCAATCCAACCCTTTTCTCTCAATGATGTCAACCCACCTCGCCAATTCACTGACCTATTCATGCCACTCGAAAGAGTCCTTGAAAAGCTCATAAGTCGTGACCTATTGAAGCCACTCGACCCAAGACCCCCACCAAATCCCTTACCCAAGAGCTACAATGAGAATGAGTACTGCAAGTACCACCAATTCAAAGGCCATGCCACCAATCGCTGTATTCGCCTTCGCCACCAAGTCCAAGACCTCATTGACAAGCAAGTCATTTCACCACCAACTCGTCCGAATGTCACCCGTAATCCTTTCCCATCACACAACAACACACCCCCACCTAACACCATAAATGCCATTGGGGTTGAATCCTCTCGCCCTCGCCATCCCATAAGACAATACACTCTGCTCCCCATGACCTTAACCCGTCTCTTCACTATTTGCCGCAATAACAGCCTTATCATGCCACTTCCACCAAAGCCAAGGCCATCAACCCCTCACCAATATTGCCAATACCATCGTGCACCCGGCCATGACACCGAGGCTTGTTCTATACTAAAGAAGATCATTCAAGACCTCATTGACCAAAAAGTTTTGTTGTTGCCAAAGAAATCTATCCAACAAGAGCTGAAAGAAAGATATGAAGCAGGGGATCCTCAGGTTGGCCTATTGGGTGAAGCGTCGGGGAAATTCGATTACTATGTGCTGTACTCAAGCCCAAGTCCGATATCAGATGAGCCGATAGTCCCTTCAGGTTGGGATGACTTGCCGACAGAGATGGAGAGCATTGACATGATAGAATGGGATGACTTAATGAATGACTCCGAGGAAGTCCATGACATATGGGCTAGCGATGATGAGTTGGACCATATAACTAGAGGGGGTCGCCATTTCAAGCCTCCCCACCTAGAATCTGAAAATCCGTTGGAAGATTTGGAAGGGCAGAGGCGTCCTAGATTGCAAGAAGAAGAGGATGAAGTGCTTAGGCAGCTGAAGAAGACCAATGCCAACATTACTATTTGGGGCTTGCTCATGGCCTCGCATAAGCACAGACAGACCGTGTTGAAACTGTTGAATCAGATACAAGTGCTTGTTGACACATCCCCCGAGGGATTGGTACATTTGGTGAATCCAACTCCCAAGAACTCAACTATCGTGTTCACCGATGTAGACCTACCTAAAAGCGGGCCGAGCCATTCTTAAGCTCTCTATGTGACCGTTGACACTATGGGGAAGAGGGTTCCCACCGTTCTTATCGACAATGGGTCCGCACTGAATGTATGTCCTCTCCGAACTGCCACTGTTTTGGGTTTGGGACCCACTGATTTCACGCCATCTGGGCAGATCGTAAGAGCTTATGACAACACCCGCCGAGAAGTAATAGGGGTAGTTACTTTGCCTCTTATCATGGGACCCACTGAATTTAGGGTAGAATTCCAAGTGTTGGATGTGCCGTCATGTTTCAACTTGTTGTTGGGCCGACCTTGGATCCATCCTGCTGGGGCTGTGCCATCTTCACTCCATCAAAAGGTGAAGTTTCCTTATGAAGGAGCCATAGTAACACTTCAAGGGGACTATGAATTGAAACTCGCGGGTGTGCCTATATGTGAGATACAACCTGAATCAGCAGCGATACCGCTATCTGGGTTTGACTATGTCCAATGCATTGAGAAAGAGCTGAATGAATCATCACGCCATTACTCTTCTATAAAGCAGTACATCCCATATACTTTTTATCCAAGTTCCGACCCAGCCGTGGCAGATAAAAGTTTTGGTGATAGATACTTCACAGAAGGGCCGAATCCTCAAAGTTTGACAAGTTGGTACCACTCTATCCAAGATCTATATGGAAGCTTGAAAGAGGAAGACTGGGCAGAGAACCTTGATGCGGGGGCTATGACTGAAATGTTCCAAGACATGATCCTCACCGTGGAAGACTCGACCATTGAAGAACTCCAGGGTTCATCCATTAGCCATGCTACCGTGCCATTCCTGAATTGGTACCTTGAATGTGGTGTCATTGCAGAGATCCATGAAGAAGAAGACCTTGGCCTACCTGATAGCAGCTTGTAGGTGTCTTAGTTTAGTAATATTTCCCTAATTTAATAAGATGTATCTACTTTACTCACTTTGTGGAGTCATAGTATTGATACAGATTTGTTTGTTTGCCTTCTTTCTTTTGTGTGTCATTCCCATTATTCCTAGTCAATAAAGTGTGCTTTCTTTCTCTATATATGCAGTGTCTCTTTTCTCTCCTTTATGGATATTTATGGCATGGATATAGATCCTAGGAACGATGTCCCCCCGGAGCTCGTTGAGCAAAAGAAAAGGGGCGTCACCGAACCTAATATGGATGAATTGGAATCAATCAACTTAGGGACGAATGAATTGCCAAGAATAGTTAAAATTGGGAAAACCCTCTCCCTCGTTGAAAAAGAAAAGATGATCTCCCTCTTGAAAGCCAACATTATGGCTTTTGCATGGTCTTATGAAGATATGCCTGGCATCGACCTCGATATTGTGCAACACTATATCCCCACTAATTCCCTAAAGAAGCCGGTAAAGCAGAAACTCAGAAGATTAAAACCCGAATGGGCTCTAAAAGTAAAAGAAGAGGTAACTAAACAACTAGACGCGGGTTTCCTCCAGGTTGTGGAGTACCCCGAGTGGTTGTCAAATATAGTGCCTGTGCCTAAAAAAGATGGGAAAGTGAGGATGTGTGTCGATTTCCGAGACCTCAACGCCGCGAGCCCTAAGGATGACTTTCCTTTACCCCATATTGACGTGTTGGTAGATAGCACAGTGGGGCATGCACTTCTCTCCTTCATGGACGGATTCTCCGGGTATAACCAGATAAAGATGGCGCCTCAAGACATGGAGAAAACAGCCTTTATCACGCAATGGGGAACGTACTGCTACAAGGTAATGCCTTTTGGCTTGAGAAACGCTAGGGCTACTTACCAAAGAGTAGCAACGACCCTATTGCATGATATGATCCATAAGGAAGTCGAGGTTTACGTCGATGATATGATCGTGAAGTCCGTGGATAGGGAAGGGCATTTCAAGGCGCTAGAGAAATTCCTAGAGCGAGCAAAGAAGTATAATCTCCGCTTAAACCCGCAGAAGTGCGCTTTTGGTGTCACTGCAGGCAAGTTATTGGGGTTTATGATCACTCAGAGAGGTATCGAAGTGGACCCAGGGAAGATAAAAGCTATTGTGGAGATGGAGCCGCCTAGCACTGAGAAGCAGATCCGGGGTTTTCTGGGAAGAGTTCAATACATAAGCCGATTCATTGCCAACTTAACCATGGTTTGCGAACCAATCTTCAAATTGCTTAAGAAAGGTGTGCCAAAAGTATGGAACGAAGAATGCCAAGAGGCCTTTGAGACCAGTAAGAGATACTTGAGCAATCCTCCAATCTTAGTTCCCCCACGGCAAGGTGCGCCGCTTTTGTTATACTTAATGGTCACCGAAACCGCGACGGGGGCTATGTTAGCTCAATATCTCGAAGGGTCTACAAAGGAGAATGCCATCTATTACTTAAGCAAGAAAATGACAGACTATGAAGTGAAGTACAATGCAATTGAAAAGGCTTGTGTGGCACTAGTATGGGCGACGCAGAAACTCCGACACTACATGATGTCCTTCGAAGTGTTCTTGATAAGTCGCATGGACCCGTTGAAGTACTTGGTAGAAAGGCCGGTATTGTCATTCAGAACTGCTCGATGGTCAATTCTCCTCAATGAATTTGACATCAAGTACGTGAATCAGAAGTCTATCAAGGGGAGCGTCATCGCAGACTACCTAGCCAACTGTCCTGTGTCATCATCCTCTCCGTTCAACGATCAATTCCCAGATGAGGACGTGCTAGAGATTGGTTGAAAAACTTGGAGAGTATACTTCGATGGAGCAGCCAATAAGAAAGGTTATGGGATAGGAGTCCTGCTGGTCTCACCCGAAGAGGCATTTACACCGTTGGCGGTCAAGTTGGGGTTCGAAGCTACCAACAACATTGCTGAGTATGAGGCCTGTATCCTAGCACTGGAAGCGGCACTTGAATTGGGGATCAAAGAATTAGAAGTGTTCGGGGACTCGGCGCTAATCATTTGTCAGATAAAAGGGGAATGGAAAACTCGAGATGAGAAGCTGCTACCCTACCATGCCTACCTGGAAGCTCTAACCAAGGAGTTCTCAGAGATAGAATTTAACTACCTTTCAAGGAACAAGAACCAGTTCGCCGATGCCTTGGCGACCCTAGCATCCATGGTGGAGATACCTGAAGGGGGAAATGTGAAGCCGTTGGTGATAGAATGCCGAGACAAGCCTGTGTACTGTTGTGCAATCCGAGGAGGAGAGGTAAATTATGGCCACCCGTGGTTCCATGACATAATGAAGTTCATTGAAGAAAGGGAGTACCCAGAAGGAGCATCTCGCATTGATAGAAAAACCCTAAGGCGATTGGCAAGTCACTATGTACTTTGTGGAGGAAAGCTATATCGAAGGTCATACGACGGGATCCACCTGCTGTGTGTCACCGAGGAGGAAGCCGAGCATCTGATTAAAGAAATCCATGAAGGAACAGGGGCTCCGCACATGAACGGCTATATGTTGGCTAAGAAAATCATGAGGTTAGGCTATTATTGGTCTACCATGGAAAGGGACTGCCACACACATGTCAAGAAGTGCCACAAATGCCAACTGTTCGCCAGTGGACAACATTTGCCTTCTATGCCTTTAACGAGTATGTCATCACCTTGGCCATTCGCGGTATGGGGGATAGATATCATCGGACAGATCAAGCCAAAGGCATCAAATGGGCATGAATACATCCTGGTCGCCATCGACTACTTCACTAAGTGGGTGGAAGCAGCGTCCTTCAAGACCTTGAATTCCAAGAAGGTAGCACAGTTCATACAGCACAGCATCATCTATCGATATGGGGTACCGCATAAAGTTATCTCAGACAATGGCCAGCACTTTCAGAAAGAAACCCATGAGCTCTTGCAAAAGTATGGCATAGCCCACCATCTGTCGTCACCATACCGTCCTCAGACTAATGGAGCGGTGGAAGCAGCTAACAAGAACATCAAGAAGATACTACAGAAGACTGCGGACTCACACACAGACTGGCATGAGAAGTTGCCATTGGCTCTATGGGGTTACAGAACATCAATAAGGTCGTCAACAGGGGCTACCCCTTATTCTCTAGTTTATGGAATGGAGGCCGTGTTGCCAGTTGAATTGGAAGTTCCTTCACTAAGAGTTGCTGTGGAGAGCCAGATAACAGAAGTGGACTGGGTTAAGAGCCGCTATGATGAGTTAGCTTTGCTGGATGAAAGGCGTTTAAGGGCGCTGTATCATGTTCAGGGGTATCAACGGAGAGTTGCCAGAGCATTCAACAAGCATGTCAAAGATCGAGGTCTAAAGAAAGGGGATGTAGTGCTGAAAGAAATCAGAGCTCCAGTGTTCGATCCGCGGGGAAAATTCAAGCCAAGTTGGGGTGGGCCATACATTATCAAAGAGATATTGCCAGCAGGGGCTGTTCGCCTCATGGATTTAGATGGAATTGAGTTCGCTCGTCCAACTAATTTGGATCAATTGAAGAAATATCATGTTTGAAGCCTGCTAGGTTGAAAACCCGTAAGGGCGGCCTAGGCAAAAGTTAAGGCATAAGAACTACGTAAGACCTGATTCTCCATTCAAAAACAAAAAAAAAAAAAAAAAAAAACAAAAAAAAAAAAAAGAAGAAAAAAAAACCATGGAGATACGTAGGCAACCCATAAAGTTACCTTGGGTGCGGTCTAAATCAAACAAGAAAATCCCAAATTTGATTTATTATTGGCAATTTATTCAAAACTAAAATTGATTGACATAGCAATTCATTGGTATTAAGTAAAAGAACTATAAATATGCCATAAATATCCTATTCTATTGAGTCTTCAGTTTTTCTTGGGCTTCTTTGCAGCTCGCTCTTCAGTTTTCTTCTTCTCTCTTTCATGTCTTCTTTTCTTCCTCAAGTCATGTTCATAAGCTGTTGTCACTGCTTCCATAATATCTTCTCTGCAAGATCCAAGTTCATTGTTCTTGATAAGTCCAAAAATCCTTTCTCTTCGAGTAGTCTCTCTCTCACCTAAATTGCTTTTCAACCATTCCTTATACTCTGAGCTCATCATATACGGACCATCAGTATTCGTAACTTGGGTTAGTATCAACTTGCTAGGCCATCGGTCCTTCGCCCAAGTCACTACAGAAAGACCCGCGGGCACCACAGGATAGTCACCTTTCAAGGAAGTAGGTATGGTTTGCATGGCACCCATTTGACGAAGAACCCTTAAAGGCCAATAAAAAGAAGTAGACCTCAGTCCTATGAGTCTCACCATGGCGCATCCAGAAGTCCGCAGAAGCACCTGGTCACTGCAGCCCCATATGAATACAAACCACTTGACACTCCTCCAAGAAAGGGTTTGGAAGTAACCTAGCCAATCTCTCAATGAAAATTGCCCAGGTAGTTCAATGCGGCAAAGGCAGTAATGCTGGGGCTTGTATGGTGTAATGGCAACTGGTGACAAGAAATTCAGTCTTTCAAGCAACCACATCTGCAGTAGAATGGGGCTACCTCCTAAAGGAACCTTTGGGTCCTCATGAGTTTTATCCAAACCATTCAGGGTTTCAGCTAGCACCATGGGAATCAAGTTATGGCCCTTGGCAAGGAGAGGAATCAAGTCACAAATTTGTATGGGAACATGTGGAATACCAGTTGAAATAAGGAAACGACCAATGAGGCAAAAGGCAAGTGCATGCTTAATAGGAAAGGTAAAATTCAGAATACCTTTACTATCATAAGCTAAAAAAGAGGTTGCCAATTTCATCAAGTCTACCATATGGTCCTTTACAAACGTAGAGGCATATTGTGGGTGAATCCCAAGTAGATTGGAGAAAGAAGTAAGAAAGCTTGGGCGAGGAGTAGGGAGAATGAAAGGACCTACCGTTGAAACTCCAGAATTCCTCCATGGTGGGGCCCAGTTCTTTATAGTTGAAGCGGAACACATGAATTTGGGGATCCCAAAAATATGTAGCAGCAGTCAAGAGGCTCATTTCAAGCTTCACATGCCTCAAGGAAAGCAATGGATCCAAGCCAAAGCACTTGAACTCAGATTTTTCTTCAGCACTCATAACTCTCAAAAACCCTCCTAAAAATTTGTCTAGAGCCTCCATAATTTCTAATGAATGAATACAAGTAGGTTTAGGAACCTCTTGGATGTGTTTTTATAAGGGAAAGGTCACCCAAGCCACCTTGTTTTGGCTTTCTCCCTCGCTTTGTCTCGCCTTGGCGCGTGATCAAACCTTCTTCCAAATGAGATATTCAACACTTTTTGAGCTTAAAATCAATCAAATTTCACCTTGAAATCAATTCTTTGAATTGATTTTATGTTCGAAAGGGTTGAATATATTTCCCCTGTGTCATGCCAACTCAAGTGACAATGTGCCAAGTCACTTTCCTCTTGCACCATGCTTGTTCAATCTTGATAAATTGATCATATATCCTCATTTCAAATCTTGATTTTCCATCCCACTTGGTTGAATATATTCATCACTTGAATGTGTTCTTCCATTTCAAAAGTGTATTCACCCTTTGAATATGCTTCTCAGTTTCAAATTCTCATTCTCTATCATACTTGGTTGAATATATTCATCGCTTGGATATATTCTTCCAGTTCAAAAGCATGTTCGCCCATTGAATATGCTTCCTAGTTTCAGATCCTCATTATCACTTACTTGGTTAAGTATATCCATCGCTTGGGTATATTTCTCCATTTCAATGGTATACTCATCACTTGAGTATACTTCTCAGATATTTGGTCACTTACTTGGTTAAGTATATCCATCGCTTGGGTATATTTCTCCATTTCAATGGTATGTTCATCACTTGAACATACTTCTCAGAATATTTGTCACTTACTTGGTTAAATATATTCATCACTTGAATATATTTCTCCATTTCAATGGTATACTCATCACTTGAGTATACTTCTCAGATTATTCTCTATCTTACTTGCTTAAGTAAATCCATCGCTTGGGTATATTTCTCTATTTCAATGGTATGTTTATCACTTAAACATACTTGTCACTTACTTGGTTAAGTATATCCATCACTTGGATATATTTCTCTATTTCAATGGTACGTTTATCACTTAAACATACTTGTCACTTACTTGGTTAAGTATATTCGTGACTAGAATATATTTCTCCATTTCAATGGTGTACTCATCACTTGAGTACACTTCTCAGATTATTCTTATCTTACTTGGTTAAATATATCCGTCGTTTGGATATATTTCTCCA
Source organism: Liquidambar formosana (assembly GCA_039720395.1). Taxonomy (NCBI): domain Eukaryota; kingdom Viridiplantae; phylum Streptophyta; class Magnoliopsida; order Saxifragales; family Altingiaceae; genus Liquidambar; species Liquidambar formosana. The sequence goes on along the minus strand of CM077822.1, from coordinate 107,097 downwards.
TCTCAATGGTATGCTCATCACTTGAGTGTATTTCTCAGCTTACTTGGTTAAATATATCCATCACTTGGATACATTTCTCCATTTCAAAAGTATGTTCATCACTTGAACGTACTTCTCAGTCTTTTTCAATCATTAAGTATACTCATCACTTGAGTATATTTCTCAGCATCTTTTTCATCACTTGGTTAAATATGTTCGTGACCTGAATATATTTCTCCATTTCAAAAGTACACTCATCACTTGAATACACCTCTCAGATTATTCTTATCCTACTTAGTTAAAGATATCCATCGCTTGGATATATTTCTCCATTTCAATGGTATGCTCACCACTTGAGTATACTTCTCAGATTTCATTCTCAGATTACTTGGTTAAATATATCCATCGCTTGGATATATTTCTCCATTTCAATGGTATGCTCACCACTTGAGTATACTTCTCAGATTTCATTCTCAGATTACTTGGTAAAATATATCCATCGCTTGGATATATTTCTCCATTTCAATGGTATGCTCATCACTTGAGTATACTTCTCAGATTTCATTCTCACATTACTTGGTTAAATATATTCGTGACCTGAATATATTTCTCCATTTCAGTGGTATACTCATCATTTGAGTATACTTCTCAGATTTTTTGTCACTCACTTGGTTAAATATATTCGTGACCTGAATATACTTCTCCATTTCCAAGGTACGTTCATCACTTGAACGTACTTCTCAGATCTCATTCTCATCACTTGGTTAAATATATTCGTGACTAGAATATATTTCTCCATTTCAAAAGTATGTTCATTCGTAGTGGCTTGAATATGCTTCTCTTGACAATCATCAACCCCCAGTGGTTTAAGTATACTCATGACTTGAGTACACTTCCTTATTTCAGTCTCAGGTTTTCAACCTCCCATCATTGTTGGTATTAGTGTGTGATTTCTCCGGGCTTTTTGGCCAAAAATGGGTTGTTCTTTATCATTGGTTCACAAGTGTAACTTGTTCGCCAATGAGGGGCTTCTGTCACACCCCATTTTTGCACCACCTTACTAGGGCTCATCATTTCATGCATGTTTTTGTTTTGTTTTTGAGTCTAGTCACTTGCATTAGTTTTCTAGAGTCACAAGGACAATGGATATGAATTTTGGTTCAAATTGGAGTTGATCTTGAGGGATAATAAGAGCTTTTGTGACTTGAGGGGCATAATCGTCTTTTAAGTCCCAAACTTTTCATTTGACCTTGGAATGATCTCCAAATTGTCAATTGGAGTTCATATGGATGCATATGAGGTATTAAGTCCCGTGGCCCTGATGATGAGTTTAGTGTGGTTATTTACGGATTATCCTTGAAGAATTAGTGCGAATCACAGCATGAGATTTTTGGTTAAAATGAAAAGAAAATTATTTTATTAAATTAGCCATTTTTATCATGACACTAACACGTGTACGTATGTGATGAGTGTGTGTACGCACATACGATACATGTGCATGCGTGTTAGCGGTCAGTCTCCCAATTTTTATAAAAGACAATTTCCTTTTCCTATTCAGATTAGAAGTCTTTTATCATTATAAAATACCTTTTGATTATTCTCCAAAGAAACCTAGTCCAGGAAGGAAAGGGAAACTCCAGATTTCAGCTATAAATACTCTCTTAATGTCTTTAAACAGGGGAGAGGAGAAGAGGGTTTGGAGGGAGTGAAATTCGTCATAATTCAGCAGCAGATTTTCTGAAAACCAGCAGTCGTATTTTAATAATAACCTTTTCATCCGAAGTCAGAATTTGATGAAATTGGTCTTGTTAGAAAGATAATTCAATTCTCTACAACTTTGTATTTCACAAGCTTTGTCCAAATCCAACGTTTTCATACCCAAAAACGCGATTGAAGTTGCTGCTGCTGCAAAGTGACGAAAATCACTTTTCTTTTCTCTTGTTCTCTTTTTGTTTTCTATTTCTTTTCAAAGTTGAGTGAGTTTTGATTCTTTGCTGTGATACCACTTTGAAAAAGAGGAGGATTCGTGTTGGTTTGATTCACTCTAAAGACCTGAGGAGCCACGAACAATTACAAACACAAAGGAAGGCCCTTCCTAAGGTATTCTCCTTCTCTATTCAAGCTTAAACTAGGTTTTCATATGGGTTAGGCTTATTGCATGTTAAAGGTAACTTTTTTATCATGTATTAACACTCTAGCTAGTTAATATACATGGAATATCTATTTTTTATCTACTGTTTAGCATGCTTTAGGGCTGTCCTTTAGGTTTTTAATGCATAGTTATGATTCTTGTGCTCCTGTTTGTCCTTGTGCTAGGATTAGTGTCATTGCATGTTAGAGTTAGGATTTTCATCATGTTATATTGCTTTAGTTAGTTAATATGCATGATTTAATTTCTGTTTAGTTTGGTTTTAGCATGATTAAAGTATGTCTTGTGAGTTCTTAAGCATATTTGTGAGTTTAGGGTTTTAGAGTCATTGTTTTTTGTTTGTTTTCATATAGCATGATAAAGTAGACTTTTTTATTGGTTTTTCTTCGTGTTTGCTGTATATGTTTTTCATATGGAGTAAACATGATAGTTTTGCATGCATGTTAGTATGTTTTAGGGTTTTTATGCATGATATGGTTCTAGGAATATGTTAGGACTTATTATTGTTCGCTGTTTTTGCTATTGGCATGCTTAGTGGATGATTTTAGGTCATAATACTATTCTGTCCAGATTTGCATGTTAGTGTTTTTGCATGGTTTTGAGCACTTGTAAGGGTGCAAATAGGTGTGGTATTTGTCCTATGGCAAATAGGGCTGCTTATGTCTGAAATGGCTAATGTTTGGAGTAATTGCGCTCAGGTAAGTGGGTGTGAAGGTGCCCCAATTCACCTTTCTTCCTTATCCCTTCTCTTCTCCCTATTTAGGGTTAATTTTTAATATGATCCTATGGTTTAATTAGAGGTTTCCTTCATAAACAAAATTCTGGTTTTTATTAAGGTTTCCATTTTGTGGATTTCTTTCCTAAAATCAAACTTTCTATCAATTCTCTTTTGATCAAATAAGGAAACCTAGGGTTTTTACCATAGGTTTGTATTAGGATTTAACCTTAGTTCTAATCGAACTACGTGGACTTTGATCCATGTATTTCGTTGCATGGTACGTAGGCGCTCTTCGTGAGGCTCAAGTCCGTTCTAGGTGTCACACCCCATTTTTGCCACCTGTCACCTTAGCTAGTGTCACGACCCAAATTAATTAAGCCGTGATCATTAGTGATAAAACAAGCTTTGTTTTAATAAATCATTTGATAAAAGAGGATGACAGGTGTCAAATTCTCAACCATTTTAAAACCTTTTTCCTTTTTCGGACATGACCCATCCTCAGATAGGGCATACCATCATAAAAACCTGTTATAAAAATCCATTCCATAAAATTTCCATGTCATCCATAAATGTGGTATCATCCCGTGCATTGCATTCCCACATCTACACAACTATAAACAATTAAAATTACAACCCTTAATAATATTACAAATCCACTAGCCATTGACCCAAATAAAAATTAATGAAATACATTCATTTATCCCAAGAAAAATACATTAATAGACCACATTAATAAATCCCAAGTAAGCGTGCCTCCGCATAAGCTTCATAAATCATATCCTGTGATACTGAAAAACATTTAAGAAAATAGGCATGAGTACGACGACTCAGTAGATACAATTTAACATAGTAAACTAAAGCAATGATATAAATAAAATCCCAATTATATCATTAAAAACAAAATATACTAACCAAGTATATTACCAGTTCAAAATAAGTTATAATCCATAACTTAAAACAAATAATGCATAATACCCAATGCATGTGACCATGTCCAAATTACATTAATTCCATCAATTACCGACCACTCCCGCAGGAGTCTTCGCGCGGAAAGGGAGGATTTAACCCAACCTCCAAGAGGACAACACAAGGGTTCCTACCTAGAACCGGAAAGTAGCCTCTGATTCGGGAACACAAGGGTTCCTACCTGGAACCGGAAAGTACCCCAGGACCAAAGGAATAAAAAACACCGCAAAGTCCCATTGACTGCAAGTAGTCCAATTCCAGTGACCCCTTTTTATGCAATACTTTTACCCAGTATTCATTAAGTCCATTTAATGCATGATTATGCCCAACTTGCAGTGCAATAAACCATAAAAATGATTTTAACCAAAATCATCTCCAAAATACACCACATAAACCATAGTGGAAAATAATCACATAATTATACCAAATTATGATAACAACATAAATACCCATTTACGATTACAACCTTAAAATCATAAACCCAAAATATCAATTACCCATATAAAAATACCCATAAAATCCATACATTTATAGCTCCCCAAAAGCGTAGGATAACCCATAATTCTCAATAAACATAATTCCCAATGTATATCATCAATTACCCAAAGTTCTATCTCAAGATTTATTCCATAAATCATCAATACCCATATTTTAAATTCCAAGAATAACAAATACTATGATAATATATACCATATTATCATGTCAATAGTTTAAACCCATGTAAATTGCACCTACCTCAACCAAATGTATGAAAAATGCAACCTTGTGTGTCGTGGGTGTGAAATCCAAGCCCTAGAATGCACATGCAAGCTCCCAATCCAAGTCTTAGCTCCTAAATTACTTGGTTGAATGAAGAGAATGGAGATTCCAACTCCAAGATGCAACCAAACCTCACAAATACCATGGATAAATACAAGATATGAGGATATGATAACTAAATCCCAAAAGAAATGCAAACCCTAGTTTTATATGTGAGAAATTACCTCTCAAATGCAAAAGAATTTGGTGAGGATGAACATCCATGCCAAATCCCATGAAATCCAAGCTTAATCCACCAAGAGCAAGCTCCAAAAACACATATATAGGCCCAAACAAGAAACCCCAACTACAAAGTCCATGAATAATACTCCCAAGAAGTAGATCAAGTGTATAACCAGGTGGAGAGAAGAGAAATCATGCTCATAATGCATGAAAACCCATGAAAATGGAGGGAGAAACTCTTTCTCTCTCCACTGTCCCTTCTCTCTCTCTCTCTCGTATCCCTTCTCTCTCGATCTGCTGAGAAAATGGGTGAAGAACCCTCTAGAAGTTGGGTTTTATAGGAAACAAAAAGGAGGGGTAGAATGGTCTTTTCGCCCCATAAAAATCTTGTCTTTCAGCAGAAATTCCGTGTGTTATAGTCGACTATAATGAATTATAGTCGAGTTATAGTCGACTATAACTCCCCAAAGAACAGTTTTGCGACATTCTGTTTGTTATAGTCGACTATAAGTTGTTATAGTCGACTATAACACCCAACAGGCACAAAAGAGATATTCTGTTTATTATAGTCAACTATAAAGGGTTATAGTCAACTATAATACTCAGCAAGCACCACAAAGAGGTATATAGCCCACCAAAACATACCTTAACATAATCAACAAAGAACCCTTCATCACCACATTCAATCATAGCATCCTAACATTGTATACATGTATTACCCATACAAGTGGTCATCGAACAAATCATGGGATTAACTATGTTAACCATAGATTAAAGCCTTAATACCTTAATTAAAATTACAGGTGTTACAGCTAGGGTTTGTCATTGCATAAGTCTTTTTGTTTCCTTTTTGAGTTGAGTCTTTTGCATTGAGTTTCTAGGGTCCTAAGGATGGTGTGTATGAATTTTGGTTCGATTTGGAGTTGATCTCGAGGGTTAATAAGAACTTTTGTGACTTGAGGGGCATAATCGTCTTTTAGGTCACAAACTTTCCACTTGACCTTGAAATGATCTCCAAGTTGTCAATTGGAGTTCATATGATTGCATTTGAGGTATTTGTGGGTTCAATTAGATGAATTGAAGGTTTGGGATTAGAATGGCTCAACAAGGCTCAGGTTGGCTAAGAGACCTACTTCGGGTTAGCTCGAATTGGCTTATGATTTTCACTCCATGAGTACTCATGTGACCATGATTAGTCTTAATTTCATCCCCAAATGTGTTTAGGGAGGTTAAATTTCAAATTGGAAAGCATTCGGTGCGACCCTATGTGCATACCTAAGCTAAGCGATGGTGAGGCATAGCGGTTAACCACCTTTGTAGGGCCCAATCATGCAGCCATGGCTAGGGTTTCTTGCCCTCAAGTGACTCAAATTACATTCCCCTTCGAAACACGGTCGTTTTGGCTTTCGTTTCGTCAAAATCGGAGTTAAATTGAACCCTGAAACACATTTGGAAGTCGAAGGGGTCAAAAATGGGCTGAAGCTGACATGGCCTCGGGTGACCACCCAGGCCTGGGCGGCTAGCCGCCTGGGCCCAGGCTGCTAGCCGCCCAGCCCCAGGTGGTCACCCGAGCCACTTTCCTTTTTTGAGCTTTGACGCGGCTCCTTCCCTATTTCCTCGGATTTGCTCGTCTTTAGCCGCCATTTAACCCTAATTTCAGCCCTATTTGACCTACTTGAGCCCCAAGGGAACCTCTAAGAGCCCTTGGATCAATCCCTAGGGTTTTAATCCCAACCATTGAGGGTTTCCCCTCAATCCCTATAAATACCCCCTTATACTTCAGTAAGAGTGAGGCACTGGGGAGGCAAATTTTCTGAAGTGAGAGGGACATTGGAGGCTATGGCAGCCATCCTTAGGGTAGTTTAACCTATATTTTGAGTGAGAGAGTGAGAGAGAGAGCTTGAAGGAGGGCTGGAGCATTGCTTGAAGGCTTGAAGGAGGTTGTTTTCAGCAGCACACAAGAGGAGGAGGACTCTCTACAGCAGCCACCAAAGGTATACCCCTCCCCCTTTCTCTCTTTCATTCAAACTAGGGTTTCTTGCATAGCTTTGCATTACTTCATGTTAAAAGCTTATTGTTTTATCATGTGTTGATGCTTCTAATGCTTAGAATACATGATTAGGATATTGTTTATGGCTGGTTTTGCATGATATAATGTCATTCTATGTGGTTTTATGAGTGTTTGTGTTTTTAGGGTTTTTTAGAGTCTTTTCTAGGGTTTTACATGGAATAGTCATTATTTCATGTTCAAGTTTGTGTCTTTATCATGTCTTATTGCTTCTATTAGTTAGTATGCATGATTAGGATAATATTCATGGGCTGTTTAGTATGCTAGGATGCTATTCCATGTGATTTACTGCATGTTTGGGACTTTAGGGTTTCCTTAGTGCTGAAATTGGTTTTCTGCATGAAATAACACTTTTGCATATTGAAGCTTGTGTTTTTATTGTGTTTTATTGCTTCTATTAGTTAGTATGCATGATTAGGATAATGTTTATGGGCTGTTTAGTATGCTAGGATGCTATCCCATGTGAGTTAATGCATGTTTGCAATTCTAGGGTTTCTCTTGTGCTGAAATTAGGTTTTCACTTAGAATAGCTATATTTCATGTGCAAGCTTGTGTTTTTATCATGTGTTGATGCTTCTAGTGATTAATATGCATGATTAGAATGATGTCCATAATGAGTTTTGCATGATTTAGAGTTATTTTAGGTGATTTTGAGCACAATTGTGATTCTAGGGTTTCATTCTCCCTTGTATTAGGAAAGTTGCTTATAGCATGATAGCTTAGGGTTTTTCCTTGTGTTTTCTTCATAGTTGATATATATGTGCTGCATATTTGATAACTATGATATTTTTCTGCATTCATAGTAGTGGATTTTAGGTTTTTTTGCATGTCATTGCATGTAGGGTTGAATTAGGGTTTTAGTTAGCTTATGATTCATGTTGTTGCATGACTTGTGGTTGATTTTAAGCCTTATTTCAATTCTGTCCAGATCTGTTATTTATCCTTGATATGATATTTTGAGCATGTGTTAGCCCATGTTTGGGCATGATAATGGCTTGATTTGGAATCTAGCTTGTTTGGTTGGCATTTTTGGTATGTTTTGCATGGAAATTGCAGGTGCTTTGACAGGTACAACAGGTGCAACTACCCCACCAATGTGGGGTGGTTATTTTGGCTATTGTGAGATGAAATCTTACAAATAAGGTAATTACCCTATGCAATAGGGTGGTTACTTTGACAGGTTGCTTTTGCTTAAGGTAAGTAGGGTGTGAGGGTGCCCCAATTCACCCTTCTTTCCTTCCTTTGAAACTTTCCCTTTCTCCCCCCCTAGGGTTGTTTCCTAATAGAGGGGTATGGTAGATTCTATAGTTTCCTTTCAATAAAAAATACCTTTTAAATCAAAGTTTCCATCTTTTATCAAAATTCCATATTTTACCAAAAATCTTTTGAGAATCATTTATTTTGGAAACTTACCATGTTTTACTTGAAAGGAAACTTAGGGTTCACCATAGGCCTCGATTAGGTTATAACCCTATTCCCTTTCGAACTACGTGGACTTTGATCCATGTATTTCCATACATGGTACGTAGGCGCTCTTCGTGATGTTCAAGTCCGCCCTAGGATACTAAGTATCCTAGGTTTTCTCCTCTCCCTCTTTCTTTTTACCGTTTTTTCTTTGATTTACTTGATTATATGGATGAATGAATGAATGATATGCATGCTGTCTTGTGATGATAACTGTTAATTTGTGTGTGATTAAGACTTTAATTTAGCCCAATTAAATTAAGAGACCGTTTAGGGCGATATGGGTGCCTATAGGCTTTGCCTAGAACCTTCCCATATCGTAACTTAGCCTCCGAGTCCCCGAATTCTCTGGTTTCCAAAAGATCATTTGCCTTACCATTTTTAAATATGGAGTCAATCTTTTGTTTTCCTAAAACAAAACTGTTTTTTAGGGTTTTCCTTGTTTCCTTTAAAAAATAAGGTGGCGACTCCTTTTCCTTTTTCAAACTTAAAACCCCTCGTGGGCCTTAACACTTTTTTAGGGTTCACAGACTGGCGACTCCGCTGGGGATTTGTGGGCTAGACTCTATACAATTTGATTGGGCTAAGTTAATTTCTTTTGTTTAATTAAAATCAATCACATTGCATTCGCTTGATTGTGTGCTTTCATTTATTCAATTGTGTGAGCAAACTCTTGCATGTTAGGATCGATGTCCCTTGCCACTGACGCGCCTAGCCTCAACCTTGGTTTTCCTGATTCCATGAGTTGGGGCGAAAACTCTCAACCTCTCTTGCCAAGTACCCTTGGGCTTGCCCTTGGGTATATTAAATGAGTTAATCACGTACTGCTGGACCCACGCGGAGTTCCTGATGCCACATGTGGTTAGGTATAAAGATTGCTCAAGCAAGTGAAGGACCCCAGCCTACCCTTATCATTAGTCCATATAGACAGACTTGTAGGGCACTATGGTTTCACCCTTATGCACCCACATTGTTTGTAATGATATCATGACCGTGTTTGTGATGTGCTTAATGAACAATTAATAGAGGACCTTTGCACCCTATATGCTTAATACGTACCTTTCGCCCATGACCCTTGCAAAGGTGATTGGATTAAAAGGGACTAATTGAGTATATATGGCGTGAAGTCATTGAGACAAATATAGAAGCCTAGGACATACCCTTAGGATGAGGGACTGATTGTTCCCTTTCATAGAGGAGTGAGAAGACGTACTGGCTTGGATCCGCTGTTGGGAATCGAACAAGAGGGAAAAATTGAAGTGCGGAATATAAAAATTTTTCCTGTGATTCCCAATCCCATGAATCTAACTATGCATAACACAAAATCAAACCCTAACTACGAAGAGGGTTAGAACACTTACAGGATTTTTGTCTTCTCCGTTTTGCTCCAAGCTTTGATTCCGGACAGCGGTGAATGAGCAGCCCAAGTGTGCTGCCTCCAACGGTATCCACACCTAGCTAGAGCTTCAAGTCCTTTCTTTCTTCTTCCTTGTTGTTGCTAGAGGTGGAGAAGAGAGAGAGAGAGAAGAGAGCCTCCAAAGGGCTGGACGGCTAGGGTTTATTGTGCAAGCCTCTTATGCCATGTCACACATAAGTGTGACTTATATAGGCAGCCCACCAAAGGGGGCTGGCCATGGGGAAGAAACCCTAATAGGGTTATGTGTAATTCCACTTAATTGCACATTAACCCCTATTAATTGTATCAAATACAAATAGGCCTATAAAGAACTATTCTTTATTCACTAAAACCCTTTCTCTCATAGACTTTAAAGCCCTTCTTGCATGATCAGTGTGTGACCCATTGGGTTCACATCATTAAGTAGTAGGAATAGCACGAGGTGTGCACAATGGAACTCTTTCCATTTAGGGTCTAATTGGAACTCCTTCCAATTCCCTAATTGATTATAACTCACTTATATCAATTAGGGCTTCTACTAACCATGAGTAACACCTAGCATATGGCTCATGGTGTGGTCCTTAATGAGGTGAATAGTCATTTACAAAGAACCCTTCTGTTATAGTTTATAGGTTACAATTGCATCCTTCCTTCAACACAATGTCTCCAATTGAACTAATAGGATATGGAAGTCTGTCAAGTCCCTAGTTCAATTACTTTATACTCATTCATAGATATCAACTCATTGATGAACTCATGAAACTCTTTTCATATTCATCCTACCATGGCCATGGATTTAATGAGTTATATTATGAATGCTATATGAGACATTCTCTCTCTTTTTCCTGAGAGTGATGGATCCCTTGTTGATCACTCACATGCCTTCATACACATAGCAGTAGGGCCAATGAACACCTTTGCAGACCCCTGAATAGGATCTGCACTTAGTGTTATCAAACTTCTAAAGCTACATGCATAAGGTAACTATGGTGTCTCAGGTCTAAGGATTACTTGTACCACTATAACAATGAGAAACTGATTGACAGGCAGGATAAAACTCCATTCAGTTTATCTCACATCTTTGGTCACATTCAGTGTACCTATTCTCGCAATAGGCACCCACTTGTTGGTTGTAGTGTCTCCACACAAATAGCTTGAGACTAGCTATCCTCCTATAGAGTCAACCTAACAAGTGCTAGTCCTATGGTTCATTACTGTCCATCATAGTGAACCTTCAACTAGGAATGCTTTAGGAGTTTAGTACAGAGATATATCTATAGTCTCAAAATTACAACTCTTTGTAATTCCATATTCTCAACTCTAACTCCATGGACATATTATGTAAATATAAATAATGCATATAAACATAATAGAATAAGCCCTTTTATTAAATCAATAATAAATGTGACATACATAAATGAAATCAAATGATTGTTCCTAATCCCTAAACAATCATCTCTATGATTGGCTCTAGGGCATAATCCTAACATCCGCGACCAGCAAGGGCGCTTAGTGAAGATTGATTCCACCAACCAGTCAGATATGGCCGACGAAGCAACTAGTGAAGGGGGTTTTGATGTTGAGACTTGTTTAAAGGCTATCATGACTAAGCTTGATTACACCACTGATGTATCCGAGAGGGCATTGAAAATGGCCTAAGATATCCAACATAAGATGTCAGAACCCGAACAGAATAATGGCCGTACCCCAGGGGATAACACCGAAAATGGGACCCAGTCTGGAGAAGGCACTAAGACCAATGATGGGGGAAGCACTCAGCCTAAAGGGAATGAATCACCTGAAGTTTTTAACCTAGAAGGGGGAAGTAAGGGGAAGACCTCTGATACAGACTCTGTGTTGGCTAGCAAGGTAGAAGCCTTGGAGAGAACTATGAAGGGAATCCGTAGGACAGATGACATGGTGGATGTGCGTGCCCTATCTTTGTTCCCTCAAGCTCGTATTCCATTACAATTCAAGATGCCCGAATTAGAAAAGTTTGATGGAACGGGTTGCCCTAAGACCCATTTGAAGATGTATGTACGAGCTATGCACTCTCGAGGAGCGACAGATGAACTCCTGGCCCAAATGTTCCATGAAACTCTAGCCACTTCTGCCTTAAAATGGTTCCTAGCTTTGGATGAGAATAGAACCCGAACTTGGGAGGACGTATGTAATGAGTTTTCAGAGCACTATAAGTACAACACTGAGGTGGATGTCACAAGAAGGGATCTAGAGACCACAAAACAAGGGGCTAATGAGACCTTTTCCGCTTTCATCACAAGGTGGAGGCAAAAGGCCTCGAAAATGGCAGATAGGCCGAATAAGGAAGATCAGATTCAGTTGGTGGTTAAGAACCTATTGCCGGTTTATCACAAGCACCTCTTTGCTCACTACTTCCCTAATTTCAAGGCTCTTATCGGAGCAGGTACACAAGTTGAGGATGCCATTGCCGATAGGTCAATTAAGACAGAAGAAGTCCAAAAGAGCCGCAGGCCGAACTTTGCTGGGAAAAACAATGCCGAGGTCAATGCCATAGCCCAACCCATTCAACCTATCTCCCTAAATGACACCAACCCACCTCGCCAATTCACTGAGTTGCATATGCCACTTGAGAAAGTACTTGAAAAGCTAAAAAGCCGAGGCCTGTTGAAACCTCTCGACCCAAGACCACCACCAAACCCATTGCCCAAGAGCTACAATGAGAATGAATACTGCAAATTTCACCAAGCCAAAGGCCAACCGTTGCTATCGCCTTAGGCATGAGATCCAAGACTTACTTGACAAGCAAATCATCTCACCACCAACTCCACCAAATCGCCCAAATGTTACCCAAAATCCACTTCCCTCTCATAATTCATCCAACTCCATAAATGCCATTGAAGCCGACCCATCTCGACCTTGCCTACCCATAAGACAATACACTCCATTACCCATGTCCTTGACCCAAGCCTTTCACCAATGCTGCAACCAAGGCCTTATCATACCTCACCCTCCAAAGCCAAGACCCCAAACACCCCATCAATATTGCCAATACCATGGTATACCCGGCCATGACACTGAGGACTGTGCTATGTTGAGAAAGGTCGTCCAAGACCTCATTGATCAAAAGACCCTACGATTGCCAAAGAAGTCCATCCAACAGTAGTTGAAAGAAAGGTACGAAGCAGGAGACCCTCAAGTGGGGTTATTGGGAGAACCTTCGGGGAAGTTTGATTACTATGTGCTTTATCCTGATCCATTGCCAAGTGAGCCCATAATTCCTACGGGCTGGGATGATATACCCAAAGAGGTACAGATGGAGGACATTGATATGATTGAATGGGATGACCTAATGGGTGACACAAATGAAATTGATGACATATGGGCTAGTGATGAAGAAATAGACCACATGACAAGAGGGGGCCGTCATTTCAAACCTCCGCACTTGGAATCTGATAATCCACTGGGTGAGTTAGATAAGCGCCTTGATGTGCAAGAAGAAGAAGACGAAGTACTCCGACAATTGAAGAAGACCAATGCCAATATCACCATCTGGGGCTTGCTTATGGCCTCTCACAAACACAGACAGACAGTGCTGAAGTTGTTAAACCAGATACAGGTTCCGGTTGATTTGTCTCCTGAGGGATTGGTGAATCTAGTAAACCCTGCTCCGAAGAATTCCACTATAGTGTTTACAGAGGCTGACTTACCTAAGAGTGGGCCAAGCCACTCCCAAGCCTTGCATATAACTGTTGATACCATGGGGAAGAGGGTTCCCACAGTTTTGATTGATAATGGTTCCGCACTAAATGTATGTCCTTTGAGAACTGCAACTGTTTTGGGCTTGGGGCCCACTGATTTCACCCTATCTGGGCAGACAGTGAGGGCGTATGATAATACCCGTAGAGAAGTAATTGGGGTGGTCACTTTACCTTTAATCATGGGACCCACGGAGTTCAGAGTAGAGTTTCAAGTCCTGGATGTGCCGTCATGTTTTAATCTATTATTGGGAAGGCCTTGGATTCATCCCGTTGGGGCTGTACCATCATCATTGCATCAAAAGGTAAAGTTCCCACATGAGGGAGCCATTGTTACGCTTCAAGGGGACTATGATTTGAAAATGGCGGGTGTACCCATATGTGAAATAAAACCAGAATCAGTTGAGATACCCTTGTCTGGGTTTGAGTATGTGCAATGCATTGAAAAGGAGTTGGAAAAGGAAGAACTGATCCCCCTTGACTATTGTCCCCATGGTAATTTACATGTTGGTGAGATAATGCGGAAAATGAATTTCTTCCTGGGTATGGGCCTAGGGCGTCGCCAACAAGGAATTCCCCATTCTGGTCAAAGTCGGGTTGTTTCCTACACTTTTGGGTTAGGATATGAGCCCACTAAGAATGACTATGCAGAAATGACAAGGAGGAATAAGGAGAAGGGAAAAGCTAGAGCAGAAGGAAGGGTGCCAGACTTTAAGATTTCACCATACAGGCCGACTCTGAATGGCTATTTCATCAAGGAGGGGGATGACTTCCTGTACTGTGGGTTCCCAGAGCCTATGTTCAATCCAACAACCAAGATTAGAATCCTAGGATTTGAGATTTTCTTCACCGAGTGGTATCCAATCACCACTGAAATGGTGGATGATGAAGCCATCAATAACAGTTATTGGGAGAAGAAAGAAGAAGATTGGGTGGAGCACATGGATTCTGAAACCATGGTCACTCTGTTCCAAGACATGGTCCTTACCATAGGGTTTGAAGGTATACAAGAGGAAGAGCCATCACACTATTGCACTTTTTACCCAAGTTCTGATCCAGCATTGGCAGATAAGGATTTTTGTGACAAGTACTTTACAGAGGGGCTGAATCCTCAGAGCTTGACAAGTTGGTACAATTCTATGGGAAAGAAGAAAGAAGACTGGGTAGGGCATGTGGATACCGAGGCTATGGTTACCATGTTCCAAGATATGGTTCTTACTTTGGGGGAGTCAGCAACAGAAGATTGCCAAGATTCGTCAATTCACCATGCAACCATGCCACTTCACAATTGGTACCTAGAAGATGGAGCCATTGCAGAGATCCTTGAAGAGGAAGATCATGACCTGCCTGATAGTAGCTTGTAGGTTCCTTAGTTAGAGTCTTTCTTGCTTTCAATAAAGTGTGTCCGCCTATCCCACTTTGTGGAGTTAGGAGTCGTTTCATAGTTGTGGCACCAAGTTTTGTTTCCTTTTCAAGTTTGTGTCTTTTTGTTTGTTCCTTTAATAAAGTGTGTTTCTTTTATACATTGGTTGCTTGCAGTGTTTCCTTCCTCTCTTCTATGGATATTTATGGCATGGATATAGATCCTAGGAATGACGTCCCCCCGGAGCTCGTCGAGCGAAGGAAAAGGGGTGTCACCGAACCTAACATGGATGAATTGGAATCAATCAATTTAGGGACAAATGAATTGCCAAAGATAATTAAAATTGGGATAACCCTTTCACCACTTGAAAAAGAAAAGCTGATAGCCCTCCTAAAGGCCAACATAACGGCCTTTGCATGGTCTTATGAAGACATGCCCGGCATAGATCCAGACATTGTGCAGCACTTCATCCCTACCAATCCCCTTAAAAAGCCGGTAAAGCAAAAATTGAGGAGGTTAAAACCTGAATGGGCATTGAAGGTAAAGGAGGAAGTAACCAAGCAACTCGATGCGGGGTTCCTACAGGTTGTGGAGTATCCTGAGTGGTTATCCAATATAGTGCCCGTGCCTAAAAAGGATGGAAAAGTAAGGATGTGTGTGGATTTTCGAGATCTTAATGCAGCAAGCCCTAAGGATGATTTTCCTTTGCCCCACATTGATGTGCTGGTAGATAGTATTGTAGGACATGCGCTTCTCTCTTTCATGGATGGGTTTTCTGGATACAATCAGATAAAGATGGCGCCGCAAGATATGGAGAAAACAGCCTTTATCACACAATGGGGAACGTATTGCTACAAAGTGATGCCGTTCGGTTTGAGAAATGCCGGGGCTACCTATCAGAGAGCTGCTACAACATTGCTGCATGACATAATCCACAAGGAGGTGGAAGTGTATGTGGACGACATGATCGTGAAGTCCGTGGACCGAGAAGGACACTTCATGGCACTAGAAAGGTTCCTAGAGCGAGCAAAGAAGTACAACTTGCGGTTGAATCCTCAGAAATGCGCTTTTGGTGTCACTGCAGGCAAGCTATTAGGATTCATGATTACTCAGAGAGGAATTGAGGTTGATCCAGGAAAAATCAAGGCCATTGTGGAGATGGAGCCGCCTAGCACAGAAAAGCAGATTCGAGGGTTTTTGGGGAGAATTCAGTACATAAGCAGGTTCATTGCTAATTTGACTATGGTATGCGAGCCGATTTTCAAGTTACTTAAGAAGGGGGTGCCGAAGGTATGGAATGAAGAATGTCAAGAAGCCTTTGAGACTATTAAAAGGTATTTGAGTAATCCACCAATTCTAGTTCCCCCGCGACAAAGTGAACCGTTATTGTTATACTTGACGGTCACTGAAACCGCGACGGGAGCTATGCTAGCTCAGTACCTTGAGGGGTCAAAGAAGGAGAATGCCATCTACTATCTAAGCAAGAAGATGACAGATTATGAGGTGAAGTACAATGCCATAGAGAAGGCTTGTGTGGCTTTGGTATGGGCAACTCAGAAACTCCGTCACTACATGATGTCGTATGAGGTTTTCTTGATAAGCCGAATGGACCCACTGAAGTACCTGATAGAAAGGCCGGTCTTGTCCTACAGAACTGCTCGTTGGTCAATACTTCTCAATGAATTCGACATAAAGTATGTAACACGAAAGTCAGTAAAAGGAAGTGTCATTGCAGATTACTTGGCTAGCTGCCCTGTGGCGTCATCAGAACAATTCAATGATCAATTCCCCGATGAGGATGTCCTGGAGATTGGAAAGAAGGTCTGGAAGGTATACTTTGATGGAGCTGCAAATAAGAGAGGGTATGGGATAGGAGTCCTACTGGTTTCGCCTGAAGAAGCATTTACACGCTTGGCAGTTAAGCTAGGGTTTGAAGCAACCAACAACATTGCTGAGTATGAAGCCTGCATCCTCGCGTTGGAAGCTGCACTAGAATTGGGGATCAAAGAGTTAGAGGTTTTCGGAGATTCAGCACTGATTATCTGCCAGATAAAGGGAGAGTGGAAGACTCGTGATGAGAAGCTGCTGCCATATCATGCATACTTAGAAGCCTTAACTAAAGAATTTGTGGAAATAGAGTTCAATTATTTGTCAAGAAATAAGAATCAGTTCGCCGATGCTCTGGCAACTCTAGCTTCCATGGTGGAGATCCCGGATGGTGGGAATGTAAAACCGTTGGTGATAGAATGTAGAGAAAAACCCGTGTATTGCTGCTCTATTCGAGAAGAAGAAGTGAAAGACGGCCATCCTTGGTACTGTGACATCATGAAATTCATTGAGGAAAGGGAGTATCCTGAAGGAGCATCCCGCATTGATAGGAGAACACTGAGGAGGCTAGCAAGTCATTATGTTTTGTGTGGAGGAAAGCTATATCGGAGGTCCTTCGATGGGGTACATCTGTTGTGTGTCACTGAGGAAGAAGCCGAACGTCTTGTTAGTGAAATCCATGAAGGAGTTGGAGCATCGCACATGAATGGTTATATGCTAGCTAAGAAGATCATGAGGTTGGGTTACTATTGGTCTACAATGGAGAGAGATTGCCATGCACATGTTAAGAAGTGTCACAAGTGTCAGGTCTTTGCCAATGGACAACACTTACCTTCCATGCCTTTGACAAGTATGTCGTCACCTTGGCCGTTTGCAGTGTGGGGAATAGATATAATTGGGCAGATTAAGCCAAAAGCTTCCAATGGGCATGAGTACATCTTGGTAGCTATTGATTACTTCACTAAGTGGGTAGAGGCAGCATCTTTCAAGACCCTGAATGCCAAGAAGGTAGCACAGTTCATACAGCTCAACATTATCTACAGGTATGGGGTACTCCACGAGATTATTTCAGACAATGGTCAGCACTTTCAGAAAGAAACCAAGGAGCTTTTGCAGAAATACAACATAGTGCACCATTTATCCTCCCCTTATCGCCTGCAGACTAATGGAGCAGTGGAGGCCGCCAACAAGAATGTTAAGAAGATACTACAGAAAACAGCTGACACCTATACTGATTGGCATGAGAAGTTACCCTTAGCCTTGTGGGGCTATAGAACATCTGTGAGATCGTCAACAGGGGCTACCCCCTATTCTTTGGTGTATGGGATGGAGGCTGTTTTGCCTATTGAGTTGGAGGTACCGTCATTACGGGTTGCCATGGAAAGTCAGGTAGTAGAAGCAGATTGGGTTAAGAACCGTTATGATGAGCTGGCATTGCTCGATGAAAGGCGATTGAGGGCCTTGTATCATGTGCAGGGATATCAGCGAAGGGTTGCGAGAGCATTCAACAAGCATGTCAAAGACCGAGGTTTGAAAACAGGGGATTTGGTGTTGAAAGAAATCAGAGCTCCAATTTTTGATCCACGAGGGAAGTTCAAGCCAAGTTGGGGTGGTCCGTATGTTATTAAGGAGATATTACCAGCAGGGGCTGTTCGCCTCATGGATTTGGATGGAATTGAGTTTGCTCGTCCTACCAATTTGGATCAATTAAAGAAGTATTATGTGTAAGGCCTGCTAGGTTGAAAACCCACAAGGGCGGCCTAGGCAAAAGTTAAGGCATTTGAACTACGAGGGCCTGATTCCCCATTCCTAAAAAAAAAAAAAAAAAAAAAAAAAAAAAAGAAAGAAAAAAGGAAAAAATGAAAAAGAAAAGAAAAAATGAAAAAAGGATGGGGATACGTAGGCAGCCCATAAAGTTACCTTGGGTGCGGTCCAAACAACACCACAACAACAAATCTCAAGATTGAATTATTATTGGCAATTCATTTAGAACTAATTGATTGACATAGCAATTTATTGATGTTAGATAAAGAACTATTGACATGCCATAGATATCCTATTTCTAAAGTCTTCAAGTCCTTTTGATTTTCTTCAGAGTCTCTTGGTTTGCTTTCTGCTCCTTTCTTTCAAGTCTTCGCTTCTTTCGCAAGTCATGAGCATGTGCTGCTTCCACTGCTTCCCGAATGTCTTCCCTGCAAAATCCAAGTCTTGTGTCCTTGATAAGGTCATAAATCCTTTCCCTGCGTATGGTTTCTCTTTCACCTAAGCTAGTCTTCAACCATGTCTTGTATTCAGGGCTCATGACATAAGGCCCATCAGTGTTTTCAACTCGAGTCAGTTTCAGTTGGTCACTCCATCTAGTCTTGGCCCACTTAACCATTGTGGGGCCCACAGGTTCGACAGAATGATCAAATACCACAGAAGTAGGTATGGTTTGCATGGCACCCAGTTGACGAAGGATTCTTGAAGTCTAATAGAAGGAAGTTGATCTCAACCCTATAAGCTTGACCATAGCACACCCAGAAGTTCGAAGAAGAATTTGTTCCTTGCATCCCCATATGGAGACAAACCACTTGATGTTTCGCCATGAGAGAGTTTGGAAGTAGCCTAACCATTCCCTAAAAAAAAATTGACCAGGAAGTTCAACTCGACGGCAACAATAATGTTGAGGTTTGTATGGGTTAATGGTGGTAAGAGACAAGAAGTTAAGCCTTTCAAGAAGCCACATCTGCAGTAGAATGGGGCTCCCTCCTAATGGGGCTTGTGGATTAGCATGAGCTTTGTTTAGGCTATTCAGGGTTTCAGCTAGCACCATGGGAATCAGGTTGTGATGTTCAAGAAGAAAGGGGATCAGTTCGCAAATTTGAATAGGGACATAGAGAGTCCCCGTAGAGATAAGGAAGCGACCAATCAAACAGAAAGCAAGAGCATGTTGAGTAGGAAGGTTGAAATTCAAGGTACCTTTGCTATCATGGGCCAAGAAGGAAGTTGCTATTTCCATGAAGTTCACCATGTGATCCTTCACAAATATAGAGGCCTCTTGTTGAGAAATCCCAAGGAAGTTGGAGAAGGAAATCGAGTAACTTGAGCGTGGAGTAGGGAGGATGAAAGGTCCTACAGGTGAAACTCCATACAAGGCGCGGAATTCCTCCATTGTTGGGCATAGTTCTTCATAGTTGAAGCGGAATACATGAAGTTGGGGATCCCAAAAATATGTAGCAGCGGTAAGAAGAGTGGTTTCAAGCTTCACATGCATCAAAGAAAACAATGGATCCAAGCAGTAGCGCTTGAACTCCTTCCTTGCCTCCGCACTCATAACCTTCAGAAAATCACTCAAGAGCTTGTCTAGGGCTTCCATAACTTTCTCTCAATGAATGTTAGTAAGGTTTGAGATCCCTTGGATGTGCTTTTATAGGAAAAAATTCGGAAATCCGTGTTTTGGAAGGTGGAATCCCGTCAAAATGGGAAGTTTCCTAAAATCAGGCGAAACACCGCTTCGGGCTCGGGTGACCACCCAGGCCTGGGCAGCTAGCCGCCTGGGCCCAGGTGGCTAGCCGCCCAGCCCCAGGTGGTCACCCGAGGCCGCCGCTTTGTTTCGCCCATTTTTGCTTTGTTATGCCTTCGTTTGGCCTTTTTGTGATGTTTTGACTTTTTTGTGCTTGATTTAAGCCCATTTTTCACACAACACGAGATCATATCATTGCAATAAAGTTCAACATAGATTCATCAAGTATCCATAATAAAGGTTCCAGGTTGGGAATTGAAATTCCTAATTAGTACATAACAAGATAGATAGAAAGGTTCCAACATTCCTAACAAGAGGTGAGTGAAACTCAATGATTTCCCGTGGGCCTTCTCTTTCGACTTGGCCCAGCTCCATCATGTCCTGAACGAGGTGCTCTAGAAGGGGGTATTTCCTGGGGTGGATGAGATGATGATGCCTGTTGCAAACAAAGATAATGAGTTAGGAGGGTAATGGTGCCAATCCTAGTTGAAAGCTAATAAGATGATCACTCACTTGGGGATTTAAGCGTGCTTCCAGAACTGAGTTCTCTAAACTCATTCGCACAAGATCCCTCCTCAACCCTTCATTGAGTTCAATGCATTCCTGGGCATACTCCCGTGGAACCTAGGAAAGTATAAACATGGTTAACAATAATGAAAGAATCCAATTTCAAGAAGATAAGAGTTTAGAACTCACATTCTCATAATATGGATCGATCTTGGGATATTCATCGAACGGTGGATGGGTAATGTCAGTCTTCACAAATTTTGTCCCATTGCACAAGTTCACATACCAATTTAGTTGTGGGAGGGGTGGAGGTTGATTTCCTTCAAGGTCCTCATCCTCGTCGTTGTAAGTCATCCCAGTGGCAGATCCAACTGTGGAGCTGTGTCCCCTTGCCCGTCGGCCCTGAAATTCAAATGTTTGTCAAGTGAAGTCTTTCTTATGATCTTAAAAAAGAGTTTAAGAGTGTGGGGAGCTCACCCCTTGAGGTGGGAGACCAGTGACCCTAGGATTCATCAGATATTGTCGACAGAAGGCAGTGTATTCTATGCGAGGGGAGGTGAATCCCTCAGCATCCCAACCCCTCAGAGCCTCTTCTAGTTCACCCCCCACCAAGTGGCTAGTATGCCTCATGTTCTTTGGTGGCATGGAAGGTGTCACAGCTGCATTCATATTTCCATGGATTTGTCTCAGGACTCGCTCCCCAAGATACCAACTTCTACCTGTGGGGCCTTCAAAGAGGACCCTTTTGCTTGTCAACTCCAAACAAGAGGAGTACTTCTCGGGAAGCCTATGCTCCCACAGCCTCCATGGATCCCATTCCACATGTTGAGTTTGAAATGAGAAATGAAAAAAGAAAGATAAAAAAGATAAAGTGAAAGAAAGATTTTACCATATCAGCAGTCAAGCTGGCAAGATATGCCCTTGCATGGGCATAATCGTGTCGATTGGAGGCTCTTGTAGCCAAGCAAGATGGAGCGTAATTCTGAAGGATGGGCCATGACATGGCATCACTAGCAAGAGTTGGGCGACACATGTTCAGGTACTCGTAGTACCATATCTGTGGAAAATCAAAAGAAAAAATATAGAAGAAATCATGTATGTGTTAAGTTTCGGGAAATAATAGAGAATTGAATGTTCTTTGTTACCTCCCAAACGAAAGGAAGTCCCCCAAAGTTCTTTGCAACTCCTCGGGACATGTCAGTCATGGAGCGATACATGTTTGCGAAAGCAGCTCCACCCCAGTTGTATCTCCCAATTTTGTTCACATCCTCCATGCTAGCTAGCAACTCTAGTCGAGCCATGTCATTGGTGCCCGCAAAGAAGGTGCATGAAATCATGTAGAGCAAGAAAGCTCTCACAATGTATTGGGGATCCGTCCCCTCACTCTCTTCTTCAGTGGCAAAGGTGTTGTAAAGCCAAGTACGACGCACACCTTTTGGGCTTAATTCCGCTTCAACCCCG
The DNA here is from genome assembly GCA_039720395.1 of Liquidambar formosana. Classification (NCBI taxonomy): domain Eukaryota; kingdom Viridiplantae; phylum Streptophyta; class Magnoliopsida; order Saxifragales; family Altingiaceae; genus Liquidambar; species Liquidambar formosana. The sequence continues at coordinate 84,976 of CM077822.1, read as the reverse complement.
AGTAGAGCTACTATGTAGTTCTAATCCATGTTGGCTTGTTCATAGTATTCCAAGCGCTTGCCTTTCAAGCTCAACCCAGTTATCATGGTGAAGTCCTTAGGAGTCATGGTCATCTCCCCAAAGCTAAAATGGAAAGTGTTGGTGGTGTCCCACCATAGCTCTGTCAAGGCAAACAATGCCTGCCTATCCCATTGCTCGTTCCATAGAGCATCTAGAAAGGGCCCAAAACCTACCTTCTTTACTATCTTGCGAGCACGTGGTTGGGCATGTTCCATATATCTCCACCATGAGATGAGCCCCTTTATTGATGTCCTTGTACGGAGACTTTGGAAGTCAGGCTATGTCAAAAGATTGTGTATTGAGTTAGCATTGAAAATATAGAGATATTGGGCATACATTGGTAATTGATTTCAAATGGTTTTCTAAAAGTTTTAAAATATGGGTTTTGATTCATGAAATGAATTAGAAATGAATGCCCATGACTTTATGGATTCAAATTCATTGATTTTGTAAGGATTGAACATAGCTTTGCCTTTTGGGCATTTTATCGAACACTTGGTGGGTAACTTGTTTTCAAGCATTGAAATGAAAGATTTTGTATACTAAATCCTTGCCAAGACCATTTGACTTTGTGCTACAATGCAAACCAATTGATTTTTCAAGAATTGAACATGTTTTTGTCTCTTTGGCATTTTATCAAACACTTGGTGGGCATCTTTTCTCAAGCATTGGGAAACAAGCTTTGTACACATTCAATCCTTGCCAAATCAATGAACTTGGCTTAACAATGATAGAAACAATCAAAAGAAGATCATGGGAATGCATTTTATCCAATAGAAATCAAGATTTCATGATAAACATGTTAAGTTGGGAAGAACTAACCTCATGTTGGGAATGGAGGTAGGAGAGATGCTTCTTGGGTTCAAGCAACACCTTGTCTTGGGATTCATCATAGATTGGTGCCTTGTATGTATTCTTGATCACATAATATGGATACTTGATGTTGGAATCATTGCTAGAAGCCATTGTTGATGGTTGAGCTTGTATGTGAGAAAAATGGGTTTGATAAGAAAGATGATGAATTTGATCTTGCAACTTGATGATTGATGCTTGTTTTTGTTATTGAATGACTTGTTCTTGATGCTATTTCATGCACGCAACTTGAATTGCAAGTGAAACTTTGATTGAGAATGTGTTTGTGAGTGTTTGGAGAAGATGGAATGAGTTTCTAGAGAGAGAAACTCTCTATTTTCGAATTGGGTGTGTGTGTGCACAAATGGGGAGTCAAGGGTTTAAAAACCCTCAAAATGGGCAGCACCAGCCTCGGGTAACCGCCCAACCTGGGGCGGCAAGCCGCCTGGGCTTGGGCGGCAAGCCACCTGCAGCCAAGTGGTCAGCCCCCCTTGCTCGCTCTGTTGTGCTCGTTTGGCCTTTGCTCGCTTATTCGCGCTTTTGAACCTTCTTTGAGATGGATTATCAAGCTTGTTTTGAGTTGAAAAATGAATAAATATCTTGACTTTGTTTGACATGAAATGATTTGAATGAGATTGCATTGGTGGCCCTTGTGTGGGCATGGCATGCCAGTAGGGGTGAACAACCCTCTCTCTGCATATGACTTTTGATCATTAGGGATGAATTCCCTCCTATGTCACTATGATTTGTTGTCATTTGGGATAAAGATACCTTCCTTATATGCATGTGAATGATTGCTTTCATGAGATAATTGTGTCTCCTATATGAGTTGGTGTTTGAGTTGAGGCATGAATAGCCTCCATGTGAGATGACTTGGTGAACTTGTTGTGTGTTGGTAAGTAGAAGCTTACCTTTGTCTTGATGACTTAGTGAGAGAAAGATGCAATCTTTCTCATGATTACATGCCTACCTTGATGACTTGAAAGATGCAATCTTTCCCCATGACTTGTGTTTACCTTGATGATTTGATTATGAGAAGGACGCGGTCTTTCTCATGCTATGTGTTTACCTTGATGATTTGGGCGAGAGAAGGACGTGATCTTTCTCATGTTATGTGAATTACCTTGACAATTGAGTGATAACCTTGACGGTTTGAGCAAGAGAAGGACATACTCTTTCTCTTGTTATGTGATTACCTTGATATTTGAATGATAACCTTGATGGTTTGAATATGAGAAGGATGTATCTTTCTCATGTTTTGAGATAGCCTTGATGGCTTCCTGTGGTATGTGTTTACCTTGATTGATTCGAGCAAGAGAAGGACGTGATCTTTCTCGTGTTATGTGATCTACCTTGATATTTGAATGATAACCTTGATGGTTTAAATATGAGAAGGATGTATCTTTCTCATATTTTGGGATAGCCTTGATGGCATGGTGTTACCTCGTACTATTCGCCAGTTGTCACTGGCATAGTATGGGAAGACCTTTCATTGAACGAAGTTCGATGTAAGCTATGGATACCTCATATTATTCACCAGTTGTCACTGGTGTAGTATGGGAAGACCTTTCATCGAACGAAGTTCGATGTAAGCTATGGATACCTCGTACTATTCACCAGTTGTCACTGGTATAGTATGGGAAGACCTTTCACCGGACGAAGTTCGATGTAAGCTATGGATACCTCGTACTATTCACCAGTTGTCACTGGTATAGTATGGGAAGACCTTTCATCGAACGAAGTTCGATGTAAGCTGTAGATACCTCGTCTTGTCCCCCAGTGAAACTAGTATACAGTATGAGAAGAGTTCTGTAGAACTTATGAGGAGTACCTTTGTGCTTGTGTATGATGAATTCGAAGAATTCAATGATATGATCACCCTATTTTCCCCAGTGGGTCTTGATGAAATCAATTCCCCGGGCAAAAATGGGTTGTTCTTTTGGTCATTGGTTCGCAAGTGAAACTTGCTCGCCAATGAGGGGCTTCTGTCACACCCCATTTTTGCCACCTGTCACCTTAGCTAGGGTTTGTCATTGTATGAGTCTTTTTGTTTCCTTTTTGAGTCGAGTCTTTTGCATTGAGTTTCTAGGGTCCTAAGGATGGTGTGTATGAATTTTGGTTCGATTTGGAGTTGATCTCGAGGGTTAATAAGAACTTTTGTGACTTGAGGGCATAATCGTCTTTTAGGTCACAAACTTTCCACTTGACCTTGAAATGATCTCCAAGTTGTCAATTAGAGTTCATATGATTGCATTTGAGGTATTTGTGGGTTCAATTAGATGAATTGAAGGTTTGGGATTAGAATGGCTCAACAAGGCTCAGGTTGGCTAAGAGACCTACTTCGGGTTAGCTCGAATTGGCTTATGATTTTCACTCCATGAGTACTCATGTGACCATGATTAGTCTTAATTTCATCCCCAAATGTGTTTAGGGAGGTTAAATTTCGAATTGGAAAGCATTCGGTGCGACCCTATGTGCATACCTAAGCTAAGCGATGGTGAGGCATAGCGGTTAACCACCTTTGTAGGGCCCAACCATGCAGCCATGGCTAGGGTTTCTTGCCCTCAAGTGACTCAAATTACATTCCCCTTCGAAACACGGTCGTTTTGGCTTTCGTTTCGTCAAAATCGGAGTTAAATTGAACCCTGAAACACATTTGGAAGTCGAAGGGGTCAAAAATGGGCTGAAGTTGACATGGCCTCGGGTGACCACCCAGGCCTGGGCGGCTAGCCGCCTGGGCCCAGGCTGCTAGCCGCCCAGCCCCAGGTGGTCACCCGAGCTACTTTCCTTTTTTGAGCTTTGACGCGGCTCCTTCCCTATTTCCTCGGATTTGCTCGCCTTTAGCCGCCATTTAACCCTAATTTCAGCCCTATTTGACCTACTTGAGCCCCAAGGGAACCTCTAAGAGCCCTTGGATCAATCCCTAGGGTTTTAATCCCAACCATTGAGGGTTTCCCCTCAATCCCTATAAATACCCCCTTATACTTCAGCAAGAGTGAGGCACTGGGGAGGCAAATTTTCTGAAGTGAGAGGGACATTGGAGGCTATGGCAGCCATCCTTAGGGTAGTTTAACCTATATTTTGAGTGAGAGAGTGAGAGAGAGAGCTTGAAGGAGGGCTGGAGCATTGCTTGAAGGCTTGAAGGAGGTTGTTTCCAGCAGCACACAAGAGGAGGAGGACTCTCTACAGCAGCCACCAAAGGTATACCCCTCCCCCTTTCTCTCTTTCATTCAAACTAGGGTTTCTTGCATAGCTTTGCATTACTTCATGTTAAAAGCTTATTGTTTTATCATGTGTTGATGCTTCTAATGCTTAGAATACATGATTAGGATATTGTTTATGGCTGGTTTTGCATGATATAATGTCATTCTATGTGGTTTTATGAGTGTTTGTGTTTTTAGGGTTTTTTAGAGTCTTTTCTAGGGTTTTACATGGAATAGTCATTATTTCATGTTCAAGTTTGTGTCTTTATCATGTCTTATTGCTTCTATTAGTTAGTATGCATGATTAGGATAATATTCATGGGCTGTTTAGTATGCTAGGATGCTATTCCATGTGATTTACTGCATGTTTGGGACTTTAGGGTTTCCTTAGTGCTGAAATTGGTTTTCTGCATGAAATAACACTTTTGCATATTGAAGCTTGTGTTTTTATTGTGTTTTATTGCTTCTATTAGTTAGTATGCATGATTAGGATAATGTTTATGGGCTGTTTAGTATGCTAGGATGCTATCCCATGTGAGTTAATGCATGTTTGCAATTCTAGGGTTTCTCTTGTGCTGAAATTAGGTTTTCACTTAGAATAGCTATATTTCATGTGCAAGCTTGTGTTTTTATCATGTGTTGATGCTTCTAGTGATTAATATGCATGATTAGAATGATGTCCATAATGAGTTTTGCATGATTTAGAGTTATTTTAGGTGATTTTGAGCACAATTGTGATTCTAGGGTTTTATTCTCCCTTGTATTAGGAAAGTTGCTTATAGCATGATAGCTTAGGGTTTTTCCTTGTGTTTTCTTCATAGTTGATATATATGTGCTGCATATTTGATAACTATGATATTTTTCTGCATTCATAGTAGTGGATTTTAGGTTTTTTTGCATGTCATTGCATGTAGGGTTGAATTAGGGTTTTAGTTAGCTTATGATTCATGTTGTTGCATGACTTGTGGTTGATTTTAAGCCTTATTTCAATTCTGTCCAGATCTGTTATTTATCCTTGATATGACATTTTGAGTATGTGTTAGCCCATGTTTGGGCATGATAATGGCTTGATTTGGAATCTAGCTTGTTTGGTTGGCATTTTTGGTATGTTTTGCATGGAAATTGCAGGTGCTTTGACAGGTACAACAGGTGCAACTACCCCACCAATGTGGGGTGGTTATTTTGGCTATTGTGAGATGAAATCTTACAAATAAGGTAATTACCCTATGCAATAGGGTGGTTACTTTGACAGGTTGCTTTTGCTTAAGGTAAGTAGGGTGTGAGCTGTTGGGAATCGAACAAGAGGGAAAAATACAAAGGCGGAATATAAAAATTTTTCCTACGATTCCCAATCCCATGAATCTAACTATGCATAACACAAAATCAAACCCTAACTACAAAGAGGGTTAGAACTCTTACAGAATTTTTGTCTTCTCCTTTTTGCTCCAAGCTTTGATTCCGGACAGCGGTGAATGAGCAGCCCAAGTGTGCTGCCTCCAACGGTATCCACACCTAGCTAGAGCTTCAAGTCCTTTCTTTCTTCTTCCTTGTTGTTGCTAGAGGTGGAGAAGAGAGAGAGAGAGAAGAGAGCCTCCAAGGGGCTGGACGGCTAGGGTTTATTGTGCAAGCCTCCTATGCCATGTCACACATAAGTGTGACTTATATAGGCAGCCCACTAAAGGGGGCTGGCCATGGGGAAGAAACCCTAATAGGGTTATGTGTAATTACTCTTAATTGCACATTAACCCCTATTATTTGTATCAAATACAAATAGGCCCATAAAGAACTATTCTTTATTCACTAAAACCCTTTCTCTCATAGACTTTAAAGCCCTTCTTGCATGATCAGTGTGTGACCCATTGGGTTCACATCATTAAGTAGTAGGAATAGCACAAGGTGTGCACAACGGAACTCTTTCCATTTAGGGTCTAATTGGAACTCCTTCCAATTCCCTAATTGATTATAACTCACTTATATCAATTAGGGCTTCTACTAACCATGAGTAACACCTAGCATATGGCTCATGGTGTGGTCCTTAATGAGGTGAATAGTCATTTACAAAGAACCCTTCTGTTATAGTTTATAGGTTACAATTGCATCCTTCCTTCAACACAATGTCTCCAATTAAACTAATAGGACATGGAAGTCTGTCAAGTCCCTAGTTCAATTACTTTATACTCATTCATAGATATCAACTCATTGATGAACTCATGAAACTCTTTTCATATTCATCCTACCATGGCCATGGATTTAATGAGTTATATTATGAATGCTATATGAGATATTCTCTCTCTTTTTCCTGAGAGTGATGGATCCCTTGTTGATCACTCACATGCCTTCATACACATAGCAGTAGGGCCAATGAACACCTTTGCAGACCCCTGAATAGGATCTACACTTAGTGTTATCAAACTTCTAAAGCTACATGCATAAGGCAACTATGGTGTCTCAGGTCTAAGGATTACTTGTACCACTATAACAATGAGAAACTGATTGACAGGTAGGATAAAACTCCATTCAGTTTATCTCATATCTTTGGTCACATTCAGTGTACCTATTCTTGTAATAGGCACCCACTTGTTGGTTGTAGTGTCTCCACACAAATAGCTTGAGATTAGCTATCCTCCTATAGAGTCAACCTAGCAAGTGCTAGTCCTATGGTTCATTACTGTCCATCATAGTGAACCTTCAACTAGGAATGCTTAAGGAGTTTAGTACAGAGATATATCTATAGTCTCAAAATTACAACTCTTTGTAATTCCATATTCTCAACTCTAACTCCATGGACATATTATGTAAATATAAATGATGCATATAAACATAATAGAATAAGCCCTTTTATTAAATCAATAATAAATGTGACATACATAAATGAAATCAAATGATTGTTCCTAATCCCTAAACAATCATCTCTATGATTGGCTCTAGGGCATAATCCTAACATGAGGGTGCCCCAATTCACCCTTCTTTCCTTCCTTTGAAACTTTCCCTTTCTCCCCCCCCTAGGGTTGTTTCCTAATAGAGGGGTATGGTAGATTCTATAGTTTCCTTTCAATAAAAAATACCTTTTAAATCAAAGTTTCCATCTTTTATCAAAATTCCATATTTTACCAAAAATCTTTTGAGAATCATTTATTTTGGAAACTTACCATGTTTTACTTGAAAGGAAACTTAGGGTTTACCATAGCCCTCGATTAGGTTATAACCCTATTCCCTTTCGAACTACGTGGACTTTGATCCATGTATTTCCATTCATGGTACGTAGGCGCTCTTCGTGATGTTCAAGTCCGCCCTAGGATACTAAGTATCCTAGGTTTTCTCCTCTCCCTCTTTCTTTTTACTGTTTTTTCTTTGATTTACTTGATTATATGGATGAATGAATGAATGATATGCATGCTGTCTTGTGATGATAACTGTTGATTTGTGTGTGATTAAGACTTTAATTTAGCCCAATTAAATTAAGAGACCGTTTAGGGCGATATGGGTGCCTATAGGCTTTGCCTAGAACCTTCCCATATCGTAACTTAGCCTCCGAGTCCCCGAATTCTCTGGTTTCCAAAAAATCATTTGCCTTACCATTTTTAAATATGGAGTCAATCTTTTGTTTTCCTAAAACAAAACTGTTTTTTAGGGTTTTCCTTGTTTCCTTTAAAAAATAAGGTGGCGACTCCTTTTCCTTTTTCAAACTTAAAACCCCTCGTGGGCCTTAACACTTTTTTAGGGTTCACACTAGGATCCAAGCATCCTAGGTTTATTTTTGTTTTGTTTTCTTCTTTTTCTTTTTCTGTTTTTATGTGCTTATTATGCATGGATGGATGAATGAAATATATGATATGCATGCAATTCTTGTGATGATATACTTGCTGATTTTTGTAATACCCGTAATTTTTAAACAGGGTATTAAGGGTTAATCTATGGTTAACGTAATTAATCCCTTGATTTGTCAAATGATTTCATGCATGGGTAATGCATGTGTATGATATTTTGATGTTGGATGCATTTTGATGCTTGTTTTGGTGCATTGAGTATACTTCGGGTGCGTTTAGCCTTATTTGCAACTTAAGGGTTTAAGCTGCTGAAATTTGGCTAAGTGTTGGAGAAAAGTGGATTTTCGTAAATCTTCGTTTTAAAGGATAATTTTTGGCGGTAATGGGACTTTAGGGTATTGGATAACATAAATTGGAAGTTATGTTTACTAATGAGTTGGTTTATTTTATACATTAAATGGAATATAATTGTACTGATTTTACGGGTATTTATGATGTTATCATAAATTGGTATCATGATGTGATTATTTCCACTATGGTTTATGTGGTATATTTTGAAGATGATTTTGGTTATAAAATCATTTTATGGTTTATCGCATTGCATGTTGGCATAATCATGCATTAAATGGATTTAATGAATACTGGGTAAAAGTATTGCATTAAAAGGGGTCATTGGAATTGGACTACTTGCAGTCAATGGGACTTTGCGGTATTTTCCATTCCTTTGGTCCTGGGGTACTTTCCGGTTCCAGGTAGGAACCCTTGTGTTCCCGAATCAGAGGCTACTTTCCGGTTCCAGGTAGGAACCCTTGTGTTGTCCTCTTGGAGGTGGGTTTAAATCCTCCGTTTCCGCGCGAAGACTCCTGCGGGAGTGGTTGGTAATAAATGGATTAATGTAAATTGGACATGAGTCACATGCATTGGACATATGCATTATTTATTTTAAGTTATGGGTTATATAACTTATTTTGAGATTTGTAATATACTGGGTTAGTATATTTTGATGTAAATGATATATTTGGTTTTATTTATATCATTGCTATAGTTTACTATGTCAAATTGTATCTACTGAGTCGTCGGACTCACGCCTATTATTTTTAAATGTTTTTCAGATAATCCAGGTTTTGGTTATGCTATCTTGGGCGGAAGATGCTATTAGCGGAATTATTCTGAGTTAATTGTTAATGTATTTTTGGGAAAGAATATGTAATTAATTGGGTTTCTATTGGGTTAATGTAAATGTAAATTCAATTAGGGTTGTAATTGTAATTACCAAATGGTGTATATACGTGGAATGCGATGCATGGGATGATACCACTACCATGGATGACAGGAAATTTTTATGTATGGATTTTCATAACAGGTTTTCACGATGGTATGTCCTATCTACGGATGGGTCATGCCGAAAATTCTTTTAAAATATTGAGGATTTTAACACGTGTCATCCATGCCTTAACAAAGGATTTATTAAAGGAAAAGCTTGTTTTATTATCATTGATTACGGCTTAATTAATTTGGGTCGTGACAATTCTTTTTGGTATCAGAGCTTGCTAGTAGATCCACATGGGGTGATATGTGGGGGAATAGCATATACGTGGGTATATGCATATTGGGGTTATAACCTATATGGTGTGAGAACATAGAAACATGTTAGGTACACATGTTGATAACTTTGATTTTGGGTATAATTGAAGATTTATGATTTTGTTGATGGAATACCAACACACCTTGAGAACATAGAAACATGTTAGGCACACATGTTCTTGGCGGTAGTTGATTCATGATAGAGGCATTATCGAAGCATTTGGGCATATGCATAATTCGTGAGGAATCGTTCTCATATGCAGTTAGGATGGGAAATCCTAATGAGGATGTGGGCATATGCATTTGTAGGCACACATATGCATCTTGGGTTGGTTATTACCCATGGTTTGAGGAATTGAGTGCATAGCATGTGCATTAGTTGTGGCCTAGGAGTTGGGCTCATGTGAAAGAGTTAGAATGTCCAATGGCTTGGGACATCCTTTATTGTGGATTTGGAGGGCGAGTCTCTGGGGTCGGGGCTGAATATGCGTGTTCCATTGGTGTTATGGATCACTTGTATTCTACAGTGTATTTTGATCTGGATGATTCGAGATTATCGGGTTTGATAATCTTTGTATTGATATATAGGATTGCTATGTGCAATATTTGTTTGAATTGGGTGAATTCTTGTGGTCCATATTTTATGGATCCACATTCTCTTGATTCGTAGGCGGTTAGCCTTATGCTTTGTTGGATGTTATATGTGTATATATATTGGTTATATATATATAAATTGGATGATTTGAAATGTTTTGGGGTTGTAGACATGACGCTGGGTGTGCGATGTCATGACGTGTGTGGTGTATGGGTGTAGTATTTTATGGTAGTACTTGTATAAGTACGAATCGTTTTTAATATTGAGATGCTTGAATCTCAGGGTTTATATTGTGAATGAATGGTTATGTGATGATTATATTTTGGGTTGTGGAATATACCTATGTATATCTCTAGGGTGAGATATATGTATGTATATATATATATGTATTGTTTTACACCTATGGGATTGTGATAGGTGTGATTTTATTGTAATTGTGATATGTGATATGTATGTTTGATGACTTGACGGTTTGCAAGTAAATGTGTTTGATGGATGTGTTATTGTGATGGATTGCATCCACATAGTTCAGGAATGTGGGTGTAGGTTCTTGTGAGAGCCTTAATTCTTGTTGTTTGAGTTCTTGGAAAGAACTCATGAATTTGTTAGATTTGCTATTCCTGATGTGGTCTATGTGTTTATTTGTTTAGTATATGTTTGGGTTTGGCTTTAAGCAATGTGTATTCATTGCTAGTTATTACCTTGGTTAAATCCCGCGGTAGTGGGTTGGTTATGGTAAGATCACATGTGTGGGAGCTTGTGATCATTTATGTAATATTTGATGTTTTGAATGTATTGAGAATTTGGAAATTGTTTGTCCTTTGTTTGATGTGATGTTAGTTGGATATTGGTGGGTAACACCAATTTGTTGTGATTTTGTGTTGAACCTGGAAGACTGTATAGTCTTTTGTGCTGAAATGCTTGTTAAGATTGGTGAGGGACACCAATTGTGTTGTGATTTGGTATTGAGAATTGGTTGTTTGTGAGCTAACTATGATGGTTAGCTTCATTATGTTTGTGTTGGTGGGTATCCACATTCGTTGTTTTTTTTTTACAATGAGTTATCATTGAATTGATGTGTTTGAGATTTGTGAGCTAACCATGGTGGTTAACTCCAATATATTTGTATTTGTTGGGTATCTCATTATTCTTTTGTTTCCGCTCATGATGGAATGTCATTAAGTTTGTTTTGGCGAAATTCGGGGACGAATTTCCTATTAGTTGGGGAGAATTGTAATACCCGTAATTTTTAAACAGGGTATTAAGGGTTAATCTATGGTTAACGTAATTAATCCCTTGATTTGTCAAATGATTTCATGCATGGGTAATGCATGTGTATGATATTTTGATGTTGGATGCATTTTGATGCTTGTTTTGGTGCATTGAGTATACTTCGGGTGCGTTTAGCCTTATTTGCAACTTAAGGGTTTAAGCTGTTGAAATTTGGCTAAGTGTTGGAGAAAAGTGGATTTTCGTAAATCTTCGTTTTAAAGGATAATTTTTGGCGGTAATGGGACTTTAGGGTATTGGATAACATAAATTGGAAGTTATGTTTACTAATGAGTTGTTTATTTTATACATTAAATGGAATATAATTGTACTGATTTTACGGGTATTTATGATGTTATCATAAATTGGTATCATGATGTGATTATTTCCACTATGGTTTATGTGGTATATTTTGAAGATGATTTTGGTTATAAAATCATTTTATGGTTTATCGCATTGCATGTTGGCATAATCATGCATTAAATGGATTTAATGAATACTGGGTAAAAGTATTGCATTAAAAGGGGTCATTGGAATTGGACTACTTGCAGTCAATGGGACTTTGCGGTGTTTTCCATTCCTTTGGTCCTGGGGTACTTTCCGGTTCCAGGTAGGAACCCTTGTGTTCCCGAATCAGAGGCTACTTTCCGGTTCCAGGTAGGAACCCTTGTGTTGTCCTCTTGGAGGTGGGTTTAAATCCTCCGTTTCCGCGCGAAGACTCCTGCGGGAGTGGTTGGTAATAAATGGATTAATGTAAATTGGACATGAGTCACATGCATTGGACATATGCATTATTTATTTTAAGTTATGGGTTATATAACTTATTTTGAGATTTGTAATATACTGGGTTAGTATATTTTGATGTAAATGATATATTTGGTTTTATTTATATCATTGCTATAGTTTACTATGTCAAATTGTATCTACTGAGTCGTCGGACTCACGCCTATTATTTTTAAATGTTTTTCAGATAATCCAGGTTTTGGTTATGCTATCTTGGGCGGAAGATGCTATTAGCGGAATTATTCTGAGTTAATTGTTAATGTATTTTTGGGAAAGAATATGTAATTAATTGGGTTTCTATTGGGTTAATGTAAATGTAAATTCAATTAGGGTTGTAATTGTAATTACCAAATGGTGTATATACGTGGAATGCGATGCATGGGATGATACCACTACCATGGATGACAGGAAATTTTTATGTATGGATTTTCATAACAGGTTTTCACGATGGTATGTCCTATCTACGGATGGGTCATGCCGAAAATTCTTTTAAAATATTGAGGATTTTAACACGTGTCATCCATGCCTTAACAAAGGATTTATTAAAGGAAAAGCTTGTTTTATTATCATTGATTACGGCTTAATTAATTTGGGTCGTGACAATTTTTGTATGGAAAGATCTTAATTTAGCCCAAATGAACTGAGAGACCGAAAGGGTGACATGGGTGCCTATAGGCTTTGCCTAGAACCTTCCCATGTCATAACTTAGCCTCCGAATCCCCGATTTCTTTGGTTTTCAAAAGATTGGTTTTTGCCTTTCCTTTTTTATGGAGTCATTCAAATTGTTTTCCTAAAACAAACTATTTTTAGGGTTTTCCTTGTTTCCTTTAAAAAATAAGGTGGCGACTCCTTTCCTTTTTCTTTTTCAAACCCATTTTCTTTCAATCCCTTGTGGGCCCAATTTCTGGGGTTCACACTGCCGTTTTGCTTAGGATAGTTTTGACATTCTTGTTGGTAGCTTCTACAGCTCCATTGGTCTGGGGCTGTAGGGTGAGGATTTGTGATGCCGGATACCGAATTTTGTAAACAACTTCTTGACTTCATCTTCAAAGTGCGTCTCGTTATCTGAAATAACCTCATGAGGTACTCTATACTGGCAGATTATATTGGTTTCAATGAACTTGGCCACATGCTTCGATTTCAACTCCACATATGTCGCTGCTTCTACTCACTTGGTGAAATAGTCGATTGCCACCAGAATATACTTGTACCCACCAGTCGCAGACGGCTTGATTTCCCTAATGATTTCTATCCCCTATGCTAAAAATGGCCAAGGAGACGATAATTGATGCAACTCCATCAGTGGTATGTAGTTTGCACTGGCGTACACTTGGCATTGGTGGCATTTCCTGACGTATTGTACGCAATCAGTTTCCATAGTTGTCCAGTAATAACCTAACCTGAGCAGCTTCTTAACCAACATTCTCCCATTCATGTGTGACCCACATTCTTCTTCATGTACGTCCCTCATGAGTGTTTCTCCAACATTGCGGTCTACGCAGAGGAGGTGTATTCCGTTATAGGACCTCTTAAATAATTTTCCTCCACAGATGATAAATTGTGTGGCAAACAGCCTCAATGCCCTACGACCCTTCTTACTAGCATTTTCAGGGTATTCCCCTTTTTCCAAGAGATTCCAAACATTGAAATACCAAGGGTGCCCGTCATCAGGTTCTCTATCAATCACCATGATTCCTTCTTCATGTGCGGGTCTGAATTTTTGTTGGATGGTCAAAGGTTTTACTTGGGTTCCGGAGGGTATTTGGATTATAGAGGCTAAGATGGCTAAGGCATCGGTGAATTGGTTGTGGGCTCGAGGCAAGGGGGTGAAGGTTATTTTTCAGAACTTCTGGGTTAGGTTTTCTAGGTAACTTTGGTAAAGCTTCAGGTGTTCTTCCCGGGTCCTCCATATTCTCTGTACTTGAGATATCACCAAGGCTGAATCCCCATATACTTCTACTTCCTAGACACCCAACACCAACAGTGCTTCCAGTCCTGCGACGCATGCCTTGTATTCTACTGTGTTGTTGGAATTTTGAAAGTTCAGTTTTATCGACAACGGCATGTGAGAACCGTCAGGAGCTATTATCAAAACTCCTACTCCATCTCCGTACTGGTTCGAGGCCCCATCGAAATACATTTTCCATGTTTCATCACATTTGATAACTAGAAGGTCTTCATCGGGAAACTCATCATTCAGACCATGCCCCAAAATCGGGTGTTCAGCGAAATACTCAGCAACAGCTCCCCCTTTGATAGACTTCTATGTCATATATATAAGTTCGAACTCCGCCAACAAGATCAACCACCGAGATAGGCGACTATTCAAAGTTGGTTTCTCAAACAAGTATTTGAGCGGATCCATTCTTGCCACTATTTATACTTCGAAATTAAGCAGAATGTGCCTCAGCTTCTGCACGGCCCAAACCAAAGCAAAGCAGGATTTCTCTATCGCATTGTACTTTGCCTCGTAGCCTTGTAGCTTCTTGCTCAGGTAATAGATTGCGTGTTCAATACCACGGTCATCCTCCTGTGCCAACATGTTCCCCAAGGCTTCCTTAAAGATGGACAGATAGAGCAGCAAAGGTTTGCCAGGGCGTGGGGGAACTAATACCGGAGGATTCAGAAGATACCTTTTAATGGCTTTGAAAGCTTGTTGACATTGCTCATTCCATTCCTTTAGTTCCCCTTTCCTAAGCAGCTTAAAAATAGGTTCACAGGTTGGGGTTAACTTGGCTATAAAGTGGCTGATGTACTGTAGTCATCCTTGGAATCCCCTGATTTCTTTCTCCGTTTTTGGTGGTGGCATTTCCAAAATTGCTTTGACCTTTGTCGGATCTACTTCAATGCCCCTACTGCTCACAATGTACCCCAACAACTTCCTTGACGTGACCCTTGTCACACCCCATTTTTGCACCACCTTACTAGGGCTCATCATTTCATGCATGTTTTTGTTTTGTTTTTTAGTCTAGTTACTTGCATTATTTTTTTAGAGTCACAAGGACAATGGATACGAATTTTGGTTCAATTCGGAGTTGATCTTGAGGGATAATAAGAGCTTTTGTGACTTGAGGGGCATAATCGTCTTTTAAGTCACAAACTTTTCATTTGACCTTGAAATGATCTCCAAATTGTCAATTGGAGTTCATATGGATGCATATGAGGTATTTCTAGGTTCAAGTTGATGAATCAATGGCTCAGGATTAAAATGGCTCAATGTAGTTCAAGTTAGTTAATTGACCTTCCTTTGGGTTAGCTCTAATTGACTCACAATAACCAATCAAATCTTTTCAAATTGATTTTAATTAGTCATCATTTTATCCCCAAAAGTGTTTTATAAAGTTTAATTTTGATATTGAAAGCATTTGGTTTGATCCTATGTGCATACCTATGCTTAGCAAAGGTAAAGCATAGCGGTTAACCGCTTTTGTCAAACCTAACCATGCCCCCATGGTTAGTGATTTTCACCCTAAAATGTTCAAAAATGTATTCCTCATCGAAACATAGTCGTTTTGGCTTTTGTTTCATCAAAATCGGAGTTGATTTGACCCTTAAAACACTTCTAGAAGAAGAAGGAGTCCAAAAAAACCAAAAATCTGAAGTGGGCTCGGGTGACCACCCAGCCTCGGGCGGCTAGCCGCTTGGGCCTAGGCGGTCACCCGAGAACACTTTCCTATTTGCTCTCTAACTCCTTGCTGAAGCGGACTCCTTCCAATTTTGACGTACAAGAGCTCTTTTGGACGAGTTTCCTTCTAATTTTTGGTAACTTTTGAGTTACTTAAGCCCTAAGGGGGTTTCTAATAGCCCTTGGATTAATTCTTAGGGTTTTAATCCTAGCCATTGGTTAATCCTGATTGAAGTCTATAAATACCCCCCTATGCTTCAGCACAAGGGAGCCACTTTATGCATTAAAACCTTAGTGTTTGAGAGAGAATAAGAGAGAGAAACTTGAAGGAGAGCTAGAGGTCCTGCTGTAGCCATTGAAGAACATTGATTCAAGTCATCCACAAGTCAAGAGGAGGGTCTCTACAACAGCAAGGAAGCTTTCCTAAGGTATTCTTCCCTTCTATTCAAGCTTAAACTAGGGTTTCATGGAGAATAGGCTTATTGCTGTTGGGAATCGAACAAGAGGGAAAAATTGAAGTGTGGAATATAAAAATTTTTCCTACGATTCCTGTCACACCCCATTTTTGCACCACCTTACTAGGGCTCACCATTTCATGCAGGTTTTTGTTTTGTTTTTGAGTCTAGTTACTTGCATTAGTTTTCTAGAGTCACAAGGACATTGGACATGAATTTTGGTTCAATTCGGAGTTGATCTTGAGGGATAATAAGGATTTTTGTGACTTGAGGGGCATAATTGTCTTTTAAGTCACAAACTTTTCATTTGACCTTGAAATGATCTCCAAATTGTCAATTGGAGTTCATATTGATGCATATGAGGTATTTCTAGGTTCAATTTGATGAATCAATGGCTTAGGATTAAAATGTCTCAATATGGTTCAAGTTGGTTCATTGATCCCTTTCGTGTTAGCTCAAATTAACTCACAATTACCAACCAAATCTTTTCAAATTGACTTTAATTAGTCATCATTTTATCCCTAAAAGTGTTTTAGAAAGTTTAATTTTGGTTTGGAAAACATTTGGTTCAATCCTATGTGCATACCTATGCTTTGCAAAGGTAGAGCATAGTGGTTAACCGCCTTTGTCAAACCTAACCATGGCCCCATGGTTAGTGGTTTTCACCCTAAAAGGTTCAAAAATGTATTCCTCATCAAAACACGGTCGTTTTGGCTTTTATTTCATCAAAATCGGAGTTGATTTGATTTCTAAAACACTCCTGGAAGGAAAGGAGTCCTCGAGTGACCACCCAACCCTGGGAGGTCAGCTCGGGTGACCACCCAACCCTGGTGGTCACCTCGGGTGACCACCCAGCCCTGGGAGGTCAGTCGGGTGACCACCCAGCCTTAGGCGGCTAGCCACCTGGGCCTGGGCGGCTAGCCACCCAAGTCCCTGGTGGTCACTCGAGACCACTTTCCTAAATTTTTGCTGAAGCGGATTTTTTTTCCTATTTTGACGTACTAGGACTCTTTTGGACGACTTTCCTTCTAGTTTTTGGTAACTTTTGGGTTTCTTAAGCACCAAGGGAGTCTCTAATAACCATTGGATTAAATTTTCGGGTTTTAATCCTAGCCATTGATTTATCCTACTTGAACTCTATAAATACCCCCTTATGCTTCAGCACTAAGGTAGGGAATGAGAGGCCACTTTATGCATTAAACCTAAGTGTTTGAGAGAGAATAAGAGAGAGGGAGCTAAAGGAGAGTTGGAGTTCCTGCTGTAGCCTTGAAGAAGCTTGATTCAAGTCATCCACAAGTCAAGAAGAGAGTCTCTACAGCAGTAAGGAAGCTTTTCCTAAGGTAAAACTCCCTTCTATTCAAGCTTAAACTAGGGTTTCTTATAGAATAGGTCTATTGCATGCTAAAGTTGAGTTTTTTATCATGTGTTATTACTTTAGTTAGTTAATAAACATGGTTTAAATATTGTTCATTATGAGTTATGCATGCTTTAGGGTTATTTTATAGGTTTTAATGCAAGTTTGTGAGTTTAGGGTTTTTATTGTCCTTGTTTTAGGTTAGTTGCATATAGCATGTTAAAGTAGGCTTTTTTATTGGTTTTTCTTCATGGTTGTTATATGTATGATATATATAGAATAACTATGATGTTTTCTCCATGCATTTAGTGGATTTTAGGGTTTTTATGCATGTCTTAGTGTTAGGATTGCATTAAGTTCTAGTTTTATTCACTGTTTATGTTATTTGCATGATTAGTGGATAAATTTAGGCTTTGATACTATTCTGTCCAGATTGCTATTTCTTTCTTTTTGTCTTGTTTCGAGCACGTGTAAGGGTGCAAACAGGTGTGATAATCGTCCTATTATACATAGGGCTGTTATTGCTTAAGCTTGCTATTTGCTTGGAATAATTGCCTAAGGTAAGTAGGGTGTGGAAGTGCCCCAATTCACTTCTTTCTTCCTTAACTTTTCCCTTCTCCCTATTTAGGGTTTCTTCTTAATATGAATTCATGGTGAATTACTAGAGGTTTCCTTGTTAAAATAAAGTTGCCTTTTTCTCAAAGTTTCCATCTTGTGGAAGTTATTTATATTTCAAACTTGGTTTAAATACCAGATTTTCTATCTTTCAAATAAGGAAACCTAGGGTTTTTACCATAGGTTTATATTAGGATTTAACCCTAATTCTAATTCGAACTACGTGGACTTTGATCCATGTATTTCGCTACATGGTACGTAGGCGCTCTTTTTGAGGCTCAAGTCCGTTCTAGGATCCAAGTATCCTAGGCCTTTCTTTTCTCTCTTCTTTTTTTTTTCTGTTTTATTTTATTTTCTTTATTTGATTATGCATGGGTGATTGGATGGGATATATGATATGCATGCTGTCTTGTGATGATATATATTGATTTTGTGAGTGAAAAAGACTTTAATTTAGCCCAAATAAACTAAGAGACCGAAAGGGTGACATGGGTGCCTATAGGCTTTGCCTAGAACCTTCCCATGTCATAACTTAGCCTCCGAATCCTGATTTCTTTGGTTCCAAAAGACTATTTTTGCCTTTCCTTTTTAAATATGGGGTCATTCAATTGTTTTCTTAAAACAAAGTATTTTTAGGGTTTTCCTTGTTTCCTTTAAAAATAAGGTGGCGACTCCTTTTCTTTTTCAAACCTATTTTCTTTTCAATCCTTGTGGGCCACTTTTTGGGGTTCACAGTTTGGCGACTCCACTGGGGATTTGTGGGCTAGACTCTATAAAGTTTAATTGGGCTAAATTAATTTCTTTTGTTTAATTAAAATCAATCACATTGCATCCGCTTGATTGTGTGCTTTCATTTATTGCATTGTGTGAGTAAAGTCTTGCATGTTAGGATCGATGTCCCTCGATGTATCCTTACCACTGATGGGCCTAGCCTCAACCTTGGTTTTCCTGATTCCATGTGTTGGGGTGAAAGCTATCAACCTCTCTTGCCAAGTACCCTTGGGTATATTAAATGAGCTAATCACGTACTGCTGGACCCACGCGGCGTTCCTGATGCCACATGTGGTTAGGTATAAAGATAGTTCAAGCAAGTGAAGGACCCCAGCCTACCCTTATCATTAGTCCATGTAGACAGACTTGTAGGGCACTATTGGTTCACCATTATGCACCCACACTTGATTGTAATGATATCATGCCATGCTTGTGTTGTGTTGCTATAAGTTGTGTTAGATGCTTAGGTTTATTTTGACCATGGGTAACGATCGACACTTGATATATGGTCTCACCTACATACCCTTAGTAAGTACCTCCACCCTTCACCCAAGGGGCTCCCAAAAGGAGGGATGGACTAATTAAAGGTATGTGAGCTAAGACTATTTAATCATGGGCTTTTAACTGAACCAATAGGGGTTTGTTTGGAATGAAATGTTTGATTAAGAGTTAAGAAGTAGGGTGTCACACCCCATTTTTGCACCACCTTACTAGGGCTCATCATTTCATGCATGTTTTTGTTTGGTTTTTGAGTCTAGTCACTTGCATTAGTTTTCTAGAGTCACAAGGACAATGGATATGAATTTTGGTTCAAATTGGAGTTGATCTTGAGGGATAATAAGAGCTTTTGTGACTTGAGGGGCATAATCGTCTTTTAAGTCCCAAACTTTTCATTTGACCTTGGAATGATCTCCAAATTGTCAATTGGAGTTCATATGGATGCATATGAGGTACTTAAGTCCCGTGGCCCTGATGATGAGTTTAGTGTGGTTATTTACGGATTATCCTTGAAGAATTAGTGCGAATCACAGCATGAGATTTTTGGTTAAAATGAAAAGAAAATTATTTTATTAAATTAGCCATTTTTATCATGACACTAACACGTGTACGTATGTGATGAGTGTGTGTACGCACATACAATACATGTGCATGCGTGTTAGCGGTCAGTCTCCCAATTTTTATAAAAGACAATTTCCTTTTCCTATTCAGATTAGAAGTCTTTTATCATTATAAAATACCTTTTGATTATTCTCCAAGGAAACCTAGTCCAGGAAGGAAAGGGAAACTCCAGATTTCAGCTATAAATACTCTCTTAATGTCTTTAAACAAGGGAGAGGAGAAGAGGGTTTGGAGGGGAGTGAAATTCGTCATAATTCAGCAGCAGATTTTCTGAAAACCAGCAGTCGTATTTTAATCATAACTTTTTCATCCGAAGTCAGAATTTGATGAAATTGGTCTTGTTAGAAAGATAATTCAATTCTCTACAACTTTGTATTTCACAAGCTTTGTCCAAATCCAACGTTTTCATACCCAAAAACGCGATTGAAGTTGCTGCTGCTGCAAAGTGACGAAAATCACTTTTCTTTTCTCTTGTTCTCTTTTTGTTTTCTATTTCTTTTCAAAGTTGAGTGAGTTTTGATCTCTTTGCTGTGATACCACTTTGACAAAGAGGAGGATTCGTGTTGGTTTGATTCACTCTAAAGACCTGAGGAGCCACGAACAATTACAAACACAAAGGAAGGCCCTTCCTAAGGTATTCTCCTTCTCTATTCAAGCTTAAACTAGGTTTTCATATGGGTTAGGCTTATTGCATGTTAAAGGTAACTTTTTTATCATGTATTAACACTCTAGCTAGTTAATATACATGGAATATCTATTTTTTATCTACTGTTTAGCATGCTTTAGGGCTGTCCTTTAGGTTTTTAATGCATAGTTATGATTTTTGTGCTCCTGTTTGTCCTTGTGCTAGGATTAGTGTCATTGCATGTTAGAGTTAGGATTTTCATCATGTTATATTGCTTTAGTTAGTTAATATGCATGATATAATTTCTGTTTAGTTTGGTTTTAGCATGATTAAAGTATGTTTTGTATGTTTTTAAGCATATTTGTGAGTTTAGGGTTTTAGAGTCATTGTTTCGTGTTTGTTTTCATATAGCATGATAAAGTAGACTTTTTTATTGGTTTTTCTTCGTGTTTGCTGTATATGTTTTTCATATGGAGTAAACATGATAGTTTTGCATGCATGTTAGTATGTTTTAGGGTTTTTATGCATGATATGGTTCTAGGAATATGTTAGGACTTATTATTGTTCGCTGTTTTTGCTATTGGCATGCTTAGTGGATGATTTTAGGTCATAATACTATTCTGTCCAGATTTGCATGTTAGTGTTTTCGCATGGTTTTGAGCACTTGTAAGGGTGCAAATAGGTGTGGTATTTGTCCTATGGCAAATAGGGCTGCTTATGTCTGAAATAGCTAATGTTTGGAGTAATTGCACTCAGGTAAGTGGGTGTGAAGGTGCCCCAATTCACCTTTCTTCTTAACTCATTCTCTTCTCCCTATCTAGGGTTAATTTTTAATATGATCCTATGGTTTAATTAGAGGTTTCCTTCATAAACAAAATTCTGGTTTTTATTAAGGTTTCCATTTTGTGGATTTCTTTCCTAAAATCAAACTTTCTATCAATTCTCTTTTGATCAAATAAGGAAACCTAGGGTTTTTACCATAGGTTTGTATTAGGATTTAACCTTAGTTCTAATCGAACTACGTGGACTTTGATCCATGTATTTCGTTGCATGGTACGTAGGTGCTCTTCGTGAGGCTCAAGTCCGTTCTAGGATCCAAGCATCCTAGGTTTATTTTTGTTTTGTTTTCTTCTTTTTCTTTTTCTGTTTTTATGTGCTTATTATGCATGGATGGATGAATGAAATATATGATATGCATGCAATTCTTGTGATGATATACTTGCTGATTTTTGTATGGAAAGATCTTGATTTAGCCCAAATGAATTGAGAGACCGAAAGGGTGACATGGGTGCCTATAGGCTTTGCCTAGAACCTTCCCATGTCATAACTTAGCCTCCGAATCCCCGATTTCTTTGGTTTTCAAAAGATTGGTTTTTGCCTTTCCTTTTTTATGGAGTCATTCAAATTGTTTTCATAAAACAAACTATTTTTAGGGTTTTCCTTGTTTCCTTTAAAAAATAAGGTGGCGACTCCTTTCCTTTTTCTTTTTCAAACCCATTTTCTTTCAATCCCTTGTGGGCCCAATTTCCGGGGTTCACATAGGGGCTTATTCATCTTTATGTCCTCAGTATGTCACCTCACCTTCCGTCTTAAAGGACACTTTTAAGGATGAGGTGTCTAACTAAAGAGATATCCTGTTTAGGCCTAGCTCATAGTTTGCCCACACTTGGGGGAAAGTGACTCTTGATGGTTTTGTGATGGTTAGTAGTTAGAACCTAAGGCTAAGTGACTCACCTTCATGCCCTTAGTATGTCACCTCACACTTCAAGGTACCCTTGGAGATGAGATGTCTAACTAAAGGAATGCTTTATAAGATCACACTTATCAATTTAGTGCAGTCATGGAAATATTGTTAAAATGTTTTGGTCATAGCCTAAAAAGGGAATTTTGTTCTTGAAGGGGGGTTGGATTAAACCCGTGACAACTTATTAAGGTTGGACTCAAATTTTGAACCCAAGATGGCTAACAAAGGGACTAGTGAAAGGAACTTTGACCTTGAGGCTTGTTTGAAAGCCATCATGGCCAAGCTTGACCACACCGCAGAGACATCCGATACAGCCTTGAAAATGGCTCAAGAGAACCAACAGAAGATGGTAGATCTTGAACAAAATGGCTCTAAGGCCCACTCCTCGGGTATACCTCATGGGGTTGGCACCAAAGAGGGACCTCAATCCAATGAGAACACCAAGACAAGGGAGGAAAGTAGTTCAAAACCTGTAGTCATCAACCTAGAAGGGGAAGCCAAAGGAAAGGGTACCAGCAATGATTCTGTGTTAGCTAGCAAAGTAGAAGCATTGGAGAGAACTATAAAAGGGATTCGTAAGGCCGATGACATGATCGATGTGCAGACTTTATCTCTGTTTCCAACGGCTCGTATTCCATTGCAATTCAAGATGCCAGAGTTGGAGAAATTTGATGGGACGGGTTGCCCCAAGACTCATTTGAAGATGTATGTGCGAGCTATGCACCCCCGAGGGGCCACTGACGAGCTTTTAGCTCAAATGTTCCATGAAACCTTGGCAACCTCCGCTTTGAAATGGTTCTTATCGTTAGATGAGAATAGGACTCGGACTTGGGAAGACATATGCAATGAATTCTCGGAGCACTACAAGTACAATACAGAGGTGGATGTTACTTGGAGAGACTTGGAGACTACAAAACAAGGGGCTAATGAAACCTTCTCCGAATTCATTACAAGGTGGAGACAAAAGGCTTCTCAGATGGCGAACCGACCCAATGAAGAAGAGCAGATTCAGACGGTAGTTCAGAACCTCCTCCCTATTTACCATAAGCATCTATTTGCAAGCTATTTCCCAAACTTTAAAGCTTTGATTGGGGCTGGAACTCAAGTAGAAGATGCCATTGGTGACGGTACAATTGAGGAAGAGGAGAAATCAGGGAACTCCCGAACTGGAAGTAATGGAAAGACACATAGGCATGTCAATGCCATATCTCCCCAACAATCTCGCCAATTCACTGTACTCTATATGCCATTGAGCGATGTTTTTGAGAAGTTGAAGTTGAAAGGTTTGCTTCAACCCCTTGACCCAACACCATTGCCTAACCCATTACCTCGTCGCTTCAAAGAGAATGAGTATTGTGACTTCCACCAAGGCAAGGGGCATAGCACTGATCGATGCCCAAGGTTGAAACATGAAATCCAAGACCTCTTTGACAAGGGAATTGTCTCTCCACCTAAGGCATCCAATCATTCACTCTAAAGGCAATCCATTTAGTGCTTACTGTCACACCAATTTTGTCATGACTATTTGTGAGAAAGAGTTTAGGTTGTTTTTTCCGAAAGTAGACTTAGGGTTTGTTTCTTTGTTTTCTAGTTATTTGATTGTTTTCGTCTTTCAAGTCAAATGTCCTTTGAAGTTTTGAGTCTTTTGAGTCCTAGTCATTGTCAATGTGTTCTCCTTCATTCCTTCAATAAAAAGTTTGATTTCAATAATTCCGTTGTCTCTCTATTTCTCTTCTCCTCAATCAATTGACAATCAAAGTGGCATGAAAATATTTGCTAAGAGGCTCAAAAACTCCTTCCACTAAAGGAGCAAACACAAAGAATGATGAATAAACTGTGACTAATTGACTAGAAAACTTGGAAAAGTCCAAAATGGTAAACATAAGGGACCACTCGCCCAATACACTACGTGAAGACATAGGTCAAGTAACATGAGAAGACCTTGAAACCCTTGTAAGAAGCAATTCAAAGATCAAAAGAGTAATCAAGTACCATGCTGTGAGCTTTTGGAGATGTTTATTTCCCTCTCCCTCAAAAGGAAAAGGAAAAAAAGTCAAAAGAAAAATTGTGATAAAAAAAAAAAAAGAAAAAGAAAAGAACACAAAAAAGGAAAAAGTACAAAAAGAAACGGAAGGGATTAACATACATCCAAAAGCATTTAGAAGGAAAATCGATCAGAAGAAGGCCTTGTGTTCAAAGAAGACTACTACTTATGTTCGTGACCCGCGGGAAAAGTTCAAGCCAAATAAGGGTGGTCCCTATGTGGTTATGTGTAGAGCCTAGGCCCGCTAGGTTGAAAACCTGAAAAGGTGACCTAGGCAAAAGTTAGGGCATTTAAAAAAATGATGAGTGAATCTTTAATTTGAACTACGAAGACCTGATTCTTCGCCAAAAAAGAAATGTTTGTTTTGTAAATGTCTTATGAAGATCAATGTGGAGATACGTAGGCAGCCCATAAAGTTACTTTGGGTGCGGTCCAATTTATTGAAAAAAAAAATGAAAAAAAAAAGAAAAAGAAAGAGGCTTCACATATAACCAACCATTGAAGGCAATTCTTTGTGACTAAGTTAAGAAGAAACAGTCTTATTCATCAAATTAGTGAGCTAAAATACTACATGCCCCCGAGAAAGTTAATTTGATTATTCTTCTTGTTCTTGTTTGGTTTGAGTCCTTCGGATGTCCCTCCATTTACCTCTTTCACCTCTCTTGAGTCTTGTGTATTTCTAGTGGTCATAGACCTCGTCCTTTGAAAGTATTCAGCCATGATAATTCATTTGTGGGTTCCATCAAATTCTATATCTTCTTACCTTTTGACTTAGACTCTTGTCATAGATTTAATGATGGAAAAGGGGTAGCAGTAACCATTATGAAACGATTTGCCTTAGCTGTAGGCATATGATTTCGTGAGATTGGGGCTAATTTATTTTGCTCAATTGAAAAACGTGAATGTGTTATGAACCCGGGGGCTGATTATGCTTGTTGAAGAAGAATTTGAATGAATGCTGGGGCTGGTTTATCTTGTTCGGAGAACTTAAATGAATTGGTGAAGAGAATGGGCTACGGCTTCATGATTTGAATTTCTTTGCGCTAATGAGAAAACAAAGAAAAAAAAAACGAAAAGGAAAAGAAGAAGAGCCCGCTAGGTTGAAAACCCGAAAGGGCGGCCTAGGCAAAAATTAGGGCAACCCGCTAGGTTGAAAACCCGTAAGGGCAATCTAGGCAAAAGTTAGGGTTTTGAAAAAAAAAAGTGAAGAAAGAAGAAGATAAGAAGAGGTGATTCCACTCCATTCCGATACCTTGAAAAAGAATTCTTGGGTTTGATCCGATCCTCCTAAATTGCATTGTTTCCTAAGAAGGCTCAACCACCATTTTATAAACAAAGAAAAATGCTTTTGAAAAGTCCATGATTGTGCTAAGTATGTAAAGAGGTCTTTAAAGTAAAGGAATGATAGGTTTGCAAAACCATTTCTAGTAAATCTTTCTATGCATAGCTTTGAACTTGTGCTGATCCATGTGAATCAATTTTATTCGAGTTGATTGATTAGTTGATATGCATGCATTAGTGACATGTAGTGCTCATTATGTTTCAAGGTCTATTTTCCTATGACCATATTTGCTCAAGTTTTCACCATTGGGTTACACCCAAGTAGCCGCGTGAGTGATATTTTTTTTCTTCATGTGGTGTTGGCTTTGTCCTCATGCCAACCTTGTCTTATGAGTAGTGACTCCTACTTAACCAATGTTTTGTTAAGCTCCCCTATGAGTATTTACCTATACTCTTTTTTTTTCTTGAGCATTGACTTTTGCTCGTTTGGAATATTAACTATTATTCATCCTGAGTGTTGACCTTCACTCATTTAGAGTATTCACTCATACCCCTCTCTTGAGCATTGACCTTTGCTTGTATGATTTTCTCTGTGAGTATTGAATCCTACTCATTTTAAGCATTGACCTTTGCTGATATACATTTTATCTTGAGCATTGACCCTTGCTCGAGTGATTTTCTCTGTGAGTATTGAATCCTACTCATTTCAAGCATTGACCATTGCTTATATACATCTTATCTCGAGCATTGACCCTTGCTTGTATGATTTTCTCTGTGAGTATTGAATCCTACTCATTTCAAGCATTGACCATTGCTTATATACATCTTATCTCGAGCATTGACCCTTGCTTGTATGATTTTCTCTGTGAGTATTGAATCCTACTCATTTCAAGCATTGACCATTGCTTATATACATCTTATCTTGAGCATTGACCCTTGCTTGTATGATTTTCTCTGTGAGTATTGAATCCTACTCATTTTAAGCATTAACCTTTGCTTATATACATTTTATCTTGAGCATTGACCCTTGCTCGAGTGATTTTCTCTGTGAGTATTGAATCCTACTCATTTCAAGCATTGACCTTTGCTTATATACATTTTATCTTGAGCATTGACCCTTGCTCGAGTGATTTTCTCTGTGAGTATTGAATCCTACTCATTTCAAGCATTTACCTTTGCTTATATACACTTTATCTTGAGCATTGACCCTTGCTCATATGATTTTCTCTGTGAGTATTGAATCCTACTCATTTCAAGCATTGACCCTTGCTTATAAGCTTTTCTTTGTGAGTATTGATCTTTACTCATAGTAAGCATTGACCCGTGTGCTTATGTGTTTTTCTCTACAAGTATTGACTTCTATTCATGAGTTTTCTTTTTAGATTTTCAGTATGGATATTGACTTCTATCCATCATTGGTTCTCGTTTGAGTAATGAAACTTACCCATACGATGTCTTATTGGCTCTCCTGAGTATTAACCTATACTCATTTCAAGTACTGATACATACTCATCTTAAGTATTGACCCATACTTACCCTGAGTATTGTCATATATTCATCTTGAGTATTGACCCATACTCACCCTGAGTATTGACCCATACTCACCCTGTGTATTCACCCATACTCACTCCCAATACTGATCTTTATTCTCTTCGAGTATTGACTTGTACTCATCCTAGGTGTTGACCTTCACTTAGAGTTACCTCTACCTGTCCTGGGTATTGACCTTTACCTAGACATTGACGTCTAATTGCTTAAGATATGTGATGAATTCCATAGGATGATGGAGTTTTCCATTTGAATTTGATGCAATTACTCTCCCAAGCAAAAATGGGATGTTCTTTTATCATTGGTTCGCAAGTGAAACTTGCTGCACCAATGAGGGGCTTCTGTCACACCCCATTTTTGCACCACCTTACTAGGGCTCACCATTTCATGTAGGTTTTTGTTTTGTTTTTGAGTCTAGTTACTTGCATTAGTTTTCTAGAGTCACAAGGACATTGGACATGAATTTTGGTTCAATTCGGAGTTGATCTTGAGGGATAATAAGGATTTTTGTGACTTGAGGGGCATAATCGTCTTTTAAGTCACAAACTTTTCATTTGACCTTGAAATGATCTCCAAATTGTCAATTGGAGTTCATATTGATGCATATGAGGTATTTCTAGGTTCAATTTGATGAATCAATGGCTTAGGATTAAAATGTCTCAATATGGTTCAAGTTGGTTCATTGATCCCTTTCGTGTTAGCTCAAATTAACTCACAATTACCAACCAAATCTTTTCAAATTGACTTTAATTAGTCATCATTTTATCCCTAAAAGTGTTTTAGAAAGTTTAATTTTGGTTTGGAAAACATTTGATTCAATCCTATGTGCATACCTATGCTTTGCAAAGGTAGAGCATAGCGGTTAACCGCCTTTGTCAAACCTAACCATGGCCCCATGGTTAGTGGTTTTCACCCTAAAAGGTTCAAAAATGTATTCCTCATCAAAACACGGTCGTTTTGGCTTTTATTTCATCAAAATCGGAGTTGATTTGATTTCTAAAACACTCCTGGAAGGAAAGGAGTCCTCGAGTGACCACCCAACCCTGGGAGGTCAACTCGGGTGACCACCCAACCCTGGTGGTCACCTCGGGTGACCACCCAGCCCTGGGAGGTCAGTCGGGTGACCACCCAGCCTTAGGCGGCTAGCCACCTGGGCCTGGGCGGCTAGCCACCCAAGTCCCTGGTGGTCACTCGAGACCACTTTCCTAAATTTTTGCTGAAGCGGATTTTTTTTCCTATTTTGACGTACTAGGACTCTTTTGGACGACTTTCCTTCTAGTTTTTGGTAACTTTTGGGTTTCTTAAGCACCAAGGGAGTCTCTAATAACCCTTGGATTAAATTTTCGGGTTTTAATCCTAGCCATTGATTTATCCTACTTGAACTCTATAAATACCCCCTTATGCTTCAGCACTAAGGTAGGGAATGAGAGGCCACTTTATGCATTAAACCTAAGTGTTTGAGAGAGAATAAGAGAGAGGGAGCTAAAGGAGAGTTGGAGTTCCTGCTGTAGCCTTGAAGAAGCTTGATTCAAGTCATCCACAAGTCAAGAAGAGAGTCTCTACAGCAGTAAGGAAGCTTTTCCTAAGGTAAAACTCCCTTCTATTCAAGCTTAAACTAGGGTTTCTTATAGAATAGGTCTATTGCATGCTAAAGTTGAGTTTTTTATCATGTGTTATTACTTTAGTTAGTTAATAAACATGGTTTAAATATTGTTCATTATGAGTTATGCATGCTTTAGGGTTATTTTATAGGTTTTAATGCAAGTTTGTGAGTTTAGGGTTTTTATTGTCCTTGTTTTAGGTTAGTTGCATATAGCATGTTAAAGTAGGCTTTTTTATTGGTTTTTCTTCATGGTTGTTATATGTATGATATATATAGAATAACTATGATGTTTTCTCCATGCATTTAGTGGATTTTAGGGTTTTTATGCATGTCTTAGTGTTAGGATTGCATTAAGTTCTAGTTTTATTCACTGTTTATGTTATTTGCATGATTAGTGGATAAATTTAGGCTTTGATACTATTCTGTCCAGATTGCTATTTCTTTCTTTTTGTCTTGTTTCGAGCACGTGTAAGGGTGCAAACAGGTGTGATAATCGTCCTATTATACATAGGGCTGTTATTGCTTAAGCTTGCTATTTGCTTGGAATAATTGCCTAAGGTAAGTAGGGTGTGGAAGTGCCCCAATTCACTTCTTTCTTCCTTAACTTTTCCCTTCTCCCTTTTTAGGGTTTCTTCTTAATATGAATTCATGGTGAATTACTAGAGGTTTCCTTGTTAAAATAAAGTTGCCTTTTTCTCAAAGTTTCCATCTTGTGGAAGTTATTTATATTTCAAACTTGGTTTAAATACCAGATTTTCTATCTTTCAAATAAGGAAACCTAGGGTTTTTACCATAGGTTTATATTAGGATTTAACCCTAATTCTAATTCGAACTACGTGGACTTTGATCCATGTATTTCGCTACATGGTACGTAGGCGCTCTTTTTGAGGCTCAAGTCCGTTCTAGGATCCAAGTATCCTAGGCCTTTCTTTTCTCTCTTCTTTTTTTTCTGTTTTATTTTATTTTCTTTATTTGATTATGCATGGGTGATTGGATGGGATATATGATATGCATGCTATCTTGTGATGATATATATTGATTTTGTGAGTGAAAAAGACTTTAATTTAGCCCAAATAAACTAAGAGACCGAAAGGGTGACATGGGTGCCTATAGGCTTTGCCTAGAACCTTCCCATGTCATAACTTAGCCTCCGAATCCTGATTTCTTTGGTTCCAAAAGACTATTTTTGCCTTTCCTTTTTAAATATGGGGTCATTCAATTGTTTTCTTAAAACAAAGTATTTTTAGGGTTTTCCTTGTTTCCTTTAAAAAATAAGGTGGCGACTCCTTTTCTTTTTCAAACCTATTTTCTTTTCAATCCTTGTGGGCCACTTTTTGGGGTTCACAATTCCCAATCCCATGAATCTAACTATGCATAACACAAAATCAAACCCTAACTACGAAGAGGGTTAGAACACTTACAGAATTTTTTGTCTTCTCCTTTTTGCTCCAAGCTTTGATTCCGGACAGCGGTGAATGAGCAGCCCAAGTGTGCCGCCTCCAACGGTATCCACACCTAGCTAGAGCTTCAAGTCCTTTCCTCCTTTTCCTTGTTGTTGCTAGTGTAGGAGGAGAGAGGAGAGAGAGAGAGGGAGGCTGGAAATTCTGGCCAGCCCTTGGGGAGTCCAACTTATGATGATGTCACACATCATAGTGTGACTTATATAGTCCACACTAAGAGGGCCGGCCCTAGGGGGAAACCCTATTAGGGTTTTATGCAATTTCTCTAAATTGCACAATAACCCCTATAAATTATATCAAATATAAATAGGCCTCAAAGAACTATTCTTTATGCACTCATACCCTTTCTCTCATAGACTTTAAAGCTCATCTTGCATGATCAGTGTGTGACCCATTGGGTTCACATCATCAAGTAGTAGGAATAGCACGAGGTGTGCACAATGGAACTCTTTCCATTTAGGGTCTAATTGGAACTCCTTCCAATTCCCTAATTGATTATAACTCACTTATATCAATTAGGGCTTCTACTAACCATGAGTAACACCTAGCATATGGCTCATGGTGTGGTCCTTAATGAGGTGAATAGTCATTTACAAAGAACCCTTCTGTTATAGTTTATAGGTTACAATTGCATCCTTCCTTCAACACAATGTCTCCAATTGAACTAATAGGACATGGAAGTCTGTCAAGTCCCTAGTTCAATTACTTTATACTCATTCATAGATATCAACTCATTGATGAACTCATGAAACTCTTTTCATATTCATCCTACCATGGCCATGGATTTAATGAGTTATATTATGAATGCTATATGAGACATTCTCTCTCTTTTTCCTGAGAGTGATGGATCCCTTGTTGATCACTCGCATGCCTTCATACACATAGCAGTAGGGCCAATGAACACCTTTGCAAACCCCTGAATAGGATTTGCACTTAGTGTTATCAAACTTCTAAAGCTACATGCATAAGACAACTATGGTGTCTCAGGTCTAAGGATTACTTGTACCACTATAACAATGAGAAACTGATTGACAGGCAGGATAAAACTCCATTCAGTTTATCTCATATCTTTGGTCACATTCAGTGTACCTATTCTTATAATAGGCACCCACTTGTTGGTTGTAGTGTCTTCACACAAATAGCTTGAGACTAGCTATCTTTCTATAGAGTCAACCTAACAAGTGCTAGTCCTATGGTTCATTATTGTCCATCATAGTGAACCTTCAACTAGGAATGCTTTAGGAGTTTAGTACAGAGATATATCTATAGTCTCAAAATTACAACTCTTTGTAATTCCATATTCTCAACTCTAACTCCATGGACATATTATGTAAATATAAATGATGCATATAAACATAATAGAATAAGCCCTTTTATTAAATCAATAATAAATGTGACATACATAAATGAAATCAAATGATTGTTCCTAATCCCTAAACAATCATCTCTATGATTGGCTCTAGGGCATAATCCTAACAATCTCCCACTTGCACTAAAGCCAATCGACCATGTATCGCATACCTATCTTCTTAAGATGTTAGTCTTAGACATAACCAATTATGTTTTAAAGCTTTAGTCAGTAGGTCTACAAAAACTTATGTAGATAATATCTTCTGTAATGTATCTATTACCTCTTCCAATGATTCCTCTAATCACTTGGAATTGTCGCTCTATGTGTTTGGACTTTTGATGAGACCGTGATTCCTATACTTGAGATATAGACCCATTGTTGTCACAAAACAAGGTGTGGGCAACTCAATGGAAGGAACAACTCCAAGTTCTAAATGAACTTATAGATCCAAATAGTCTCCTAGACAATGCGACAATTAATTCACCCTTAATAATGGAATCTACTGTATCTTTCATACAGTTCTTCCATTAAGTATTTCACCAACTAAAGTGAATATAAAATATACCCCATATGGATTATATCCAAATCCACATATACCCATCTACTATGAGTTTACAATTTCCATATACAATCCAATATTCCAAATTTGAATTGACTGATAACTATTTGTAACAATTACAACATAATAGATATCAGGTTCAATACATAGTGTAGAATAAGGCTTCTTAACACTTTAAGAACCTTACTTGTATTATCCTAGGGCACATGCCCTTGAATAATGAATTCTTATCTGAAGTAAATCAGACCTCCCTTAGAATTCTCCATGTTGAACTCCTTCAACATTTCAACTATGTTTAATGACTTGGAGATACTTAGCAATCTATATGATTTATCTCTATAGATCTTGTTGGATGCTTCTACCAAATCTTTCATGAAGAAGTTTTTCTCAAAAACTAAAACTTCACATTAGATAACATTTATATATCATTCATAATGATTAGGATGTCATCTCATTGATAGGATAAAGAAAAACGATCGCACTCCCACTAACCTTTTATACACTCATGGTCCATCTATACAATGAGAGAAATCAAACAATTTGATTACTTCAACTTTATAGATGTTCTAATTATGAGAACCTTGTACTCTATTAATAGACTTCTATAACTTACACACTTTTATGGTTTTTCACCATTTGATATAACATCTTTATATCCTTTTTGACATATCTCATATTCAAAATGTGTGTTTATAGATAACAAGATCCAAATGGATTTCAGCATAACTATTATCAAACAAATGGATTTCAGCATAACTATTCCTAGTTGAAGGTTCACTATGATGGACAATAATGAACCATAGGACTAGCACTTGTTAGGTTGACTCTATAGGAGGATAGCTAGTCTCAAGCTATTTGTGTGGAGACATTACAACCAACAAGTGGGTGCCTATTACGAGAATAGGTACACTGAATGTGACCAAAGATATGAGATAAACTTAATGGAGTTTTATCCTACCTGTCAATCAGTTTCTCATTGTTATAGTGGTACAAGTAATCCTTAGACCTGAGACACCATAGTTGTCTTATGCATGTAGCTTTAGAAGTTTGATAACACTAAGTGCAAATCCTATTCAGGGGTTTGCAAAGGTGTTCATTGGCCCTACTGCTATGTGTATGAAGACATGTGAGTGATCAACAAGGGATCCATCACTCTCAGGAAAAAGAGAGAGAATGTCTTATATAGCATTCATAATATAACTCATTAAATCCATGGCCATGGTAGGATGAATATGAAAAGAGTTTCATGAGTTCATCAATGAGTTGATATCTATGAATGAGTATAAAGTAATTGAACTAGGGACTTGACAGACTTCTATGTCCTATTAGTTCAATTGGAGACATTGTGTTGAAGGAAGGATGTAATTGTAACCTATAAACTATAACAGAAGGGTTCTTTGTAAATGACTATTCACCTCATTAAGGACCACACCATGAGCCATATGCTAGGTGTTACTCATGGTTAGTAGAAGCCCTAATTGATATAAGTGAGTTATAATCAATTAGGGAATTGAAAGGAGTTCCAATTAAACCCCAAATGGAAAGAGTTCCATTGTGCACATCTTGTGCTGTTCCTACTACTTGATGATGTGAACCCAATGGGTCACACACTGATCATGCAAGATGAGCTTTTAAGTCTATGAGAGAAAGGGTATGAGTGCATAAAGAATAGTTCTTTGAGGCCATGTTTGTATTTGATATAAACAATAGGGGTTATTATGCAATTTAGGGAAATTGCACAAAACCCTAAAAGGGTTTCCCCCTAGGGCCGGCCCCTTTAGTGTGGACTATTTAAGTCACACTATGATGTGTGACATCATAATTTTTGGAGGCTCCCCAAGGGCTGGCCAGAATTTCCAGCCTCCCTCTCTCTCTCTCCTCTCTTCTCTTACACTAGCAACAACAAGGAAAAGGAGGAAAGGAATTGAAGCTCTAGCTAGGTGTGGATACCGTTGGAGGCAGCACACTTGGGCTGCTCATTCACCACTGTTCAGAGTTGAAGCTTGGAGCAAAACGGAGAAGACAAAAATTCTGTAAGTGTTCTAACCCTCTTCGTAGTTAGGGTTTGATTTTGTGTTATGCATAGTTAGATTCATGGGCTGTGGAATCGTAGGGAAAATTTTTATATTCCGCACTTCAATTTTTTCCTCTTGTTCAATTCCTAACAGTGGTATCAGAGCCATGATTATGCATAATACAAAATACATATGGGCTGGTAATTATGGTGTAGTTGAATGATTCAAAAATCTGGAAAAGTTTTCTGCATAATTGGTTTTCCTCCATGGCTGAACCTAGGGTTTGGAACCCTAGGTCAATTCTCTTCTACTCCTCTTCTTATTGATGGTTAAGTGTAGCCATGGATGCAATAGGTTGCATAGGGTTTGAGTTTGGAGAAGAAGAATAAGGAAACTAGGGTTTTATAAAACTGTTATGAACAGTTTTCATGGTAGCCATGAAAAACCATCATCTTGTTTTGCATGCCGAATTCAGAGTTCTTCTCCAAAATTTTTGAGCCATATATGGTTAGAAAGATCTTCGAATAAGCTTTCCAACCCAACAAACGGTGCATCAATCCGAGTTCTGTAGTGAAAGTTATGAATTTTTTACTACAGGCTGTCTGGAAAGACAGTTTTGCTCGGGAATGATGCAATAGCCACAACTTTGAGTTATTGATGGAGATCAAAGGCATGGCAATGGTTGCCATCATTTGAGTTATGTTCTAGACATGGTAGGGAAAGGTTCCCAAGCATTTAGATGCATCATAATTGGATTAAGATGCCAGAATAGAAGGAAGAAGGAGAAGAACACCATGGAGGCTGAATCTGGGTTTTAGAACCCTAAGGTTCTTGCAATTAATTCTAATTAAAGCTGCTGTATTTATGATGGAAAATCATTATAGGATCATTATATATCATGTGTATATGATTTTCTTTAAGTTTCAAAAAGGTTTTGATGGAAAAAGATTCAAAAAGTTTGAAAATGTTTCATGAACGGCATAGCAGAATTTTTCTGCAGAAAAGTCATCAATGGATTTTTTATTAGAACTTGAGTTAGGGAACTCCAAATTGCATGAAACCAATTGCATTAGTTTCCTAAGACATGTAGGATACTGGGAAAATTCGTTTGGTAGCCTAATTCATTCATCTTGCTGGGTTTTAAATCAATTTCTGACAATGGACAGTATGCTGTAAATTTCTGGGCAGCCTACTGTTGTTTTAATTGTTTAGAACAATTGGTGATGATTTGATCATCCAAACCTCTTCTATTAGCTTAGTATTTCATGTAGGGACATGATACAAAATCTGGTTTCAATGGAGGAGTCGAATTGATAAGGATTTAGAAGCTATTGTGACCTTCAAGGTCTGCAACAATGGCTCCAGCAATGGGTTTTGGAAACCCTGATTGTTCTTGATGATGGCAGCCACTTCCACCTCTTCTCACTTGTCCAGAGGCTTGTCCCACACCCCTAGGATGTTCTCCCATGGCTGGCCATGGCCTCCCACAGTCGTTGGTGGCCATGGCAGCCTAGCCAAGCTCAGGCAGCCCCCTGGTAGTGACGGCTGCATGGAGTTAAGGATGAAACCCTAATTTTGAGTTAATGATGAAACCCTAATTTCATTATGGCATTAATTAAAACCCTAATTGGAATATTAATTACCTTAATTAAGAGTTAATGATTGGTTATTAAATGACCAATCATGGTTATTAATTGTTAGGGCATGATTAATACCATTAATGATGTCTAGGGTTAGGGTTTTGATAACCCTAATTAGTGTAATTAATTAAGGGTAATAAATACCCTATTTGGCATTAATTAAACCCTAATCCCTTTTATTAAATACCATATGAACCTAGGGTTTTAATGATTGGACATTACATGACCAATCATAAGGCATTTAATGATTAGGGCTTGCATTTAGGGTTTAGGGTTATGCATTTAGGGTTTAGGGTTTTAGGAAACCCTAATACACTAATTCATCATTTAATTAATTTTATTTAATTCCCATGTTAATTATTTAATTAATATTGATTAATTTTATAATGTTTTAAATGGTTTAAAATAAAATTGGGGATTAAATTAAAATCTGGAAATTCTTAATTAAATGAAATTGTTTTGTTTAAATAAGGAAACACTAATATTGGATATTAGAGTTATTTTAGGAAACTTTATATGTTTCTATTAATTTGATTAATTGAAACTAAATGTCTTAAATGTTAAGACTTTATTTAATTCTGGATATTTTTGTTTAAACCTAATAAGATTAGGATGCATTAATGAGATTAATGTAAATCATTCAAGAGAATTACCATAATGCCCATATGTTTTAATGCTTACAGTTTTTCTTTACATTATGCAATGAGATTGTATGTATGTGTTTGGATGATGATTATGGACTATACCCCTTAAACCAATTGTGATTGGCCGTCTTATGAATGGGTTGTAATAATTTTTCAAGAGTTGTAATTTTATTATGGTGATGTAATTTATTATTTGGGGCTTGCATGCCATCTTCCCTCTCTCTCTATCATTCTCTTATGTACCCCACATTCCCTTCATGTATCCCTTTCTATAGATTATGTAAATGTTATGTAATCGAGAGTGCACTAAGGAGCATGGTGGACCCAAAGGAGTATGATGGAGCCCAACAAGCCAATGGTGGAGACCATCAAGTCAAGGGAGCAGATTGAAGGACTTGAAAGCTTAGAGAAGTTTTTCAAGAAAGCATGCATGTTACGAATGGTTTATTTTACGATCACCTACACCCACCATAGACCTAGGATTCAATCTATTGGCTTGGATTGAATCTTCTCAAAGTCCATAATCATCATAATGGGAGCTTTTATTTATGAGATAATTGTGTTAGCTCCAATACCATAGTTTGGTATATGTTACCTATTCACTTAGGGACTAATATCAAAATATGGTACTTTATATATGTTGATATATAATAGCATGCGATGTATGATTTACAATAGCATAAGATGTATGATTATAAATAGCATAATTTATATGTTTAAATTTTGATACATAGGATGCATATTAATTTGATGAGACCCTTTAAAACCCCTCTTATTTAATATTAGGTTGAAAATGGAGAAGTCATTGGGGAATGAATTCTTCATTGCCTTCCATCATTATAGGATCATCTTACGTCCCTTAATGTGGGTACCTGGCTGCAGACATGTAGGAGCTACCCATGTTAAAGACATTACTTGAAACTATCATATATGAGATATCATGGGGTGCCTAAACTGGTATATACCAAGAAACTAACATGTGAGGTATATATTTGGCAAAACATACCTGTGTGA
The DNA here is from genome assembly GCA_039720395.1 of Liquidambar formosana. Classification (NCBI taxonomy): domain Eukaryota; kingdom Viridiplantae; phylum Streptophyta; class Magnoliopsida; order Saxifragales; family Altingiaceae; genus Liquidambar; species Liquidambar formosana. The sequence goes on along the minus strand of CM077822.1, from coordinate 47,396 downwards.
ATGATGGATTTAACTTAACTAGGGAAGTATTCCAAGAAACTAACATGTGAGGTGTATGTTCCCTAGAAGCAAAACGATTGGAATTTGCTTATGAAGCAATAGACAAAGAGTTGTCTTCTTATTGTGGGTTAGAAGCCAAGAAACTAACATGTGAGGCTTCTAGGTCACAGTGGGACCCCAATCCCCATTAGGAATGAGATTCCCGAATTTCATTAGAGGGTGTATGGAATTTGATAAAATAGTGGGAGGTACCATATGATTAAAGACCCAATCATTATTGATAAAAATGAAATCTAATTCTCTGTTTATGTAGATTACCTAATTACTCACCTCAAAACCCCTATTTCCTAATATATAGGATATTGATAGTTTGACTAAACCCGATTTCTTTTATTGACTTAGGAAATTGAGAATTGTTCTTAATTTCAAAAGATTGTTTATATGCTATTAGGCCTTTTATTAAAGGCCCTCTATAAAACATCCTAAGAAGAAAAAGACACTATGCGCAATTGGCATCTTGTTGCCATGCTATATGATAGTATTGATGACTAATGAGCTTCAGAAGCAAAATTAGTCAATGCAAGTGCCTTTGATGTCCTACATCACATACAAAGGTTGTATTGTGAGTAAAATAATACTATAAAGTATAGTACTTGTAAAGGACTTCTTCTGGACTAGGATGTAATAAAAGTTGTTTATTAATAATCATTCTTTTGAAAAATGATTAATCACATAGAATAGCTTGAGAAGCTAGATGTAATTTAAAATGGAAGCATAGAGGAAAGCAAGTCTTGAAAAGTCAAAGACAAAGAAATATAATTATTTTGTAGTAAACATAAGGTATTATAAAGGGAACTTGATAAAGTATCAGTCTTCCTAGAAGAACCAAACTTTTGAAGTTTTGGTTCATGCTCTAAACTAAATTGTTGGTTAGTTCTGCTTCTTGGTTTTTGGATTATAGTGTAATCTAAATGGAAGCAGAAAGTTAAGTAGATAATAAGTTACCTTTAAAAAATTTTAATAGAGCAAGAGTTGCTAGATTAATTTTGGGAACTTATTTCTTAACTAGGTCATTTAAGACATTCTAGAAATTTGATTTCTAAATTTAAATGACTAATTAGAGCGAATGCAACATATTCTGAGAATACAAGAGATGTAGAGACTCTCATTTAAATGTAACGATTATGACTTGGTTATAAGATGACCAAACCCATCTTTTACTTGGTGAAGTGAATGAGTTACATTTATAATTTGACTAATACATTGTAATGTATATAGTCATGTAGAGCATGCATTCAATTACAGTAGACTCATCTTAGAATACCATAGCTTAATGGTGAATCTAAGAGAACGAATTGAACCCTATTAGGATATGGTTTGATCCATGATGAGTTTTACTAATGTATCCATCTAGGATATACCTTAAAATTGCTACATATTGATAATTTAGGGTTCACTCTAGTTTTGTCCCAATTATATTAGATATGATATGGGAAGAAACCCAACTTAAAGAAGTTAAGGCTTAGGCTTGTGCTACGTTTGTCTGGAAACATAATGTAGACAATCTGGAAATAGGTCAAGTAAGTGTTGAATTTTGGTATATCCTAAAAATAGTTGGGATAGTATTTCTATTACTTTAATGAACAAAAGTTATCCATTAGGATGTTTGCTGGATTTTCTTGAGAAAGAGTTCATTCAAGAAAGATGCAAAAGTAGATAGAATTTATAGAATTGTCTGTAAAGCCACAAGCGAGCAAAGATCCAACCCTTGTCTCTGTTGAGACAAAACCCTTAACTACACTACAATCTTTTCATAGATCAAATTGGGTATTTCTTAACATAAGAGAGATATTGTATCTCTATTAGAATGTGAAAGAATTGTTCTTTGGTGATAAAGATCATCAAGATAATCCTATTGATTATGACTAGACGATGTTTCACATCAACTCGAGAAATGACTAAGAGTCATTAAATCCAATATGGACAGGTAGAGACCTAAAAGGCTTGGCTATTTAAGAATGTTTTCAACATAGGCAAAAAGTTGTCTATAAAGAAACTTGTTTGATAATAGTTATGCTGAAATCCATTTGGATCTTGTTATCTATAAACACACATTTTGAATATAAGATATGTCAAAAAGGATATAAAGATGTTATATCAAATGGTGAAAAACCATAAGAGTGTGTAAGTTATAGAAGTCTATTAATAGACTACAAGGTTCTCATAATTAGAACATATATAAAGTTGAAGTAATCAAATTGTTTGATTTCTCTCATTGTATACATGGACCATGAGTGTATAAAAGGTTAGTGGGAGTGCTGTGAACCCACGAAAAAGATGAGCGCGGAGCCCACAAGGGTTTGGCAAAAATCATAAGGGGTTTAAAGACAACAAACAAAAAGGGAGTCGCCACCTCATTTTTTAGGGAAAAGAGGAAAACCACAAAAATGTTTTATTTTCAAAACCACATGACTCCATTAAAGGAAAAACAAAGTCTTTGAAACCAGAAAATTGGATCCGGGGGCTAAGTTACGATGTGGGAAGGTTCTGGGCAAAAGCCCATAGGCACCCACATCGCCCGAGTTGGTCTCTTAATTCAATTGGGCTAACTTAAGATCTTTTCCACTCAAATATCATCATATATCATCACAAGGCAGTATGCATATCATATATTTCATCCAATCATCTCATGCATAATCACTCAAATAAATCAAAACAAAAAGAAAGAAAAAAAAAAGAAAAGAAAAGAAAAAGCCTAGGATACTTGGATCCTAGAACGGACTTGAGCCTCACGAAGAGCGCCTACGTACCATGCAGCGAAATACATGGATCAAAGTCCACGTAGTTCGAAAAGAATAGGGTTACAACCTAATACAAACCTATGGTAAACACCCTAGGTTTCCTCATTTGAAAAGGTATTGAATAATCCAAAATTGAAAACTTCCATAAGGCATATAAACAAGTAAACTTATAAACATCCATTAGCAATTCATTTCATGAATAAAAACAAACTTTTGACATCTTTTGGAAAACGATTTGAAACCAATTGCTAGTGTAAGCTTATTATTTCCATGTTCTTTCAACTAACCCTCAAGGTATTTTCAATGGCTATAGCCCAACTTTCAGGACATGCGCACTCGGTCCTCTGTCAAAGGACTCATTGAATGGTGGCGGAACATGGAAAACTTCCAACCCATTACCAAGGGCTATGTTGAAAAGGCCGGTTTTGGTCCCTTCCTAGACTCTTTATGGAACGACCAATGTGATAGGCAAGCTTTGCTAGCCTTGTCTGAGCTATGGTGGGACACCACCAATACATTCCACTTTGGCTTTGGGGAGATGACACTAACCCCCAAGGACTTCACCATGATCATGGGCTTAAGCATTAAAGGCAAAGCTTGGAGTTCTATGAGGAGGCTCACACAGATGAGGATTATCTCCTAGCTTACCTTGGGATGGAAATCGAGGTAATCAAGAAAGCAGTGCGACGCATTTGGCTTTTGAATAAGTTTGCTAAGCAAAGGGAGAGCGAGGGTGCAAGCCCCGATTGTATTACCAGGGCATTCCTTCTGTACATGATCTCATGCACATTCTTTGCCGGCACGGGCGACCTAGCCCCTTTAGGTCTTCTTGCAAGCATGGAGGATGTTGACAAGATCAGGAAGTTCAACTGGGGAGGGGCTGCTCTAGCCACCATGTATCGCACAATGTGTGACATGTCACGTGGTGTGACTAAGGACTTCGGTGGGATGCCCTTTGTTTGGGAGGTAATGCTACTTCCCTTTCATTCCTTTTTATTTTTATTTTTCCTTATATTATCTTTCTTTTTGACTCTTTTTTTTCAATTTTTGACAGGTTTGGTGCTATGAGTACCTTAACCTATGTCGCCCATCCCTTGCTGAGGAAACCATTGAATGGCCTACCCTCAAGAATTACTCTCCTAGTTATGTGTCCATCCGAGCGGCGAATCGTCATGATTACACCTTTGCTAGAGCTCACCTAGCAAACCTTACTACTGATATGGTGAAATTCTTTCCCCATTCTTTTCATTTTCTTTTTACTCCCAATTTCTCATTTTGGATTTTTGAACAGATTGAGTGGAATCCCTGGAAGATATGGGTACCAATGCTACCCAAGCGATGCATTCCTAGCTTGATGCTGACGGGCAAGAGGGTGCTCTTGGAAGGCCCCGTGGGTAGGTACTGGTACCTAGGGGAGCGTGTCTTACGCCAAGTCATGGGTGATGTGAATGCCGCCATGGCTCCAATGCCTCCACCACTTAACATGAGGCATGCTAACTTAATGGAGGGGGAGGAGTTGTGGGATGCCTTGAGAGGCTGGGATGCGGAGGAGTTCACTTCTCCTGTCATTGCATATGACACTTTCTGTCTCCAATATCTGATGAGGCCCAGGGTGACAGGCCTCCCTCCTCAGGGGGTAAGTCTTTAACATTCTCCTAGCCTTTTCTTTTGGTAGAGACTCTATTTAACAGGTGAACACTTGCAGGGTCGATGAGCACGAGGGCATAGCTCAACAGTGGGCTCAGGAGTGGTTCCTAGCTCTGAGGAAGATGAGACCCTTGCCTCAGCCGAATTGGTTCATTGATTTGTGTAGTGGGTCAGACTTTGTCAAGACCGCCATCACTCATCCTGCATTTGATGAATCTCCCAGGATCGACCCAAATCGAGAATAGGTGAGTTCTCTTTATGGGTATTTCTTTCTTTCTTTGAACATTACCTTTAATTTTACCCTTATTAATTATCCTAGGTGCCTGCGGCATATGCCCAAGAGTTTATTGACCTGAGTGAGGGCTTGAGGCGTGACCTTGTGAGGATGAGCCTAGCCAAATCCATGGCGGAAGCTCATTTGGATGTCATGGTAAGTGTTCAACCTATTTAAAGTTCTCATATGTGGTTTTCAACCAACTCTATTCTCATACTTAGCCTCTTTGCAATGGATTTTGTATATGCAGCCACCACCGGCAATGCGCCCTCCTAGAGCACCTCGTGGGGGTCGTGACAGAGCTGGGCCGAGCCGCAAAAGAAGCTCTGGGAACTGCTGAGTTCATTTATTTTCTTGTTGGGCTTGTAGAAACAATGAGACAATGGCTATCTTTTTGCATTTCATGCTTGTGTTTTGTACTTGCCACCTAAAACCAAACTTTTTTATCCCTTAGTATGGATACTTGTTGTGCTTGTTTGAATCTATCATGATGATGTTATAGTACCTTTCTCATGAAAATTTGAGTCAATGTGAGTTCATAGGAGTGAAAATGGCCTAAAAAGGCCATCCGAACGCGAAAATAGGCAAAACCGAGCGAAATAAGGCAAAACAAGGCGGAGGCCTCGGGTGACCATCTGGCCCCGGACGGTTAGTCGTCTAGGCCTAGACGGCTGACCGTCCAGCCCCGGACGGTTACCCGAGGTCGACGCGCTTTTTCGCGATTTTTCAAGAATTTTGCGATTTTGACGGTTCTACTCCCTTTAGGACTCGAATTTGTGACCCTTTTCCTATAAAAACACATGAGGGGAGTCTTCTAACTCACCTATTTTCATTGACAATAATTATGGAAGCCTTGGATGGGTTCTTAAGAGGGTTTTTGGCAGTCATGGCTGCCAAAGACAAAACTGAGTTTAAGCGCTTCGGCTTGGAACCATTGCTCTCTATAAGGCACGTGAAGCTCGAGACGACCCTTCTCACTGCTGCTACATTCTTCTAGGATCCTCAAATCCATGTCTTTTGATTTAATTATGAAGAATTATGCCCAACCATGGAGGAATTCTGTGCTTTATTTGGAGTTTCACCCGCAGGGCCATTCATTCTTCCTACACCTCGCTCGGATTACCTTGCTTCCTTCACGGATTTTCTTGGCATTCCTCAAAGGGACGCAACGATCTTCGTCAAGGATCATATGGTGGACTTAATGAAGTTAGCAACCTCATTCTTGGCTCATGATAGCGAAGGTACTCTGACTTTCACCCTTCAAATTCAGCGTGCACTCGCTTTTTGCTTAATTGGTCGCTTTCTCATATCCACCGGCACTCTTCAAGCCCCTGTTCAAATATGTGAGTTGATTACCCCTCTTCTCAAGCGACATAACATTATTCCCTTGGTATTAGCTGAAACCTTGAATGGTTTAGATAAAATTCACGGCAACCCCAAAGTGCCTTTAGAAGGTAGCCCCTTTTTACTGCAAATGTGGCTGCTCGAGCGCTTGAACTTTCTTTCTCCCACCACTATCACTCCATACAAGCCTCAGCACTTCTGTCTGCGCTGAGTTGAACTCCCAGGGCCATTCTCTTTAAGAGATTGGTTGGGTTATTTCCAAACGTTGTCATGGCGGAACATCAAATGGTACGTCTTCACATGGGGGTGTAAAGAGCAGGTACTTTTTCGAACCTCGGGGTGTGCTTTTGTCAAACTCATAGGACTGAGATCGACTTCCTTCTATTGGACTTCGAGAATTCTTCGCCAGATGGGCGCCATGCAAACCATACCGTCCTTAACAGGACCTTGTTGCTCTGTGGAACCTGTCGGTCCTACTATAATCAAGTGGGCGAGGACTCGCTGGCCTATAGACCTGAAATTGACTCGGATTGCCAACACTGAAGCACCTTTCGAGATGAGTAGAGAATACAAGCAATGGTTGAAGGATGACTTGGGCGAAAGGGAGACTTCTCATCGAGAAAGAATTTATGACCTTATCAAGGACACGAGACTTGGACTTTGCAGAGAAGACATTCTTGAAGCAGTGGAGGCATCCCACGGCCATAACTTGTGAAAGAAAAGAAGACTTGATAGAGAGAGACAGAAGACAAACAAAATGACTCTGAAGAAACTCAAGAGGACTTAAAGACTCAAAGAATAGAATATCTATGGCATGTCGATAGTTCTTTTACTTAACATCAATAAATTGTTATGTCGAACAATTAGTTTTAAATGAATTGCCAATAATGATCTACTTTCGAGATTTTTTGATTGTGTTGATTGGACCGCACCCAATGTAACTTTATGGGCTACCTACGTATCCCCGTTTTTTCTTTTTTTTCTTTTTTTTTCTTTTTTCCTTCTTCTTTTTTTTCTTTTGGGGGATCAGGTCCTACGTAGTTCTCATGCCTTAACTTTTGCCTAGGTCGCCTTTACAGGTTTTCAACCTAGCAGGCCTTATACATAATACTTCTTTAATTGATCCAAATTGGTGGGACGAGCGAACTCAATCCCATCCAAATCCATAAGTCGAACAGCCCCTGCTGGCAATATCTCCTTGATGACGTACGGTCCTCCCCAACTTGGTTTGAACTTTCCTCGTGGATCGAAAATTGGAGCTCGGATCTCTTTTAACACTAAATCCCCTTTCTTCAAGCCTCTGTCTTTGACATGTTTGTTGAACGCCCTTGCGACTCTTCTCTGGTACCCTTGCACATGGTAGAGAGCCCTCAATCGCCTTTCATCTAGCAATGCTAACTCATCATAACGACTTTTGATCCAGTCCACCTCTGCTAGCTGACTTTCCATTGCAACCCTTAATGAAGGAACTTCCAATTCCACTGGCAGAACAGCCTCCATCCCATACACTAAAGCATACGGCGTAGCCCCTGTTGATGATCTGACTGACGTTTTGTACCCCCATAATGCCAATGGTAGTTTCTCATGCCAATCAGTGTACGTGTCAGCCGTTTTCTGTAATATCTTCTTGATGTTTTTGTTAGCGGCTTCCACTGCGCCGTTTGTCTGTGGACGATATGGGGATGACAAGTGGTAAACGATCATGTACTTCTGCAACAGTTCTTTAGTCTCCTTCTGGAAATGCTGACCGTTATCTGAAATGACCTCGTGCGGTACCCCATATCGGTAGATAATGTTGAGCTGTATAAACTGCGCCACCTTTTTAGCATTCAAAACTTTGAAGGAAGCTGCTTCCACCCATTTGGTAAAGTAATCGATGGCTACCAAAATGTATTCATGACCATTGGATGCCTTCGGCTTAATCTGTCCGATGATATCTATTCCCCACACTGCGAACGGCCATGGAGTTGACATGCTTGTTAAGGGCATGGAGGGCAAGTGTTGTCCGTTGGCGAAGAGCTGACACTTGTGGCACTTCTTGACGTGGGCATAACAATCCCTTTCCATTGTAGACTAGTAATACCCTAGTCTCATGATCTTCTTAGCCAACATGTATCCATTCATATGCGGAGCTCCCACTCCTTCATGGATTTCTTCGATGAGTTTTCTGGCTTCTTCCTCCGTGACACACAGCAAGTGGATTCCGTTGTAAGATCTCCAATACAGTTTTCCTCCGCATACCACATAATGGCTTGCCAATCTTCTCAGTGTTCACCTATCCACGCGAGATGCTTCTTCCGGATATTCTCTTTCCTCGATGAGCCTTCTTATGTCATAAAACCAAGGGTGGTTATCTGTTACCTCTCCTTCTCGAATGGAACAGCAATAAACAGGTTTCTCTCTGCATTCGATCACGAGCGGTTTCACACTTCCTCCTTCTGGTATCTCCACCATTGAAGCTAGAGTCGCTAAAGCATCAGCAAACTGATTCTTGTTTCTCGACAAGTAATTGAACTCGATCTCCGCGAACTCTTTGGTCAGTGCTTCCAAATAGGCATGATAGGGCAACAACTTCTCATCGTGAGTCTTCCACTCCCCTTTTATCTGACAGATGATCAATGCTGAATCTCCGAACACCTCTAGTTCTGTTATCCCCAACTCTAATGCAGCTTCCAATGCTAGGATGCAGACCTCATACTCTGCTATGTTGTTGGTGGCTTCGAACCCCAATTTGACTGCTAAAGGCGTGAAGGCTTCCTCGGGCGAGACTAGTAGCACTCCTATGCCATAACCTCTTCTGTTTGCAGCTCCGTCGAAGTAGACTTTCCAAACCTTCTTCTTGATTTCCAGGATATCTTCGTCGGGGAACTCATCATTGAATTGGGTTGATGACGACACAGGGCAGCTTGCCAAATGGTCTGCAATGACACTTCCTTTGACGGACTTTTGCACCAGGTACTTTATGTCGAACTCATTGAGAAGAAGCGACCAACGAACGGTCCTGTACGATAGGACTGGTTTTTCTAGCAAATACTTCAAAGGATCCAATCGACTTATCAACAGGACTTCAAAAGACATCATTTAATGACGGAGTTTCTGGGTAGCCCACACCAATGCTACGCAAGCCTTTTCTAGCGCATTGTACTTTACTTCATAATCTGTCATTTTCTTGCTCAAGTAGTAGATGGCATTTTCCTTTTTCGACCCTTCAAGGTATTGAGCTAACATGGCTCCCGTCGCGGTTTCAGTAACTGTTAAGTATAACAGTAATGGTTCACCTTGCCGCGGGGGAACCAAGATTGGGGGGTTACTCAGATACCTTTTAATGGTCTCAAAGGCTTCTTGACAGTCCTCATTCCATTCCTTGGAAACGCCCTTTTTAAGTAGCTTGAAAATTGGCTCGCATACCATGGTCAGATTAGAGATAAAACGACTTATGTATTGAACTCTCCCCAGAAAACCCCGGATCTGCTTTTCCGTTCTTGGTGGCTCCATCTCCGTGATAGCTTTTATCTTCCCTGGATCAACTTCGATTCCCCTCTAAGTGATCATGAAACCCAACAGCTTCCCTGCAGTGACTCCGAAGGCGCACTTCTGAGGATTCAGTCGGAGGTTGTACTTCTTTGCCCTTTCTAGGAACTTCTCCAATGCCGCGAAATGTCCTTCCCGGTCTACAGATTTGACTATCATGTCATCCACATACACCTCTACTTCTTTATGGATCATATCATGCAATAGGGTCGTAGCAGCTCTTTGGTAAGTAGCCCCAGCATTTCTCAAGACGAAAGGCATTACCTTGTAGCAATACGTGCCCCATTGCGTGATAAAAGCCGTCTTTTCCATGTCTCGAGGCGCCATCTTTATCTGGTTGTAACCGGAGAACCCATCCATGAAGGAGAGAAGAGCATGGCCTGCCGTGCTGTCCACCAATACATCGATATGTGGTAGAGGGAAATCATCCTTTGGGCTCGCAGCATTAAGGTCGCGGAAGTCAACACACATTCGCACTTTCCCATCTTTTTTAGGCACAGGCACTATGTTAGACAGCCACTCAGGGTACTCCACAACTTGGAGAAACCCGGCATCTAATTGTTTAGTTACCTCTTCTTTTACCTTCAAAGCCCATTCTGGTTTTAATCTTCTTAATTTTTGCTTTATAGGCTTTTTAGTGGGATTAGTGGGGATGTAATGTTGCACAATATCCGGATCGATGCCAGGCATATCCTCATAAGACCATGCGAAGGCCTCTACATTGGCTTTTAGAAGTATTACCAATTTTTCTTTTTCAGCAGGTGAGAGAGTTATCCCAATTTTAATTATCCTTGGCAATTCATCTGTCCCTAGATTGATTGATTCCAATTCATCCATGTTAGGTTCGGTAACGCCCCTTTTCCTTTGCTCGACGAGCTCCGGGGGGACGTCATTCCTAGGATCTATATCCATGCCATAGATATCCATAGAAGAGAGAAAGGAAACACTGCAAATAATGAAAAGAAACACACTTTATTGACTGAACTAACAAAACAAAACAAAGAAAACACATGTGCCACAACTAGGAAACGACTCCTAACTCCACAGGGTAGGCTAGGCGGACACACTTTATTTGAAAGGAAAGCTAAGACAAGCTACTAAGGAACCTACAAATTACTATCAGGTAAGTCGAGATCCTCGCCCTCAAGAACTTCTGCAATGGTACCCTCTTCAAGATACCAATTAAGGAGCGGCACGGCTGCATGGTGAATTGAAGAACACTCGAGATCCGATTCCTCTACAGCAAGAACCATATCTTGAAACATTGTAACCATGGCTTCTGAATCCATCTGTTCTGCCCAGTCCTCACTCTTCTCTTCCCAATAGTCATCCTTGATTGCTTCATCATCAACTATTGTTGCAGTGATGGGATACCACTCAGTGAAGAATATTTCAAACCCCGGAACTCTCGCCTTGGTTGCTTTGTCAATGGATGGTTCGGAAAATCCACAGAATAGAAAGTCCTCCCCTTTCTTAACAAAGTAACCATTCAAAGTAGGTCGGTATGGCGAGATTCGGATATCTGGCACCCTTCCTTCTGCTTTTGCTTTGGCCCTTTCTCTGCTTCTCTGCAACATCTCTATATGGTCCTTTTTGGAAGGCTCATACCCCAATCTGAAAGTGTAGGTGACAATGCGGCTCTGATCAGAAACCGGTATGCCTTGCTGACGGCGTCCTAGTCCCATGCCTGGGAAGAAACTCATTTTCTTCATTATGTTCCCCACATGAAAATTGCCATGAGGGCAAAAGTCGAGAGGTATCAACTCTCTCTGTTCCGGCTCTTTCTCTATGCATTGAACATACTCGAACCCAGATAATGGTGCCCCAACGGGCTCGGGCTTGATCTCGCAAATGGGTACCCCCGACGACTTTAAGTCATAATCACCTTGAAGTGTGACGATGGCCCCTTCATAAGGGAACTTGACTTTTTGGTGCAATAAAGAAGGGACAGCCCCTGCAGGATGACTCCAAGGTCTTCCCAACAAGAGGTTGAAGCACGACGGGATGTCCAGCACTTGGAACTCCACTCTGAATTCTGTAGGCCCCATAATCAGCGGCAAAGTGACCACTCCAATCACCTCTCTACGGGTGTTATCATAGGCTCTCACTGTTTGCCCGGATGGCATGAAGTCGGTAGGATCCAATCCCAAGACGGTGGCAGTTCTGAGAGGGCACACATTAAGAGCGGAACCATTATCAATCAGGACTGTTGGAACTCTCTTTCCCATGGTGTCGACAGTGATGTACATGGCTTGCGAATGGCTAGGTCCGCTTTTAGGTAGGTCTGCCTCTGAGAACACAATGGTTGAGTTCTTCGAGGTTGGATTCACCAAGTTCACCAAATTTTCCGGAGATGTGTCAACGGGAACCTGTATCTGGTTGAGCAACTTCAGGATTGTCTGCCTGTGCTTGTAAGAGGCCATGAGCAAACCCCATATAGTGATGTTGGCATTAGTCTTTCTCAATTGCCTAAGCACTTCGTCCTCCTCTTCTTGCAGGTCGAGGTGGCGATTACCTTCCAAGTCTCCCAATGGGTTGTCAGATTCTAAGTGCGGAGGCTTGAAATGGCGATGTCACACCCCATTTTTGTCACCTTAGCTAGGGTTTGTCATTGCATGTGTCTTTTTGTTTCCTTTTTGAGTCTAGTCTTCTGCATTGAGTTTCTAGGGTCCTAAGGATGGTATGTATGAATTTTGGTTCGATTTGGAGTTGATCTTGAGGGTTAATAAGAACTTTTGTGATTTGAGGGGCATAATTGTCTTTTTGATCACAAACTTTCCATTTGACCTTGAAATGATCTCCAAGTTGCCAATTGGAGTTCATATGGTTGTATTTGAGGTATTTGTGGGATCAATTCGATGAATTGAAGGTTCGGGATTAGAATGGCTCAGCAAGGCTCAGGTTGGCTAAAAGACCTACTTCGGGTTAGCTCGAATTGGCTCATGATTTTCACTCTATGACTACTCATTTGACCTTGATTGGTCTTAATTTCATCCCCAAATGTGTTTAGGGAGGTTGAATTTCGAATTGGAAAGCATTCGGTGCGACCCTATGTGCATACCTAAGCTAAGCGATGGCGAGGCATAGCGGTTAACCACCTTTGTAGGGCCCAACCATGCAGCCATGGCTAGGGTTTCTTTCCCTCAAGTGACTCAAATTACATTCCCCTTCGAAACACGGTCGTTTTGGCTTTCGTTTCGTCAAAATCGGAGTTGATTTGGGCCCTGAAACACATTTGGAAGCTGAAAGGGTCAAAAATGGGCTGAAGCTGACATGGCCTCGGGTGACCACCCAGGCCTGGGCGGCTAGCCGCCTGGGCCCAGGCTGCTAGCCGCCCAGCCCCAGGTGGTCACCCGAGCCACTTTCCTATTTTGAGCCTTGACGCGGCTCCCATCCTATTTTCTCGGATTTGCTCGCCTTTAGCCGCCATTTAACCCTAATTTCAGCCCTATTTGACCTACTTGAGCCCCAAGGGAACCTCTAAGAGCCCTTGGATCAATCCCTAGGGTTTTAATCCCAACCATTGAGGGTTTTCCCTCAATCCCTATAAATACCCCCTTATACTTCAGCAAGGGGGGGGGAATTTCTAAAGTAGGGGGGACACTTTGGAGGCACTTTGGTGAGACTTGGAGGCTATGGCAGCCATCCTTAGGGTAGTTTAACCTAAACTTAGAGTGAGAGAGTGTGAGAGAAAGCTTGAAGGAAGGCTGGAGCATTGCTTGAAGGCTTGAAGGAGGTTGTTTCTAGCAGCACACAAGAGGAGGAGGACTCTCTACAGCAGCCACAAAAGGTATACCCCTCCCCCTTTCTCTCTTTCATTCAAACTAGGGTTTTTTTTGCATAGCTTTGCATTACTTCATGTTAAAAGCTTATTGTTTTATCATGTGTTGATGCTTCTAATGCTTAGAATACATGATTAGGATATTGTCTATGGCTGGTTTTGCATGATATAATGTCATTCTATGTGGTTTTATGAGTCTTTGTGTTTTTAGGGTTTTTTAGAGTCTTTTCTAGGGTTTTACATGGAATAGTCATTATTTCATGTTCAAGTTTGTGTCTTTATCATGTCTTATTGCTTCTATTAGTTAGTATGCATGATTAGGATAATATTCATGGGCTGTTTAGTATGCTAGGATGCTATTCCATGTGATTTATTGCATGTTTGGGACTTTAGGGTTTCCTTAGTGCTGAAATTGGTTTTCTACATGAAATACCACCTTTGCATATTGAAGCTTGTGTTTTTATTGTGTTTTGATACTTCTATTAGCTAGTATGCATGATTAGGATAATATTCATGGGCTGTTTAGTATGCTAGGATGCTGTTCCATGTGATTTAATGCATGTTTGCAATTCTAGGGTTTCTCTTGTGCTGAAATTAGGTTTTTACTTAGAATAGCTATATTTCATGTGCAAGCTTGTGTTTTTATCATGTGTTGATGCTTCTATTGATTAATATGCATGATTAAAATGATGTCCACAATGAGTTTTGCATGATTTAGAGTTATTTATGTGATTTTGAGCACAACTGTGATTCTAGGGTTTCATTCATCCTTGTATTAGGAAAGTAGCATATAGCATGATAGCTTAGGGTTTTTCTTTGTGTTTTCTTCATGGTTGATATATATGTGCTGCATATTTGATAACTATGATATTTCTAGCATTCATAGTAGTGGATTTTAGTGTTTTTTGCATGTCATTGTATGTAGGGTTGAATTAGGGTTTTAGTTAGCTTATGATTCATGTTGTTGCATGATTTGTGATTGATTTTAAGCCTTATTTCAATTCTGTCCAGATCTGTTATTTGTCCTTGTTATGATATTTTGAGCATGCGTTAGCCCATGTTTGGGCATGATAATGGCTTGATTTGGAATCTAGCTTGTTTGGTTGGTATTTTTGGTATGTTTTGCATGGAAATTGCAGGTGTTTTGACAGGTACAACAGGTGCAACCACCCCACCAATGTGGGGTGGTTATTTTGGCTATTGTGAGATGAAATCTTACAAATAAGGTAATTACCCTATGCAATAGGGTGGTTACTTTGACAGGTTGCTTTTGCTTAAGGTAAGTAGGGTGTGAGGGTGCCCCAATTCACCCTTCTTTCCTTTCTTTGAAACTTTCCCTTTCTCCCCCCCCTAGGGTTGTTTCCTAATAGAGGGGTATGGTAGATTCTATAGTTTCCTTTCAATAAAAGATACCTTTTAGATCAAAGTTTCCATCTTTTATCAAATTCCATACTTACCAAAAAACCTTTTGAGAATCATTCATTTTTGGAAGCTTACCATGTTTTACTTTGAAAGGAAACTTAGGGTTTACCATAGGCCTTGATTAGGTTATAACCCTATTCCCTTTCGAACTACGTGGACTTTGATCCATGTATTTCCATACATGGTACGTAGGCGCTCTTCGTGATGTTCAAGTCCGCCCTAGGATACTAAGTATCCTAGGTTTTCTTCTCCCCCCTCTTTCTTTTTCTGTTTTTCTTTGATTTACTTGATTATATGGATGAATGGATGAATGATATGCATGCTGTCCTGTGATGATAACTGTTGATTTGTGTGTGATTAAGACTTTGATTTAGCCCAATTAAATTAAGAGACCGTTTAGGGCGATATGGGTGCCTATAGGCTTTGCCTAGAACCTTCCCATATCGTAACTTAGCCTCCGAATCCCCGATTTCTCTGGTTTCCAAAAGATCATTTGCCTTTCCATTTTTAAATATGGAGTCAATCTTTTGTTTTCCTAAAACAAAACTTTTTTTTTAGGGTTTTCCTTATTTCCTTTAAAAAATAAGGTGGCGACTCCTTTTCCTTTTTCAAACCTAAAACCCCTCGTGGGCCCTTTAACTCCTTTTTAGGGTTCACAGACTGGCGACTCCACTGGGGATTTGTGGGCTAGACTCTACACAATTTGATTGGGCTAAGTTAATTTCTTTTGTTTAATTAAAATCAATCACATTGCATTCGCTTGATTGTGTGCTTTCATTTATTGCATTGTGTGCGCAAACTCTTGCATGTTAGGATCGATGTCCCTTGCCACTGACGGGCCTAGCCTCAACCTTGGTTTTCCTGATTCCATGAGTTGGGGCGAAAGCTCTCAACCTCTCTCGCCAAGTACCCTTGGGCTTGCCCTTGGGTATATTAAATGAGTTAATCACGTACTGCTGGACCCACGCGGCGTTCCTAATGCCACATGTGGTTAGGTATAAAGATTGCTCAAGCAAGTGAAGGACCCCAGCCTACCCTTATCATTAGTCCATATAGACAGACTTGTAGGACACTATGGTTTCACCCTTATGCACCCACATTGTTTGTAATGATATCATGACCGTGTTTGTGATGTGCTTAATGGAAAAATTAATAGAGGACCTTTGCACCCTATATCCTTAATACATACCTTTCGCCCATGACCCTTGCAAAGGTGATTGGATTAAAAGGGACTAATTGAGTATATATGGCGTGAAGTCATTGGGACAAATATGGAAGCCTAGGACATACCCTTAGGATGAGAGACTGATTGTTCCCTTTCTTAGAGGAGTGAGAAGACGTACTGGCTTGGATCCGCGACCAGCAAGGGCGCTTAGTGAAGATTGATTCTACCAACCAGTCAGACATGGCCGATGAAGCAACTAGTGAAGGGGGTTTTGATGTTGAGACTTGTTTGAAGGCTATCATGACCAAACTTGATTACACCACTGATGTATCCGAGAGAGCATTGAAAATGGCCCAAGATATCCAACATAAGATGTCCGAACCCGAACAGAATAATGGCCGTACCCCGGGAGATAACACCGAAAATGGGACCCAGTCTGGAGAAGGCACTAAGACCAATGATGGGGGAAGCACTCAGCCCAAGGGGAATGAATCACCTGAAGTTTTTAACCTAGAAGGGGGAAGTAAGGGGAAGACCTCTGATACAGACTCTGTGTTGGCTAGTAAGGTAGAAGCCTTGGAGAGAACTATAAAGGGAATCCGTAGGACAGATGACATGGTGGATGTACGTACCCTATCTTTGTTCCCTCAAGCTCGTATTCCACTACAATTCAAGATGCCCGAATTAGAAAAGTTTGATGGAACGGGTTGCCCCAAGACCCATTTGAAGATGTATGTGCGAGCTATGCACCCTCGAGGAGCGACAGATGAACTCTTGGCCCAAATGTTCCATGAAACCCTAGCCACTTCTGCTTTAAAATGGTTCCTAGCCTTGGATGAGAATAGAACCCGAACTTGGGAGGACATATGTAATGAGTTTTCAGAGCACTACAAGTACAACACTGAGGTGGATGTCACAAGAAGGGACCTAGAGACCACAAAACAAGGGGCTAATGAGACCTTTTCCGCTTTCATTACAAGGTGGAGGCAAAAGGCCTCGAGAATGGCAGATAGACCGAATGAGGAAGATCAGATTCAGTTGGTGGTAGAGAACCTATTGCCGGTGTATCACAAGCACCTCTTTGCTCACTACTTCCCTAATTTCAAGGCTCTTATAGGAGCAGGTACACAAGTTGAGGATGCCATTGCCGATGGGTCAATCAAGACAGAAGAAGTCCAAAAGAGCCGCAGGCCGAACTTTGCTGGGAAAAACAATGCCGAGGTCAATGCCATAGCCCAACCCATTCAACCTATCTCCCTAAATGACACCAACCCACCTCGCCAATTCACCGAGCTGCATATGCCACTTGAGAAAGTACTTGAAAAGCTAAAAAGCCGAGGCCTGTTGAAACCTCTCGACCCAAGACCACCACCAAATCCATTGCCCAAGAGCTACAATGAGAATGAATACTGCAAATTCCACCAAGCCAAAGGCCACTCAACCAACCGTTGCTATCGCCTTAGGCATGAGATCCAAGACTTACTTGACAAGCAAATCATCTCACCACCAACTCCACCAAATCGCCCAAATGTCACTCAAAATCCACTTCCCTCTCATAATTCATCCAACTCCATAAATGCCATTGAAGCCGACCCATCTCGACCTTGCCTACCCATAAGACAATACACTCCATTACCCATGTCCTTGACCCAAGCCTTTCACCAATGCTGTAACCAAGGCCTTATCATACCTCACCCTCCAAAGCCAAGACCCCAAACACCCCATCAATATTGCCAATACCATGGTATACCCGGCCATGACACTGAGGACTGTGCTATGTTGAGAAAGGTCGTTCAAGACCTCATTGATCAAAAGACCCTACAATTGCCAAGGAAGTCTATCCAACAACAGTTGAAAGAAAGGTATGAAGCAGGAGACCCTCGAGTGGGGTTGTTAGGAGAACCTTCGGGGAAATTTGATTACTATGTGCTTTACCCTGATCCATTGCCAAGTGAGCCCATAATTCCTACGGGCTGGGATGATATACCGGAAGAAGTACGGATGGAGGATATTGATATGATTGAATGGGATGACCTGATGGGTGACACAAATGAGATTGATGACATATGGGCTAGTGATGAAGAAATAGACCACATGACAAGAGGGGGCCGCCATTTCAAGCCTCCGCACTTGGAATCTGATAATCCACTCGGTGAGTTAGATAAGCGCCTTGATGTGCAAGAAGAAGAGGATGAAGTACTCCGACAATTGAAGAAGACCAATGCCAATATCACCATCTGGGGCTTGCTTATGGCCTCTCACAAACACAGACAGACAGTGCTGAAGTTGTTAAACCAGATACAGGTTCCGGTTGATTTGTCCCCTGAGGGATTGGTGAATCTAGTAAACCCTGCTCCGAAGAATTCCACTATAGTGTTCACAGAGGCGGACTTACCTAAGAGTGGGCCAAGCCACTCCCAAGCCTTGCATATAACTGTTGATACCATGGGGAAGAGAGTTCCTACGGTCTTGATTGATAATGGTTCCGCATTGAATGTATGTCCCTTGAGAACTGCAACTGTTTTGGGCTTGGGGCCCACCGATTTCACTCCATCTGGGCAGACAGTGAGGGCGTATGATAATACCCGTAGAGAAGTAATTGGGATGGTCACTCTACCTTTAATCATGGGACCCACGGAGTTCAGAGTAGAGTTTCAAGTCCTGGATGTGCCGTCTTGTTTCAATCTGTTATTGGGAAGGCCTTGGATTCATCCCGCTGGGGCTGTACCATTATCATTGCATCAAAAGGTAAAGTTCCCACATGAGGGAGCCATTGTTACACTTCAAGGGGACTATGATTTGAAAATGGCGGGTGTACCCATATGCGAAATAAAACCGGAATCAGTTGAGATACCCTTGTCTGGGTTTGAGTATGTGCAATGCATTGAAAAGGAGTTGGAAAAGGAAGAACTGATCCCCCTTGACTATTGTCCCCATGGTAATTTACATGTTGGTGAGATAATGCGGAAAATGAATTTCTTCCCGGGTATGGGCCTAGAGCGTCGCCAACAAGGAATTCCCCATTCTATTCAAAGTCGGGTTGTTTCCTACACTTTTGGGTTAGGATATGAGCCCACTAAGAATGACTATGCAGAAATGACAAGGAGGAATAAGGAGAAGGGAAAAGCTAGAGCAGAAGGAAGGGTGCCAGACTTTAGGATTTCACCATACAGGCCGACTCTAAATGGCTATTTCATCAAGGAAGGAGATGACTTCCTGTACTGTGGGTTCCCAGAGCCTATATTCAATCCAACAACCAAGATCAGAATCCCGGGATTTGAGATTTTCTTCACCGAGTGGTATCCAATCACCGCCGAAATCGTGGATGATGAAGCCATCAATGACAGTTATTGGGAGAAGAAAGAAGAAGATTGGGTGGAGCACATAGATTCTGAAACCATGGTCACTTTGTTCCAAGACATGGTCCTTACCATAGGGTTTGAAGGTGTACAAGAGGAAGAGCCATCACACTATTGCACTTTTTACCCAAGTTCTGATCCAGCATTGGCAGATAAGGATTTTTGTGACAAGTACTTTACAGATGGGCCGAATCCTCAGAGCTTGACAAGTTGGTACAATTCTGTGGGAAAGAAGAAAGAAGACTGGGTGGAGCACATGGATTCTGAAACCATGGTCACCATGTTCCAAGATATGGTTCTTACTTTGGGGGAGTCAGCAACAGAAGATTGCCAAGATTCGTCAATCCACCATGCAACCATGCCACTTCATAATTGGTACCTAGAAGATGGAGCTATTGCAGAGATCCTTGAAGAGGAAGATCATGACCTGCCTGATAGTAGCTTGTAGGTTCCTTAGTTAGAGTCTTTCCTGCTTTCAATAAAGTGTGTCCGCCTATCCCACTTTGTGGAGTTAGGAGTCGTTTCATAGTTGTGGCACCAAATTTTGGTTTCCTTTTCAAGTTTGTGTCTTTTTGTTTGTTCCTTTAATGAAGTGTGTTTCTTTTATATTGGTTGCTTGCAGTGTTTCTCTTCTCTCTTCTATGGATATTTATGGCATGGATATAGATCCTAGGAATGACGTCCCTCCGGAGCTCGTCGAGCGAAGGAAAAGGGGTGTCACCGAACCTAACATGGATGAATTGGAATCAATCAATTTAGGGACAAATGAATTGCCAAAGATAATTAAAATTGGGATAACCCTTTCACCACTGGAAAAAGAAAAGCTGATAGCCCTCCTAAAAGCCAACATAACGGCCTTTGCATGGTCTTATGAAGACATGCCCGGCATAGATCCAGACATTGTGCAGCACTTCATCCCCACCAATCCCCTTAAAAAGCCGGTAAAGCAAAAATTGAGAAGATTGAAACCCGAGTGGGCATTGAAGGTAAAGGAGGAAGTAACCAAACAACTCGATGCGGGGTTCCTACAGGTTGTGGAGTATCCCGAGTGGTTATCCAATATAGTTCCCGTGCCTAAAAAGGATGGAAAAGTGAGGATGTGTGTGGATTTTCGAGATCTTAATGCAGCAAGCCCTAAGGATGATTTCCCTTTGCCCCACATTGATGTATTGGTAGATAGTACTATAGGACATGCGCTCCTCTCTTTCATGGATGGGTTTTCCGGATACAATCAGATAAAGATGGCGCCGCAAGATATGGAGAAAACGGCATTTATCACACAGTGGGGAACATATTGCTACAAAGTGATGCCGTTCGGTTTGAGAAATGCCGGGGCTACCTATCAGAGAGCTGCTACAACATTGCTGCACGACATGATCCATAAGGAGGTGGAAGTATATGTGGACGACATGATCGTGAAGTCCGTGGATCGAGAAGGACACTTCAGGGCACTGGAAAGGTTCCTGGAGCGAGCAAAGAAGTACAACTTGCGGTTGAATCCTCAGAAATGCGCTTTTGGTGTCACTGCAGGCAAGCTATTAGGATTCATGATTACTCAGAGAGGAATTGAGGTTGATCCGGGAAAAATCAAGGCCATTGTGGAGATGGAGCCGCCTAGCACAGAAAAGCAGATTCGAGGGTTCTTGGGGAGAATTCAGTACATAAGCAGGTTCATTGCTAATTTGACTATGGTGTGTGAGTCGATTTTCAAGTTGCTTAAGAAGGGTGTGCCGAAGGTATGGAATGAAGAATGTCAAGGAGCCTTTGAGACTATCAAAAGGTATTTGAGTAATCCACCAATTCTAGTTCCTCCGCGACAAGGTGAGCCGTTATTGTTATACTTGACGGTCACTGAAACCGTGACGGGAGCTATGCTAGCTCAGTACCTTGAGGGGTCAAAAAAGGAGAATGCCATTTACTATCTAAGCAAGAAGATGACAGATTATGAGGTGAAGTACAACGCCATAGAGAAGGCTTGTGTGGCTTTGGTATGGGCAACTCAGAAACTACGTCACTACATGATGTCGTATGAGGTTTTCTTGATAAGCCGAATGGACCCACTGAAGTACCTGATAGAAAGGCCGGTCTTGTCCTACAGAACTGCCCGATGGTCAATTCTTCTCAATGAATTCGACATAAAGTATGTAACACAGAAGTCAGTAAAAGGAAGTGTCATTGCAGATTACTTGGCTAGCTGCCCTGTGGCGTCATCAGAACAATTTAATGATCAATTCCCCGATGAGGATGTCCTGGAGATTGGAAGGAAGAGTTGGAAAGTATACTTTGATGGAGCTGCAAATAAGAGAGGGTATGGGATAGGAGTCCTATTGGTTTCACCTGAAGAAGCATTTACACCCTTGGCAGTTAAGCTAGGGTTTGAAGCAACCAACAACATTGCTGAGTATGAGGCCTGCATCCTCGCATTGGAAGCTGCACTAGAATTGGGGATCAAAGAGTTAGAGGTTTTCGGAGATTCAGCACTGATTATCTGCCAGATAAAGGGAGAGTGGAAGACTCGTGATGAGAAGCTGCTACCGTATCATGCCTACTTAGAAGCCTTGACTAAAGAATTTGTGGAAATAGAGTTCAATTATTTGTCAAGAAATAAGAACCAATTTGCTGATGCTTTGGCAACTCTAGCTTCCATGGTGGAAATCCCGGATGGTGGGAATGTAAAACCGTTGGTGATAGAATGTAGAGAAAAACCTGGGTATTGCTGCTCTATTCGAGAAGGAGAAGTAAAAGATGGCCATCCTTGGTACTATGACATCATGAAATTCATTGAGGAAAGGGAGTATCCTGAAGGAGCATCTCGTATTGATAGGAGAACACTAAGAAGACTGGCAAGTCACTATGTCTTGTGTGGAGGAAAGCTATACCGGAGGTCATACGACGGGGTCCATCTGTTGTGTGTCACCGAGGAAGAAGCCGAACGTCTTGTTAGTGAAATCCATGAAGGAGTTGGAGCACCGCACATGAATGGTTATATGCTAGCTAAGAAAATCATGAGGTTGGGTTACTATTGGTCTACAATGGAGAGAGATTGCCATGCACATGTTAAGAAGTGTCACAAGTGTCAGGTCTTTGCTAATGGACAACACTTACCTTCCATGCCTTTGACAAGTATGTCGTCACCTTGGCCGTTTGCAGTGTGGGGAATAGATATAATTGGGTAGATTAAGCCGAAAGCCTCCAATGGGCATGAGTACATCTTGGTAGCTATCGATTACTTCACTAAGTGGGTAGAGGCAGCACCCTTCAAGACCCTGAATGCCAAGAAGGTAGCACAGTTCATACAGCTCAACATTATCTACAGGTATGGGGTACCCCATGAGATTATTTCAGACAATGGTCAGCACTTTCAGAAAGAAACCAAGGAACTTTTGCAGAAATACAATATAGTGCACCATCTATCCTCCCCTTATCGCCCACAGACTAATGGGGCAGTGGAGGCCGCCAACAAGAATGTTAAGAAGATATTACAGAAAACAGCTGACACCTACACTGATTGGCATGAGAAGTTGCCATTAGCCTTGTGGGGCTATAGAACATCTGTGAGATCATCAACAGGGGCTACCCCTTATTCCTTGGTGTATGGGATGGAGGCTGTTTTGCCTATTGAGTTGGAGGTACCGTCATTACGGGTTGCTATGGAGAGTCAGATAGCAGAAGCAGATTGGGTTAAGAACCGTTATGATGAGCTGGCATTGCTCGATGAAAGGCGATTGAGGGCCTTGTATCATGTGCAGGGATATCAGCGAAGGGTTGCAAGAGCATTCAACAAGCATGTCAAAGACCGAGGTTTGAAGACAGGGGATTTGGTGTTGAAAGAAATCAGAGCTCCAATTTTTGATCCACGAGGGAAGTTCAAGCCAAGTTGGGGTGGCCCGTATGTTATCAAGGAGATATTACCAGCAGGGGCTGTTCGCCTCATGGATTTGGATGGAATTGAGTTCGCTCGTCCTACCAATTTGGATCAATTGAAGAAGTATTATGTGTAAGGCCTGCTAGGTTGAAAACCCATAAGGGCGGCCTAGGCAAAAGTTAAGGCATTTGAACTACGAGGGCCTGATTCCCCATTCCTAAAAAAAAAAAAAAAAAAAAAAAGAAAAAAAATGAAAAGAAAAGAAAAAATGAAAAAAGGATGGGGATACGTAGGCAGCCCATAAAGTTACTTTGGGTGCGGTCCAAACAACACCACAACAACAAATCTCAAAATTGAATTATTATTGGCAATTCATTTAGAACTGATTGGTTGACATAACAATTTATTGGTGTTAGATAAAGAACTATTGACATGCCATAGATATCCTATTTCTAAGGTCTTCAAGTCTTTTTGTTCTTCTTCAGAGTCTCTTGGTTTGCTTTCTGCTCCTTTCTTTCAAGTCTTCGCTTCTTTCGCAAGTCATGAGCATGTGCTGCTTCCACTGCTTCCAGAATGTCTTCCCTGCAAAATCCAAGTCCTGTGTCCTTGATAAGGTCATAAATCCTTTCCCTGCGTATGGTTTCTCTTTCACCCAAGCTAGTCTTCAACCATGTCTTGTATTCAGGGCTCATGACATAAGGCCCGTCAGTGTTTTCAACTCGAGTCAGTTTCAGTTGGTCAGTCCATCTAGTCTTGGCCCACTTAATCATTGTGGGGCCCACAGGTTCGACAGAATGATCAAATACCACAGAAGTAGGTATGGTTTGCATGGCACCCAGTTGACGAAGGATTCTTGAAGTCCAATAGAATGAAGTTGACCTCAACCCTATGAGTTTGACCATAGCACACCCAGAAGTTCGAAGAAGAATTTGTTCCTTGCATCCCCATATAAAGACAAACCACTTAATGTTTCGCCATGAGAGTGTGTGAAAGTAGCCCAACCATTCCCTCAAAGAAAATTGACCAGGGAGTTCAACTCGACGGCAACAATAATGTTGAGGTTTGTATGGGTTAATGGTGGTAAAAGACAAGAAGTTAAGCCTTTCAAGAAGCCACATCTGCAGTAGAACGGGGCTCCCTCCTAATGGGGCTTGTGGGTTATCATGAGCTTTGTCTAAGCTATTGAGGGTTTCAACTAGCACCATGGGAATCAGGTTGTTATGTTCAAGAAGAAAAGGGATCAGTTCACAAATTTGAATAGGGACATAGAGAGTCCCCGTGGAGATAAGGAAGCGACCAATCAAGTAGAAAGCAAGAGCATGTTGAGTGGGAAGGTTGAAATTCAGGGTACCTTTGCTATCATGAGCCAAGAAGGAAGTTGCTATTTCCATGAGATTCACCTTATGATCCTTCACAAATATGGAGGCCTCTTGCTGAGAAATCCCAAGGAAGTTGGAGAAGGAAATCAAGTAACTTGAGCGTGGAGTAGGGAGGATGAAAGGTCCTACAGGTGAAACTCCATACAAAGCGCAGAACTCTTCCATTGTTGGGCATAGTTCTTCATAGTTGAAGCGGAATACATGAAGTTGGGGATCCCAAAAATATGTAGCAGCAGTAAGAAGAGTGGTTTCAAGCTTCACATGCATCAAAGAAAACAACGGATCCAAGCAATAGCGCTTGAACTCCTTCCTTGCCTCCGCACTCATAACCTTCAGAAAATCACTCAAGAGTTTGTCTAGGGCTTCCATAACTTGCTCTCAATGAATGTTAGTAGGGTTTGAGACCCCTTGGATGTGCTTTTATAGGAAAAAATTCAGAAATCCGTGTTTTGGAAGGTGGAATCCTGTCAAAATAGGAAGTTTCCTAAAATCAGGCGAAACACCGCTTCGGGCTCGGGTGACCACCCAGGCCTGGGCGGCTAGCCGCCTGGGCCCAGGCGGCTAGCTGCCCAGCCCCAGGTGGTCACCCAAGGCCGCCGTCTTGTTTCGCCCATTTTTGCCTTGTTATGCCTTCGTTTGGCCCTTTTGTGATGTTTTGACTTTTTTGTGCTTGATTTAAGCCCATTTTTCACTCAATACAAGATCATATCATTGCAATAAAGTTCAACATAGATTCATCAAGTATCCATAATAAAGGTTCAAGGTTGGGAATTGAAATTCCTAATTAGTACATAACAAGATAGATAGAAAGATTCCAAACATTCCTAACAAGAGGTGAGTGAAACTCAATGATTTCCCGTAGGCCTTCTCTTTCGACTTGGCCCGGCTCCATCATGCCCTGAACGAGGTGCTCTAGGAGGGGGCATATCCTGTGGTGGATTAGATGATGATGCCTGTTGCAAACAAAGATAATGAGTTAGGAGGGTAATGGTGCCAATCCTAGTTGAAAGCTAATAAGATGATCACTCACTTGGGGATTCAGGCGTGCTTCTAGAACTGAGTTCTCTAAACTCATTCGCACAAGATCCCTCCTCAATCCTTCATTGAGTTCAATACATTCCTGGGCATACTCCCGTGGAACCTAGGAAAGTATAAACATGGTTAACAATAATGAAAGAATCCAATTTCAAGAAGATAAGAGTTTAGAACTCACATTCTCATAATATGGATCGATCTTGGGATATTCATCGAATGGTGGATGGGTAATGTCAGTCTTCACAAATTTTGTCCCACTGCACAAGTTCACATACCAATTTAGTTGTGGGAGGGGTGGAGGTTGATTTCCTTCAAGGTCCTCATCCTCGTCATTGTAAGTCATCCCAGTGGCAGATCCAACTATGGAGCTGTGTCCCCTTGCCCGCCGGCCCTGAAATTCAAATACTTGTCAAATGGAGTCTTTCTTATAATCTTAAAAAGAGTTTAAGAGTGTGGGGAGCTCACCCCTTGAGGTGGGAGACCAGTGACCCTAGGATTCATTAGATATTGTCGGCAAAAGGCAGTGTATTCTATGCGAGGGGAGGTGAATCCCTCAGCATCCCAACCCCTCAAAGCTTCTTCTAGTTCATCCCCCACCAAGTGGCTAGTGTGCCTCATGTTCTCTGGTGGCATAGAAGGTGTCACAGCTGCATTCATATTTCCATGGACTTGTCTCAGGACTCGTTCCCCAAGATACCAGTATCTACCTGTGGGGCCTTCAAAGAGGACCCTTTTGCTTGTCAACTCCAAACAAGAGGAGTACTTCTCGGGAAGCCTATGCTCCCACAGCCTCCATGGATCCCATTCCACCTGTTGAGTTTGAAATGAGAAATGAAAAAAGAAAGATAAAAAGATAAAGAGAAAGAAAGATTTTACCATATCAGCAGTCAAGCTAGCAAGATATGCCCTTGCATGGGCATAGTCGTGTCGATTGGAGGCTCTTGTAGCCAAGCAAGATGGAGCATAATTCTGAAGGATGGGCCATGACATGGCATCACTAGCAAGAGTTGGGCGACACATGTTCAGGTACTCATAGTACCATATCTGTGGAAAATCAAAAGGAAAAAATAGAAGAAATCATGTGTGTGTTAAGTTTCGGGAAATAATAGAGAATTGAATGTTCTTTGTTACCTCCCAAACGAAAGGAAGTCCCCCAAAGTTCTTTGCAACTCCTCGGGACATGTCAGTCATGGAGCGATACATGTTTGCGAAAGCAGCTCCACCCCAATTGTATCTCCCAATTTTGTTCACATCTTCCATGCTAGCTAGCAACTCAAGTCGAGCCATGTCATTGGTGCCCGCAAAGAAGGTGCATGAAATCATGTAGAGCAAGAAAGCTCTCACAATGTATTTGGGATCCGTCCCCTCACTCTCTTCTTCAGTGGCAAAGGTGTTGTAGAGCCAAGTACGGCGCACACCTTTTGGGCTTAATTCCGCTTCAACCCCGAGTAGAGCTACTATGTAGTTCTGATCGATGTTGGCTTGCTCGTAGTATTCCAAGCGCTTGCCTTTCAAGCTCAACCCAATTATCATGGTAAAATCCTTAGGGGTCATGGTCATCTCCCCGAAGCTAAAATGGAAAGTGTTGGTGGTGTCCCACCATAGCTCTGTCAAGGCAAACAATGCTTGCCTATCCCATTGCTCGTTCCATAGAGCATCTAGGAAAGGCCCAAAACCCGCCTTCTTTACTATCTTGCGAGCACGTGGTTGGGCATGTTCCATATATCTCCACCATGAGATGAGCCCCTTTATTGATGTCCTTGTACGGAGACTTTGGAAGTCGGGCTATGTCAAAAGATTGTGTATTGAGTTAGCATTGAAAACATAGAGATATTGGGCATACATTGGTAATTGATTTCAAATGGTTTTCCAAAAGTTTTAAAATATGGGTTTTGATTCATGAAATGAATTAGAAATGAATGCCCATGACTTTGTGTATTCAAATTCATTGATTTTGTAAGGATCGAACATGTTTTTGCCTTTCGGGCATTTTATCGAACACTTGGTGTGTGACTTGTTTTCAAGCAATGAAATGAAAGATTTTGTATACCAAATCCTTGCCAAAACCATATGACTTGGTTCTACAATGCAAACCAATTGATTTTTCAAGAATTGAACATGTTTTTATCTCTTTGGCATTTTATCAAACACTTGGTGGGCATCTTTTCTCAAGCATTGGGAAACAAGCTTTTTACACATTCAATCCTTGCCAAATCAATGAATTTGGCTTAACAATGATAAAAACAATCAAAAGAAGACCATGGGAATGCATTTTATCCAATAGAAATCAAGATTTCAAGATAAACATGTTAAGTTGGGAAGAGCTAACCTCATGTTGGGAATGGAGGTAGGAGAGATGCTTCTTAGGTTCAAGCAACACCTTGTCTTGGGATGCATCATAGATTGGTGCCTTGTATGTATTCTTGATCACATAATATGGATACTTGATGTTGGAATCATTGCTAGAAGCCATTGTTGGTGTTTTGAGCTTGTATGTGAGAAAAATGGGTTTGATAAGGAAGATAATGAATTTGATCTTGCAACTTGATGATTGATGCTTGTTTTTGTTGTTGAATGACTTGTTCTTGATGCTATTTCATGCACACAACTTGAATTGCAAGGGAAACTTTGATTGAGAATGTGTTTGTGAGTGTTTGGAGAAGATGGAATGAGTTTCTAGAGAGAGAAGCTCTCTATTTTCGAGCTTGGAGGCTTGAATGCACAAATGGGGAGTCAAGGGTTTAAAAACCCTCAAACTGGGCAGCACCAGCCTCGGGTAACCGCCCAGCATGGGGCGGCAAGCCGCCTGGGCTTGGGCGGCAAGCCACCAGCAGCCAGGTGGTCACCCCCCCTTGCTCGCTCCGTTGCGCTCGTTTGGCCTTTGCTCGCCTATTCGCGCTTTTGAACCCTCTTTGAGATGAAATCTCAAGCTTGTTTTGGGTTAAAAAATGAATAAATATCTTGACTTTGTTTGACATGGAATGATTTGAAAGAGATTGCATTGGTGGCCCTTGTGTGGGCATGGCATGCTAGTAGGGTTGAACAACCCTCTCTATGCATATGATTTTGATTGTTAGGGATGAATTCCCTCCTATGTCACTATGATTTGTTGTCATTTGGGATAAAGATACCTTCCCTATATGCATGTGAATGATTGCTTTCATGAGATAATTGTGTCTCCTATATGAGTTGGTGTTTGAGTTGAGGCATGAATAGCCTCCATGTGAGATGACTTGGTGAACTCGTTGTGTGTTGGTAAGTAGAAGCTTACCTTTGTCTTGATGACTTAGTGAGAGAAAGATGTAATCTTTCTCATGATTACATGCTTACCTTGATGATTTGAAAGATGCAATCTTTCCCCATGACTTGTGTTTACCTTGATGGTTTGATTATGAGAAGGACGCGATCTTTCTCATGCTATGTGTTCACCTTGAGAGTTTGATATGAGAAGGATGCAATCTTTCTCATGTCACATGTTTACCTTGATAACTTGAAAGATGCGATCTTTCCCAATGGTATGTGTTTACCCTGATTGAAGGTTGTGACCTTCCTCGTACTATGTGACTACCTTAACAATTGAATGATAACCTTGATGGTTTGAATATGAGAAGGATGTATCTTTCTCATGTTTTGAGATAGCCTTGATGGCTTCCTGTGGTATGTGTTTACCTTGATTGATTTGAGCAAGAGAAGGACGTGATCTTTCTCGTGTTATGTGATTTACCTTGATATTTGAATGATAACCTTGATGGTTTGAATATGAGAAGGATGTATCTTTCTCATATTTTGGGATAGCCTTGATGGCATGGTGTTACCTCATATTATTCACCAGTTGTCACTGGTGTAATATGGGAAGACCTTTCATCGAACGAAGTTCGATGTAAGCTATGGATACCTCGTACTATTCACCAGTTGTCACTGGCATAGTATGGGAAGACCTTTCATCGAACGAAGTTCGATGTAAGCTATGGATACCTCGTGCTATTCACCAGTTGTCACTGGCATAGTATGGGAAGACCTTTCATCGAACGAAGTTCGATGTAAGCTATGGATACCTCGTACTATTCACCAGTTGTCACTGGCATAGTATGGGAAGACCTTTCATCGAACGAAGTTCGATGTAAGCTATGGATACCTCGTATTATTCACCAGTTGTCACTGGTGCAGTATGGGATGTGATTACCTTGATAATTGAGTAATAACCTTGACGGTTTGAATATGAGAAGGATGTATCTTTCTCATATTTTGGGATGGCCTTGATGGCATAATGTTACCTCATCTTGTTCCCCAGTGAAACTGGTATACAGTGTGAGAGGAGTTCTGTAGAACTTATGAGGAGTACCTTTGTATGATGAATTCGAAGAATTCAATGATATGATCACCCTCTTTTCCCCAGTGGATCTTGATGAAGTCAATTCCCCGGGCAAAAATGGGTTGTTCTTTTGGTCATTGGCTTGCAAGTGAAACTTGTTCACCAATGAGGGGCTTCTGTCACACCCCATTTTTGTCACCTTAGCTAGGGTTTGTCATTGCATGGTGTGTATGAATTTTGGTTCGATTTGGAGTTGATCTTGAGGGTTAATAAGAACTTTTGTGACTTGAGGGGCATAATTGTCTTTTTGATCACAAACTTTCCATTTGACCTTGAAATGATCTCCAAGTTGCCAATTGGAGTTCATATGGTTGTATTTGAGGTATTTGTGGGATCAATTCGATGAATTGAAGGTTCGGGATTAGAATGGCTTAGCAAGGCTCAGGTTGGCTAAAAGACCTACTTCGGGTTAGCTCGAATTGGCTCATGATTTTCACTCTATGACTACTCATTTGACCTTGATTGGTCTTAATTTCATCCCCAAATGTGTTAAGGGAGGTTGAATTTTGAATTGGAAAGCATTCGGTGCGACCCTATGTGCATACCTAAGCTAAGCGATGGTGAGGCATAGCGGTTAACCACCTTTGTAGAGCCCAACCATGCAGCCATGGCTAGGGTTTCTTTCCCTCAAGTGACTCAAATTACAGTCCCCTTCGAAACACGGTCGTTTTGGCTTTCGTTTCGTCAAAATCGGAGTTGATTTGGGCCCTGAAACACATTTGGAAGCTGAAAGGGTCAAAAATGGGCTGAAGCTGACATGGCCTCGGGTGACCACCCAGGCCTGGGCGGCTAGCCGCCTGGGCCCAGGCTGCTAGCCGCCCAGCCCCAGGTGGTCACCCGAGCCACTTTCCTATTTTGAGCCTTGACGCGGCTCCCATCCTATTTTCTCGGATTTGCTCGCCTTTAGCCGCCATTTAACCCTAATTTCAGCCCTATTTGACCTACTTGAGCCCCAAGGGAACCTCTAAGAGCCCTTGGATCAATCCCTAGGGTTTTAATCCCAACCATTGAGGGTTTTCCCTCAATCCCTATAAATACCCCCTTATACTTCAGCAAGGGGGGGGAATTTCTAAAGTAGGGGGGACACTTTGGAGGCACTTTGGTGAGACTTGGAGGCTATGGCAGCCATCCTTAGGGTAGTTTAACCTAAACTTAGAGTGAGAGAGTGTGAGAGAAAGCTTAAAGGAAGGCTGGAGCATTGCTTGAAGGCTTGAAGGAGGTTGTTTCCAGCAGCACACAAGAGGAGGAGGACTCTCTACAGCAGCCACAAAAGGTATACCCCTCCCCCTTTCTCTCTTTCATTCAAACTAGGGTTTTTTTTGCATAGCTTTGCATTACTTCATGTTAAAAGCTTATTGTTTTATCATGTGTTGATGCTTCTAATGCTTAGAATACATGATTAGGATATTGTCTATGGCTGGTTTTGCATGATATAATGTCATTCTATGTGGTTTTATGAGTCTTTGTGTTTTTAGGGTTTTTTAGAGTCTTTTCTAGGGTTTTACATGGAATAGTCATTATTTCATGTTCAAGTTTGTGTCTTTATCATGTCTTATTGCTTCTATTAGTTAGTATGCATGATTAGGATAATATTCATGGGCTGTTTAGTATGCTAGGATGCTATTCCATGTGATTTATTGCATGTTTGGGACTTTAGGGTTTCCTTAGTGCTGAAATTGGTTTTCTACATGAAATACCACCTTTGCATATTGAAGCTTGTGTTTTTATTGTGTTTTGATACTTCTATTAGCTAGTATGCATGATTAGGATAATATTCATGGGCTGTTTAGTATGCTAGGATGCTGTTCCATGTGATTTAATGCATGTTTGCAATTCTAGGGTTTCTCTTGTGCTGAAATTAGGTTTTTACTTAGAATAGCTATATTTCATGTGCAAGCTTGTGTTTTTATCATGTGTTGATGCTTCTATTGATTAATATGCATGATTAAAATGATGTCCACAATGAGTTTTGCATGATTTAGAGTTATTTATGTGATTTTGAGCACAACTGTGATTCTAGGGTTTCATTCATCCTTGTATTAGGAAAGTAGCATATAGCATGATAGCTTAGGGTTTTTCTTTGTGTTTTCTTCATGGTTGATATATATGTGCTGCATATTTGATAACTATGATATTTCTAGCATTCATAGTAGTGGATTTTAGTGTTTTTTGCATGTCATTGCATGTAGGGTTGAATTAGGGTTTTAGTTAGCTTATGATTCATGTTGTTGCATGATTTGTGATTGATTTTAAGCCTTATTTCAATTCTGTCCAGATCTGTTATTTGTCCTTGTTATGATATTTTGAGCATGTGTTAGCCCATGTTTGGGCATGATAATGGCTTGATTTGGAATCTAGCTTGTTTGGTTGGTATTTTTGGTATGTTTTGCATGGAAATTGCAGGTGTTTTGACAGGTACAACAGGTGCAACTACCCCACCAATGTGGGGTGGTTATTTTGGCTATTGTGAGATGAAATCTTACAAATAAGGTAATTACCCTATGCAATAGGGTGGTTACTTTGACAGGTTGCTTTTGCTTAAGGTAAGTAGGGTGTGAGGGTGCCCTAATTCACCCTTCTTTCCTTTCTTTGAAACTTTCCCTTTCTCCCCCCCTAGGGTTGTTTCCTAATAGAGGGGTATGGTAGATTCTATAGTTTCCTTTCAATAAAAGATACCTTTTAGATCAAAGTTTCCATCTTTTATCAAATTCCATACTTACCAAAAAACCTTTTGAGAATCATTCATTTTTGGAAGCTTACCATGTTTTACTTTGAAAGGAAACTTAGGGTTTACCATAGGCCTTGATTAGGTTATAACCCTATTCCCTTTCGAACTACGTGGACTTTGATCCATGTATTTCCATACATGGTACGTAGGCGCTCTTCGTGATGTTCAAGTCCGCCCTAGGATACTAAGTATCCTAGGTTTTCTTCTCCCCCCCTCTTTCTTTTTCTGTTTTTCTTTGATTTACTTGATTATATGGATGAATGGATGAATGATATGCATGCTGTCCTGTGATGATAACTGTTGATTTGTGTGTGATTAAGATTTTGATTTAGCCCAATTAAATTAAGAGACCGTTTAGGGCGATATGGGTGCCTATAGGCTTTGCCTAGAACCTTCCCATATCGTAACTTAGCCTCCGAATCCCCGATTTCTCTGGTTTCCAAAAGATCATTTGCCTTTCCATTTTTAAATATGGAGTCAATCTTTTGTTTTCCTAAAACAAAACTTTTTTTTTAGGGTTTTCCTTATTTCCTTTAAAAAATAAGGTGACGACTCCTTTTCCTTTTTCAAACCTAAAACCCCTCGTGGGCCCTTTAACTCCTTTTTAGGGTTCACAGGCGACCTCCTCTAGTTATGTGCTCTACCTCGTCATCGCTCACCCACATATCATCAATCTCACCTATGTCACCCATGAGGTCATCCCATGTGATTGTGTCGATCTCTTCCACTTGGACTTCCTCTGGTAACTCATCCCAACCCGTGGGGATTATAGGCTCATCAGGGATGGGGTCGGGGTAGAGTACATAGTAATCAAACTTTCCGGACGACTCTCCCAACAAACCCACTTTAGGATCTCCTGCCTCGAACCTTTCTTTTAATTGTCGCTGCATGGACTTCTTTGGCAATACCAAAACCTTTTGATCAATAAGGTCTTGAACTACCTTTTTCAGTATAACACAGTCCTCCGTATCATGTCCGGGCGCCTGATGGTACAAACAGAATTGGTGAGGGGTCGAAGGCCTCGGCTTTGAATGGCATGGCAATATAAGCCCTTTATCACAACATTGGTGGAAAACCTGGGTCAAGGTCATGGGAAGCGGCGTGTATCGCCTTATGGGTTGACGGGATTGGGACGAGCCTAGCCCGATGGCATTTATGTTGTTGGGAGGAGGCATATTGTGAGTGGGGAGGGGATTTCTAGTGACATTTGGGCGATTTGGTGCGGTGGGTGGTGAAATGATCTGCTTGTCGAGCAAATCTTGGATTTCATGGCGGAGGCGGTAACAACGGTTGGTTAGATGGCCTTTGGCTTGGTGGAACTTGCAATATTCATTTTCATTGTAGTTCTTGGGCAATGGGTTTGGTGGAAGCCTTGGGTCGAGGGGTTTCAGGAGGTCACGGCTTCTCAGCTTTTCAAAGACTCTTTCGAGTGGCATATATAGCTCGGTGAATTGGCGAGATGAGGTGGAGTCATTTAGGGAGAAAGGGCGAGTGGGTTGGGTGATGGTATTGACCTCAGCATTGGGTTTTCCTCCAAAGTTTATCCTTCGACTCCTTTGGATTTCCTCCGTTTTGATTGTTCCATCAGCAATTCCATCTTCGACTTGTGTGCCAGCCCCAACAAGAGCCTTGAAGTTCGGAAAGTAGTGAGCAAAGAGGTGCTTGTGATATACGGGCAGCAAGTTCTTCACCACCAACTGAATCTGTTCTTCCTCATTCGGTCTGTCTGTCATCTTGGAAGCTTTTTGTCTCCACCTAGTGATGAAGGCGGAGAAAGTCTCGTTAACCCCTTGCTTAGTGGTTTCCAAGTCCCTTCGTGTGACATCCACTTCAGTGTTATATTTGTAATGGTCCGTGAATGCATTGCACACATCCTCCCAAGTCTTGGTTCTGTTCTCCTCTAATGACAAAAACCATTTCAAGGCAGAACTCGCTAATGACTCATGAAACATTTGAGCCAATAACTCATCGTTCGCCCCTCGAGGGTGCATAGCTCGCACATACATCTTGAGGTGGGTTTTAGGACAGCCTATCCCATCGAATTTTTCCAACTCCGACATCTTGAATTGTAACGGGATGCGAGCCTTTGGGAACAAGGACAAAGTGCGAATGTCCACCATATCATCAGACCTGCGGATTCCCTTCAGAGTTCGTTCTAAGGCCTCGACCTTGTTTGCCAGGACGGTTGAGCTCTCCCTTGATGTGGCTTTGGTTTCCCCTTCCTTGGTCTTGGGTAGTTCTCCCCCTTCTCCTAATGGTTCCTCAGCGGATTCAGACTCATTGGATCCTTGATTGTTATCAGTGACACGGGCCCTAGATTCAGGTTCAGAGTTCTTCTGTTGAAGGTCTTGAGCTAACTTGAGTGCAGTCTCGGATACCTGGGTGGTGTGATCAAGCTTCTCCATGATAGCTTTCAAAGTTGCCTCAAGGTTGAAACCTCGGTTGCTAGTTCTTTCTTCAGCCATATCCGACTTAGTGATGGAATCAGCACTGAATAGGCGCCCTTGTTGATCGCGGATCCAAGCCAGCACGTCTCTCCCTCTAACATAGGGTAAATACTCAATTTTTCAGCTTAAGGGTCCATCCTAAGCTTCCATAATTATCTCAAAATCTTTACAACGTACACCCTTAATTAGTTCTCTTAACCAATTACCCTTGCGGGGGTCATGGGGAAGGGTACGTATTAAGGATGTAGGATGTAAAGTTTCCTTTAATTACCCACTCAATCAACAAAGCATGGCAACACATCACAAACACGGCAGCATATCATCACAACAACGTGTGTGCATATAGGTGATCCAACGGTGTCCTAGAAGGCCCATTACATGCAATTCTTTCTTTTAAGAGGGTAGGCTAGGGTCCTCAACTTTGCTTGTACCAATCTTTATACCTAACCACATGTGACATCAGGAATGTCGCGTGGGTCCAGCAGTACGTGATTGGTCCATTTGATATACCCAAGGGCAAGCCCAAGGGTACTTGGCAAGAGAGGTTTGATAGCTTCGCCCAACACATGGAATCAGGAAAACCAAGGTCGAACTAGGCTATCAGTTGGCAAGGATACATCGAGGGACAATCGAGTGATCATGCAATAGTAGCGCACACAATGCAATAAATGAAAGCACACAATCAAGCGAATGCAATGTGATTGATATTAATTAATAATAAGAAATTAATTTAGCCCAATCAAAATTAAATGAGTCTAGCCCTCGACATCCCCAGTGGAGTCGCCAAACTGTGAACCCACGAAAAAGATGAGCGCGGAGCCCACAAGGGTTTGGCAAAAATCATAAGGGGTTTAAAGACAACAAACAAAAAGGGAGTCGCCACCTCATTTTTTAGGGAAAAGAGGAAAACCACAAAAATGTTTTATTTTCAAAACCACATGACTCCATTAAAGGAAAAATAAAGTCTTTGAAACCAGAAAATTGGATCCGGGGGCTAAGTTACGACGTGGGAAGGTTCTGGGCAAAAGCCCATAGGCACCCACATCGCCCGAGTTGGTCTCTTAATTCAATTGGGCTAACTTAAGATCTTTTCCACTCAAATATCATCATATATCATCACAAGGCAGTATGCATATCATATATTTCATCCAATCATCTCATGCATAATCACTCAAATAAATCAAAACAAAAAGAAAGAAAAAAAAAAAGAAAAGAAAAGAAAAAGCCTAGGATACTTGGATCCTAGAACGGACTTGAGCCTCACGAAGAGCGCCTACGTACCATGCAGCGAAATACATGGATCAAAGTCCACGTAGTTCGAAAAGAATAGGGTTACAACCTAATACAAACCTATGGTAAACACCCTAGGTTTCCTCATTTGAAAAGGTATTGAATAATCCAAAATTGAAAACTTCCATAAGAGGAAAACTTTGATAAAAACCAGAATTTATTATTGAAAGAAACCTTTGATAATTACCATAAGCTTGTATTAAGAAGTAACCCTAGGAGGGAGAAGAGAAAAGATAGAAAAAAGAAAGGTGAATTGGGGCACCTTCAAACCCTACTTACCTGAGCGCACAAGCTCCTAGCATTAGCCATTTCAGACCATAGCAGCCCTATTTGCAATAGGACAAGCATTGTACCTGTTTGCACCCTTACAAGTGCACACAATCATGCAAAGAAAGCAAAATACTAATCTGGACAGAACCTTGACAAGGCCTAAAATCATCCATTAATCATGCAAACAACAAGAATAATGAATAACTAAGGACTCTAACTCAATCCTACATGCAATGACCTAACTAACATGCATAGAAACCAAGAAATCCACTAATATGAATGCAAACCTAGCATGATTCAACTATATGCAGCATATATAGAATGATTATGATGAGCAACAACCCAAAAAACTAAGCTAAACATGCTGTATGAGACCTACGCAATTTCAGGGTTATCGAAACCCTAATCTCACAACTATGCATTAAAACCTATGAAACAACTCTAAGACATGCTCAAATTATCATGAATATCATTCATATAGCATATACTAACTAACAGGAGCATCAATTCATGATAATAATCACAGCAACCTAAACATGTGAACTATGCATGATTTAAGAGGATAAAAAGAGTAATACTTTCAAATCCCTAGCAAACCAGGGATTATCAAGCATATAAAGCCATAAACTATCCTAAAATCATTCATATAATATCACATAAACATTGAATTCCATCCATAAGAAGAGCAATTGCATGCACCACAACTATCCTAGAAGGAGAAGAAGAAAGAGAAGCAGGAGAAGCAGGAAATTCATGTTTAGCATTAAAGAGACATGCTTACCTCTTGTAGACTCTTCCTTGTCTTCAAACCTCTTGTTTCCTTGCTTGTTTGGGGTTGAAGAGCCTCCTCTTGATGTCCTTCTAGATCTCCAAACTCGTAGCTCCCTCTCTCTCTAAGTGTAAAGTGCAATTCCTCCCCCTATGTGCTGAATATCATGTCCTTTATATAGAGAACTGACCCCCTAAACCAATGGCTAGGATTAATTCATTAAATAATGATCCTAGGGCTATTAGAGACTCTCTTGGTGCTCAAACAACTCAAACCTACACACTCCTAAGCTCAGACAAGTTGTTTTGGCGGAGGAAACCGTCAAAAGAGGGAAAGGAGTGTCAGAGTTCGACTTAAAGAAGGACTCCTCGGGTGACCAACTAGGCCTGGACGGTTACCCGAGGGTCCTCTATTTTTTCTCCGGTTTTGACTTCTACTTGCTTCTAAAGTCCTAAAATCTTCAAATTAAGTCTGATTTTGACGAAATAAAAGCCAAAACGACCGTGTTTCGAAGGGGAACACAGTTTTAGGAATTTTAGGACAAAAATCCTCAACCATGGGTGCATGGTTAGGTTTTACAAAGGTGGTTAACTATGGTGCTTCACCGTCGCTAAGCTGGGTTTGTACACAAGGTCGAACCGAATGCTTTCCCAATCGAAAATCGATCTTTCTAAACATGTTTAGGACATAAATAAAGCCCAATTGAAGTTAATTGAGAGAAAATTGATTGGGTCTTATAAGTCAATTTGAGCAAACCAAGAAAGGGTCTTTTAGCCAACCCGAACCATTACGAGCCGAATTGATCTTAAACCATTAATTCATGAAATTGAACCTATATATAGACTCTATATACTCATATGAACTTGATGGGATGACTCGGGATTCATTCCAAGGTCAAATGGAAAATATACGGCTTAAAAGACGATTATGCCCTTGAAGTCGCAAAAGTTCTTATTGACTATCGAAATGAACTCCAAATCACTTCAAAATTCATACACATGATATTCAATGCCATAAAAACTCAATGCAAAAGACTAGACTCAAAAAGGACTCAAAATCCTACATGAAATGATATGTCCTAGCTAAGGTGACAAAAATGGGGTGTGACAAGTGCGATCGTTTTTCTTTATCCTTGTGAACCCCGGAAATTGGGCCCACAAGGGATTGAAAGAAAATGGGTTTGAAAAAGAAAAAAGGAAAGGAGTCGCCACCTTATTTTTTAAAGGAAACAAGGAAAACCCTAAAAATCAGGTTGTTTTAGGAAAACAATTTGAATGACTCCATAAAAAAGGAAAGGCAAAAACCAATCTTTTGAAAACCAAAGAAATCGGGGATTCGGAGGCTAAGTTATGACATGGGAAGATTCTAGGCAAAGCCTATAGGCACCCATGTCACCCTTTCGGTCTCTCAGTTCATTTGGGCTAAATTAAAGTCTTTCCATACAAAAATCAGCAAGTATATCATCACAAGAATTGCATGCATATCATATATTTCATTCATCCATCCATGCATAATAAGCAAATAAAAACAGAAAAAAGAAAGAAGAAAAGAAAACATAAATAAACCTAGGATGCTTGGATCCTAGAACGGACTTGAGCCTCACGAAGAGCGCCTACGTACCATGCAACGAAATACATGGATCAAAGTCCACGTAGTTCGATTAGAACTAAGGTTAAATCCTAATACAAACCTATGGTAAAAACCCTAGGTTTCCTTATTTGATCAAAAGAGAATTGATAGAAAGTTTAATTTTAGGAAAAAAATCCACAAAATGGAAACTTTAATAAAAACCAGAATTTTGTTGGTTAAGGAAACCTCTAATTAAACCATAGGATCATATTAAAAATTAACCCTAGATAGGGAGAAGAGAAGGGATAAGGAAGAAAGGTGAATTGGGGCACCTTCACACCCACTTACCTGAGCGCAATTACTCCAAACATTAGCTATTTCAGACATAAGCAGCCCTATTTGCCATAGGACAAATACCACACCTATTTGCACCCTTACAAGTGCTCAAAACCATGCAAAAACACTAACATGCAAATCTGGACAGAATAGTATTATGACCTAAAATTATCCACTAAGCATGCCAATAGCAAAAACAGCGAACAATAATAAGTCCTAACATATTCCTAGAACCATATCATGCATAAAAACCCTAAAACATACTAATATGCATGCAAAACTATCATGTTTACTCCATATGAAAAACATATACAGCAAACACGAAGAAAAACCAATAAAAAAGTCTACTTTATCATGCTATATGAAAACAAACACGAAACAATGACTCTAAAACCCTAAACTCACAAATATGCTTAAAAACCCACAAGACATACTTTAATCATGCTAAAACCAAGCTAAACAGAAATTAAATCATGCATATTAACTAACTAAAGTAATATAACATGATGAAAATCCTAACTCTAACATGCAATGACACTAATCCTAGCACAAGGACAAATAGGAGCACAAGAATCATAACTATGCATTAAAAACCTAAAGGACAGTCCTAAAGCATGCTAAACAGTAGATAAAAAAATAGATATTCCATGTATATTAACTAGCTAGAGTGTTAATACATGATAAAAAAGTTACCTTTAACATGCAATAAGCCTAACCCATATGAAAACCTAGTTTAAGCTTGAATAGAGAAGGAGAATACCTTAGGAAGGGCCTTCCTTTGTGTTTGTAATTGTTCGTGGCTCCTCAGGTCTTTAGAGTGAATCAAACTAACACGAATCCTCCTCTTTGTCAAAGTGGTATCACAGCAAAGAGATCAAAACTCACTCAACTTTGAAAAGAAAATAGAAAACAAAAAGAGAACAAGAGAAAAGAAAAGTGATTTTCGTCACTTTGCAGCAGCAGCAACTTCAATCGCGTTTTTGGGTATGAAAACGTTGGATTTGGACAAAGCTTTTGAAATACAAAGTTGTAGAGAATTGAATTATCTTTCTAACAAGACCAATTTCATCAAATTCTGACTTCGGATGAAAAATTTATGATTAAAATACGACTGCTGGTTTTCAGAAAATCTGCTGCTGAATTATGACGAATTTCACTCCCTCCAAACCCTCTTCTCCTCTCCCTTGTTTAAAGACATTAAGAGAGTATTTATAGCTGAAATCTGGAGTTTCCCTTTCCTTCCTGGACTAGGTTTCCTTGGAGAATAATCAAAAGGTATTTTATAATGATAAAAGACTTCTAATCTGAATAGGAAAAGGAAATTGTCTTTTATAAAAATTGGGAGACTGACCGCTAACACGCATGCACATGTATCGTATGTGCGTACACACACTCATCACATACGTACACGTGTTAGTGTCATGATAAAAATGGCTAATTTAATAAAATAATTTTCTTTTCATTTTAACCAAAAATCTCATGTTGTGATTCGCACTAATTCTTCAAGGATAATCCGTAAATAACCACACTAAACTCATCATCAGGGCCACGGGACTTAAGTACCTCATATGCATCCATATGAACTCCAATTGACAATTTGGAGATCATTCCAAGGTCAAATGAAAAGTTTGGGACTTAAAAGACGATTATGCCCCTCAAGTCACAAAAGCTCTTATTATCCCTCAAGATCAACTCCAATTTGAACCAAAATTCATATCCATTGTCCTTGTCACTCTAGAAAACTAATGCAAGTGACTAGACTCAAAAACCAAACAAAAACATGCATGAAATGATGAGCCCTAGTAAGGTGGTGCAAAAATGGGGTGTGACAGAAGCCCCTCATTGGCGAACAAGTTACACTTGTGAACCAATGATAAAGAACAACCCATTTTTGGCCAAAAAGCCCGGAGAAATCACACACTGATACCAACAATGATGGGAGGTTGAAAACCTGAGACTAAAATAAGGAAGTGTACTCAAGTCATGAGTATACTTAAACCACTAAGGGTTGAGAATTGATAAGAGAAGCATATTCAAGCCACTACGAATGAACATACTTTTGAAATGGAAAGATATATTCTAGTCACGAATATATTTAACCAAGTATTGAGAATGAAATCTGAGAAGCACATTCAAGTGATGAACATACCTTTGAAATGGAGAAATATATCCAAGCGATGGATATACTTAACCAAGTAAGTGACAAAATATCTGAGAAGTATACTCAAGTGATGAGTATACCACTGAAATGGAGAAATATATTCAGGTCACGAATATATTTAACCAAGTAATCTGAGAATGAAATCTGAGAAGTATACTCAAGTGGTGAGCATACCATTGAAATGGAGAAATATATCCAAGCGATGGATATCTTTAACCAAGTAAGATAAGAATAATCTGAGAGGTGTATTCAAGTGATGAGTGTACTTTTGAAATGGAGAAATATATTCAGGTCACGAACATATTTAACCAAGTGATGAAAAAGATGCTGAGAAATATACTCAAGTGATGAGTATACTTAATGATTGAAAAAGACTGAGAAGTACGTTCAAGTGATGAACATACTTTTGAAATGGAGAAATGTATCCAAGTGATGGATATATTTAACCAAGTAAGCTGAGAAGTACACTCAAGTGATGAGCATACCATTGAGATGGAGAAATATATCCAAACGACGGATATATTTAACCAAGTAAGATAAGAATAATCTGAGAAGTGTACTCAAGTGATGAGTACACCATTGAAATGGAGAAATATATTCTAGTCACGAATATACTTAACCAAGTAAGTGACAAGTATTTTAAGTGATAAACATACCATTGAAATAGAGAAATATATCCAAGTGATGGATATACTTAACCAAGTAAGTGACAAGTATGTTTAAGTGATAAACATACCATTGAAATAGAGAAATATATCCAAGCGATGGATGTACTTAAGCAAGTAAGATAGAGAATAATCTGAGAAGTGTACTCAAGTGATGAGTACACCATTGAAATGGAGAAATATATTCTAGTCATGAATATATTTAACCAAGTAAGTGACAAATATTCTGAGAAGTATGTTCAAGTGATGAACATACCATTGAAATGGAGAAATATACCCAAGCGATGGATATACTTAACCAAGTAAGTGGCAAAATATCTGAGAAGTATACTCAAGTGATGAGTATACCATTGAAATGGAAAAAATATACCCAAGTGGTGGATATACTTAACCAAGTAAGTGACAAATGATCTGAGAAGTATGTTCAAGTGATGAACATACCATTGAAATGGAGAAGTGTACCCAAGCGATGGATATACTTAACCAAGTAAGTGACAAAATATCTGAGAAGTATGTTCAAGTGATGAACATACCATTGAAATGGAGAAATATATTCAAGTGATGAATATATTTAACCAAGTAAGTGATAATGAGGATCTGAAACTAGGAAGCATATTCAATGGGCGAACATGCTTTTGAAATGGAAGAATATATTCAAGTGATGAATATATTCAACCAAGTATGATAGAAAATGAGAATTTGAAACTGAGAAGCATATTCAAAGGGTGAATACACTTTTGAAATGGAAAAATATATTCAAGTGATGAATATATTCAACCAAGTAGGATAGAAAATCAAGATTTGAAATGAGGATATATGATCAATTTATCAAGATTGAACAGGCATGGTGCAAGAGGAAAGTGACTTAACACATTGTCACTTGAGTTGGCATGACACAGGGGAAATATATTCAACCCTTTTGAACATAAAATCAATTCAAGGAATTGATTTCAAGATGGAATTTGATTGATTTTACGCTCAAAAAGTGTTGAATATCTCATTTGGAAGGAGGTTTGATCACGCGCCAAGGCGAGACAAAGCGAGAAGCAAAACCAAAACAAAGTGGCTTGGGTGACCACCAGGCCTCGGGAGGCTAGCCGCCCAGGCCTGGGTGGTTACCCGAGCCCAAAGCGGAAATCCCACTTTGAATAGGAAACTTCCTATTCTGATGGGTTTTTTCCTATTTGAACTTGGATTTGTGACCTTTTCCCTATAAAAACACATCCAAGAGGTTCCTAAACCTACTTGTATTCATTCATTAGAAATTATGGAGGCTCTAGACAAATTTTTAGGAGGGTTTTTGAGAGTTATGAGTGCTGAAGCAAAATCTGAGTTCAAGTGCTTTGGCTTGGATCCATTGCTCTCCTTGAGGCATGTGAGGCTTGAAACGAACCTCTTGACTGCTGCTACATATTTTTGGGATCCTCAAGTTCATGTGTTCCGCTTCAACTATGAAGAACTGTGCCCAACCATGGAGGAATTCTGTGCATTGTATGGAGTTTCAACGGTAGGTCCTTTCATTCTCCCTACTCCTCGCCTAAGCTTTCTTACTTCTTTCTCCAATCTACTTGGGATTCACCCACAATATGCCTCTACGTTTGTAAAGGACCATATGGTAGACTTGATGAAATTGGCAACCTCTTTTTTAGCTTATGATAGTAAAGGTATTCTGAATTTTACCTTTCCTATTAAGCATGCTCTTGCCTTTTGCCTCATTGGTCGTTTTCTTATTTCCACTGGTACTCCACATGTTCCCATTCAAATCTGTGACTTGATTTCCTCTCCTTGCCAAGGGCCATAACTTGATTCCCATGGTGCTAGCTGAAACCCTGAATGGTTTGGATAAAACTCATGAGGACCCAAAGGTTCCTTTAGGAGGTAGCCCCATTCTACTGCAGATGTGGTTGCTTGAAAGACTGAATTTCTTGTCACCAGTTGCCATTACACCATAAAAGCCCCAGCATTACTGCCTTCGCCGCATTGAACTACCTGGGCAATTTTCATTGAGAGATTGGCTAGGTTACTTCCAAACCCTTTCTTGGAGGAGTGTCAAGTGGTTTGTATTCATATGGGGCTGCAGTGACCAAGTGCTTCTGCGGACTTCTGGATGCGCCATGGTGAGACTCATAGGACTGAGGTCTACTTCTTTTTATTGGCCTTCAAGGGTTCTGCGTCAGATGGGCGCCATGCAAACCATACCCACTTCCTTGAAAGGTGACTATCCTGTGGTGCC
The DNA here is from genome assembly GCA_039720395.1 of Liquidambar formosana. NCBI lineage: Eukaryota > Viridiplantae > Streptophyta > Magnoliopsida > Saxifragales > Altingiaceae > Liquidambar > Liquidambar formosana. Next base: position 2,953 of record CM077822.1, on the reverse strand, counting down.
CGCGGGTCTTTCTGTAGTGACTTGGGCGAAGGACCGATGGCCTAGCAAGTTGATACTAACCCAAGTTACGAATACTGATGGTCCGTATATGATGAGCTCAGAGTATAAGGAATGGTTGAAAAGTAATTTGGGTGAGAGAGAGACTACTCGAAGAGAAAGAATTTTTGGACTTATCAAGAACAATGAACTTGGACCTTGCAGAGAAGATATTATGGAAGCAGTAACAACAGCTTATGAACATGACTTGAGGAAGAAAAGAAGACATGAAAGAGAGAAGAAGAAAGCTGAGGAGCGAGCTGCAAAGAGGCTCAAGAAAATAGAATAGGATATTTATGGCATATTTATAGTTCTTTTACTTAATACCAATGAATTGCTATGTCAATCAATTTTAGTTTTGAATAAATTGCCAATAATAAATCAAATTTGGGATTTTCTTGTTTGATTTAGACCGCACCCAAGGTAACTTTATGGGTTGCCTACGTATCTCCATGGTTTTTTTTCTTCTTTTTTTTTTTTTTTTTTGTTTTTGAATGGAGAATCAGGTCTTACGTAGTTCTTATGCCTGTGAACCCTAAAAAGGAGTTAAAGGGCCCACGAGGGGTTTTAGGTTTGAAAAAGGAAAAGGAGTCGCCACCTTATTTTTTAAAGGAAATAAGGAAAACCCTAAAAAACAGTTTTGTTTTAGGAAAACAAAAGATTGACTCCATATTTAAAAATGGAAAGGCAAATGATCTTTTGGAAACCAGAGAAATCGGGGATTCGGAGGCTAAGTTACGATATGGGAAGGTTCTAGGCAAAGCCTATAGGCACCCATATCGCCCTAAACGGTCTCTTAATTTAATTGGGCTAAATCAAAGTCTTAATCACACACAAATCAACAGTTATCATCACAGGACAGCATGCATATCATTCATCCATTCATCCATATAATCAAGTAAATCAAAGAAAAACAGAAAAAGAAAGAGGGGGGAGAAGAAAACCTAGGATACTTAGTATCCTAGGGCGGACTTGAACATCACGAAGAGCGCCTACGTACCATGTATGGAAATACATGGATCAAAGTCCACGTAGTTCGAAAGGGAATAGGGTTATAACCTAATCAAGGCCTATGGTAAACCCTAAGTTTCCTTTCAAGTTAAACATGGTAAGTTTCCAAAAATGAATGATTCTCAAAAGGTTTTTGGTAAGTATGGAATTTGATAAAAGATGGAAACTTTGATTTAAAAGGTATTCTTTATTGAAAGGAAACTATAGAATCTACCATATTCCCCTATTAGGAAACAACCCTAGGGGGGGAGAAAGGGAAAGTTTCAAAAGAAGGAAAGAAGGGTGAATTGGGGCACCCTCATACCCTACTTACCTTAAGCGAAAGCAACCTGTCAAAGTAACCACCCTATTGCATAGGGTAATTACCTTATTTGTAAGATTTCATCTGACAATAGCCAAAATAACCACCCCACATTGGTGGGGTAGTTGCACCTGTTGTACCTGTCAAAGCACCTGCAATTTCCATGCAAAACATACCAAAAATACCAACCAAACAAGCTAGATTCCAAATCAAGCCATTATCATGCCCAAACATGGGCTAACACATGCTCAAAATATCATAACAAGGACAAATAACAGATCTGGACAGAATTGAAATAAGGCTTAAAATCAACCACAAGTCATGCAACAACATGAATTATAAGCTAACTAAAACCCTAATTCAACCCTACATGCAATGACATGCAAAAAAACCTAAAATCCACTACTATGAATGCAGAAAAATACCATAGTTACCTAATATGGAACACATATATATCAACTATGAAGAAAACACAAGGAAAAACCCTAAGCTATCATGCTATATGCAACTTTCCTAATATAAGGATGAATGAAACCCTAGAATCACAATTGTGCTCAAAATCACATAAATAACTCTAAATCATGCAAAACTCATTGTGGACATCATTCTAATCATGCATATTAATCAATAGAAGCATCAACACATGATAAAAACACAAGCTTGCACATGAAATATAGCTATTCTAAGTAAAAGCCTAATTTCAGCACAAGAGAAACCCTAGAATTGCAAACATGCATTAAATCACATGGAACAGCATCCTAGCATACTAAACAGCCCATAAACATTATCCTAATCATGCATTCTAGCTAATAGAAGTAGCAAAACACAATAAAAACACAAGCTTTAATATGCAAAAGAGTTATTTCATGCAGAAAACCATTTTCAGCACTAAGGAAACCCGAAAGTCCCAAATATGCAGTAAATCACATGGAATATCATCCTAGCATACTAAACAGCCCATGAATATGATCCTAGATATGCATACTAACTAATAGAAATAGCAAAACACAATAAAAACACAAGCTTTAATATGCAAAAGAGTTATTTCATGCAGAAAACCATTTTCAGCACTAAGGAAACCCTAAAGTCCCAAACATGCAGTAAATCACATGGAATATCATCCTAGCATACTAAACAGCCCATGAATATGATCCTAGATATGCATACTAACTAATAGAATAGCAAAGCACAATAAAGTACAAGCTTGAACATGGAATAATGCTTCTTATGCAAAAACCCTAGTTTGAATGAAGAAAGAAAGGGGAAGAGGTATACCTATGGTGGCTGCTGTAGCGAGTCCTCCTCTTCTTATTGTATGCTGGAAACACTCTTCTTCAACCCTTCAAGCAATACTCCAGGCCCTCCTTCAAGCCTTCTCTCTCACTCTCTCACTCAAAGTTAGGTTAAACTACCCTAAGGATGGCTGCCATAGCCTCAAGTCTCACACATGCCTCACACTTCAAGAAATTGCCATCACCTATTGCTGAAGTATAAGGGGGTATTTATAGGGATTGAGGGGAAACCTCAATGGTGGGATTAAAACCCTAGGGATTGATCCAAGGGCTGTTAGAGGTTCCCTTGGGGCTCAAGTAGTCAAATAGGGCT